>CM053027.1:492177717-492900842 GCA_028564925.1 Lithobates sylvaticus | reverse complement strand
GAAATGACCTTTCCCAAACAGGATATTGCATCAAACCTGTAGGCTAATAAGAGAAGCAGAACCTAAGTAGAAGAGTAGGCTTACAGTGGAAATTCAGCCAAAAACTTTCTAACACTAAAGGCCCGTACACACGGCCAGAAAATCTGAAGATAAATTTCATCCGGTGAAAGATCTGCCGATTTTCTGATCGCCAGTTTGCTGCTTTTGACAGCCGATTTCAAATTTTTGGCAGACAAAAACTGGATGTGCAGGCTTGAAAAATGTTGTCTGATGTGACCACAACGTCCGATTTTTCTTTTCATTAGTACGGTTTTCTGACGACAAAAAATCTGAAGAGCAAGACTAGGCATACTCAGAATTGAAAGAACACAATACAAAACAAAACAATTCAACACATTACGTCACTTCTGATGTTGAATTCTGTCATCAGAAAATTTTCTGATGGTGAGTACCCTCTTCACTTTCGATTTGAGACTAGCATCAAACAAAAAACTGACAAAAATTCGTAAAATAATCTGACCGTGTGTACAAGGCTTATCTACTCGCAGCCACATTCTAAAACGATTCTATCTAAAAAAAAAAAATCACTATACATACCTCTTCTGAAGCCACTCCAGTCCGGTCTCCAGCGGCGCCCTCTGTGTGAGAGAACCAACAACGGCTGGGAAGTGACGTCACCTATAGAGTTACTATGGGGCTTCCATTGTCAACTGCCTCTCCTACACACTCCTACACACTGAAGCAGCCGCTGACAGCTCAGTGTGGGACCAGACCGGCTGCAGAACAGCTAAGTATAGCGATTTCTTCTTTACAGGGCTAGATAGATTAGGTTTAGAAAGTGGCTGAGAGTAGGTTTAGAGTTAGGTTTAGTCTGAACTTCTACCTTAATAATAAAGTTGGCAGGGCCTCAGTGAACAGAGGAAATTCCCTTCCTGGGAAATTAATCAAAGTAATTGGGAGCAGAGGAACTACTTCAACCAGCATATAACATTAACCATAATTATATAGAGGCACACCAGTTTAGAAATAATACAATCTATATATAAGAAAAGATTAATAATAGTACAAACATCCAATGTATAAACAGGTATTATCAGCAGGAGTCCCAGCAATAGTCCTGGTGGAATTGTGCACATATTCCTGGGTATATACAGTTATTAAAAGAAAACTATGGCCAAAGTTCTTTTGGCCATACTTCTCATGTGGATGCACTTCTGTCACCCAGAATCAGCTGACAACGGGCTAAAGTCCGCTGTCAACAGCCCACCAAATATGTTTCATATGGCCTTGGTCCGGGCATCCCCTGAAACAGGCGGCCAGATAGATCGGAAGACATCAAGCAATCCTAGCTGGGGTATAGTACCACCGAGTCAGTACGGTATATGAATTCTCGATTGTCAGAACAGTACGAGAAGATTTATGAAGCATCTCCCATATCTTGATCCATACCTCGGAAGGCTTAGAGGTTGCAAGGTCTTGCTTCCAACTTATAGACTGGCATGTGAACATTTGGATTACCCAATATAGAGCATAATATTAAAGAGACCAAACCCTTAGTTCTCGGGTTAGTACGGTATCTGGACTCGAACACCGTCTGAGGAGTAGACCAGTCATGGTTTCTAGTTAGGGACTCTAATAGATGGCAGATCTGTAAATATCGGATTCTCTCTGAGTCAGGTATTGAATGCGATTCTCTAAGAGTCTGGAATGATTGAATGCCCCAGGTGGGTAAGAGAGAATGAAGAGTCGTGAATGTATTCAGTTGCCCCCTCCAATAATCCTGTTGGTATTCCTGTCCCAGAGGGAAATGAGGACAACTAAAGAGAGACAGTTGAGGGAGATATGTGGAGGAATCAGCCTCCAAATTGCCAGTGTATGCGACAGAACTAGATTAAGTCCTTTTGGGTGGAGTGAAGGAGGTATCCAATGAATAGAAAAGAGGGAAATGGGGTCTGTATCCATCATATCAATATAAGCACACTGTGAAGTAGCCCTCTCAGCACACAATTGAGCCAAAGGTGTAATTTGTGCAGCCTTATAATAGAAAAGGATAATTAGGAACTCCTGACCTCCAGCAGACTTTGGCTTATAAAGTAAGTGTATATTCAAGCAGGGTCTATAAGAGCCCCAAGAAGGTATTGCAGTGTACCAAAAACATGAGGCAGTACCAAAACAAGGAGTACTCTAAATGAGTACAATAACTGTGGGAGAAAGGACATTTCCACGGCATGAATATGACCCAACCAAGACATGTTAGGAATGTCCGAGGAAGTCAATAAACGAGTAAGTGACTTAATAAGAGGTGGTTAATTTGCTTCATACAATGTTTGCTATGAGGACATTAGGCGTATAATCAAATAGGAGATTGTGGTGGCCCACTGGAATGAAAAAATTGTCTTGTCTCTCCTCAGGGGGCACATTTAGCGCTTGCGATTTTAATTGGTTAACATGCAAATTAGAGAGGGAGGCAAAACTAAAAGAGACTAAATTTGGCAGAGTAGTATGAGACTATGTGATATATAAAAGGATGTCGTCCGTAAACATAGCCAGTTAGTGGGGTATGCCCACTACTTCTATCCCTGCAATATTTCCATTGAGTCTTATATGTGCTGCTAGAGGAACAGCAGAGGAGACAGCGGGCATCTCTAAGATGTTAAAGGAAATTCATAGTCAAGGTATCGCACTTTCCCAGATGGGGTCCTATACAAAGAGGCAATCCATGTGTGAAATAAGGCCCCAAAGCCAAATTAAAGCATATCAAAGGCCTTGTGAAAAATTAGTGAGAGCAGCATTATTTTTGGGATCGCTGTCTGGCTATATGCGTCAGTAAGATTGACTGTCGGATGTTGTCCGCCGCATGTTTCAGGGGGGACACATGATCTTTATGGATCAGCTTATGGAGGATTTTATTCAACCGATTAGTCATCAGCTTGGCCACATTAGGTAGAGATATGGGACGAAAATTCACCCACGCCTCCCTAGTAGCTTCTAATCTGGCATGCAACCAGACCACTAACTACCAGAAGTTGCTACTGGCTAGCTAACCTGGCTCTAGATTATACTGGTTATCGAGTCCTAAGCTGAAACTAGCTAGAGAATCGCAGACCAGAAGAGACAGGGGTAACTTTAAAAACAAGAGCTGTATATAACTAAAATAACAGGAGCTGTATATAAAATATATTGCAATAAACAGGTTTGCATACTAATATACTGGAAGGTGACCACTTTACACAAACTGTAGCACAGACCTAGCTATCTGGCACAGTGCATGTGAGAGAGATACTTTCTATGTCATAAGAATTCAGATGACCACTCAAGAAGTTATGGGCGGCTGCAGTTAAACTATTGGAAAATAGGAATACTTGCATAACAGTCTCCACTTTTGGTCTTTGTAAAAATACAACAGCAGCAACTCCCCTAGACAGGAAATGTGTCTGAGACTTTCTCTCTTTCTCCACTTCCTCCTTCTGGACTTTCCTAATCCAGACTAGAAAGACAGGAAGTGCTAATACATAATTATACATAACACTGGGACATTAGCAGCTAACAATAGAGGACAGCAGATCCCTACACTTTCAAAACGCAATAAGGGGCAGTTATCACCTGAATACAGTGCTATTCATATGAATGGGCTGAAATCACACTGGATCACACAAAGAGTAGTGCATTTACTACTTTTCAAGAATGCACTGCACAAAATTTCATGGTACTGTTCCCTTCTGAACACCACAGGCTGTTTGCATTGGTGCTATTTGTAGTGATATAAATATCACTACACTATTCTGGCACCATTTCATGTGGGTTAATTTAATAATATATATTTATATTTAATAATAAAAAAAGTACCACATTATAAAAAAAGTGTTCGCTTGGTATTTGTTACTAACATCCACAAAGGAGAGAGGTTTCTGCTGCCCAGGGTACTGCTTGAGTGTTGATGTTCCTTTTACCATACTTCTGGAGGTTCTAGTTTGCTACATGCATATTGGGTAATTTTTGGTCAATGTTGTCTGGTAAGCTTGCATTGCAGACAGATTATATTTAAGAAAGAAGATACACATCTTATGATTTACACAGTGTTGGAGGATAATATACATGATTATGGACATTATATAAACTTTTTATTTGCATAATAGATGTTGATGTAGTTACAGTAGCTTACAGTAGTTAGGTCCATACATAGTTGGACACAGGCCCAATTTTAGATTTTTTCAGGTATTTACCAAAACATATTCAAGCTATTTATAAACTGGATATGGGTTAAAAGTGCACACGCTCAGGTTTAATTTGAGGGTATGTACATTCAAATCGGAGGAAGGGTTTAGGAATTACAGCTCTTAAGAATAGCCAACCCCCTTTTTTAAGGGATCAAAAGTAATTGGACAATTTAATCAAAAGCTGTTTCATGGCCAGGTGTGGGCTATTCCTTTGTTATTTCTTCATCAATTAAGCAAGTACAAGGTCTTGAGTTGATTCTAAGTGTGGTATTTGCATTTGGAATCTACTGCTGTGAACCTACATCATGCGTTCAAAGGAGCTGTCCATGCAAGTGAGGCCATTGTAAGGCTTCAAAAATGTAACAAATCCATCAGAGAGATAGCAGCAACATTGGGAGTGGCCAAATCAACAGTTTAGTACATTCTGAGGTAAGAAGAATGCACTGGTGGGCTCAGCAACATAAAAAGGCCTGGATGTCCATGGAAGAAAACAGTGGTGGATGATCGCAGGATCCGCTCTATGGTAAAGAAAAACCCATTCACAACATCCAGACATGTGTAGGACACTCTCCAGGAAGGTGGGCATATCATTGTCAAAGTCTACAATCAAGAGAAGGCTTCACGAGAGCAAAAACAGAGGGTTCACCACAAGGTGCAAACAATTCATAAGCCTAAAGAATAGAAAAGCCAGAGTAGACTGCCAAAAAACATCTAAAAAAGCCAGACCAGTTCTGGAAAAGCATTCTTCGGACGGATGAAACTAAGATTAATCTGTACCAGAATGACGGGAAGAAAAAAATGTGGAGAAGGCTTGGAACAGCTCATGATCCAAAGCACACAACGTCATCTGTAAAACATGGTGGAGGCAGTGTAATGGCATGGGCATGCATGGCTTCAAGTGGCACTGGGTCATTGGTGTTTATTGATGATGTGACAGAAGACAGAAGCAGCTGGATGAATTCTGCAGTGTTTAGAAATATACTGTCAGCCCAGATTCAGCCAAATACAGCAAAGCTGATTGGATGGTGCTTCATAGTACAGATGGACAATGATCCAAAACACACTGCAAAAGCAACCTAGGAGCTTTTGAAGGAAAAGAAGTGAAATATTCTGCAATGGCCGAGTGAATCACCTGATCTCAACCCAATTGAGCATGCATTTCACTTGCTGAAGGCAAAACTAAAGGCAGAAAGACCCACAATCAAAAAACAACTGAAGACAGCTGCAGAAAAGAGGGAAAAAAAGGAAACCTCGTTTTTTGGTAATGTCCATGGGTTCCAGAGTTTAGGCAGTAATTGTCAGTAAAGGATTCTCAACAAAATATAAAATTGAACATTTTATTTATGATTATATTCTATTGTCCAATTACATTTGAGCCCCTGAAAATGGGGGACCGTGTAAAAAAATGGTTGCAGTTACTAAAATTTGTACTTGATATTTATTTTCAACCCCTTGAATTAAGCTGAAAGTCTGCACTTCAAATTCGTTTTCAAGTTTCAAATTCAAGTTTCGTTTTAATAGTATTCTGGTGGCATACAGAGCCAAAAGTATGACAAGTGTGCCTGTGTCCAAATATATATGGACCTAACTGTATATATACAAATTTTTCTGGTGAAGTGCTTTAACTTTGTGTACGTATATATTTTTGGAGTGTTGCATGATATTTAAAGAGGCAGCAGCATCACTGTAATATATTTTATGTAAGTGCACTCTAAAGCCCCATACACACGGTCGGACAATCCGCGGACCAGGTCCGTCAGACCATGTCCGTCATACTTTGTCCGATGTTGGTTTTGCGTACACACGGTCGGACAAAGTTGTCGGAAAATCCGATCATTCTGAACGTGGTGACGTTTGTTGCCTACGACGGGACTACGTAGAGGCTAGTAGCCAATAGCTTTGGTCTTGTAATGTGATCTGAGCATGCGTAGCACTTTGTCCGGTCGGACAACCGTACACACGATCGGATTTGGTGTGATCGGACCGTGTTGACGGCAAATCTTTCCAGCAGGAGATAAGACTTTGTCCGTCGGTCAAACCGACGAACACTGTCCGATGGTGCATACACACGGTCTGATTTTTCAACAACCTTGTCCGATCGGACAGAATCCATGAAAAAGTCCGACCGTGTGTATGGGGCTTAAGGGTTGGTGCCCCTCTTCTCTTTTATTTTATTTTTGTTGCAAGATAAATATTGCATTTACTGTCTGCTGTGAGTTACATTTTCACATTTTCATTCCTCAGTTCTTGTATATGGGAATAAATCATTTAAAACTTAAGTGATACCACATAGGTTCTGCTCTGCTGAAGTATTACAGGATCCATCTGTAAATGACAGCTTGAGTTCCTCCATATTGTAATGTGCCATATGGTTTTTCTAATCAGAATGTTATTTGTGATCTTACCTGGAGCATTTTAGAGATGCTAAGTAAGAGCTTTCCCGAGCAGCCTGCCTGGCCAGCGAGAATAATTCCACCCTCCGCAGGAGCAAGGTGTTATCCCTTATACAGCATTGAGCTGCTGCTTCATTAATTGTCAGCTGTAGAGGAAACAAGAGACAAGATGAACACAGTGTTATAATGAATCTGTATAATAGACCTTATCTGTACTACATACATAGTAACAGGAAAAAAAATACCTTTCTTTGGCTGACTGAATACATTTTAGATTGTAGGTGATCAAAAACACTAAGCTCTCTCTATCCGATATGGCATTACACAATACCTGACACCAGGTTTGATAATAAAATACAAATATTCTCAAAAGCCTTCAACATAAACAAAAGATTAATCTTGGCAATGACTACATTTTCATTTTTTTCGTGCTACTATTAATACCAAGTGCGATACATAGGATATCCTGTCGTTTATACAAGAGGTCTTGAATTTTTGACAGCTTGTACACCACAATCTCTCATAACTAGAGTCGCCCAGTGAAACACAATATGGGCTGTATTAACTAACATATGAATTGGCATAAAGATAAGTGCACTTAAACGAAGCTCCATGTAATGAAATGTCTGTAGTGAACACATGTACAAAGATAGCTTTATATATGACAGTATACTTGGGTTCACATTATGGCTCTTAAGGTGCTTTTGAAAGGGGTCAGTTTAGTGAACAAATTACTAGAAAGTAGTAAATTATTAACACATCTCTGTCACTGATCTAAAAATGCAAATAAAGCTGTTTCCTGTAAAAAAAAAAAAAAGTAAACACATGTCTCTTACAAACTCTTACCATGGAGGTCAGCCGGAGGAACCGCTGAAGACACAGAAGACAGACACTCCCAGGAGAGGTTGGTTTACTAGTAAACTTCGGTTGTCATTTTTTCATAAGCAGGAGAAAAAAAGTATTGCAATTCTTTTTTTTTCCCAGGAAACAGTTTTCTTTTCATTTTTAGATTGCCATCAGGTTAACTTTAAGTAATTTTACAAGGCTTGGAAAAAATGGATGGCTAATAGGCCCCAAGAATCCGGAGCTAGCTAGAAAAATCTAGGAGCCCAAAAATCTTGGAGCCCATAGAGCCCATAGTTCTCTATTATACGGGAAAGCAAGAAGAGCAAATACTGAGATTATGATCTGCCCAGGCCATAACAATTAGTCAGAATCTAGCTATCATTTTTCTCAAATAAGCAAAAAGAAGAGAAGCACACTGAACTGTTTATTATTTATTTTCTTCAGTTCACATACACGTGCTCCATTGTGTGTAAAAGAAGCAAATGTGGAAGATGAGATCTTATAAAAAAGACACCATTTGTTGGTGACCTATACTTTGTTTATTGTACCAGCTTATATTCATCTAACCTAAGGTTTACTTTACTAAAAGTAAGTGGAGTGTACCAGTGGGACATCAACCATTCAGTGGTGGGCAGGAGAAATGAAAAAGCAGATCTTCTTCTTCACATGATCAGAACTTCAAAATGAATGCACATTATACAGTATTAAACCAGGCCCAGGTTCACATCATTACTTTATTCGACTTCACAATTTTGTGAATGAACCCAGTTAATTATGTATCCACCCTGTCCTAAACAGGGGTTACTAGTCAAATTTAGTTTGGCAGGGTGGTAGATAACCTAGCTAATTTATAGTCTACTTGTTCATTTGGGTTTACCCTCCTCTACCAGTAGGAGGAGAAACTACAATAAAACTGACATGTGAATAGTCATTCTTATCCCTAGCCAACCTGTAAGCAGGCGCTTCCAAGGGGATTCTAAAGTGTTAAATGTTTTTTTTTTTTTTTTTGCTGATTGATGCTGTGAGATTAATCAGGTTAACTATGTTGGTACTTGCTATATTGCAGAATTTTGCACTGTGCCCTGCTAAGCTAGAGAAGGAAGGGTTAATGCTACTGGACAGGTTTTCCCACTCTTTCCAGGAAGGTTACCACCCCCTGAAGGCCATACCATATAAATAGGGGCTCGTTAGTGCCCTTGAGAGAGGTTAGGGGAAAGACTGCCAAAATGTAGCCGTTACTCTGTCAGACTGAACCACCCCCTGGGGGGAGCCCAGACAGTGTTCCCGGTGGGGTCTGGAACCTATGGACTTACATTGACTTGTGCTACCTTAACTGGACTCTATTATGGATTATTGTTACCTCTTGTGGATTTACTGCCTATCATGGACTCTTGCCTTGAGAATGGCTCTTTATGGATTTGGCAATCTGACTAAGATATGACTGCCTCATTGGGCACTATTCAGGGGTACTAGAGAGCTTTGTACCAGAAAGCATGTGGAAGATGTCTTTGAGATCTGTTTACATGTTACCTGCAATTACAGTAAATGATCTTTATTGTTCATCTAAATTGCCTACTCTGAAGTCTCTAAAGGGGTGTATACATGGTGTATCAAAAGAACAGGTCTTACAACAGGGGACTGAAGAAGTTAGAGAAGATACAGTACAGGTGTCTAAGGAGCAGAATGTTGTCCAGAGAAAGCTATATTGTCATTGCTAGAACTACCGTATTTGTGTCACTTGCTAAAGGCACCCAACCAGCAAGGAAACAGGTGACATAGCAGAGGTCTGTAGGTGACAGATGATCTGGTAGGGGGGTTATGCTTGGCCCCTTTACTAGCGTCCGGTTCCCCACATACTGGGACTGACCTCGCGGGCGGCACAGAGTACTTAGGAACCTAGCCTGGGAGTCATAAGCTATGGATAAGTGCATTTTCTGTATCCAATAGCAACAGACGTAACACTGGAAGTGAGGCGACGGAACTGCTGAGTTGGTGGAGACCGTTCCAAGCTCCACGGCACCAGCTCAGAAATGCTGCACACCTGGGGAGAGGTAGTCTCTAACAGTTGTGTCCGAAGTGCTTTAGTGTCAATAGTCTAAAAAGTGTGGCCATGGATTTCAAAGTGTTAACTGTGCAAATGCTCTGCTCGCTTCTAAGTCTGGAGTATCGCATTAATATTGATTTCACAAGACCATGGGCTCCTGCCTGAGTTACATGCATTAGCGAGTGTGTTTACAGTGTCCCCGCTAGGACGCCTTATGCCCAGCCCACAACCCTGTAGGAGGTTTATGACCACTGGTGCATGCTGGTGAACTGGTACATGCCATCTGTTCATATCCCACTATTGTATAAGTAATCACACCCTTAGATGAAATGTCGGTCCATCCCTGTCTCTGGGGAGTACCACCATGCTTCTAGAGGTCAGGGGGTGCTACAGTTACATAGGATAAGCATCTATCTTTCTTAGTACTGTGTATTTTGGCCTGTTGTATTACAGCAAGGTGCCAGGTAGCCCTTTGCCTGCTCTCCGATTTCTACTACAATGAGCACACGCCTCTTCTATCTGCCTTTCTACTAAAAGAGCTGTCCCAATAGATGCTGCCAAGCAACATGCACAATTAAGTCTTCTGTATCGGGCTAAAAACAACACAGACTCAAACAAACATCTACAAAGTCAGCTGTGGTGATGTCTATGACTATCTGTTGTCATTCTGGCACAGAATTCTTACATATTGTAGGCTGTTACTGAGCATTGCTCAACAGATTTATGCCGAAACCAAGCAAATAAAAATTTTACATTATAATCTATTTTATTATCTAAATATAAACTTGCAATTTACACATGAGCGGCAACACTAATAATAGAGCTGACATGGTTTCACCTTTATGTCATTCAACTTGTAAATTTTTATGTTTGATTTGGTGTAAAAAATAGTGAGTGTAAGAAAGAATGATAAACAGGTTAGTGCAAAATGTTTCTCAACGCAACAGTAGAATTTAGCCCTTCCGCATACATTTTGAGTGGAGGACAGCGCACAGAGGCTCAGAGCATCTGAGAGATGTAGGTCATTGGGTCATTTACTAAAGGCAAATAGACTGTTTACTTCGAAAGGAAACTCATATTGCAAAAGAATTTTCCCTGAGCTTAAAGCGGAGGTCCGCCAATTTTTTTTTTTTAAGTCAGCAGCTACAAATACTGCAGCTGCTGACTTTTAAAATGAGGACACTTACCTGTCCAGGGCGCCCGTGATTTCAGCACCCGAGGTCGAACCGCCCCTCGGTCCTCGGATGCTGCTGCCGCCATCTTCGGTAAGGGAATCAGGAAGTGAAGCCTTGCGGCATCATTTCCTGGTTCCCTACTGCGCATGCGCGAGTTGTGCTGTGCAATCCGAATGGTCCCTGCTGTCTAAGGGACCTGTGTGTCTCCCAGCACACAGCTGGAGGGGGGACGGGAAGTGGCTTAGGTCACCGCGATCACCACGGTGATCTATGCCCATAAGTGGGTGCAAATACCTGTATTAAACAGGTATCTGCACCCCTCTCCCCACTGAAAGGTGCCAAATGTGACACCGGAGGGGGGGAGGGTTCCGAAAAGCAGAAGTTCCATTTTTGTTTGGACCTCCGCTTTAATGAATGTTATGAAAAGTCACTTTGCAAAGAATACCCTATCATGCAACAAAGACAAAAAATATATATTTTTGCTTGCACTTGATTTGATGATGGAAGTCAGCAGAACGTCACCTCATTCACCAAGCTAAGGGAAAATTCCCTTGCAATGTCAAAGACCAATTTGCCTCTAGTAATTCTTGCTAATTTTGTGTTAGTAGAAGTTTGGTGAGTGTTGATTTGCGCTTTTCTTTTCGCATTTTTCATTTAGCGATATTCAGTTTGCGCTTTTCATTTCGTGCTTTTCAGTTCATTTCTGAACGGCTGTTCGTCAACCAGACATGTTGCAGAATCGGAGGAGATAACGTGTTCGAATTATTGGCCTTGGAGTTATTGCTTTGACATAATTTTTTTGGTTGAATAATGATGATTTGATTTAGTAAATTCTCTATATTTTTGGATGCATGGAATGCACTTTTTGGTTAAGTTTTATTGGCAGATAGCATGTCTATTTTTTTTTTTTTATGCACAATAAAAAAATTGTGGAGAATAATACTTGGGTATGTGTTTTACTTCAAATTACAGTTTTGGAGTAGGCAGTTACATTTAAAAAAATATGTAAAATATGTAAAATTGACAAGGGACACCAACAAAGTTGTATCTTTGTTCTTAAAAACTAGGGGACAATGGTGTTGTGTTAACTTGCACAAATAAAAAAAAAAAAAGCATAATAATATTATTCTTGATATCACTAGAAAAAAAAAAAAAGCCTTTGAAAATTAGTTTGCAATAACTCCATCAGTATCACCAGCAAAGCAGCTTCATTATTATCCCATTAAAGAAGAAGAGAATGTGCACTGCATTTGGAGATTTCATAATTTGCCACGTCATGAATGTTAATTCTCCATTAAAAACACTAGTTTACAAGACCGATGCTTCTGCTTCCGAGCATGCGTGTTTGTACTTTGGACTTTTGTCCGACGGACTTGTGTACACATGATCGGAAAATCCGACAACACACATTTGTTGATGGAAAATTTGAAAACCTGCTAGCCAACATTTGTTGGTGGAAAGTCGGACAACAATTGTCAGATAGAGCATACACACGGTCGGATTGTCCGCCAACAACCTGACATCCAACATTTCCTGTTGAAAAGTCCGATCGTGTGTACGAGGCTTTAGGGTTGAGTTTTGGGTAGACATATCAAAGTAGAGCTATGATCTCCTACTTAAAAAATACAATTTATAAAAAATGTTATTAAATGAATAATTAACCATAAACCCATCTGCATTGCCAGGTTTCCCTTAGTCTGCTTGCAAAGTCCTTGAAACACATGTTGATTCTGCCATTACGTCCACGTAATGTAGCTTCCTGTGATCTTTGACCACAATGCTGCACTGCTCCTGAATCCAGAGCAGAGTTCTCAGTCTCAAGTAGGCTGTGCCCCTGTGTCTGCTTGCACTACAATGGAATGAAAACATTTTTGCAGGAAGTGAGGCTATACTATCTGCATTATTACTGTTGATTACCAAGTCTGAAGCTTTTGACCACACCTAGTCCTACCCATTTCTTTTTGGATTGGTATCACTGCCTCTGTTGCTGAAACCCTTGCATTGTGGGTTGCAGTGTCTGGGAGAGGTAGTGTATGAGATACAAATGAAATAGGATTTGGCTCAGCCAGGGAGGGTTAAAATACATTTTTGGTTTACTTTGTGAGTCTTGTACATAGTAGCATAGCATAGAAACTAGATACAGTGCTTGTTTAGAATGTCATATAGAAGTCTTTAGTTGTACTAAGCGGTCCCCAGGTCCTTTTCCATCCTTACATCCTTGATTCCCCCAGAGGATCTCCCCCAGTGAGTAGATTGCATTCATATTTTTGCCACCCAAATGCATTATTTTACATTTTTCCACATTAAACCTCATTTGCCATGTAGTTGCCCACCCCATTAATTTGTTCAGATCTTCTTGCAAGGTTTCCACATCCTGCAGAGAAGTTATTGCCCTGCTTAGCATAGTATCGTCTGCAAATACAGAGATTGAACTGTTTACCCCATCCTCCAGGTCGTTTATGAATAAATTAAATAGGATTGGTCCCAGCACAGAACCCTGGGGGACCCCACTTTCCACCCCTGCCCATTCCGAGTACTCCCCATTTATCACCACCCTCTGAACTTGCCCTTTTAGCCAGTTTTCAATGTACTCACCCTATGGTCCATGCCAACAGACCTTACTTTGCACAGTAAAAGTTTATGAGGAACTGTGTCAAATGCTTTTTCAAAATCCAGATACACCATGTCTACAGGCCTTCCTTTATCTAGATGGCAGCTCACCTCCTCATAGAAGGTTAATAGATTGGTTTGGCAAGACCAATTCTTCATGAATCCATGCTGATTACTGCTAATGATCCATTTTCATTACTAAAATCTTGTATATAGTCTCTTATCATCCCCTCCAAGAGCTTACATACTATTTATGTTAGGCTAACTGGCCTGTAATGCCCGGGGATGTATTTTGGCCCTTTTTAAATATTGGTTCTGCATTGGCTTTTCTCCAATCAGCTGGTACCATTCCAGTCAGTAGACTGTCAGTAAAAATTAGGAACAATGGTCTGGCAATTACTTGACTGAGCTCCCTAAGGAGCCTCGTGGTGCAAGCCATCTGGCCCCGGTGACTTATTAATGTTAAGTTGTCCAAGTATATTTTGTAATTCTGTCCTCTGTTAGCCATGAGGGTGCTTCCTGTGATGTGTCATGAGGATAAACACTGAAATTTTGGTTACTGAAGCCCCCCCGATTGCCTCGTGAAGACTGAGGAGAAGAATAAATTCAATACCTTCGCCATCTCCCCATCCTTTGTAACCATATTTCCTTCCCCATTCTTTATGCGGCCAATATGGTCTGTCCTCCCTTTTTACTGTTTATATACTAGAATTTTTTGGTATTTGTTTTCTCTCCTCCGCTATGTGCCTTTCGTGTTCTTTCTTAGCTGCCCTAATTGCACCCTTACATTTCTTGTTGCATTCTTTGTAAAATCTGAATGCTGATGATGATCCCTCAGCCTTGTATTTTTTCAAGGCCTTCTCCTTTGCTTTTATATGCATTTTTACATTGGAGTTAAGCCATCCAGGACTTTTGTTCGCTCTTTTAAATTTACTTTATTCTATTACAGATAAGAGACCTGATGTTTGCAAACATTTAAGCCGGCCATACATGGATCAAAATTTGGCGGGTTCAGCAGGGACTGGCTGAGTTTCAATCTTCAATCTGTGTATGGGCAGGGAGATTGTACCGAAGTCGATCTACCGATCGACTTTGGTACAACCACCCTGCCGGGTTTTCCATTGTGTACTTAAAAGTGGGGTATGCATGTAGTGTTTTTGGTGTGGTGCTCAGGTGCAGTGAAGATCCGCTTTAATTACACAGAGCAGAGTTTTGTGTGCGCTCCTGAAAAATGTAAAGAACACTGACCTGTATGTCTCCATTCACTCTGGCTGTTACCTGTGCTGTGCAGCATGCATAGGCTGGAAGCATTGGGATAGGAGGATGTGACTATACATGTCGCAGTAACTATCAGATAGGGATTCTATTCCTTCCAATCAAATCTAACAGATCATCTTTAACATCTGAGAGTACCACTGCACTCAGATCGGTCAGATTTAAAACATTTTTTTAGTATTAACTAAAACTAAGACCTCAGCAACGTTCCATGCCCTGGGCACTCAACTGGCTTTCAGCGACCATGTGTCTACAGCGTCCTTTCAATCATCCGCTTTGTTTCACCCGATATTGGCTTTCTTCCAGTCAGTTGAACAAGCTACCTATGAATATTACATGAAGTCAGGCAACAAGAAACAATACAACTCTGGAACAGGTACACAGACATGCATACTTGTGCTATGAATGTGTATGTCTATGTGAAGAGCAGACACATGCATTGCCAGTGCTGAACCAGAGAAATAGAAGTCAATAAGCTTTGAAAATTCAACCTGGCTGACATGCCCCCTCTTCACTGTGTCTTTTGTAGCTTGAGATCATCAGAAATCATAATTGATACTGTCCAGTTTTAACTCCAGATTAAGAATATTTATTTTAAAATGGATGTAAGTGGTTTCAGAATTACAGGTAGATTTACTGTCCATGCAAATATTTATTTCTACTGCTCAGCCAATTGCACATACAGTTGAACATGGTACTAGCATTATATGCAAATGTGAGTGAAAATGTGTAGCGCTAAAAGCATATATATCTTGGAAATAAACCCAGGAAAAGGTGCATACATACCCCTAGAATTATGTAAATGTTATCAAGGTGATAAAACCAAAATAATCAAATTATATACAAAAAAGGGAATTCAAACAAATTCTAAATATAGGTTCAAATCAAAACCAAACAGCCTTACTAAGATATCACTATAACAGCCGACTCAGCTGAATACAGGCACATGAAGTAATATCCAAAGTGTAGGTGTATACACATCAATGTTCAAATAAACAGAATCACATTGTTATAAAGTGATAAGTCCACATAAATGGAATTTCAAGAGATAATCCACAAAGGGAATCTTTGGTAGAGTGGAAGATATTAATGTATCCCAAAAGGTTGCAGGTGATGGTATTCAAATATTCAAAATCAGATGGCACCCGGAAATGTGCTTCTACCACCCAGGGGAGGGGTAGGTACTCTTACCATGAGTTGTGGACCCACACACCAGCGGCGGTGAGTCGTACAGGCAGGGATGCAGACATGGGTTGAAGATTACAATCTCTTCAGATGGATGCGATGAAGACACACTGCATTAATTTTGCAGCAGTCAACGGGTACTGGAACCAGAAATACCACGAGATCTCCTCGTATTGTATAATATCCACAAATCGCTCACCCATCAATGGTGGAAGCAGTTAACCCTAACCCCAGTGGAAGTCCTGTAGGACGAAATGTGTCAGCTTAATGCTTGCTAAAGCTCTACACACTGCACATTTTTATATTTATTTCATGTGATCACCTTTTTATTGTACGCATCTGCTATGATGTTTGTACATTTTAATATTAAAACCCTATATTTTTGATCTATGCTATGTGTAAGCCTTCTCTCTTGTTTTTCCCTTCATGATCACTGCTCCCACCATTGGTTGGTGAGCGATTTGTGGATATTATAAAATACAAGGAGATCTCAGTGGTATTCCTGGTTCCAGTACCCATTGACTGCTGCAAAAGTACTGGAGTATGTCTTCACCGCAGCCATCTGAGGAGATCGTAATCTGCAACCCATGTTTGCATCCCTGCCTGTACAACTCACCAGCGCTGGTGTGTGGGTCCACAACTCATGGTAAGATTACCTACCCCTCCCCTGGGTGGTGGAAGCACATTCCCGGGTGCCATCTGATTTTGAATATTTGAATACCATCACCTGCAACCTTTTGGGATACATTAATATCTTCCACTCTACCAAAGATTCCCTTTGTGGATTATCTCCTAAAATTAAATTTTTGTGGACTTACAGTATCACTTTATAACATTGTGTTTCTGTTTATTTGAACATTGATGTGTATACACATGCACTTTGGATATTACTTCATATGCCTGTATTCAGCTGAGTCCGCTGTTATAGTGATATCTTATTCAGGCTGTTTGGTTTTGATTTGAACCTATATTTGGAATTTGTTTGAATTCTCTTTTTTGTATATACTTTGAGTATTTTGGTTTTATCACCTTGATAACATTTACATAATTCTAGGGGTGTGTATGCACCTTCTCCTGGATTTATTTCCAGAACTTATATGCTTTTAGCGCTATACATTTTCACTCACATTTGCATACAATTATCTTGTCTTATTGTTGTGTTAGCAGCTTACTTTCACATTGGTGGCACAGTAATCTACTCACATACTAGCATTATATAAATGTTTTATTTTTTTTGGAAACCCTCATATGTAGTCATAATTGAAAGTTCATTTAAAATGTTAAATGACAAAAAACAGTAAATCATGCATTTTTGATGCTTGTATCAATTTTAAATGAAAAAAATATATAGTATATTTTTAGTAAGGGCCCATACTGAGTTATTATTTAAAATAGAGTAACAATTTGGAATCGGATCAACCACCTGTTTTTACCGCCACCTGCTCGCCTGTGTGAAAGAGACCTAAAAGCTTTGACAATGAATTACAATCACACAAAAGACCTCAGGTGGCACAGTATCTTTTTCTAGCATGCACCACAGCCGCCAATCAGATGCAAACTTTCATTCCAGCGGTACTAGCGCAGACTATTGTACCTTTAAATAGCAAAAAAGTTACCTATAAAATCTAAAGGACAGAACACTGGAGAAATTGTTCTCAGCTATCAATCCTTCAGATGACAGTTTTCTATTACAGATACAATTATCTGATGTACCGTATAAATGTATTATTCGTAATTACTTGGTACGCTCTGTGCCGTTCTGAATGTAAATCCAATAATAACCAACCCCATCAGAGCTCATTATCAATGTCCGTACTGGAACTTTCATTTAATAACACAAAGCAAGGTTTTACTCCCTGTGTGAGCTCCTGAAAAGAGCAATGCTTGGTATGCCCAATTGCCCATACACTTTGACAGTTAAGCTGGCCTTACACTGTTTGATTTTTAGCAACTTCCTGATGAACTTGACAACATTTACTTTGATGGCCCCCACCCACCAGATAGCCTTCAATTGAAGGAATGGTGTGGGAAGTTGATGCCTAAATGGTGGCTGCATCCAATCAGATGCAGCCACTGTTGGGGTAACCTGACAGCAACCCACAATGGCTGTTAGAATATAGCAGCCGCACAGGGAGGTATGTCCATCTGCAGGCTGAACTAAAAAGATCTAGCAGTATAAAACCAGACTGGATCATCTTTTATCACCTCTATGGCCTTGGTGGACCATAGTGACATTGTGACGTCACTTTTTAACCCCAGATCTCTCCATAAAGAGGACCTGTCATCCTTATTTCTATTACAAGGGATGTTTACGTTCCTTGTAATAGGAATACAAGTAAAAAAATAAATAGACAGCGTAAATATAAAAAATGCGAAATAAAATAAATAAGAAAAAAATTATTTAAAGCGCCCCATCAATCCGTGCTCGCGTGCAGAAGCAAATGCATACGTAAGTTGTGTGCTCATATGTAAATGGTTTTCGCACCACACATGTGAGGTATCTTGAATGTTAGAGTGAGAGCAATAATTCTAGTGCTAGACCCCCTCTGTAACTCTAAAAAGGTAACCAGTAAAGGCATTTGAAGCATTGTCTATGAAGATTTTTAAGTACCATAGTTTGTCACCATTCCATGAGCGTGCGCAAATTTAAAGCATGACATGTTAGGTACAGTGGTGTGAAAAAGTGTTTGCCCCCTTCCTCATTTCCTGTTCCTTTGCATGTTTGTCACACTTAAGTGTTTCGGAACATCAAACCAATTTAAACAATAGTCAAGGACAACACAAGTAAACACAAAATGCAATTTGTAAATGAAGGTGTTTATTATTAAAGGTGAAAAAAAATCCAAACCATCATGGCCCTGTGTGAAAAAGTGATTGCCCCCTAAACCTAATAACTGGTTGGGCCACCCTTAGCAGCAACAACTGCAACCAAGCGTTTGCGATAACGTGCAATGAGGCTTTTACAGCGTCCTGGAGGAATTTTGGCCCACTCATCTTTGCAGAATTGTCCTAATTCAGTTACATTAGAGGGTTTTCGAGCATGAACAGCCTTTTTAAGGTCATACCACAACATCTCAATAGGATTCAGGTCAGGACTTTGGCTAGGCCACTCCAAAGTCTTCATTTTGTTTTTCTTCAGCCATTCGGTGGTGGACTTGCTGGTGTGTTTAGGATCATTGTCCTGCTGCAGAACCCAAGTTCGTTTCAGCTTGAGTACACGAACAGATGGTCGGACATTCTCCTTCAGGATCTCTTGGTAGACAGCAGAATTCATAGTTCCTTTTATCACGGCAAGTCTTCCAGGTCCTGAAGCAGCAAAACAGCCCCAGACCATCACACTACCACCACCATATTTTACTGTTGGTATAATGTTCTTTTTCTGAAATGCAGTGTTCCTTCTACGCCAGATATACTTGGACACACACCTTCCAAAGAGTTCCACTTTTGTCTCATCGGTCCACAGAATGTTGTCCCAAAAGTCTTGGGGATCATCAAGATGTGTTGTGGAGAAATTGAGACGAGCTTTGATGTTCTTTTTGCTCAGCAGTGGTTTTCTCCTTGGAACTCTGCCATGCAGGCCATTTTTGCCCAGTCTTTTCCTGATGGTGGAGGCATGAACGCTGACCTTAACTGAGGCAAGTGAGGCCTGCAGTTCCTTGGACGTTGTTGTGGGGTCTTTTGTGACCTCTTGGATGAGTCGTCGCTGCGCTCTTGGGGTAATTTTGGGCGGCCGGCCACTCCTGGGAAGGTTCACCACTGTTCCATGTCTTCGCCATTTGTGGATAATGGCTCTCACTGTGGTTCGCTGGATTCCCAAAGCTTTGGAAATGGCTTTATAACCCTTTCCAGACTGATAGATCTCAATTACTTTCTTTCTCAATTGTTCCTGAATTTCTTTGGGTCTCGGCATGATGTGTAGCCTTTAAGGATCTTCTGGTGGACCTTACTGTGTCAAGCAGCTCCTATTTAAGTGATGCCTTGATTGTGAACAGGTGTGGCAATAATCAGGCCTGGGTGTGGCTAGAGAAATTGAACTCAGGTGTGGACAACCACAGTTATAGTATGTTTTAACAAGGGGGGCAATCACTTTTTCACACAGGGCCATGATGGTTTGGATTTTTTTTCACCTTTAATAATAAACACCTTCATTTACAAATTGCATTTTGTGTTTACTTGTGTTGTCCTTGACTATTGTTTAAATTGGTTTGATGTTCCGAAACACTTAAGTGTGACAAACATGCAAAGGAACAGGAAATGAGGAAGGGGGCAAACACTTTTTCACACCACTGTATATATTTACTCGGCGTAACACCATCTTTCATATTATACAAACAAAAGGGGGTATATATTGTGTTTTTGTTTTAATTTATTTAAAACCTAATTTTTTCCCCAAAAATTGCGTTTGAAAAACCGCTGCGCAAATACCACGTGACATAAAAAATTGCAACGATTGACATTTTATTCCCTATATGCTAAAAAAAAGTATATTTTTTCCATTCGATATACAGCTGTCACATGACTAAGATCTTTCCCTGCAGACAGGCTGGGAAAGGTCTGGGTCATGTGACAGCTGTATATCGATTATGAAAAAGGTACTTTTTTTTTTGCAGAAATAAGCCGGAGGAGCTTCTAGTCCTCTGCTGCTGGTCACATGTTTAAAATAAAATAAATAAAAAACAGCCTTTAGAACACACGAGTACAAGTGAATACTTAATATCAATAAACTGTTTTAAATTGTCATACAAATTTATATTTGAAATCAAATCTTTATTATTTTTTAAGAAATAACATTGTGTGGGTGGATTTCTGCCAATCACAGGCTGTGTCACACCCCTCCAGCCTGTGCCTTTGAATAAGAGGGAGGTGATTCCTTCATTAATTTACATGTAATACTCTACTCCATTGTGTTTAGCTGGTTAGTGGACATGGAGGAGGAGGGAGGGAGTTGGTAGTCATTTACCACTGTGTATATGCCCACATGTGTGACTCTATAGTCACATGGGCTGCACAAATGTGAGAAAATGCTCAGCATAGAAACTCACTGAAAACTGAGCATGTGCAGAGTTGCCACCACAGCTGCAAAATCCCTAGCTGAATTGGGGACATAAGCAGAAGGTGGAGATAGAGAACAGCAGGATCAACCAGGTTTTTTGCAGAATACAGAAAACAAATCCTACAGTGACTGAGTATGAACAGCATGTAATACAGCAATTATTGATAGTTTTTTATGATGTGGGTTTAGTGACACTTTACGTAGAAACATCCACTGCATGTTTACTTTAGGGGTTGGAGGAGTGCAGAGACCTTTTCCCAAAATAAAAAAAAATAAAATAGATTTCAGTGACTATGTTGTGAACTTTGAAGATTAAAGTCCATTTATGGTCAAAATTTTAAATCATATATTAATTTCCACTTTGTATTTTAGTTATTTCCAGCCTACTCCTGTCTGAGCAAAAATGAAAACGCACACTGTGACTTTAGATCTCCTTTAATTTTCCCTCAATGCTTATATTTGTAGATACAGAGATGAGCAAGGGCTTGTTCAAATAAATATTTGTATTGCTCTTTTAGAATATATACTTTAATGTGCATGATCTGGGCACAGGTTCACTTTAAAGTAGGCATCACTAATGTCAGCACATAGGTGGAGACCATAACCAGCTGCTGGAGGGGTGTAGAAGACTTCTACCTAACCAGCACCACATACTCTTCATTACCTCACACCAACCTGCAGTTCTGCTCCTTATCTCCCTGCAAGGCTCTCTTATCTCAGCAAAGCAGTATAGAAGTGGGGCTAGCTGCAGTGATAGCAGTAGAGTAGAGAACTACCATGTCCCTGCCCACAATACTACCCCTTTTTGACATTCTCTTCTCTCCCCACCAGCCTCTCTGCATTACTGGAGTGTACCGCAATGCAGCAAAGTAGTGGTAGTGGACAACAGTAGTAGAGAAGCAGCAGCCGGCAGTAGGGTGCCCACGTGTCCCGGATTGCCCGGGATTATCCCGTAATGTACACTTTTGTCCCTGGTCCCGGGTATCTTCATTCCGGGACAATACAGTGTCCCGGAATGAAACTGATAGTCTGGGAACAGGGGGGACTGAGCCACCATAGCGCTGGCTCTGGCTTCGCCTCAGCCTCCTCCAGATCACTTGTTGCTATAGCCGCCTGGCGTCTGGTAACTAGTGACGTCACTACCCAGCGCTGAAAGCGGAGGAGGATTTCACTTCCTCCTCTTCCTCCGCGCTAGTGCTGCCTGGGAGTCACTGCTGGTTCTTTCATTTCGGGCACTTGGCTCCAGAGACTGGCTTGCAGCTTGTGTGGGGTGTTTCTGTACCCACACGCTGCAATTACAATGTGCACGGCATCTCTCCCTTCCTCCCCCTCCTGACCACCTCACACTAACACACGGACTGAAGTCCCCTCCCCTTTTCCTCGGCTCGGATATCACAGACAGGAGAAGGAGGGGGAGGAGAATGGACACAGCACTCAACAGGACGGGATGTGCTGATCTGAGGTACAGAATATTAAAGCTTGGCAATTTCAGGAGAAGGAGACACAGAGACAGGGGGCAAGTTGTCAAAAAAGAATACTTGCAGTGATTTTGGGGGATAATAGCATGTTGTATGTGCTAGGGGGGCACTTTAGGAGGGGAGAGAAATTGTGCTGGGGGGGGGGTCAGATTTTTTATTCAACCCCCCCCTTCCAGCACAATTTCTCTCCCCTCCCAAAGTGTGCCCCTTAGCAGTATTCTTCTTTGACAACTTGCCCCCTTCCCTAAAGACAAACTGGCTGCTATTGAGGGGACAATTGTACTGTCTGGAATTCTGGGAACTTTGCTAGAGATTCAGGGCAATTCTGGAGGAGGATGTAAGGAGGCACTCTGGAGGAGGATGTAAGGCACACTCCAGAGGATGTAAGGCGGTACTAAGGGGGCACCCCGGAGGATGTAAGGGGCTCTGACTAAGTTAGTACCACCAGAGTGCCCCCTTACATCCCCCCTTACCTCCAGGGTGCCCCCTTAGTGCCTCCAGAGTGCCCCCTTACAACCTTCAGAGTGCCCCACCACCAAGGTGGTAGAGCAGTGGCTGACAAACTATCAGGAGGTGGTATTGCACTCCTCTTCCTCCTCTCTCCACTAACTACCCCTCGCCAATACACTCTGCACTCCTCTCCTGTACATATTACCCCCCGCCATACACTCCGCACTCCTCTCCTGTACATATTACCCCCTGCCATACACTCTGCACTCCTCTCCTGTACATATTACCCCCTGCCATACACTCCGCACTCCTCTCCTGTACATATTACCCCCGCCATACACACCGCACTCCTCTCCTGTACATATTACCCCCTGCCATACACTCCGCACTCCTCTCCTGTACATATTACCCCCCGCCATACACACCGCACTCCTCTCCTGTACATATTACCCCCCGCCATACACTCTGCACTCCTCTCCTGTACATATTACCCCCCGCCATACACTCTGCACTCCTCTCCTGTACATATTACCCCCCGCCATAAACATCCCCTCCTGTACATATTACCCCCCGCCATACACACCGCACTCCTCTCCTGTACATATTACCCCCCGCCATACACTCTGCACTCCTCTCCTGTACATATTACCCCCCGCCATACACTCTGCACTCCTCTCCTGTACATATTACCCCCCGCCATACACTCTGCACTCCTCTCCTGTACATATTACCCCCCGCCATAAACATCCCCTCCTGTACATATTACCCCCCGCCATACACTCCGCACTCCCCTCCTGTACATATTACCCCCCGCCATACACTCCGCACTCCCCTCCTGTACATATTACCCCCGCCATACACTCCGCACTCCCCTCCTGTACATATTACCCCCCGCCATACACTCCGCACTCCCCTCCTGTACATATTACCCCCCCGCCATACATTCCGCACTCCTCTCCTGTACATATTACCCCCCGCCATACACTCCCCTCCTGTACATATTACCCCCCGCCATACACTCCGCACTCCCCTCCTGTACATATTACCCCCCCGCCATACATTGCGCACTCCCCTCCTGTACATATTACCCCCCCGCCATACATTGCGCACTCCCCTCCTGTACATATTACCCCCCCCCCGCCATACATTCCGCACTCCCCTCCTGTACATATTACCCCCCCGCCATACATTGCGCACTCCCCTCCTGTACATATTACCCCCCGCCATACACTCCGCACTCCCCTCCTGTACATATTACCCCCCTGCCATACATTGCGCACTCCCCTCCTGTACATATTACCCCCCGCCATACATTCCGCACTCCTCTCCTGTGCATACTACTCACTGTCATACACTCTGCATTCCCTATTTAACATTACCACATTCTGCACTATGTAAGTCATCTCAGACTCTCTTTAACAACACCCCCTTTAAGCCAATATTTAGCGCAATTTAAGACATGTCCACTGTTCACCACAACGTGCTTTACGCACCATATTGTTCTTCTTGATGTCTAGGGCCCACTTTTGATTTCATACGCCCCTGCCCCAAGAATCAGCAAAAAAATATGTCAAAAATCATCTTTTTTGGGGGGGGGGGGGGGGGGGTGCGTCCCTGAATGGCAGTTTGGAAATGTGGTCACCCTAGCCGGCAGTGGCCCATCCACCATTCACCAAACATAGCTCCAGCAACTCCTAAGACCCTGTTCACACCATAATGAGGTGGGGGGCTTTTGGAAGTTGTACTGTATAGGAGAATACCTAGAAAGCCCTGCAAACCTCTCTCACTGGCAGTTATCAATAAAAGATAGTCCATGCAATGATGTCACAGAGGAAGAAAACAAGAATATCTCCGTTAAGGAGGCATATAAGGTGAAAACTATTTTTGATCCATTTTAAGGTTTTGGAGAGAATGTTTGTAAACATTTATGTTGTAGACCTCATTCAGACCTGATAATTTGAAGTGTGATTTGAAGCTTCAGCTCTCAAACACTAGGATTTTCATTTTATTCAATGGCGCCCATTGATACCTGAACGTAGTGTCACTTGAAGCTCAACACAAAAAAAGTTCACGAGCTTCTTTTGGGCAGAGTCATGTGTTTTGGCTCCAATAGACTTTAATGGGAGCGCCTGAAAAAAGCATAAAACACACTTTTTGTGCTTTGTTTTTGCTTGTTTTTCTTGTTTAGCCACTTGCATTCGATTGGCTAAAAAAAAAAAAAAAAAAAATACTTGTGCCTGAAATAACCAAAGACATCCAGCTCAAGTATAAATGGGGCCTTACTGTTCCTAGAGATCAACTTTAAAACTTCAATGCCATATTAAAATAACTAAAATGTGGGTTTTGGCAGGCAATTAGAGTTAATTTATTTTTTATGCCTATATTAGAAAAATAACAGACTCATAAAGTTAAATTTGGGTTTTTGGTCAGAGATACCCAGATATTAAAAATAAAGCCACTAACAGACTTTTTTGATAAGGCAGTGTAATGCTGCATACACACGACCAGACTTTCCATCAGACTAGGTCCGACGGGATCAGTCCGTCGCACAATCCGATCGTGTGTGGGGTAATCCGATCGTTTTTGGTTATAAAAATCCGACAGGCCTAGAAATAGAACATGTTTCAAATCTGTCCGACGGATTCCTATTGGGAAAATCGTTCGTCTGTATGCTGGTCCGACGGACCAAATATGACGCACGGGAAGCTATTGGCTACTGGCTATTGAACTTCCTTTTTTAGTCCCGTCTTACGTCATCACGTTCAAACAGTCCGTTCGTGTGTGGCCAAGTCCGTCGGAACTCCGCTGAGGGAAGACCGTCGGACCTAGTCTGCCGGAAAGTCTGGTAGTGTGTACGCAGCATAAGGATTAAATCTAAACAGCAAATTCTGGGAGACCAGCAGAAGCCCTTTCAATGTTTGATGTCAGATACCTATTTAGTTGTGATTTGCTAAGTACAGTTGGTCCTATGACTTATGGAAGAAGTTAGCGTTATTTAAATGTTATCCTTTATCAAAAACAAGGAGAGCAGCTTCACCAACCTCATGCAGCGTGAGTCTCTTTCCTTCACGTCTCTTGGAGTCACTCCTTCCATATATAGCACTGTGCCTTCTAATCTCCCTCTCCTTTCTGGGCCCTCCGTCTGCCATGTGAAAGATATGGCCCAGCGACCTCCCCAGTTTTTTGTTTATTTTAAGCATGGATCGTGCCTCAGCTATATCACCACGAGGCAAGCCTTTCATCAGCCTCTCCACACTGTCTGATATCACCTGTACCATGTCAAGGTCTAACCTTTCACCTCCTGGGCCATATGGCATTCCTCTCCCATCTTCATCATCATCCACATCATCGTCATCTGCTTCATTCTGATCGGGAGAAACCTGCACTGTCCAAGTTCTGCCGTCCAGTTGTACAGGTGATCTTTTCTCATGCTGTTCCAGCTGCTCTGGGACACCAAAACCTGCAACGGTTTTGTTTAGGCTTTCAGAATTACTAATAACTCCATTACATTGTCTACCAACCCTTCCCATTGTTTCAGATATTTTGAATAAAGGTATGCTGGTGCTTACAGGGACATTTCCCAAAGGTGGCTGGTTGAACAGTCCTGGATTAGTAGCCCAGTCTCTTAAGGCTTTCTGTAATCTTCGAACATGGAGAGGCTTTGTTGCCATGCCAACCAAAGACATGATCTCCAAGAATTCATCTTCTCCAGCTTCACAAAGCTGCTGCACATCATCGCCGCCCTGCTGGATGAAGGTGTCATAGTAACCCAGTAAGTTGGCTCTCTGCAGGACACGATACAGCTGTAACTCACCCAGGGTACGAGGGAGTGAAGATGTGTCTGCACAGATTCTACAAGTTAAAACAAGAATTAAATATTTAAATTATGTTTGTAGTTTGCATTGTGCAACAAATATTGGGAGTTAACAAATACATTTCAGGAAACAAAGTAATATTAGTTTATAATTAAAGTGACCTCATTATCAACTTAAAAAAATGCAGGTTAAAGCACAGAGAAATCAAGAATTTTGTATTCAATTGCAACGTTCCTTTGAAATTGATAGAAAATTTTGCAACTCAAGGATGAGTCAATTCCCTAGCACATCATAGCCCTCTACTCTTCTGGGAATTTCTCATTCATCTGTGCTGGACCTGCTTCTCTGCCTCTCTCTTCACCTCCATATATAACATTTTGAATGCGTCTTTCTATACACACCTTAAATTTCCATCAGTGTTAATCTTGGATGGTTTTCTGATGGAATTCTGCTCAAGCTTGGCTTGCATACACACGTCACACAAACGTTTGCTGAACTTTCGACCGTCAAGAACGCGGTGACGTACAACACTACAACAAGCCGAGAAAATGAAGTTCAATGCTTCCAGGCATGCGTCAAATTGTTTCCGAGCATACGTAGGAATTTTGCGCGTCAGAATTGGTACAGACGGTCGGATTTTCCGATTGAAACTTTTTCCGACTGAAAAATTGAGAACCTGCTCTCAATATTTTGCTGGCTGGAATTCCGCCAGCAAAAGTCCGATGGAGCATACACACAGTCGCATTTTCGGACCAAAATCTCTCATCAGACTTTTGCTGGTGGAATTTCCACTCATGTGTACGGGGCATAAGTGTTAGAAGTTCATGTTCCTTGTCAATAATAATTACCTTGCAAATTTAAAGAAGATTTCCCCTCTCTATCTGTCCTGTTTACCGCTATCATTCAAAGTGAAAGTAAAAGAAAATCCCAAATATTGGGTTGTCCCCAGAAAAGTAAAGAAATCTTCCAATGGGGACATTAGTTCTGATGACCTGGGGTTCCCCAAGAAATGTCCTTAATTTGCAGTGATTTCTTCTCACTTCCTGTTTGGCTATGGGACAGGAAGTGAAGGGAAATCACTGCAATGAGACATAGATGGCAAAACATTTTTGACAGGGGTTATAACCCTCCCTTGCTCTATCCAAATTAAAGAAAAACTTTTGCCTATAGTTCTACTTTAAGTTTCTCACCTTGCCATGACCGACATGCTCAAGAGGTCCTACAAAGTCAGTACTAAGGTACTACATGCAATCGTTAGAGAAAACACAAGTAAGCCACCCAGAACTTTGCTAGAAATAACAATCTCAAACCCCAGACTTGTTTCCTTCTCAAATCGTTTCAAACACCACTCAAATATCACCATAGAGATTAACAAGAGAAATTTTAACATGTACGGCAAAGCTAATTGATTCTTTCTATCTTTGCAATTTACAGAATAAGGTATTTTATTCTGTATATCAGCCTTTCCTAGCCTTTTTTTTAGCATTGTGGAACTCTTGAAATAACTTTCCAGTTTTGAGGAACCCGTGCTAATATTTACTATAGTCACATCTCATGGTACATTAGTGTGATGGAAGGTATGATCACTTGTGGCCATTGGAAAGAATCCCTCCTTACAGATAGCTAAAAAAAGATCACTGTTGTCAGGAGGTTACTCATCTAAGAGACAGAAATTGCAAATTGCTCAAGGAACCGCTAGCAACCTCTGGAGGAACCCTATAGTTTCACAAAACCCTTGTTGAGAAAGGCTGCTCAGTATCATTCTTACAGTGTGCCGCAACCATCTCCCCTTGGAAATAGTTAATTGCCTTACACAGAAGTTCCCTTTTTGAACAATGTGTTTGTTGAGTGGCACTGCTATTTCGCTAAGGTGTCATTATATTGTTTTTGTATACAAGCTCCAGAGAAGACATGTACTTTACTTTGAAAATGACTGTAAAGCTATTAACTCCCACATGCTGCGATTGAGTGTATGTTTTATACTTCAATAGTCAGAGTTTTAATTAACATTTTACATTAAAAAAAAGCTTGATCATCCAGTTGGAAAATAATTACACCTTGCTGGGAGATTCAATAAATAAAAATAAATATGCTTCCATGACACACTATAGTAGCTAAATTGAAAAAATATTTGCTCACACTATGGGGCTTAGGAAAAGTGAGCAAACAATGACAATTTTAGGTGCCTAAAGAAACAAGTTGGCTTTCAAATCATTTCTGTAATGCAAAACTGAAATGAAGCAAAGAAGTAAGTTGCCGGGGGCAAATGCATTTTTTTTTCTTAGCACACTTTTCATACTCCAGCATATAAGAGGTATCTCATCATTTGAAATATTTTACCAGAACGTGTTCTGAAGATTGTCAGTTTATTAAGATTACCATCTTCTGATTGTGAGAACTAGTTTAGCAGTCCTTCTCCATTATATACATGGGCGTCCGCATGGGGTGGCAAGTGCTCCCCTTCCGAAGCAAGGTGCCTGCACACACAGCCCTCAAAAGTTCCACTCACCTGCTCACATTTGGTGCAGGGGCAGACTGGGCTGGCAGTTTCCTGGCTGATCGCTTCTGGCAGAAGCGGTGCGGCCATCAGAGTGGCCCAGAGGGGGGTTCCCTGCTCCCGGGCCACTTTAATGTCCTGTACAAAAGGCTGCATCGCTTCTGCCAGAAGCAATCAGCCAGGAAACTGTCAGAAGGATTAGGCAGCTGGATGACACAGAGCGGGGATCTCCCACTGAGACACGGCTTGTATATGAATAGCCGGTCGCTGTCAAACAAAGTCCAGCCTCCTGGACCGAAATTGGACCAGTGTGCTGTCTATTAGAATAGCCGGTCTAGGAGGCGGGACTTTGTTTGACAGAGGTGGCTATTCATATACAAGCCATGTCTCAGTGGGAGATCCCCGCTCTGTGTCATATGGCAGGCAGATCCTCCTGATGCCTCCCTAATGCATTGCCGGGAACTGATGAGGCTGCACGTATGGGCAATGATACGCTGCACGTATGGGCAATGATACGCTGCACTCATGGGCAATGGTATGCTGCACTGATGGGCACTGATACACTGCACTTATGGGCAATGATGGACTGCATTGATGCGCAATGATACGCTGCACTAATGGGCAATGATAAGCTGCACTGATACGCTGCACTGATGGGCAATGATGGGCTGCATTGATGGGCAATGATATGCTGCACTGATGGGTAATGATTAATCAGAAGCTCGAACCTCTGCTTCCACTCATACGCTGATGACACTCAATTATATTTTCGGATCACCGGACAAAAAAACCATCATCAGCAATTAGAAAACTGCCTCACCCTGATAGACGACTGGATGACTACCAGCTCTCTTAAACTCAACGAATCAAAAGCAGAACTTCTTATTCTACATGCAAACCAAAACTCCCGAACCAAGATTCCTTGGACACCTCCTACCATCTTTGGACAGACCATCTCCCCAAGGACCAAGGCTAAGAGCCTCAGAGTCATTTTTGACTCAGAAATGTCAATGGATGCACAAATAGGATCGGTAGTTAGCGGATCTCACCATCTCCTTCGCCTGCTACGCAGACTCATCCCCTTCATTACAAAGAAGGACAAAGCAGTGGTAGTGGGAACAGTCATTAATTCACGACTTGACTACGCAAACTCCCTTTACATAGGACTACCCCAATATCAACTTGCGCGCTTACAAATTATCCAAAACATAGCGGCAAGGCTGATAACAGGAAAAAAACGCGGGAATCCATCTCCCCTTCCCTGAGGAGCCTACACTGGCTAAACGTAAAGAATCGGGTCACATTCAAGACCCTCTGCCTCACCCACAAATGCATCCATGGAGACGCTCCACAATACCTACGCGAGAAGATAACACACTACACACCCAATCGCAGTCTTCGATCGTCCGACCAAAACCTCCTCCTCATCCCCAAGTGCCGCTACAAATCAAAAGGGGAACGAAGATTCGCTGTCCAAGGACCACGGCTATGGAATGCTCTACCAACCTACATCCGCATGGAAGAAAACCATCAGGCCTTCAGGAAAAAACTCAAGACCCACCTCTTCTAAGAAGTTGACAACAAAGCACTAATACAGCGCCTTGAGGCGATTCGGTTCGCATTTCATCATTCATTAATGATGCGCTGCACTGATGGGCAATGACACGCTTCACTGGTGAGCACTGATAGGCTGCACTGGTGGGCACTAATAGGCTGCACTGATGGGCAATTATACAGTGCACCGATGGGCAATGATACACTGCATTGATGGGCAATAATACACTGTACTGATGGGCACTGATACACTGCACTGATGGGCAATGATACGCTGCACTGATGGGCAATAGTAGGCTACACTGATTGCCACTGATAGGCTAAACTGATGGGCACTGATATGCTGCACTGATGGACAATGATAGGCTGCACTGATAGACAATGATAGGCTGCACTGATGGGGCTGCATTGATGGGCACTGATAAGCTGCACTGATGGGCGCTGATGAGGCTGCACTGATGGACACTAATAGGCTGCTCTGATGGGCACTGATATGCTTTATGTTAATATTGTTAAAATTGTTGTTAATATTTATTTTTGGAGCTTAGTTCTGCATAAAACATTTAACAGTGTAGTTTCATTAGATAATTTACGAGGGTGTGTTTAGGGTCGGACTTAGGGGCAGGGCAGGGTAGGGGTAAAAACAGATTAGAAATTGCTATTTAGACAATGGCAGCTTGATCCTTCTATTAAAGGAGACGTCCAGCCTGAGCTTTTTAGGCTGGGCTTCTCCTATGGATTACAGGAGTGCAATTTGTTTTTTTGTGACCCGTTTTCAGCAGAAAGCGGTCTGAAGTCCTTTGGCGTCACCAGGATCAGTCGAAGCAGCGTGCCATCCGAAGTCTGGATCCGCCAGCTGCCTAGACTCATGGCTGTCTCAGCATCTCAACGAGCTGCTCTGACAGTCAGCAGCTCTCCTCTCGGGGAGGGGTGAGAACCGAGCCATCGGCGGTGTTCGGTGGCTCGGTTCTCAGTGCAGAGACGCCGGGGGACAGATGCAGCATCGGTCTGATGCTGCATCCACCTAGGTAAGTATGAATAGAAAAAAAATAAACAAACTTCTCTTTTCAGCTTTTGCATCAGGTTTCTCAAACCTTTGCATGCCTGCGCTTTATATGATGACTAAGCCCCTCCCCTTCATGACATTGACACAAAGGGGCGGAGCATGGGTGACCTTAAAATCATGCCCCCCCCCAAAAAAAAGTTCTGTGGACACCCATGATTATATATGAACTTATTTTCCATTTAAGATGTTCATGTATGTAAAAAAAGCAAAAAGGAAATTAAGGCGGGCACCTAATCTAAGTAAGCTGCTATATATAAAAAAATATATTTTGGGCTTAGATACACTAATGCCACGTACACACGCTCGGAATTTCCGACAACAAATGTTCGATGGGAGCTTATTGTTGGAAATTCCGACCGTGTGTAGGCTCCATCGGATATTTGTTGTCGGAGTTTGACAAAAAAAATTTGAGATCTGGATCTCAAATTTTCCGACAACAAAATCCGTTGTCGGAAATTCTGAGCATGTGTAGACAATTCCGAGGCACAAAAATCCATGCATGCTCGGAATCAAGCAGAAGAACCGCACTGGCTATTGAACTTAATTTTTCTTGGCTCCTCGTACGTGTTGTACGTCACCGCGTTCTTAACGTTCGGAATTTCTGACAACATTTGTGCGACCGTGCATGCAAGACAAGTTTGAGCCAACATCCATTGGAAAAAAATCGAGGATTTTGTTGTCAGAATGTCCGAGCGTGTGTACTCGGCATAACAGTTACCTTAATTAACGAATAAAACTGTTATTATGACACCTCCTGTTGAATGGGTGGTTCCATGGTAGGCTCCAACATCTGGTACTACATGACCTTCTGTGGCACACACCTTACGGCCATCACCATACCTCTCAATTTTAAAGCATGGCCTCAGGCCATAAAAATTATTTTTATATTGCTATATTGATAATACTTGTCCTTTTGTGTTCCCCTTTATTTGTAGGCAAAGCAGTCAACAACAAGGTCACTTTATTTTCAGCGCTTCCCCTACCCAAGGGGACAATGCAGTAAAAGATCTCATTGATATATAATCTATACATTATGACATACTTGACATGTGTTAGTAAAACCGTACATACTGTAACATCACAACTACTTTGTGCATCCAGGAAGATTATACCGTTGTTTTTTTCAGGACAAATTGGGCTTTTATTTGGTGGTAAATGGTAATGGATATCTCCTGATGCTTTTATTTTATTTTTATTATCAAAGGAAAACTGGACAAAAATAGCAAAGAAAATTATTTTGTTTTAAACTTAGCTGTATATTTCTTGTTACTACCATAACCTACCACCAAAGATCAACCCACAATACATTTTCCTGCTCCTGACGATTGCAACGATACTACATATATGTATATTATTTGATGCTTGTATCCGTAGTACAGCCCAGAAACAATAGTGTGCATTTTGCTTTTTTTATCCTACCTAAAACACACTGTCACTAACTGACACTGATACTTATTTTAAAAATATGAATATATACTGACCCTGACCTTTGACCTCTACTTGACCTAAAAATTAACCCTGGCACTCAGCTACAGTGCTCAGCAAATATGAGTACACCCCAACACATTTGTCAGAAAATCTTTACTTTACTTTTAGAACCAATATTTTCTATGGGACACTATAGTACAAAATACTCCCACAAATGCGGGCCATTGATTGCAAACAAGATTTGTTAATTTGCACACACAAAAAATAATTTTTCCTACCAAATTCATTCAAGACCCTGTTGCAAAAATGAAGGCACTGTATATGCATACTGTCGGCGGGAAGGGGTTAAATTACCCCTAATAAAGTTTGTTTAAAGTAAAACTGTAGTTATCATGCAGGTGACGTGTCTTATCTGGCTCAGTGTCATTCCTAAACAGTAATTTAAAGCCCAGTAAAAATAAATCTGCTCTTACAGTGGGTCCCTTCTGCACTGCAAGGGATCAGTGTTCGTTTAGTCTAGTGGTAGAGGATTAAGGAGTAAATACTTACCTGACCCCTCACTCCAACTGGCTCCCACCAACACTGCAACCAGTCCCTCGTAGCCTGCTCTGTAAGCTGCAACTGGCTCTGGTGCACTCCAGCCTCCTCAGTGTACCATACAGGTTTAAGTTCCCTGTATTGTGTGTGATGCTGAGGCTCTGACCACAGACCAAAGCTTTAGCCAGAGGAGGAAAGCACTGGAGCTGGCCAGAGTGAGGAATCAAGTGAGAGATAGAGCCTCTTGTGAAACCCCCTAAACATAATGAGTGGGGGGGGGGCGTGGCCAGGATGTAAGACCAAGCAGATGTGCAGTGCCTGAGCTCTGTTCCTGCTTCCACTGGACATCCTGGGTTCCAAGAAGGTACTGGGCACCCCACGGGTCCCTCCACTGACACCGGGCAAGCTACGATTCTCTCGGAATTCTGCGAACACCTCGTATCATTCCTCTCCCCAGCCATATTGGTCACGAGGCTTTCTGCCAGCACCATGTCGGTGGTTACTCAGACACCTTCCGGGCTCTCAGAGGCGGCTAATCCCACCACCGCGGACATACTAGCTGCTATACAAGCCTGTAACGATGCAGTGAAATCCTACAAGAATACTCTTACGGTGAAAATTGATTATCTAACCACTGACATCAGTCTTATTCGCCATGATCTGAACAAGTTCAGATCTAGAATGTCTGAGGCGGAAGAACGTATCCCGCAACTAGAGGACACCAGCGTGGACTCTAGAGAAATGTGAGCCTTGCAAATCCAGGTCAAAGCACTGTAGGACAAAGCCATCGACACAGAGAATAGACTCTGCCAAAGGATGCACTGGCAGAGGATGTTAGAGATAGACTCTAGCAGCCGGATCCTCGGCCTACCTGAGCGGGCGGAAGGCCTAAAACCAGTGGAGTTCTCCGATTCCTTCCTTATCCAGCTGCTGGGCTTACCTGCTATGCCCTCCACGTTCGTGGTGGAGAGGGCCCATAGGTTCCCCCCTACACCGCCTATACCAGTGGCTCCACTGCAACCTTTTCTTCTGAAGCTCCTCAACTACCGTGACCGGGACCGGATTCTGGCGGCGGCCAGGGCGAAGCAAGATCTGAAGTATGAGAGTGCTAAAATCCTACTCTTCCCGGATTACTCACCAGAGGTTCAGCAAAAGCGCCGTTCATTTACAGAGATCCGCAAACGGCTCAGAGAACAGGGCCTCAAGTTCAGCCTTCTCTACCCCAGCAAACTCCGGATCGTGGACAGTGATCGTGCCAAGTTTTTTTTAAAACCTGGCAGCGGCGGAATCCTGGTTGGATAGTCGATTAGCCACCCACGAGAGGCCTCCCTAGAAAAGCTGCAATCCACCGGCTAAATCGCTGCAAGTATTTGGGTGCAGGCTCCTTGAGCACCGTTGGCCTTTATTGTCTTTTTTTTATATCGTTGCCTAGTTCTCTGTTATCCTGGTATTTGCTTGACAGTCCTTCTTACCTAGACAAAATTACCGCTCCCAAAATCCCTGCTACTCTTGGATTTAGGTGTGAAGATTCGATGTGGCAACCACTGTGAGGGAGTCCACTGTTTGGAGCCAGGCTGATTAGTCACAAGACCACAATTGTTCCTGCTTATTTCTTCTATTTTTGAGACTAAATACTGTTTTCCCCCTTTTCCTGGTTTTGACTGTGCACTTTTTTGTGGGTCCCCTTCCTGGTACCCCCTTCTCCCCCCCCCCCATTCCCCTGATCCACCACCGCTGCATACGATCAGTGGTCGGGACTGGCCCCCTAGTCCCATGCTCTCCACCTCACTGGACTACCAGACTTCCAGAGTTTGTACTGCTAAGCTGGGCCAGCCCAGGGCCTGTCCTTAACACGGCACTCTGTGTTTACAGGTCACATCTTTAAATTGTTGTTGTTTTGTTTGGGGTACAGACTACTACCCGACTTCCCCCATGCGTTTTTAGGGGGAACCGAGTACCAGTAGGGAAAGCATGTTGTGCTGGGAATGTTTTGTTATAGTTGTAATTATGATAGATTTATTTAAGGTATATTTCGACTCATGCTCTAATTCTGCTTATCGAATTGGATCTGTCTCTGTGACTAGAACCTCCTGCAGAACTGATTACTTTATCCAAAATGACCGTGATACGGTTTATGTTATGTCCTGGAATGTGAGGGGCCTCAACTCCAAACTTAAAAGGGCTCTGTTATTCCAATATGTCAAAATGCATAATCCACAAATTTAGATTTGACAGGAAACACACCTGACGGGTAGTAAACTGATGTCCCTGAAAAAACCCTGGGTGCAGTGGGCATGCCTCCTATTCTACCTACGATAGAGGGGTGTCGATTTTGATTCACAAATCTCTCCCGTGTGTTGGTAAGGTGGTACATCTAGACCCACAAGGCAGGTATGTTCTGGTTCACGTTGTGGCAGCGGCAGTACATCCTGGTTGGTATCTATATTCCTCCGCCGTTCAGGTCGGAGTTACTGTATACCATTCTGGAGAGGATTACCTCCTACTGTCCCGCCAAGCTGTTGCTGACGGGGGATTTTAATTTCATATTGTCCCCTGATTTAGATCCCACACCACCCAAGTCCTCTAATAGAGACCTACTGAACTGGGCTGAGTCAGCTGGTGTGACAGAGGTCTGGAGATGGAAGCATCCCTCCACTAAAATCTATTCCTGTTACTCCACCTCCTCCTTACAGAATTGACTTTGCATTCGCAAACCCTGCAATGTTATCAGATATTGCAGAGGCCACGTATCCCTCTTTTGGTCTCACGTTGTGGCAGCGGCGGTACATCCTGGTTGGTAGCTATATTCCTTCACCGTTCAGGTCGGACTTATTGTATACCATTCTGAAGAGGATTACCTCCCAGAATGACTCCTGCACCCATATACCCCATTATAAAAATATGAAATAAGTAATATTTACATTTCCACTATTGGCCTATTGATTGGGCTAAGAATTTGTCCCTCACACAGACCCTCATACATCTCCATTGTTTAATGGTGGACCAAAGCTGGCCATTGATGTTAGGTTTGACTGCTGATCAAACTGGCTATCATTATTTCAATGCACCACTTAATTCAATCCACCTTTTCAGTTCTACTCTTTCATAGTTAATAAGGTTGAAAGGGGACTTCAACAAGACATGAAAATAACTTAAAAACATTAACTTTCAGAATCAAGAGGATCAACCTGTAGATGCTATAGAGAAAAACAAAACATTCCTAAGCCAAAGTCTTCCTAATCTGAAAAAAAACTATTGGATACTCACTGGACCAGCAATCTATAGAGCTATATCTTATAAATAATAACAGTTATATTTTGTGCATTAGAAACTACTTTTTGAGAAGCTACTAGCTAGGCTAGAATTTTACATTAGTCAGTATAAAAATACAGGCTTACAGTTAAAAAGAAAAAAAATTCAAAAGAATAATGTATGATGAATGCCTAAAGCAACTGTTGATTGCAAGTGAATAATCCATTGTTCATTGAATGTAAAACAAGGCAGCTGAGCACTGGAATCCACCCAATTGTTTATTCATGGAATTATGGAGGCGGTGATGAGGCGTTGTTTAAAAGAAAGCCCACAGAAATCCCACTTACATGTTACTTTACTGGAAAGTTATGCTCACCATAACTGCAAAGCTTATTTGAGTGCTATTTTCATAATTTACTATTTTAATTAGTTAGAACTCATGACACTTTTTCCCAAACTGTCTGGAGTGGTCAGTGTAATAGTCCAGTGTAGTCCTGCTGTACTTTTCTTAGGATTGAAATTGATGTAGAAAAGCAGGTCTCAGATCTCTGTAGAGATGTAGATGAGATCCGTCCCCGTGAGGATAACCATGCCCTACAACACATCATTTTTTTGTCCCCTGGGTCCTGAAATATTTCTTTTTTTTATTCCGAGAAAGGAACATCCGAAGATCCTGCCATGATCAAATATATGAGACCAATGTGGGAGACTTTTATTGTGTACCCTTATATATTATCACCTTGTTAACCCCTACACTACTACATTATTGTATGTTATTTCCAGTTTAGAAGAAGATTATAACAGACAACTACCCCACCACTTTTTCCTCCATCGTAGCGGCCATCGGTTTGCATTGACAAGAGGAACGAGTGGTGGGGAATTACTAGAGAGGTGAGTATTAGTGGGGATCTTTACACAGACACTGTCACTTAGCCCTGAACTGGCAAAGAATTGACAGTGGGGCTGATTTACTAAAACTGGAGAATGCAAAATCTGGTGCAGCTCTGCATAGAAACCAATCAGCTTCCAGGTTTTTTTTTTGTCAAAGCTTAATTGAACAAGCTGAATGGCAATGATCAGCAATTTTTATCATGACTGCGACATTATGGCAGACACATCGGACACTTTTGACACTATTTTGGGACCATTGTCATTTATACAGCGATCAGTGCTATAAAAATGCACTGATTACTGTGTATTTTGAGTAATTTTGAGCACAGCATATTGACACTGTTATACAAGCTGTACACTCACTACTTTACATTGTAGCAAAGTGTAATTCCTTCAGTGTTGTCACATGAAAAAATATAATAAAATATTTACAAAAATGTGAGGGGTGTGCTCACTTTTGTGAGATACTGTATGTTTCTTCAGAAGGGAGCTTTTCTTTGCTTCTTGTGTGGTCACCAGTGTTGGTCATCTTACTTTAAAAAAGTAATTAGTTAAGTTACAAATTACTTCTCCCAAAAAGTAATTCTGTTAGTAACTCAGTTACTACATTGGAAAAGTAATTAGTTACGAAGCAAAGTAACTGACTTTTTTTTTTTAAATATTCTATACGTGTAACTAAGGGGCGGGTCTAGTATTACTGTAACCAAGGGGCGCATTTATTATTATTGTTTATATATCGTGTAACCAAGGGGCTGCTCTATTATTACTCTAACCAAGGGGCAGATCTGTTATAGCGTGTAAGCAAGTGGCGGGTCTATTATTATTATATCGTGTAAGGGGCGGATGGCTACAGAAGAGGGCGAATGTTAAATTAATGGGCAAAGCTCGATATATTACAATAATAATAATAAATGCGCCCCTTGGTTACAGTAATACTAGACCCGCCCCTTACTTGCACGATAGACGCCCCTTGCAGAGTAGCACGAGCATCAGGAGCGTGCGGCATCACCTCGTACAATTACATGTTAACTGCACCTGCGCGGTGTAGAGTTCACTCAGAGCTGTTTAGGTTCAGCAATTTTCGGAAGCTCCGTAGTCCTTCGTACTGCTCAAGCCCTGCGCCTGCGCAGTACAGGGGGTCCTTATCCGGTGCAGGAACTTTTTCGGCAGGTGTAATTGGGGTAACTAAGCCAAAGTAATGGAAACTGAGTTACCATGAGGGGAAAAGTAATCAGTAAGATTACTCGTTACCCTCTAAAGTAACTGCGTTAGGTAACTTAGTTTATTTTAACTCAGTTACTTACAGCACTGGTGGTCACCGGTACAGAAAGTGATGGGATAAATCCCTAACACAGCATTAAAACCCTTACAGAAGGTTGTAACTAAAAACAGCTATGGCTGGAGGGGAGCTTTACCTTATAGATTTAAATTATACATTTGTTCTTAGAGCCTAAAGCAAGGCTCCTAGCACCAAGGGCAAGTTTAAAAAAATTATCTCTCTAAAGGCTTATTTTTAGAAAAGAATCTCTTATGTCAACATGACTCCCAAAATATATCTCTCTCCTACCTGAACACTTAAAGGAGAAGTCCAGTCTGAGCTTTTTAGGCTGGGCTTCTCCTATGGGTCACAGAAGTGCAATTTGTTTTGCACGCCTGTAACCCATTTTCAGCGGAGTGCGGTCTGAAGTCCACTCTCCGCTGACGTCACTGCCATCAGTCGAGGCAGCGCGTCATCCCAACTTCCAAGTCTGGATCCGCCAGCTGCTTTGATTGATGGCTGTCTCAGAGAGCCGCTAAGATGCTGAGATGGCTGCTCCCTGCCCCTCCACAGCTCATCTCTCCAATGAGCTTGGAGAAGCAGAGAGGAGAGATGCTGACTGACAGTCAGCAGCTCTCCTCTCGGAGATCTGTGAAACATCGGCGATGTTTGGTGGCTCGGTTCTCAGTGCAGAGACGGCGGGGGGACAGCTGCAGCATTGGTTGCTCCATCCACATAAGCAAGTATTAATCTAAAATAAAAAAAATCCCATACTTCTCTTTTAACCATTCTATGAAACAATTCTTTCATGGTCCTTTAACCCTTCTTTGTAAAATGTGAACTTTCTGCTTTAAAGCTAACACTGATTTACACACACACACACACACATATATATATATATATATATATATATATATATATATATATATATATATATATATATATATATATATATATATATATATATATATATATATATATTATAAGGGGGGGGGATCTTATTTTCATTTTGTAGCACCATTTGTCAACAGATTGCATAGAAGATGAAATAATGTTTGTAGGACAACATTACCCATAGAAATTGTTTTTTTTTCTAGGTACAAAAAAGGCTATGTATTACTTTGTTATCCTAACCACTTCAGCTCCAGAAGATTTTACCCCCTTCATGACCAGACCATTTTTCGCTATTTGGCACTGAGCAACTTTAACTGGGGATTGCACGGTCACGCAATGATGTACTCAAACAAAATTGATATTATTTTTTTTACACAAATAAAGCTTTCCTTTGGTGGTATTAAAATACCACTGGGTTTTTTAACAAAAAGACCGAACATTTTGAAAAAGCAATATTTTTTACTTTCTGCTCTAAAACATATCCAATAAAAAATGTAAGAAATCAAATTTCTTTATCAATTTTGGGCAAAATTTATTCTGCTACCTGTTTGATAAAAAAAAAAAAAAATACCAATAAGTGTATATTGATGTGCGCGCCCTCGACCTGGAGGTAGGCAGTGAAATAAGGGTACATTGAGCACCCGTTCGATCACAGTACATTGCGGTACGGTCACTAAGTGGTTAAGTAATGACAAAGTTATTGCTGAATCAAACAGCCCCGTAGCTGAAATGTAAAAATTCCTTTGGTCCATAAGGGGTATACAGATGGGAGAGCTGAATTGCCTAAGGCTTAACTTTGACATTACTTTATTCCACCTAAAATACATCCAAAGGCAACACTTTTTATTAGTTTAGGATAAAGTAAAGAGGGAGTTAAACATTTGAAAGGTTTTCATTGTTGTCTGCCTCCCCGTTAGGGATAGTCACCCATCCATTTGTCCTGTGTACCGTTATCACCGAGGGTGAAAGTGAAAGAAAATCCTTAATTCTGGCTTACAGGAGCACAGGAATAGAGGGATAATCTTCAGATGAGGATACTGGTTCTGGTGACCACCAGGGTTTCCCTCCCTTTTGAGGGATTTTTACTTTATTGTTTTGGCTATAGATATGAAGTGAAGGAAACTTTCCCCAATGGGTCACAGATGGAAAAAACTGACAGGGGTTTTAACTCTCCCTTACTCTATCAAAATTGAAAAATATTTGTGTCCTTGTTGACATAATTTGTACTAGAAGATGTCACTTCTACTCATCCAGAAAGTTGAGAGATAATGTATGGTATAGAGCAGTGTTTCTCAACTCCAGTCCTCAAGGCGCCCCAACAGGTCATGTTTTCAGGATTTCCCTCAGATGAAATGGCTGTGGTAATGACCGTGAAACTGATCAAATCACCTGTGCAAGATAATGGAAAGCCTGAAAACATGACCTGTTGGGGCGCCTTGAGGACTGGAGTTGAGAAACACTGGTATAGAAATAGTGAAAATGTATCCCTTGCTTTGCCAAGTAGCCATCTTTCTGTTCCTGGTTCGGCTATTTATTCCCCACAACAATAACTTGCATTGTGTAAGTAATTTTGACCTAATTAAACACAGATTTAAATACAAAAGAAAGGGTAAAAGATTATGTAATAAAATATCGGGATCAACACGACACATTGTATTATAATCACGCACTAAGCACTAAGGACATTTATGAGTAAATCAGCCTGTAATTTCTTTATTCGGCAAAAGAAAGAGGCAACTAACCTTTCTACTGATGTATTATGTGATGTCCTATTAAACACATTTCCTTGTAATGCATAAACACAATGACAAATATTCCACATGAGTGAATCAAGCCTTGACATCTAGCCCAGCAGCTGTCAATTACAGGGATTTGTTTTATGGCTCTTAGATAAGAAAATCCTCCAGTAACACATCCACACAGAAATGGTGCCAAGAGTCTTTTTATATGGAACATTTCATTTTCCGTTTTATTGTCTTGGGAAAGACGTACTAAACTCCATCTAAACATTGTTAATTAAATACGGATGCTTTGATTTATCTCCCCTACAAGACAGGTTTTGAATTTGTTAGGATATTTCTTTGGGGGTGAGCACATTGCAGGTAAAGTGTGCTGGCTACCATTGGGACTGTTTTAAGGGAAAGTTTAGAATATTTTCAGTGAGCATTTTTTTGCGTTATTATTGTAGCACTTACCTTAAAGCAATATTTTATATAATTTCTTCATTTTTTTACATCTAAAAATAGACATGTGTAGATTAACCACTATAGGGAACAAACACTCAAACTGCTCACAGTCTGCATAATAGTTAAACTATGTGTTGTACGGGGGCATGTCCAAGATGGCCACTGGAGCAGATGTGCACTGAGTGAGCTCTCTCCCAGCCTCCTGCTTTATGCCCTTTTTCCCTGCAGACTGGCTATCCTATCCTGCCTAGAAAGGACGATCCATCCGCGGTGACAGGTATGACCAAGGGAAAAGGTGTCCCGACCACCCGCAAGTCCCAAAAAGCAGCTAAAACTCCCGCCAAAGGGGGCCCTCTTCCAGTCGCCACAACTAACATGGCGTCCAAAACGGAAGACACTGACACAGGCCCAGCGCTGAGGGAGCAGTCCAACTTTGATGCCCTGATGCAGGCAATCAACACCTGCCAATCGACCCTAACGGGTAAGATAGAAACTATGCAGCTGGACATAAGTCTGATCCGTTGGGATATGGACTGCTTCCGTTACCATCTTACAGAGGCAGATCGCCGCGTGGGGGATGCAGAAGACATGCTGCAAGACAAAACTACCTCAATCCTTACACTGCAGACGAAGATTAAAACCCTAGAGGCTCGTGCAGAGGTTTCCGAGAACCGAAATAAGTGGAATAATCTCTGCATCGTGGGGCTACCGGAAGGAGCAGAGGGGACCGACCCAACAACGTTCACAGAGCACCTGATGCGCACCCTCCTCCCACGCGTCCCATTCTCTAATTTCTTTGTGGTGCAGATGACACCAAGCTATGCAGTGGAATAACGTCCTTACAGGAGGTCTCCAATTTACAAGCCGACCTCAATGCTCTGTCTAATTGGGCGACTAAGTGGCAGATGAGGTTTAATGTTGATAAATGTAAAGTTATGCACTTGGGGGCTAAGAATATGCATGCATCATACATGCTAGGGAAAGTACAACTGGGGGGATCCGTAGTGGAGAAGGATCTGGGGTTTTGGTAGATCATAAGCTCAATAATAGCATGCAATGCCAAGCTGCAGTTTCCAAAGCAAGCAAAGTCTTTTCTTGTATTAAGAGAGGTATAGACTCCAGAGAGAGAGATATCATTTTGCCCCTGTTCAAATCATTAGTAAGACCTCATCTGGAATATGCAGTTCAGTTTTGGGCACCAGTTCTCATATATTATATATATATATATATATATATATATATATATATATATATATATATATATATAAGGATATTGGGGAACTGGAGAAAGTGCAGAGAAGGGCAACCAAACTGAATGGTGGAGCTCAGCTATGAGGAAAGATTAGAGGAACTGAATTTATTCACCCTTGATAAGAAGAGATTAAGGGGGGATATGATCAACATGTTTAAATATATAAGGGGTCCATATAGTAAACTTGGTGTTGAGTTATTCACTTTACAGTCAACAAAGAGGACAAGGGGGCACTCTTTACGTCTAGAGGAAAAGAGATTTCATCTCCAAATACGGAAAGGTTTCTTCACGGTAAGAGCTGTGAAAATGTGGAATAGACTCCCTGCAGAGGTGGTTCTGGCCAGCTCAGTAGATTGCTTTAAGAAAGGCCTGGATTATTTCCTAAATGTACATAATATAACTGGGTACTAACATTTATAGGTAAAGTTGATCTGGGGAAAATACAATTGCCTGTCGGGGGATCAGGAAGGAATTTTTTCCCCTGCTTTAGCAAATTGGAGCATGCGCTGCTGTTTTTTTTTTTTGCCTTCCTCTGGATCAACTGTGGGTATAGAATGGGGTATATGGGATTGTATGATATATTTTTTTATTTTTTTTATTTGTGGTTGAACTGGATGGACTTGTGTCTTTTTTCAACCTAACTAACTATGTAACTATGTAATGCCTGCTACCCAGGGGACCCAGGGAGCTCCTCCATGCACTTTCATCCTGATGTTCCTGAATTTCAGGGACCGGGATCTGGTCCTGCAAGAAGCAAGAAAGATAGAAGTGCTGCGCCATGAGGGGGTGAAACTCATGATCTTCCCCGAGTACTCGGTGGATACTCAGAAGCTTTGCCGCTCCTTCGACCGCGTAAAGCTAATCCTACGCAACAAGAAAATCAAATATAGTATGCCATTCCCCGCCCTGCTGAGAGTGCAGAGCGCTTCCTTACCTCCCCTGAAGATGCATCGCATCTGTTGGAGTGACTGTTCTTACTCCATGATGGTTTTTCATTTTTTTGTTGTTCCCTTTTTCTATGTTTTTTTTAAGCAAAATGTGTAGCTCTGATCTCCTTGCACTAGATGGCATAGGAGATCTTTCTAACCATGCTCTCATACTAGTGATTATTGCAATGTTCTTTATATGGATGCTCTCTGCCTATATGTTATTATTACTGATCCGATGCTCCCAAGTTCTTGATATACGACTTTTTTTTTTTTTTTGTGCATTATTTTCAGGTCCAGTTGATCTTGTCAGTAACACACTTCCCATCCTGGGGTAACAGTGCTCAGGGGAGGATGGTAAAATAGGCGATTGAGCTGTGTTTTTACAACTCCACCTTAAGCTGCAAAGGAAGAAAGATGGGGGTGTACAGATGATTAAGCCATGTTGCCCCCCCATCTCCTTTAGAGATGCGCCACCAAACATGATCTATTCAAGTCAATGGGGCTGCACATTAACAGTGAGTAAACAGTAGACTAGTGGCTGCAGCGTGGTATTCCCATTCAAAATGCTTGTTTAGCTATCAAAAAAGGCATTCAGGAGCTGACAGTATCATCTCCTAAAGCCCTAAGGCTTCCCACTGGAACCGGCTGCGGATTGAACAGGGACACTGTGCATCCCCATTCTATGGTTCAGGGACAAATCAGGGCCAAATGTTTACCTGAATTCGGCCCTGAATCTGAGCTAAAGATGCTTCTGTGCAGTGCACTCCGCAGCCACCCCGGAGATATGTGAATTGCTCCGTAGAAAGCCGGTCACATTCTTCTGCTATCCGAATTGGATGCGGGGAAACCTGCATCCAATTCGCATTGGTGTTAATCCAGCCTTACTGTTCTGTATATTTGAAGAAACAGCACAGCTACCCTAGACTGCTTGTTCCTGATTTACACTACAGAACATCTCTTCTGCTCCTCATCTTTAGCCTATATTCGCACTTGTGCAGGTGGAAGCCGCTGGGGGACCCGCTATTCGTCCTGCAGCTGCATCCACCCGCACACAAAATGCGGGACCCGCAGGCAGGTGCCATTAATCTTAATGGCACACCGCCCACACTGGAAATCACACCCGTAGTGGGAACCACACTGTAGTGCAGTTCCCGTGTGGGCTGCGATTCCTGGAAAGGTGCAGGGACCTTTTCCCTGCATTTTGCGAGGCACGGCTGCCCATTTAAATGAATGGGCCGCCATGCCCTCACAAACGCAGCCCGCACGTGAACATAGGCTTATAACATAGGTGGCGTTCACAGAGGTGAACCGGGCAAGGTTGAATCACAGCAGAATCATAGGAAATTACAGCCTCATTGGATTTCTAACAGGAACACAAATTTTCTATTACTGAATGTTTCAGATTAGAAAGATTGAAAACAATTTTTCAAGTTATTAAATATCCTTTTTTTGGCATGCTGCCCGTGCTTCTGCTTTTCTTGTCTAGGTGAGAATAACATCCCCACCTCCCTGAAGCCTCCTGGGATATTCATGTCTCACATCCTAGGAGGCTTTAGAGTGATCTCGAAAACACTGTACACATGCACCACAAAATCAAACAGGGCCAGCTTCAAGATATGGACAGTCGACTCCCAAGCAAGGAAGATGGCTGCATCATGCATCGTCCTGCGGCGACAAAGCAGCGGATTACAGCAGGGCAATGCTGAATATGCTGGACATATATGCGTTTTGAAAATAACCAGGTAAGAGGGGGGAAAAAATTAGCACAGCAAAATAACACAGAGGGTGACGTTCCTATTAAATGTGTGAATGCTGCTCTGCTTTGAAAATCGAGTTTTAATTATGTCTTATGAGTTACATTTTAAGTCTATGCCCTATTTGAAAGGTAGTACCTTTCTTGAGGCTTTTCTATACAGGGAGAACTACATTTGGGATAAGAAATATGTTGTATCCGTTTATGTGAACTTATGTGCCTTGTGTTTTTTAATTGTGAATTGCTGCCGTTCCTGAGCTAAGAAGATTAGAGTTTACAAATAATCTTCCCACAGTTAAAGTGCACCTGTGCCTAGATCAACCTTTTTCAACCAGGGTGCCCAGGACCCTGGGGTGCCTTCAGGTTTCTTTGGGGGTGCCTTGGAAAAATCCTTAAAAATTGCCCCAAAATTGTATACAAACCAGCAGGGTATATAAGCCTGCCCTTTAGTTACACAAAGCCACAGGTTTTCATTATGCACCATTACAATCTCCCAGCCACTGGCATCCTAACAATCAATGATGTCATTGGTTGATAAGGAGGACGTTGGGCGCCTGCGCAGCATCCTTTTTTGCCCTCTCCATCAGCACTGGGGTCCCATTAGCTGTGTGAGGGTGAGAAGCTGAAGGAGAAGAGAAACATTGGCATACTGGTCAGTACCAGTGTGCAAAGATGTATTTGCTTTGGAAGAATAAATTAGCTCTAACGTTGGGTGTCCTACATGTGTGGATGTTGCTGCGTTATGTAAAAATTTTAGTTTTGTTTTTTACATTTTAGAATGGGGTGCCTCAAGATTGTCTGTAATTTTAAAGGGTGCTTTGACTGCATGGATTCATTTGGTGTATTTAAAATTTAAGTTCAGATTTTCACTTATAAGCCTGAAGCTAAAAGCACCCCTAAATAATTATATCAGACCATGATGCCTGGTTCTTTTAAAGGTAGGGCATAAAGGACTGACTACCAAAATCTATAAGTGATTACCACTTGTAATACTAAAGAATTATGTCAGACCATGATTATGTCATCAGCCCTGTCAGGTTTCATCCACTGTATTTGTCTTCTGTATTTTTCCCTCACTTTTAGTCCCAGTAACCACTGCTGTTCATGGAACAGGGAAAGTGGGCAAATCTCCCAATAGGAAATAAGATTTCCCTCACCTTGAAGAGGTTTTCTAAAGGAGAGGAATTGAAAGAAAATCTCCAGACTTGGACACAGACAGACAGACAGGTGTTTTACCCTTTCCTACTTTATACAAAACAGGATTTCCCTACTTATACAAAAAGATACACTTTTAGGCTGCTTTCACACTGGGGTGGGCGTTGACGGTAAAACACTGCTAGCTTTAGCAGCGCTTTACTGTCGTTTTAGCGGCACTATTCGGCCGCTAGTGGGGCACTCTTAACCCCCCCACTAGCAGCCCAATAAAGGGTTAAATGTGCCCGAGTATCGCCGCTGCCGAAGCGCTTTGCAGGCGCTTCGGCAGCGGTACCCATTCATTTCAATAGGCAAGAGCGGTGGAGGGGCGCTGTATACACCGCTTCTCCACCGCCCCAAAGATGATGCTTGCAGGACTTTTTTTAACATCCTGCCAGCGCAGCGCCCCAGTGTGAAAGCACTTGGGCTTTCACACTGGGACTGCAGGGGAGGCATTTTTCAGGCACTTTACAGGTGCTATTTTTAGCCCAAAAGCGCCTAAAAAAACACCTCAGTATGAAAGGGGTCTAGGAGTAGGCCCATCCAGAGAAGCAGATACACCTTGACAAAGATTAGTGGCTTTTACATACATTTGCACATACAGGTGACTAAGAAATCTGTGCACTTTAAGTATTACAGAAAAAAATTACATGAATGGTGATCCTGTTTTTTGAGGTAACATAGCTTTAACTCCATATATGACCCACTAATGGCTAACTTTAGAAAAAAACTAAAGAAAATGTGGGGTATTCATTGCAGTACACAACGCCTTTAATTGACCCTCCTTCAGAAAATAGTAGACCCCCAAGGGTGCTATCTGTTACTTGTTTGCAACATCGACCAGACAACCTATACTTTGGTCAACGTGTATGTTCCTAATACTAAGCAGCTGAAGTTCTGCAAAAGTTTCCTCTGCCTACTACCTACACATAAAAAAGGCCACCTCATCATCGGGGGTGATTTTAACACAGTAGGTAACCCCTACCTCGACACTTCTTCGAGGAAACGCCTGCCCCATCGGTCTTTGAATGTGCTCCTTTGTCAATATTACCTATATGACTCCTGGCGCTGCCAACATGGATCTTAACAGGACTTCACCTATTGCTCATCATTACAATCCTCTTTCTCACAAATAGACCTATTTATAACAGATAAACCTCCTCTCCAGAATGTCCACTCCTCCACCATAGGGTGCATCACGTGGTCTAACCACCCACCTATCCTTTTTAGAAATTGGCCTTCCCAAGATACAACCTCTGAACCTGTGGTAACTTAACCCTTCTCTCCTGGCTGACCCCATCATCTGTCGTCAGCTAATCCAGGCCCACCAACATTTTTTTGAGCTGAATGATACACCAGACACAGATCCTTTTATACTATGGTCCAAGGTCAAGCCCTATATGCATGGCATCCTTATTAAAATACATGCTTATGCCAAACGCCAGAGGACCAAGCTAACTGATGAGGTCTTAGCTTCTAAAAGACAGAAAGAAGACTTACAAAAACGAAGCCCCTCCCCCTCATTGGCATCCACACTCTCAGAAGGCAGGCAGAAATTGCATTCCCTTCTTCTTTTTAACTATGAAAGCAATTTAAAAAACAACAAAGCCAACTTCTATGCCCTAGTAACAAGGTGGGAGCTCTTCTCGCTAGACAACAACAGCAAGCCAAAACTAAAATTGCTCGCTGCTCCATCCAACCTCTGAAACCTTACTCACAAATCCTCAAGACATAGCTTACACCTTCTGCATTTATTATGCATCTTTGTACAATCTAACAACTTACCTTGCAACACCACAACCCACTACTGCAGCAATACAATTTTTTTAAATTCAAGTAAGCTCCCTTCTCTCTCCCATGCAACCTGAAACATTTTCACTACCCTTTAAGCCTTCAGAGATTGCGGACGCAATTAAGTCCCTTCCCATCCATAAGTCACCAGGTACACAGATGGTTACACCAACAACTATCGGATCTATTATCACCACGCTTAGCCACTCGCTTCAGTTTTGCCTCATCCTCTTGCTCCTTTCCCTCTGAAATGTTGCAGTCCATTGTTACCACTTTTCCTAAACCAGGTAAAGACCCTCTGTCTCCAGCCAGCTATAGACACTATATCTTTACTGAACACGGATATAAAACTTTTTGCTAAGGTCATTTCATGTAGACTATTGCCTCTGATATCCTCACTGGTCCATCCTGACCAAGTATGGTTTATCCCAGGGTGACAAGCCCTTGACGCAACAAGACGTCTAATCAACCTTGTCCATCATTGCAATACTCATAAAACGTTTTCTCTGCTCCTCTCCTTGGACGAAGAAAAGGTGTTTGACAAAGTTCATTGGGATTTTCTTAAAGCAGTCTTGCATAAATTTGGTAACCAAGGATGGTTTCACTCTGCAAAACTCTCTCTCTACTCCCATCCAGGAGCAAGAGTCCTGACCTTGGGTACCCTTTCAGTTCCATTTAACATCACAAATGGTACCAGACAAGGATGCCCACTATCCCATTGATATTTGCCCTAATGATGGAGCCCCTCGTGACCAAAATTCAATCCAACCCTTATATATAAGGAATCCCTTTCCATGATGATGAGTATAAACTCAGTCTATTTGCAGACAACGTAACCCTTATGGTCACAGAACCACTGCAATCACTTCAGTCCATACAAGGGACACTAGATTACTTTAGTGCATATCCTATTATAAACTGGACTTCCACACATCTGATCCTATTATTATATGACAAAATATATTATTGGTGGCATCCCACTGATCAAAAAACATGGTCGATTATGATGACCTCCCATTATTGCCCATCTGAACTCACAGGAACGCTCCTGGCCCTTAGTGCTGGACTCCCCTCCTTATCATCTCTACCACACTCTAATCACATGGCCTCATTTGGAAAAAGGGGTTTCCTGCACATTCCTCAAGTTGTCACCCCCTTGTACAAACTATCACTACCCCTTGAATCCCTGTACCAATGCACCCCTGATCTCAATCTACACAACTGGCAGACTCATAAAATCACTCAACTTCATTACCTTTACCAAAAACTTAAACCCCTAAACCCCCTATACATGAACTAAAACTGACCGCCCACAGAAGCGTTCACACCAGAATCTCCCACTTCCTTCATTCCACCTGTGTAGTGCTTATGACCTTCTTGTGCTTTTAAATTTTTCTCCAAGTCCCAATACCCCAAAAAAAGAATTCTCTCTCTTCTACTCCATCCTGAAAGATGACTGAGCATACTCTCAGATTACACCACTCCAGAAATGGGAGCTGGAGCTGAGTGAAACCTTCTTGGCACCAATGTGGCAAAAAACGTTCAAAGCTACTAACAGGGCCTCTCATTTCTCCAACCATTGGCAACTTTTCTTAAAGACAGTACATAGTTGGTACCTCACGCCTTTCAAACTTGCACATATATATCCTAACTGCTCTTCCACATGTTGCAGACAATGTGGTGACAAAGGCACTCTAGCCAACATCTTATGGTATTGTAAGTCTCTAAGATCTTATTTGTTCTCATGTCTGACATAGCAGACCAACAGGTAGATCCTAACCCTGCCCTTGCATTACTGCATATTGGGATAGAGACCTTTCCACCTATATTTAAGTCTATATTGGCCACGTATTGCAGGCAGCTAAGCTCACATTGTCTTATTATGGCGTACCACTACCCCACCTAATATTGCTAACACGATTCTTGACCTAAACCTCCAATGTGTCATGGAGAGACTGCCCCATGGATTTCCCATACCAAATGTACTGTAAATTGATGCTGATTGCCTGTCCTCTAAGCTACATTGCTCCCTTTTTATTCTCAGTGCCTTCCTTATACATGGGCTTCCATTCCAGTCCACCCAATGTTCCCTATCCCTTCCTATCCCCTCCCTCTCCCCCACTTCCTTCATCCCCCTCTATGCCTCTACTTCCCCTTACCCCCTTGGTTGAAGTTTTACCATAGTGGTTCTCAATTGTTTCCAAATAAGATTTATGTTAGTTTACTGTTTGCCACGATGAGACTCTGTCTTTGCAAAATGTGAAATGTGTTACTATGTCACACTGTGTCATCAATGAGACCTTATGACTATTCGCTCTACGTATGGCTTATATCCTGTGAAACCTCTAATAAAGATATATTTAACATAGAATAAAACAAAACATTATCAGTAGACCTACCATCTAAGTAGCACAGTATTATGTTTCCAGCTTAATACAATGGTATCAATTCCATTTTTTACTGGCTGGGGCTATCAAGACATTAGCCAAGTGGCCCACCTCCTTACACAACTTGATTCCAAGTCAGGAAAACCGCATGACTATGCCAGACAATGAATTTGCATCACATCTCGTAGAATGTGTTCAAAGACAGACTGAATAAAAATGCATTGAAACTTGAAAAGCTGATCTAACAATACAATTACCAATAACAAGGCAACCCATAAAGTCATGATTAAATATTAAATATACCAAAACTGACACAAAGTAAGACTATACTGAATGAATGAACAACCATATACATCTTTACACTTTGCTAACTTACTTGCCTTGCTTTGGATGCCCTCTTCAAGTCATCTGATCTGCCAGCCCTTTCCGCCATGTAGGGGAATATTTTGTATAATATAGGCAATATCCCCCGAAGCCTGCAGTAAAAACTGTCAGAGTTTAAAGCTCTCGATGATGCAGCTGCTATGAAAGTGTATTCTTTCCTTTCTCCTTCTCCTTGTCTACAACTGAGCCTCTTGCATAGTGTATGGCCTCAGCTATTCCTGCCTTGGTCTCTTTGTTGTCTGCTTATAGCTGCATCTATCTATCTGCTTGTCTCAGGTCCCTCTGCCTCTGTGTCTGGCTCACTCGCTGATTTTCTCTGGGTTCCCCCTTGCCTGAGCACTCGCTGCTGTTTTCCACCCACATACACATTGCAATAAGACTCTTTCTCTGTATGTCAGAGTCTGTGTAGGTGGACTGGGGGAAGGGCCCGAATCAAAAGCATCTATCTTAGCAATGCAGAATAAAAAACTGACCATCCTATATTAATTTCTGTTTTATGATGAACAAGACATTTGATAGGTTTGTCTGTAGCTGCCAGATTCCTGCCTTAAGCTGGATACACACTGTACAATTTTCTGTAGATTTTTTTTTCCTTTCCTTCAGATTTACCAAAACCATATAATATGAGGTCAAACCTTAGGAGTTTCCATTTGTATGCAATCAGGTAGGCCCCTGCACTACATGGTAAATCTAAAGGAAATCAGACAACAAAAGTTGTATAGTGTCACAAGAACCAATATTAATCCTATGCACTGTTGCTTTTTGTATAATTCCAGCATTTAACAAAATTGAGCATCAAATAGAGGGATAGATATAGTATAGGTGTCCTAAATCGGTGACAGAGAATTGACAGCAATTGAAATCTTGTAGTCATGTAATTGATCCCTAAAACCTAAAACGTTGCAATTCTATGAGCCAAGTTACATAGTGCTTATTACTACAATTTAGCTTACTGTATTCATTGCAAGAGAGCTTTATCGGCTCAAGCTGCTGTCATTGTTTTGTTATATTGTATAGTAAAACCCCATACACACGGTTGGATTTTCCGATGGATTCTGTCCTATCGGACAATGTTGTCGGAAATTCCGACCGTGTGTAGGCACCATCGGACAGTTTCCATCGGATTGTCCGACGGACAAAGTTCTATCTCCTGCTCTAAAGATTTTCCGACAACAAAGTCCGATCACACCAATTCCGATCGTGTGTAGCGAATTCCGACGGACAAAGTGCCACGCATGCTCAGATCACATTACAAGACCAAAGCTATTGGCTACTAGCCTCTACGTAGTCCCGTCGTAGGCAACAAACGTCACCACGTTCAGAATGATCGGATTTTCCGACAACTTTGTCCGACCGTGTGTATGCAACACCAGTGTCAGACTAAATCCGTCGGACCAAATCCGATGGATTTGGTGGTCGGATTTTCCGACCGTGTGTATGGGGCTTAAGATATATTTTAAATGTAGTGTATTCTTACTGGAAAAGGGGCTACTAAAACACGCCAGGTATAGGTAATTATAATTTTAAAGTGGTAGTGAACTCGTTTTGATTATTTGAACCTAGAGGTAAGCTTATAATAAGGCTTACCTGTGAATAAAAAGAATATCTCCTAAATGTGCACCGTCTAGGAAATATTCATGCGAGCAGTAGCCGGTGTCGTCACCAACGCATGCGTTCTGAAGGAAAAGCATACCCATGCTGTTTCTTCACAGCTCTGTGCCATGCCCAGGGCTCCCATGCACAGGTGCGGGGGTGACGTCATCGCAGCTTGGCCAATAAGACGGCCAAAGCCTGCGAACCCGGAAGGAAGACCGACCCAGCATAAACCGGTTTGTGACATTACAAAGGGGGCGATGCCACCAAGTGACATAAATAGGTGGCCCCGCCCTTACCTATATAAGTACAGTCAAACAGTGGAGGAGGCATTCGGAGGCCAGCCATCAATGAAGGCGGAGCTTCTTATATTTTTGTTCTTTTTCAGGTGTGGCAGGTGTCGTGATTGTTGATGGATTTACATTGAAGGACACTCTTTGTTAGTTTTTGACAATTCCTTTATTAAAAAACAGTCTCTGTGTTTATTACTTCTTTACTCATTCACATGGGGGGGGGGGGGCGGGATCGCTTGCTCGCTCCCCCCTTTCCTGACCAGCCAGGCTGTGTGCTCAGATAGGGGTTTGGTATGGATTTTGGGGGGACACCACAACGTTTTTTTTCTTTATTTAATTTTTTTCCAATAGCTGGGTCATTTTTGCTGCAGCATGTTCTATGCATGCTACAAATATGCCACTTTACAGGCAGACTAAGTGGATCCCCCAGGCTTCTCCCAGGCATCCCCCATTACGCAAATATGCATTCTTGGCTTGAAGGGGGTATACCGAGGTGATTCCTACTGCTGCAGGCATCACCACAGTACCGTTTTTTAGAGCCAGTGGTTGGCTTTTTAGTGATAACAACCGATGCGGCTAAAAGCCGCTCGGCTGTTATCCTAAGGAGTGGGAGGGGATGTGATGCCCCCCCTTCCCGCCACCTTCTGCGGCTCTCCCCAGCTCTCCTGTCCCATCGGAAGACCCGAGCGACCAGCTGACACGTCCGCCCGTTGTCCGAATACCCGAATGAAGCCGGAATCGGCTCCGATCGGGTCTCTTATCTAGTAACCCCGAAGCGATGTCATGACCCCAGACCCCAGATACCTTCATAAAGAGTACCTGTCACTGACTATTACTGTCACAAGGGATGTTTACATTCCTTGTGACAGCAAAAAAAAAAAAGAAGAAAAATCTGAATTTTATGAATTTTTTTAAACTGTGTAAATTATTAAATAAATAAATAAAAAATGTAAAGTATCCCGTCCCTCCGCAGAAGTAAACGCATACAAGGACCTCCTCTGTATCTATAAACTGGTAACTTGTAGAAATATTTAAGGCATCGCCTATGGAGATTTCTAAGTACTTAAGTAGTTTGTAACCATTCCACGAGTGTGCGCAATTTCAAAGCATGACATGCTAGATATCTATTTACTTGGCGTAACATCTTTCACATTATACAAGCAACAAATGTCAGAAATAGGCTTTTTTACATTTTTTAACTGCCTTGTTGGGGGGGCTTTGGTGAAATATCAGGGGTCTAAATAGACCCACGATGTCTCAATTTTGAAACTTTTGGTACCGGCTGCTCACTGTATTCAGTCAGGAAAGGAACACATTTACTAGCACCAGCTCTCCGTCCTGAAATGTCACCCCTGTGTGCCCATTGCAGTTGCCGATGGGAGGGAAAAGAGGGAAGTTGGCAGCGATACGGGGGAAAGGGCACACAGGGGGTGTAGTTGTGATCACAGTGGTGGAGGGGCACAGATACTAGAACGGATCATGCTGCAGTGCAGCCGTAGGGAGGGAGTGGAGCAGAAGCCGGAAGTGCTGCAGGGGGAGCCACAAAGGGATCAGTGTCAGCAATAAGGCAGTGCAGTCAGCCCTTCTGCTCAGCAGGTGCCCAGGTCTAGTACAGGAGGGCCAGCTGTACTGCCTTATCAGTGGTCCTGGTCAGCAGGGCTATGTGAAAGGGTGAATTTTCCTAGCAGGGACATAGACTGTAATAAAAACCTGGCAGGGGTTTCAGTTCCCCATTTCCTGTTCAAATTGTTTTGGCTTTACATACATTTTAAATTCTTCACTTCAAGTATGATTTATAAGACAAACAATCTACTGTGAACTTTTTCCTGTCTGTATTGTGTAGCAATAGATGTTACACAGAGAGAACAGGCATTCACAGCTTATACACATGACTAGCTGCTGTTCCTTCCTCATTCCCCACATATTCATAAGTAGGCTACGAATACTGCAATTACAGAAGAAATCACACGGTAATTGCTCATTGTCAATGCTTCTTTCATCTTGCAGAAATTTCAAAGGGACATTTGGAAGGGAGAGTGGTAAGGTATGGGCTTTGCATTCTATCTTGAATTTGTAGGGCACCAGTGCTCAGCTTAATTTGATCTGTATGTTTAAAAAGACCTGTATATACTGTATACAGAATGCACTTAAAAGTTATAGCTGCTTTGTATTTAGTTTTTGAGTATTTAATTATGGTGAAGACTAAATGTGAAAATGAAATGTGATGTATGTTTATACCCAGCCAGCAAGTAGAACTCTTGGTTTCTTCTCCTATTGAAAAAGCTGCCTGGTGTATAAAGAGCTCAAAAGCTCAAGCTAAAATGTACCCAGGTAAATTAATCAGAGCAGGAACTCATCCGTCTCTGCTTGTAGAGTTCAGTGTACGTAATTGAAAGAGAAGTGCGGGACTTGGAAAAAAAACATCCTTTTATACTCACCTATATAGATGCAGCATCAATGCGATGCTGCAGTTGTCCCCCGCCACCTCTACACTGAGAACTAAGCAATCAAAGTCCACTGACCGCTTAGTTCTCGGGTCCGCTGACTGTCAGTCATTGGCTCTCTGCTCTAGCCCTCCAGTGCTCACTAGAGCGTTGGACTGTAGGGGGGGGAGTGGCTGGTTCAGGCCCTCAGAGGCACTCCTGTGACCTACAGGATAAGTATGGTCAAAAGAGCTTTGGCCATACTTCTCCTTTAACCAGAGACATACTGTTGACAGGAAATAACTTAATAGGTAACTTAGTAGGTACAAATTATATGTCTCTTCTCTCCTGACAGAACAGGGATTTGTGTGTTTACACACAAATCCCTGTTCCTGCTCTCGTGCACGTGATCACATGTGGCCGGCACCAATCGCGACTGCCGGCCACGCGCCCTGGTTTTCCTGCCGTGCTGCGGGCGAGCGTGACCCTCCTTTCCTATAGGCAAGTGGTTAAAGTGGTTCTAAAACTCAAAAGGATTTTTACCCAAAAGGAGAAGTTCCACTTGTTTGCATCCTCCCCCCCCCCCCCCCACCACTGCCACATTTGGCACTTTTTGGGGGGAGGGGGGAGTGGGTACCTGGTTTTGCTAATATACAAAGGAGCAGCGCCAAAAACAATTTGAAACCATAAATCGCTATCAAGCTAAATGTAAATGGAATACACAGACAAAATATACATCCAGATATGACACAGGATCATAAACAAGACCCTAATTGGTCTGATACAATAGTTCTTATGATAAAAAAATGGCTCAATGGAGCCTGACCCAAGTTCAAAAGTCCTCTGGCAATGGATAAATTAAAATCGCATTATACACATCCAGACGTTATTTTCAAAAAGATGCACCACAGTGACTTGTAAGTACAGGTGTTTATGAAATGCCCGTCACCCTGAATCACTATGTGCTTATCAGAAGGCAAATATACAAAGGAGCAGTGCAAAAAACAATTTGAAACCATAAATCGCTATCAAGCTAAATGGAATACACGGACAAAATATAAATCTAGATATGACACAGGATCATAAACAAGACCCTAATTGGTCTGATATAATAGTTCTTATGGTGAAAAAGAAATGGCTCAATGGAACCTGACCCAAGTTCAAAAGTCCTCTGGCAATGGATAAATTAAAATCGCATTATACACATCCAGACGTTATTTTCAAAAAGATGCTCCACAGTGACTTGGAAATACAGGTGTTAGTGAAATACCCGTCACACTGAATCGCTATGTGCTTACCAGAAGGCAAAGCATAAACAGCTTTGCATTGGACCAATCACCAGGCACGATGTGGGTATCCCTAATACTTTCTCTCTCCCGATCCTCACTCTCGATCGACTAGGATATTGAAGAGGTGTCACTTTCCCATATCGAAATAGATGATAGCCAGACGATAAACTAGTAAGGGTATCCCCAGCTGGTTCCTCTCCAGGTCCACAGTCACCCCCGATTGGGGTAGGGGGATAATTCCTACTTCCGTGCACTCATTGGGATCCCATTAAGACAAGAAAGAGAAAACTCCCATAGCATAATTCCGTATGGATTTATTTAAAATAGGTATAAAATTGCACTTACATAAAGAAGCTCCGTTAGAAGCACATTTAAAATCAAGCTGCCGGCCGGCAAAATACTGGAGCCCGTCCTCCGTCCTGTAGTGTGGTGGCGTCTCTGCGTGCCCTCCCAGACTAGTTTCAACATAAATGTCATTATCAATGGGGACCCATTTATTTTTTTATTTATATACTTGGTCAGATGCGCCTCGGCGATCCCAGCCAGGAGTTTGGACCCCCCCTTCCCCGCAGCCTTTTAGGACACATCACATGTCCCAGAAGTCTGAGGGACCATTCATAAATCGCAGCAAGCTTTGCGCATGCGCAGTAGGAAACCAGCAGTGAAGCCGCAAGACTTCACTGCCGGTTTCCCTTATTTAAGATGCAGACACCTGCACCCGAAGCTGCTTTAAGAATCAGCTCGGGTGAGGACATTGCTGGATCCTTGGATAGGAAAGTGTCCTTATATTAAAAGTCAGCAGCTACAGTATTTGTAGCTGCTCACTTTGAAATTTTGGTGGGGAGCCTGGAGCTCCACTTTATTGAATTCTCTGCATTCTCTGAATTCTCTAGCCCCCCAGAGTATCCTCTCCTTGTCCTGGCTTGAGCCCTGCTCTCCTCTCTTCCTGGTCTCACAGGATACACTGAGAGTAGTGGGAGCCGTAGGCAGGAACGTGTCCTCATTGGTGTCCCCCATAGAATATGACTTGTTAGGGAGGCAACGGGAAGAAGAAGGAGTGGACAGCTCCAGCAGGGCAGCGCCAATAAGGACTTTCTTCCTGACAAAGGTGCTGTTAAAGGGAGTACTGTGATCTCTGCGAGGGGCAATACAAATCTGCAAGGCTACATTTACAATTGAGCTGTGCGTTTTTGAGAGTTTTTTCAAGTGTTTTTTTTTCAGGTGTTTTTTCAGGCATTAGTATGGGTGTTTTTGAGTGTTTTTTACAGCGTTTGAGCTTTGGTGGGATTTTTTTGCTAATAGAAAAAAAATGTATTTGTTCCATCCTTTGTTGCCAAAGTTTTTAGGCTTTTCCTCCACTTTTATTTATTATTTATTTATTATTATTTATTTATTGTTTTTTAAACTTTTTTTGTAAGGGGTTGGGGCAGGGGTAGGCAACATTTTGAGCACAGTGTGCCGAAAATAGTTTTCAAAGAAATTGAGTGTGCCGATTTTATAACAAACAAATGTCAACTCTCAATCACGAAAAGGATTTTTTATAAAGTAAATGCTGTAAACTGGAAACTACTTTAGTAGTGAGAAATTAACATCCATGCCTCAGGTCAGCCCCAATTTCTGCAACTCCACACCTCAGATCACTGTCCCCCCTGCTCATCTGTCCCACCACTGTAGTACCCTGCACATCTGCCCCACCACTGTAACCCCCTGCACATCTGCCCCACCACTGTACATCTGCCCCACCACTGTACCCCCCTGCTAATCTGCCCCACCAATACACCTCATTTCACATCTGCCCCACTGCTCTACCCCTTGCTTTTCTGCCCCAACACTGACCCACCCTGCTCATCTGCTCCACCACTGTAACCCCCCTGCTCATCTGCCCCACCACTGAAACCCCCTGCACATCTGCCCCACCACTGTACTACCCTGCACATCTGCCCCACCTCTGTAACCCCCTGCTCATCTATCCAACCACTGTAACCCCCTGTACATCTGCCCCACCACTGTACCACCCTGCTCTTCTGTCCCACCACTTTAACCCCCTGCTCATCTGCCCCGCCAATGTTCCCACTTTCTCATCTGCCCCACCGCTGTACCTCCATGCACATCTGCTCCACCACTGAACCATCTTCTCATCTGTCCTAACACTGAGCTTATCTGCTCATCCGCAACACCACTGTAATCCCCTTTCTCATCTGCCCCACAACTGTACCTCCTGCACATCTGTCCCACCTCTGTTCCCTTTGCTCTTCTGCTTCACCACATTTTAACTGTGGGCATCACAGCTGGGTGTGAACTGCACACGCGCAAGCAGCGCTGCGTGCCGTGAATGGCCGGGCAATCTTCTGGGACCTGTGACATGTCCCAGAAGATTGCAGGGAGTGAGGGGGGAGAGGTGATCTTCCTTCTGGCCCTGCAGAGCCAGGGGAGGAAGTGGGAGCTGGGTGCCTGTAAAAACATGGTACCCGCTCCTCCCCCAAAAAATGACATGCCAAATGTGGCATGTCAGGGGCTCACCTGCACTTAAAGCGGAAGTTCCATTTTTGGGTGGAACTCCTTTAAGATAAGTGAAGTGTGTCATAGTGAATTACTGCACACAAATGTACAAAAACCAAAAAACAAAAAAGATTCAAGTAAGAATACACCAGCCTCTTGCATTTTTACTTGTTCAGCTCAGATTCCAGCTTTAACATGAATAAATAAATCTGATGCTAGGTTTATTTAAAAAAAAAAAGAAATTACCGGTATATATATATATATATATATATATATATGTATATATATATATATATATATACACTGTATTTTCAAAGACAATGCTTTAAAATGATTTGATGCTTTAAAAGAGAAAATAAATATTTTCATCAGAATGTTTTCTATGGATTTTGTGTTAGGACATAGTGTTCATCTGGGATCTTTATACTCTGAGTATTATATTGTCGTCTTTGGCATGTACACTCTATAATGACTAAATAGACAAAACAGTCATGGCCTTGATTGCTCAGATCCAGCTCAGTCTGACAACTCTGTTCTCATCAGCTTCTCGCAAAATGAACTTACAATATTTCAATCTTGAGGAATGATTCCCGGGAGGAAGTTGAAGAAACTTGTTATTTGGATATTATTAATACTGCAGATGTCCTCATAAATCTTTAAATATATTCACTATTTGAAATATACCCAAGGCATACTGGACCAAATGGGGCCACTACCAGATGCTACATGCCTATTTTCAATTTTTTTGAATGGTAAATATATTTACATAAAAACAACAAAAGATTGCCGCGCTAGTGTCTAAAGAAATTGGATAATAAATTTAAAAAAAGTGTCCATATAAGTGTCCAAACACTCCTCGTGATTCCTGGAATGAAGGATAACAGAGATACCCAAAGTGCTCCTTCCACATGAAGTATAAAAGATGTGCCCTTACTGGATAGACTCCACGTTCTAGGAGCCTAGCAAAGCATGGATTCACACACCCCATTAAGGATCCATCCATGGAAAGCAGATGAAGATGGCATTGAAATCAGCCTTGCTGGTTTTTCCTTTTGCTTTTTCTCTCATACAAGTGATTTAAAAGAAGAGAGAGATTGCCACATAGTGTAAAACCGTGGTATTTATTGAATGAGTCCACAAGTCCAACAAGATAAATTGCCCTGGGTTAAAAGATTCTGCAGATCACAAACTTGCGTGGTAAGTTGAGTCTATGCTCAATTTACCATGCAAGTTTGTGATCTGCAGAATCTATTTTCACTTGGTGATCTGGCCAGTAACACACTTCCCATCTTAGGGAGGTTCCACTCTATGGAGGAGCTTCGGAGCCACCCTTGAGCAACAGTTTTAGATGCATTAGTAATTCTACATGGACTTGACTAACAAGCAGGGCTCTCTGATTCCTCCTGTATTAAATTGTATTGTAACTGTACTGTCTGCCCTCACATTTTAAAGCGCTACACAAACTGTTGGCACTATATAAATCCTGTATAATAATAACAAATAAAACCAAACTCAAGATAGCATTTTGAAGCAGTTATAGCAACAGAGTTTTCTTATGGGATGAAGGTCTTTACATACATAAATAAATAAAACCTGATAGGAATCACACAGCAATTCACTCCGCATTCCTGTGCGATTAACATGTGATTCCGTGCAGTGCGATTTGGGCCCATTCATTTTAAATGCATTCAATTAAGTGCTTGCACTACTTTAAAATGTAGAGCAACCGGATTGCATGGTACTTCTGTAACATGCAATGCAGTGCAGGCAAATACCCTACATTGGGGATGTCATTAAGTTAACATTGACACCCACTACAGATCACAATTGCAGTGCGTTTTGGACGTGGTGCAGGATTCATGCACGGAACGTGGGTTTTCTGCAACACATTCTGGTGTGAACAGCCCCTTATACTGTAAATTTTTGTTTATTAAAAAACTTACAAACATAATAAAAACGTATATATATATATATATATATATATATATATATATATATATATATATATATATATATTGTGGCAGTAGGACCCTGTGCTACCTGGAAGATTGCTGGTTTACGCCAGATTATGGAGGGAAAGGCACACTGATTGCACAGCTGTGTGCTGGGCTATTTATTTGGGACCTGGCTATGGCTCAGTTTTCCACCCAACAGACAGGAAGTCTGTGCATGGGAGTCAGGTGGACTCCTATTCCTCTGAGAGGAGTCAGAGGCTGCAGGGGGCCGCCAGAGTATGCATGTCTGCAGGAGGCAGACGTACTTGGTGACAGAGCAGCAAGGCGCTGATCAGGAGTGAGATAGGAGAGAGCTTAACTCTAGGAAACTCTTTTGGGTCTGAGGAGCAGACCTATGGCCTAGGCTAAAGGCCTGAATCAGCCGTATGGGAAGAATGTAAGCCAGGAGGCTAAAATATTGAGTGTGCAAGATACAGTAATGGTGGAACCCCCCTGTGTGGGTACTGATGTATTTTCCGTGCTTTTAAATATAATAGAGTCTGATAACCCCAATCTTACTATATACAGGGGGTCCCCTACTTACAAACATCCGACTTACAAATGACTCCTACTTAGAAACGGATGGAGACAACAGGAAGTGAGAGGAAATCCACCCCTAGGAAGGGAAATTCATTCCTGTAAGAGTTAATATGGGAGAAAGGTCTCTCCACTGATGCTTTATCACCAGTCCATGTTTCCCTAACAACCCAAAATTTTCAAAATCCAATTGTCATTGGGACATAAGGTGAGGTGAAATCTCCTGAACGGGGGCACAGACAGCAAAACAAATGTTACAGGGGTAATAACCCTTCTCTGTGTTATCTAAAAAAACTTAAAATAGATTTTTTGGCTGGAGCTACACTTAAAAAATGTACCTGTTCCAACTTACAAACAGATTCAACTTAAGAACAAACCTACAGTCCCTATCTTGTTTGTAACCCGGGGACCCCCTGTATCTATATATATATATATATATATATATATATATATATATATATATATATATAAATATATATAGCTTACATCAGCATAGCAAAAACATAAAGAAAACGAAATATACCAACCTAAACAAAGCCATAACCTCCACCTAAAACACCCTCAGGCTCAGGCTAAGAAACCATTACAAATTTAACCCATGCATGCAGACTTTTTCCAAAAATACAATCTTATATAAAAATCTAGCGGACGTGAAAGGACAGAAAGAAAGCCACACACCCAGAGACTGACAAAAAGCAGCTACGGAGACCTGACATTCCTCCACGCCTTTGTCCAGGCCCCCGGCTGCCACCTGTCCTTTTCAAGACCTCGAATATTCCCAACCTCATCAAGAATGTCGTGCACCACCATCTCGACAGGAAGGACTTTTTTCCAAATGGAAACCCAACACTTTGCATTCCATGTGAAGAAACAGACTACTAAGCTAACTAGAAAAAGTGTCTCAAAATCAAAATTCCAATGTGTCTCAAAGGCCCTGTACGACCACTCCGCATAACTCAAGTGGGAAAGGAAAGGGATACCCAGAGCCCCACCCACCCACTTGTAGACTTTTATATTGAAGGGGCACTGAAGCAAGAAAAACGTCCATAATCTCTTCCACCCCACCACATTCCACTCTTGGACAACCACAGTTCTCCGCAGAGCGATGCTTCAGGCCAAATCCCAAAACTTTAAAGGGGTTCTCTCTAGATTGAGCAAATGCAGACCCTCCCTCATAACAGGGCCTGTGCAATCCCTCAAGGCCAGTGTCTCGCTAAAGGCAGATTCAACAACCCTCCTCTCTAGGTTCTTCCTAGGAAGAGACTTAATTTCCTCCGCCATCACTCGCCACTGCCGAAGCATTTTCAGGCACGGGGCAACATAAGCCGGGAGCTTACCATGTCTGACCCTCAGGCATTTCACTGGCCCACCATTCTCCCAACTTCCCAGAAAAGGCCTAAACCAGGACTGAAAAATGCCATCCCACCCTGGCGGTTCCTCTGTCAGCATGTTAGCAAAATTATGTTTCAAAAACATCAGAAAAAAAAAAACAACCGGGTTGACCATACCTAAGCCACCCATCCACCTTGGAAGGTAAGTTACAGGCCTCTTAACAAGATTCAGTTTGTTCCCCCATAACAGCGCGAAGAATCTGCTGTAGATTCTTGCATAGAGAGACACTGGAAAAACACAGACAAAGCTGACGTACAGAAATACTGGGATCAGGTAAGTTTTAATCAGGTCAATCCTTTCCCTGTAAGAGAGTTTCCAGTCCTTCCAGGTGGCAACCTTGGCATCAGCATTTTGTAGCCTGCTTTCCCAATTTGCAAGGCCATAATCTCCGGGACCAGATTTGATGCCTAAAACTTGAATTTCCTGTCGGGGCTCTGGGAAGACGTCCGTAAGCTCGAAGCCATCGCCTTCCTCACCCATCCAAAAAACGTCACTTTTATCCTGATTGATCTGTGAGCCAGATGCCTCAGCATACTGCTCCATCACTGAGACCACCTCCTCCGCATCCTCTGTCCCAGAGATGAAAACAGACACGTCATCATCATAGGCCACGACCCTCAGAGGAGGCTCACGAGGAATGCCCAAAGGCACTCCGCACAACGGTCCGCTCTCTAACCTCCGGGTGAAGAGATCGATTGCTAAAGCGTATAGCAGAGGACTCAAAGGACACCCCTGATGCACACCAGAGCCAACCTCAAAGGGCCGTCCGATCCAACAATTCACAAGCATAAATCTTTCAGCCCCTCTGTACAAGGTCTATAGCCAATCGATAAAGCCCCCCTCCAGGCCATACTTGCCAAGAAGCAGCCATAGGTACTCATGATTGACCCGATCAAAAGCTTTAGCCTGATCCAATGCCAGCAAGCACTTTCTCCAGTGGATTACAGGCGCAATGAGGAACCATTCACATGTGATCCAGTTTGCTGCAATCAAATAATTGAGAACTTCACCCTATAAGGTGTGAAAGATTCCAAGAGTTTGTATGTGAAATAATGATTGCGCTAACTGTTGCCACCAAACATCTCTTATAATAAAATATAAATATACCAAACGTAGTTATTTTTGCTAAATTAATCGAAAATTACTTTTGAGCTGTTTTTCTATGTCGTACCTATGCAATTAAATACCATCAGCCTATTCATGTAAAAAAATAATAATAACTGATCACCAAGTGCATCTCAATCATTAAACTTTCATCATTAAAATGCTGCTCTGTGCAAAAAATATATAAAAATATATGAATAAAAATAAAAATAAATAAAATTAAAAGATTCAAATTTAAATTAATTTCTTCCTTCTCTCAATAAATGTCCACCGTGTAGAAGTACTTTCTCCAGCCTGCAGCCCTGCACCGCTCCAAGGCCTTCTGGACAGCTAACACTGCTGATACTATACTGTAAGCACCCCTGTTAGTGGTGCTGCAATATATTACATTTTTACTTTTGGGTTTGGATACATTTAAATACTACTGGAACCAAATGCATGCCTTCTTCACTACAAAGCTACATTTTGCCAGACCTTTAGGAGATTTATGTAAGTAGCACTATGGTCAAACTATACAATGTAGGCTGGCCATACCAGTAAGACTGGGCTCTGTGTTTTTCTGACAGAGCATTTTGTAAATACCCGATTATCCTGCTAGTAGAACCAATAGATAAACACTTTGCTATGGTTGCCACCCGTTCGTAAACTTACAGAAGGTTAGTAAAAACAGGCACTTTTCTGTCTGTAAATGTCCGTAGACAGGAGAAAAGTGCCCATAAGAAAAAAAAAAACCCTTGTTAGTAACTCTTAATTGTGCATACACAGTTCCGGAGCCAGCCAATTAGAGAACTGCTGGGCTCGGCCTCGGATCGGATATATCTTGTATTCACATGCCCTACCACATGCCCGGGGCTGAGTGTACTGGGGGGTGATGAAAAAAGAAGGGACGATGTGTCCTGGGGGAGAGCTTAGTGTACTGGGTGGGGTGAGAGAAGAAGCGGGTGCTCAAGCGCTGTATACTAGAGGGCTAAGAGGTGGGTAAGCTCTATTCTGGGGGGAAGCTGTTCCCTGGGGTTGGGAGGAATGGGAGAGCTCTGTGTACTGGGGGGGTAAGGGTAGGGGGAGCTGTGTATTGGGGGGTGGATGGAATTTGAATGCATAAGAGACATGCTTTGACTCTTCTGCAATAAAGTTACGTAACTGCCAGTCCGCCACTGTACAGTAAGCCGCGCACACCCTCCGCTGAGCCCACTCTGCTCTTTGGGCAGGTGGATGTAAACAAACTCTGCCGTCCGTTTACATTTGACTGCTATCTGATCTGCCCAGACGGAGGGGAACATATTCCATTTCATTTGTTTTTAGTGGACTGGATTGGAGATTACACCTTCTGCTACATAGAGGAGAATGAAGGGTCCATTTGGGTCCGCCTGAAAAAACTGCAAATGGAATCATCTGGACTGCTCATGTAAAAGCAAGGGGTGGGACAAATTTAGATGGGGGGAGGGGGCACCCGATTTTAGTCGTTCCTAGGGCAGCACAAAACCAAAATAAATCACTGGTCCTCCTCCCTGTTTAAAGCTAGTTAGTCCTAGCTAGACCCTTCCCAGTATGATGATATCTAGTGATGGTTTTGGACCACTACAACTTGTCTACTATGTCATTTTGTTTTTTCATCTGTCCTCATCCCTGTTTAGAGCTAGTTAGTTCAGTCCTAACTAGACTGTCCCCAGTCCTATGTCTCTTCAGTTGATGTTAGTACACAGGGCTTAAAGCGGAAGTAAACCCATCGATTTAACAGTCTAAAAAAAAAAAGGCATGCCGTGAATGCTAACTGCACATTGGCTGTGCTCTCAACCAAACAGTCAAACCATCCAATGGCTGGTGTCATAACGGATCACATGTGCAGCACTGTGGCAGTTGAAGATTAAACAGAGGCAAAGATGGCAGCTTCCTTGGCTGAAAACGATAGGGGGGTTTACTTCCACTTTAAGGAAGTCTTTTTGCAATTCAAAAGACTGTAAAAACACCCTCTGTACTGCAATTAGCTGAAATAAAATGATGTTGGATTCAACTTCAACTGTATCTTTTTGACGGTTAAGCTGCCTGTGGATGGTGCCAAGTCAGCAGGTGACCATATTGTCCAGATAGACTGGGGATGATTTACTAAAGGCTTTGCAAGTGCAGTTGCACTCAAATTCCCCAGAGCTTAGTAAATGTGGTAAAGCTCTACTGATTTCCATCAACCAATCATGTGCAAGCTGTTTTCATTTTCCTTACACCTTATTGGGTTTTCTTTACAAAGTGAAGCTTCGCCACATTTACTAAGGAAAATGAGTATAACTGCACTTTGCAGAGTGCACAGTCTATTTGCCTTTAGTAAATCAACCCCACTGTGTCTACAGAGGTATGTCAATGCATAAAGCAGCATGTGAAACAGAATAACGTTTAATATCTCAGGAATATATTTTTGTGTATTTAGCAGGCACCATAATTTGCTTGCTTTTCTTTACGAACATGCACTAAGAATGACAGATCTTAGTACTTAAATATCGTTATGCAAGTGTTATAGTAAATTTTGCTGGTAATAACTACAGAAAAAACTGTTGGAGTTCTTAGAAGAATGAGATCAGCTAAAATACTAGTGCTTTGCAAATATAGATTTGAAATTTATAAGAAAATGTAAATCTTACCAAGTCTTTTGAACATAGTTTTAAATAATGTTTTAATTATTACAAGTCGTGACATTCTGAAAGCTGTACATAAAAAAGATAAACTGCACATAATAAAATAAAGCACTGACTACTGACATACGCAGACAGCCCAATTAAACAATGTCATGGGAAATAATGCGTCTGTTCTGCACCCTGCCCCTAGCATGGGAGGAGTGGGAAGGAATGCTCATAAAATGTCAAACCCAGAGACATGGTGTGGGCTAAGATACTTGGCTGTGGGAGGTGTAATCACCCCCGGGTTGTTTGTGGATAGAGGAGCTCTGTAGTGTGTTGGACACAACATTCATCTCAGAAGCAACAATGTGCACTTCTTAACTCTTGGAATGCCTTGGAGAATCTACCATGGTTAATAGATTGTATTTCTGATATCAAAAGGTTTTCTTTGTGTGTTTGTTGGGTATACAGTATATAGGGGAGGTGATCAACTAAAAAGATGCGCCAGTGGAGGGCATCATCCCTATAATAAATAGATTGCAACAAAAAGGTAGGTAGCAGGATTTAAAATACACCTCCAATGATCACAAAAGTACACTTATGTAACAAAAACATACACATAAGTGTACTTGTGTGATCACTGGAGGGGTATTTAAAATCCTACTACCTACCTTTTGTTGCAATGTATTTCTGATAATGTCTGTTAATCTATAATGCTGGGAAAACCCCAGCATATAGTAAATAATTTTTTGCATCAGTTAAAATACAGTAAAGTGAACTAAAGTTGTACGATCACCTCCTGAACGCTGCTCGGGGAGCGAGACCTGGGCGAGACCTGTTGTATGTGAGGGCAGCTGTCCACCTCCTAATAGTGCTGCAGCACAGGCTATATATACAGTGGCAGGGCGGCCCGGCTGCGCAAAATCACGTACCTGTACATGATTTTGTGCACACTGTGTATGGGGCAGGCGCGCCTTGCCACTGCGACCCGCCGATCGTTGTAGAGATGGAGCAGTGGTGTGTCTATGTAAACAAGGCAAACCGCTCATCTGTCAGGGAGCAAAAGAGAGATCTTGTGTTTCAGCTAAGCTGAAACACAATATCTCTTTTCCTCCAGTGCATCCACTCCCCCCACAGTTAAAAAGCACCTCCCAGGGACAGACTTAACCCTTTGATCGCCCCTGGTGTTAACCCCTTCCCTGCCAGTGTCATTTATACAGTGATCAGTGCATTTTTTTTAGCACTGATCACTGTATTGATCTCACCAGTCCCCAAAAAGTGTTACTTAGTGTTCAATTTGTCTGCCGCAATGTCGCAATCCCGCTAAAAATTGCTGATTGCCACCATTACTAGTAAAAAATAAAAATAAAAATGCCATAAATCTATCCCATATTTTGTAGACATTATAACTTTTGAGCAAACCAATCAATATACGCTTATTGGGATTTATTTTACCAAAAGTATGTAGCAGAATACATATTAGCCTAAACTGATGAAGAAATTGGATTTTATTTTTTTTTTATTGGGAATGTTTTATAGCAGAAAGTAAAAAATATTGTTTTTTATTCAAAATTGTCAGTCTTTTTTTGTTTATAGCGCTAAAAATAAAAACCGCAGAGGTGATCAAATACCACCAAAAGAAAGCTCTATTTGTGTGAAAGAAAGGACATCAATTTTATTTGGGTACAGCGTCGCACGACCGCGCAATTGTCAATTAAAGCAACGCAGTGCCGTATCGCTAAAAATGGCCTGGTCAGGAATTGGGTAAAACCTTCCGGAGCTGAAGTGGTTAAAGCACAGGTATGATCTTAAAGTGTAAGTTCACCATACACTACCACCTTACACTACCACTACAGCTACCATCAATTCTGACTCTTTGTGACCTCATGGACCATAGCGCGCCAGGCTTTTCTGTCCTCCGCTGCCTCCTGAAGCTTGCTTAACTTCATATTCATTTTTTCGATGATGCTATATATCCATCTTGTTTTCTGTCGTCCTCTTCTCCTTTTTCCTTCTATGTTTCCCAGCATCAGGGTCCTCTCTTCGCATTAGGTGGCCAAAGTATTTGAGTTTCAGCTTCAGGATCTGTCCTTCCAGTGAATATTCAGGTTTGATTTCCTTCAGGATTGACTGATTTGATTTTCTTGCCGTCCAAGGGACTTTCAAGAGTCTTCTCCAACACCATTCATAGTTCAAAAACAAAAAGCCTTCCTTATGGTCCAACTTTCACAGCCATAAGTTACTACTGGGAATACCATAGCTTTGACTATATGGCACATTGTCGGTTGGGTGATGTCTCTGCTTTTTCATAATGTTGTCTAGGTTTTCCATTGCTTTCCTCCCAAGAAGCAAGTGTTTTTTTAATTTCATGGCTACAGTCACTGTCTGCCGTGATCTTGGAGCCTAGGAAGATAAAATCTGTCACTGTTTCCATTTCTTATCCTTCTATTTGCCAAGTGATGGGATGGGTTGCCATGTTCTTAGTTTCCTTAACCTCCCTGGCGGTATGATTCTGTCTGGAATTTAGTGCTGAAAGCGGTACAATTATTTTGCATGGAAATTTGGCGTTTTTATATTGTAGGCATGCAATTCTTATGAATAACTCACTTAAATCTGTCCGAACCAGAGTCTAGTAGACATCCCGGGTATGATAAAGTTTGAAACACAAAATAATAAATTATAATATATAAAAAATATATATAAAAATGATTCAATAATGTAATCAAATCAAAAACACTGAAATTTGCTCAGTTGCAGAATAGTCGCTGTCATTAAATTTATTGTTTGATGATAAATTGTGATTTAAATTTTTTATCTGTGTTTTCTAGCTGGTCTAAAACCACTTTTGACATAAAGGGACACTTTTTGGTTGCTATGGACAATCTCCAGTTTCCAGGCAGAAAAAAAATCTTTTTATTATATAAAATGACATGCAGGGCACTGGGCAGACCACTAGGGACAAAGGGGGGTGTGTATTTTTTGTATACAGTACTGTAATCTGTAAGATTACAGTACTGTATGTGTTGTGTGTTTTTAAACTTTTTTAAATTTGGCGCCGATCTCCGCTCCCGTGCGTCGTAACGTCGCAGGGAACGGAGATCAGCGGCACCCGGCACTGTGTGAATCGAGCGAGTGGACGGCTCACTCACACAGCGGGGAGACATCGCAGGATCCAGGGGAAAGGGTAAGTAACTTCCCCCCTGCATCCTGCACGCAAGCCCGAGCCTGGCTCGGGGTTACCGCTCCCAGCACAAAAAGCTGGACCCGAGCCAGGCTCGGGGTTACCGCCAAGGAGGTTAATGTTCAATTTCAGGCCAGCTTTTGCGCTCTCCTCTTTCACCTTCATTAAGGCCCCTTTCACACTGGGGCGTTTTTTAGGCAGTACAGCGCTAAAAATAGCGCCTGTACACCGCCTGAAAAAACTGGCCCCATTCACTCCAGTGTGAATAAAGTCCTAGCAGCATCTTTGGAGCGGTATAGGAGCGGTGTATTCCGCCGCAAAGCGCCGATACGGCGGCGCTCTGTGGGGGATTTTAACCCTTTTCGGCCGCTCGCGGGGGGTAAAACTGCACCGTGAGCGGCCAAATACCGCGGCTAAAACTACGGTAAAGCAGCGCTAAATATAGCGCTGCTTTACCGTCACCGCGGCTCCCGCCCCAGTGTGAAAGGGGCCTAAGAGACACTTTAGTTCTTCTTCACTTTCTGCCATTAGTGTGGTGTTGTCTGCATATCTCAGGTTGTTGACATTTTTCCCTGTGATCTTAAATCTGGCTTGTGATTCGTCGATCCTGGCATTTTGCATGACGTACTCTGCATATAAGTTAAATAAGTAGGATGACAATATACATCCTTGCCGCACTCTTTTCTCAATTTTGAACCAGTCAGTTGTTCCATGTCCTGTTCTAACTGTTGCTTCTTGACGTGCATACATTTTTTTCAGAAGACAGGTGAGGTAGTCTGGTATTCCCATTTCTTTCAGTATTTGCCACATCTTGTTGTGATCCACACAATCGAAGGCTTTACTGTAGTCAATAAAGTAGACATTCTTCTAGAACTCCCTTGCTTTCTCCATGATCCAGCGAATGTTGGCAATTTGATCTCTAGTTCCTCTGCCTCTTCGAAATACAGCTTGTACTGTGGTAGCTCTTGGTTCACATGCTGCTGAAGCCTAGCTTGTAGAATTTTGCTAGCGTAACCTTGCTAGAATGTGAGATGAGTGCAATCGTACGGTAGTTTGAACATTCTTTGGCGCTGCCTTTCTTTAGTATCGGAATTTATACTGACCTTTTCCACTCCTATGGCCATTGTTGAGTTTTCCAAATTTGTTGGCATATTGAGTGCAACACTTTAACACCATCATCTTTTAGGATTTTAAATAAGCTGGTATACCATCACTTCCACAAGCTTTCTTTTTAGCAATTCTTTCTAATGCCGTGTACACACGGTCGGAATTCTCGTCGGAAAAAGCTCTGATGGTTTTCCTGTCGGAATTCCGACGGAATTTCACTCAAACTGTTTTGCCTACACATGGTCACACCAAATTCCGATGGTCAATAACACCATAATGACATAATGACATACAACACGTTCAACAGCACTATAAAAGGGAAGTTTAATGCTTCCGAGCATGCGTCGAATTGTTTCGGAGCATGCGCTTGAATTTTGCGTGTCGGAATTGCATACACACGATCGGAAAATCCGATAGAAAGGTTTTTTTGTCTGGGAAATTAAGAACAGGCTCTCAATCCAAAGTCCATTGGAAATGCCGACAGAAAAAGACCGATGGGCATACACATGGTCGGAAAATCCGATGAAAAGCTCCCATCGGACTGTTCCGATCGTGTGTACGCAGCATAAGGATTCACTCTCCAGGATATCCGATTTGAGGTCAGTGATTGCATCATCGTGATTATATGGGACATTCAGATCATCCTTGAATAGTTCTTTTGTTTATTCTTGCCATCTCTTCTTTATCTCTTCTGCTTCTGGCAGGTCCTTGCCATTTTTTTTTTTTTTAAGTTATTTTTATTGTAAATTCAATGTGAATACAAAAACAATACAGAGCCTATTGGGCATACCCAGGCTCGGTCACTACAACTACAAAACTAAGAGAAGAAGAGAGAAGAAAAAAAAAGAGAACAACAATTATATATAAAGATAAATATAGTAGTAACTAAACCACTGTACGCTCAACCACCTGTGCAGAACATCCAAAGCAAAACTCCAAATCTACATATACCCTACACAGCTTACTTTAGTTATTTATCCAATGAAGTGTACATTACAATTACATGCCCCCCCCTCCCCCCCCCCATAATCAATGACCGAGCAACCCAGGGACGTTTATGAGATCAGAGATGCCACTTGGGCCATTCTCTGTACTTAATAGAGCGTTACTAATCGTCCATCAAGTCTGTATTCGTGTACAGGGATTCCGTCCAAATATCCCATACTTTGTGGAATTCTTTGGCACAGCCGCATGACAGGTAAGTAGCCTTGTACAGTGGTAAAGCCGCATTCATTAATCTCTTCCAAAAATTGATTGAGGGTGCGAACGAGGCCTTCCATCGGTGTACTACAGATTTACAGGCATAGTAAAGTAATAGCCCTAGCAGGGTTCTGATTGCCTGGCGTGAGGGCCAGTGGTTCCACAAGTCCCAGCAGACATACCTCTACAGACAATGGCACAGGAACGGTGATGACAGTCAAAATAAAATTGGTTACCTTAGCCCAGAAAATTTCAATCTGAGGACAGCTCCAAAAAATATGAATGAAGTCCACTGAGGGGGAGTTGCATCTCCAGCAAGAGGCAGGAATAGATGGATAGATTTTGTGTAGGCGCACGGGCGTGTAATACACCTTATGTACTATTTTAAATTGTACTGATTTATCTCTAGCTGATACTAGCTGTGAAAAGGGACATTCCCACATTTCCTCCCAATCTTCTGTGTCTAGTGTAGGGAAATCGACCACCCACTTTGCCTTAAGATTTTCTAGTCCCGTGTGGATGTTAGGGAGTAACGCTTTATATATGGTGGATAAGGGTTTAGTTAGTGTTTCGCCCCTGTGCAGAGTCTCCAGATTCGAGGTGTAAAAGGCCACTTGGGCGTTTTCAAACTGAGTGTTAAAGGCATGCCTAAGCTGCAGGAATCTAAACAAGAGAGAGTTAGGTAAATTATATTGTTGTTTCAACCTTTCAAAAGTCTGCAGTCGGCCTTCACTACAGATCTGATTTACATATTTGATGCCCTTGCATGCCCATACACTAGGGTTGGGAATGGACCCCAATTCTGACAATTGCGAGTTAAACCAAAGAGGGCTATATGGGAAAATGTGTCCAAAAGGTATGGGGCGCATGGAATTTGCTACCGACCACACCCGCATGACCGCTCTCATTGCCATTGTAAGAGGGAAGGGAGCTCTGGGACCCCGGTAAAGTAGGTTCCGTATCACCTCATAAGACCCCAGACGTGCTGCTTCCAGGACCACTGCTGCGTTGGACTCATTAGAGACCAGCCAGTTGTGGGCGTGTGATAACAGAGCTGCCAAGAAATAGGAATAGGGGTCAGGGCAAGCCAGACCTCCCTCTCGGTCCTTGCCATTTTTGTCTATTATCGTGCCCATCTTTGCACAAAACTTTCCTTTGATATTTCAAATTTTCTTGAAAAGCTCTATAGCCTTTACCACTCTGTTGTGTTCCTCTAATTCTTTGCATTGATTGTTTAAGAAGGTCTTTTTGTCTCTTCTTGCTACCCTCTGGAAGTTTGCATTCAGTTGGGTATATTTTCCTTTTTTTCCATTGCCTTTTGCCTTCCTTCTTTGTTCAGCTATTTGTACGGCCTCATCAGATAGCCACTTTGCTTTCTTGCATTTCTTCTTCTTTGGGATAGTTTTCATTGCTGCGTCTTGTACGATGTCACACACTTCCTTCCATAGTTCCTCAGGCACTCTGTCTATCAGATCTAATCCTTTAAATCTGTTTGTCACCTCCACTGTGTATTCTAAAAGGTGTTGTAGATCTTCATAAAAGCGGTCAACGTCAGCTTCTTCAGCATCAGAGGTTGGTGCATAAACTTGGATTATTGTGATGTTGAGTGGTTTGCCTTGGATATGGACTGAGATCATCCTGTCGTTTTTGGGATTGTACCCCAGTACTGCTTTCCTCACTCTTTTGTTGACTAGGAGGGCTACACCATTTCTTCTGAGAGGTTCCTGTCCACAGTAGTAGATATAGCAGTCATCTGCGTTGAATTTGCCCATTACAGTCCATTTTAGTTCACTAATTCCCAAGATATCGATGTTCAATCTTGCCATCTCCTGTTTGACCACATCCAGCTTACCCTGATTCATAGATCTTACATTCCAGGTTCCTATGCAGTATTCTTCTTTACAGCATCAGACTTTCCTTTCACTCCTACCATCCACAGCTGAGAGTCCTTACGGCTTTGGTCCAGCCATTTCATTATTAGCTCAGGAGCTACTTGAAATTGCCCTCCACACTTCTCCAGTAGCATATTAGACATCTTCCTGTCTGGGGGGCTCATCTTCCGGTGTCATATCTGTTAGCCCTTTGCTTCTGTTCATGAGGTTTTCTTGGCTGTGACCTGTCCGTCTTGGCTGGGCCTACGTGGCATAGTTCATAGCTTCACTGAATTACACAAGAAAAAAAATAAGAAAACCCAGTGGTGATTAGATACCACCAAAAAAGGCTCTATTTGCGAGAAAAAAATTATAAAAATTTCAGATGGGTACAGTATTGCATGACCTTGCAATTGTCATTCAAAGCGTGACATTGCTAAAACATGCAAAATTGGCCTGGGCCAGAAGGGGGTAAAAGTGCCCAGTATTGAAGTGGTTAAAGCACAGGTATGATCTTAAAGTTTAAGTTCACCTTGTCAGGAAAAAAAATGAAGAAGTAAACTAACTGTACACTCTCCCTAGCTGTAGAAAAAAGAGGGAGAAGAGGAGGGATTTGAAATCTCTGGAGAAAGGTAAGTATGCATATCTCATATCTGAGGAACCACTGACTACTACAGTGATTGCACTGATCTTCTGGGTCCTGTGCCATCTGGATGCCCCACTGTATTGTAGTAGCGCAAGCTACTACAATGATTGTCAGCTTCCACAGTGGTCCCTCAGGTATAAGATATGCATACATATTTGTGCCAAGCTGGACCCATGTAAGTATAAAATTAGCATCATACCTGGAATTAAAGTGCTATTAAACACACACTGTTTAAGTGTAATTGTCCCTTCTATTTCTGTATGTGAATGATGGCACTGTAAATATTTTCACAAAAAAATAAATAAATCTAAGTACCTTTTTCCTAATCGATATACAGCTGTCACATGACCCAGCTCTTTCCCAGCCTGTCTGCAGGGAAACATAAGCAGAAGGAGCTTTTAGTCTGCTACTGGTCACATGTTAATAATAAAAAAAAAACGCCTTTGGAATACAGAGTAAAAATAAATAATTGTTATCAATAAACTGTTTTAAATTGTCATACAAATATGTATTTCAGATCAAATCTTTATTATTTTGTGGAAATAACATGGTGTGGGTGGATTTCTACCAGTCACAGGCTGTGCTAAACCCACAAGTGCTTTTTTTACCACTACTATTCCTTTATATTGGCTTTCGGAATTTACAAATGCAGCTATTTAGAAATTAGATGAAAAACATTGAGGCAGGATGAGGACGTGACGCTCTCCTGCTGAGGGAGGGGCCTGAGCGTGCCGCCGAGGAGGGAGTGAGGGGAGACCCGGGAAATGCTGTGGATGGCCCGCAGTCTGAGAGGCTGTGGCGCCGTCACAAGCGAAAAGGCGAAGACCCTCTCCTGCTCGAGACCTGCCCGCCTAGCCAACCAGCTGTTTTTCATGTGTAGAAGTGACACACAGCGGAGCGGCAGAACACTATAGGACTGAGCCTACTGCTCCCCCCCTCTCCCCCCACTGTCCCGCACTGACTCACTGGTGGATGGAAGGCTGAGTGGATGAAAGGATGAAGAAGGAAGAAGCAGAGCGGAGGTCATCCTAAAAGGGCACTGCGAAAGGAAGCCCACACTGACAGCTCAACACTAACAGCATAGCAGATACAGAGACCGGGAAGATTCAGTCAGATGTGCACGTGGTAGATGAAATCTGATATGGAGGTACTGTTGTACAGCTGTACTAGAACTGTATGAATAAATGTTACAAAAACAGCAAAAAGCGACACAGAAGAAGGCAAAGGACTCTGGGACAAAGAATCAGTGCGCTCCCAGAGGAAAGAGGAGAAGATTTGAGGAAAATAATGAACATAATATTTAATCCTCTGTTGAATAAAGGGGCTGAAGACAGTCTCAAGATTGAGAGAGTCCACCAACTTAGAAAACCCAAAAACATAGCAGAGGATCGGCCGAGAGACATTATTGTTAGGTTCCAACTATACGCAGACAAAGCAGAAATATGGGGGAAAATGCGGGGAAGATCACCTATAAAATATGAGGGTGGTACTGAGCTGTGGATTTTTACCGACCTGGCCCCTGAAACACTTGCGAGAAGACGACTCCTAAAACCCCTATTGGAACTAATGCGGGTACAGAACATTAAATACAACTAGGGATTTCCAGCGTGCCTAATAGGCCAAAAAGATGGCAGATCAAGGAGATTAAGGTCCCGGAAGGAATTACGAGAATTTTGTAACCAGTTTGACCTACAGGTTCCAGATATTCCAGGATGGACAGAGGGAGTGTCGACACGACAAGAAGCGCACACATAGTAAATAAGTGGCAAACTAGATGGGATGAAGAAAAAAAGAGAGAAAAGAAAAAGAGATATGAATTTAGAAGAAGAAAAGAAAAGTGAACCGACCTGAGGAGACTGGGGGATGCGGGAGTGGGGCGAGGGAGGAAGGGAGGCGGGTGGATGTAGAGCGGAATGGGGTCTGAAATGGGCAATGAGGGTCCACCCGTTCTCTCTCGGCCCACCCCTCCACCCTCGGGGTGGGGGGGTGGGTACGTGGGGTTTGTTGTGGAGCCACACCTCAAGGTTAGAGAGCCATGGGTGGGAACGGGCCATAGTCCTACCGGTGGCTCAGGGGTCATCAAATGGCCAGGAGGGGGAGGGGGAGGTGGGAGGGGGTAGGTAGGAGATGCACCTTGTAGGGACGAACAGTACCTACACATAGTCAACAGAAACTTCTTCAAAAGGTTCAATATCCTCAGATGTGTAAGAGCCCAGAGACCCCTAATGTAAGCGAGAGATGCATTGGGTAGGGGAAATTCGGAAAGATTGGTGGAGGACAGAAACCCTATATTAGAGCCTATCAGCCACCAAACTGTAAGAGGAAAGGAAATATCCAGGATAAACTTCGGCCCCATTGGACTGCACCTAATTGGAAAATTATAGATGACAGAAATACATTTTTTGACATATAACGTCAGAGGCCTAAACTCTCCAGTTAAGAGACATAAAATCCTAAAATAACTTAAGCAGTATAGAGCAGAAGTGGTGTTGTTACAGGAGACCCACCTTTCTCAGGAAACAAATGTCAAATTATACTCTAAAGACTTTCCGACTTGGTATTACGGAGACTCAATGACCAAGAGTGTGAATGTGTTTAATAGTTATTATGGGGCTCTGTACTCCATAAATCATAATGGACAACAGGAAATAGAGAAAACTGAGAGGATCAAAGAATTTTTAGAAAACGCCAGATTGCCTCACCTATCAGCAAGCGATAGGTCCATGTTAGATAGACCCATAACAGAAGAGGAAATCCATAAAGCATTAAAAGACTCTGCCCTGGGTAAAAGATCAGGACCTGATGGGTTTACGACCTACTACCTCAAAAAATATAAAGAGATTTTAGTCCCGAAGCTGTGTGAGTATATGAATGGGCTGGGGGTAAAGTATGAAATTGGCAAGGAAGCCCTGTCTGCGTCAATAACGGTTATTTTGAAGGAGGGGAAGGATAGTATGCTCTGTTCAAATTATAGACCAATAGCCTTACTGAATGCAGATATCAAACTTTATGCAAAGTATTAGCAACTAGGTTAAAGGTGTGGATGACCGACCTGGTTCATCTGGACCAGGTTGGATTTATCCCAGGGAGAGAAGGGAGGGACAACGGTGTAAGAAAGTTGCTCCTCCTCCAGACTATTAAAACTAGTAGCTCCCCAGGTCTATTCCTTTCGATAGATGCCGAAAAAGCATTCAACAGGGTAGACTGGGGAATTTTGATAAAAGCGTTGGAAGTCTTGGGCCTTTCATATGGAGAACAGAACCAGGCAGGGATGTCCTTTGTCACCACTTTTGTTTGTATTGACATTGGAACCCCTGCTTGCTTCAATTTGTAACAATTCTGATATCAAATGGCTTCAGATAGGGGAGGAAGAGTACAAGTTGTCAGCGTTTGCAAGTGACGTATTGTTCTACATCTCAAGCCCAAGGATTACGATGCCAAATTTACTGAAGACCTTAAAACAGTACAGAGAATTCTCAAACTTTAAAATAAACCTCAGTAAATCTGAGATCTTAAATATAAATATAAGTAGACAGGAAGAAGCGATTTTGCAAAAAGAATTCCATTTCCCATGGAGGAAGGATTTAAAATACTTAGGAATTAGATTAACTATCTCTCTAAGGAAAATATATTTAATAAATTACATTCCCTTGAAATTAAGAAGGAAATAAAAAAAATATCAACTCGACCTCTTTACTGGATAGGGCGTATAAATACTGTATAAGTTCCAAATGTTGCCTATATCATTGCTGCAAACATATTTTAAAACTTAAAAAAATATGATATCGAAGTTTATATGACAAAATAAAAAAACGAGAATTGCATCTGCCTTATTAGAAAAGGGGAAAAAACAGGGGGGTGTAGCTGTCCCAGATCTCAAAAAGTATTATAATGCGGTGGCACTTACACGGGTGGTGGAATGGGCGAAGGAGGATAATAAAAATAGGTCAGTTAACTTAGAAAATGAAATGAGCAGCACACAATTAAGAAGTATAATATGGAACCCCCCACAATATAGGGTACTGGGAGCGAACACTCATGAAATGACACAAAATGCCCTAAAAATTTTGTATAGGATCCACACACAAAATAAATGGGCCTATAACTCACCTTTGATTTTTTTAAAAAAACAATGATTATTTTGCACCAGGGAAAAGGTCAATTGGGGGGAATTGGATAAAAAAAAAAAGATAATGCACAGTTGAAAGATATATTAAAGATGGGTTAAATAAGCACTTACCAAGAATTAAGACTTGACACGGATTTAATGGTGATTTATGGATGGCGGTACCTCCAGCCAAGGCATTTTGTGGAGAAATTGCCTCACCCAATAAGATATGGGGAAGATTTTAGGCCGCTGGAGCGGCTTTGTATGAAGGAAAAATCAAGAAATAATATATCTCGGATATATAAATTATCAGCTGGGGATGACCTGGAGGTTCCGCGATATATCAAAAAATGGTAAAATTAACTGGGGTCACGAACCAATAAACACATTATTGAAAAGATTATGAAAGTAACACATAGTTCTGCGGTAGATATAAAGACGGCCAAGATGAATTGTAAGTGTATGGAAATGTGGTACACGAACCAGATAAAATAAGTAAATTCCAGCCGGGGAAATCCTCAGAGTGTTGGAGAGGGTGTAAGGCAGTAGGAACAATGGCCCATTTGTGGTGGGACTGCCCCATAATTCAAAAATATTGGAAAGAGGTCTTACAATTAATAAAGGAAATGACCAACAAAGTAATACCAGAAAATCCTTGGATATGCTTGTTCCACGGAGTGAAAAACTCTGTTAAACAATATAAAGCGTCATTAAACCCTACCCTGATTAACGTGGTGAAAAGTCTCATACCCAAAAAATAGCAGGAAGCTGACAGCCCCAAAATCCGAGATTGGATACTCTGAATAAATGAAACCTATAACATGGAGAGTTTAACCATAGCTGGGAGGAAGGAGAGGGAATAGATCGAAAGGATAAATGGGAAAGTTGGAAAGTGCTTAAAACGACGTGGAGATTTGTCGAGGTAATAAGTCAATAACAGAAGGGGATAATGATCGAAATAGGTGGAAAGAAAAGCTAATGTGACTGTCCCTTAAGCATGAAGCAGGGTGTGTAGGGGGGGGGGGGCGGGGAGGGGATGGAAATATGAAAAATGTTATGTATTAATTTATGGTATAAGTAAACACATGTTTGGTATTATTGTACAATGACATTTTTATAAAATAATATAAAGAATAAAAAAAAATCGTGGGCAATTTGTCATGGTAATGGCTGGTGTTGGCACTTCAATAGTTCAAATCACCATAATGCAGAATCAGGGGGAGCCCCGAGCGAATCACCTGGCACCAGATGCAGCTTGTAACTTGCACATCACCTGCAACCAAATGCACTTGCCACCGTCACCTGCCACCAGATGCAGATTGTCACTTGCCACATCACTTGCCACATCGCTTGCCACGTTGCCTGCCACCAGATACGGTCTTTCACTTGCCACATCACTTGCCACGTCGCCTGCTACCAGATGCGGATTGTCACTTGCCACGTCGCCTGCCACCAGATGCGGATTGTCACTTAACACGTCACTTGCCATCAGGTGCGGTCCGTCACTTGCCATGTCGCTTGCCACCAGATGCTAATTGTCACATACCAAGCCGCCTGCCACCAGATGTGAATTGTCACTTGCCACGTCACCTGCCACCAGATGCGGATTGTCACTTGCCACATCGCCTGCCACCAGATGCGGTCCGTCACTTGCCACCAGATGCCTATCAGTGCCAGCTATCAGTGCCACCTATTAGTGCCCTTCAGTGCTAATTATCAATGCCCTTCAGTGCCGTCCATCAGTGCCACCCATCAGTGCCCAAAAGTGGCACCTATCAGTGCCCACCAGTGCCACCTCATCAGTGCCAACCAGTGCCGCCTATTATTGCCCATCAATGCCGCCTATTAGTGCCCATCAGTGCCGCCTTATCAGTGTCCATCAATGCAGCCTATCGGTGCCCTTCAGTGCAGTCTATCAGTGCCCATTAGTGCAGCCTCATCAGCGTACATCATTGAAGGAGAAAAATTACCTGTTTGCAAAATTTATTAACAAAACATAAAACGGTTTTGTATTTTTGATTTTTTTTTAATTTCGGTCTTTTTTTTATTTTTTTAACAAAACATAAAAAACCCACAGGTGATCAAATACCACCAAAAAAAAGCTCTATTTGTGGGGAAAAAAATTATAAAATTTAATTTGGGTACAGTGTAGTATTACCATGCAATTGTCATTCAAAGCGTGACGGCGATAAAAGCTGAAAATTGGTCTGGGCCCAGTAAGCAAGTGGTTACAGTACGGGGAGGGTGAGCGGAGCACTACAAGGTAGTTGTTTTGCAGTCCTGTGGGTACTCCACTATATCAGGACTAGTGATGAGACAAGGTGCAGGCCAAACCTCCAGGAGACTGTCACATGCTAGCAGCTCACCGGCCCAGTCACCTGGGGCTGGAGAATTCAATGCTCTGCAGATTCATGTAACATAGCGGGGAAGCTGGTGACATCTTTGACTTTATTTGGTCACATGCAATAGACAATGTCTTTAAACTCGGGACCTATACTCTAAAGTGCTGCCAAAAATTGATTTTTAAATCACCATATGATGTCACTTCATAACATGTTGTAATATTCTTCAGCGTGGTTATAAAGACTATTTTATGTAGAACTCTAATGAAACACAGCTAAGGATCAGTCATATAGTAGACGTTGATTACAGCTGAAGTGTCATTAAGGGAAATCAGGGAAAATTGCTTTTAAATATTCTCATTATAACACTAAAGTGCATTTTAAGTGTCGAATAAGGAAAGTTTTTACCAGCCCTCCAGTGCTTGGATCACATTCCCTAATTAAATCTACCACTTGGGTATTAACTTCAAATGGCATCCTCCTAAATGCATGCTGGATACATCGCATAGTTTTCAATGTTAACAATCCCAGCATTAAAAGAGAAATCTCCCCCTGCTGATAATATTAATGGAATCCATTAGGCTGCAGCCGGTTGCTGTGCGTTAATGTGCGTGTGGTGTTGCAATTTAAAATCCTTTGTGCTAAGGCAGCCCTGAAAACTGGAGAGCAACACAGCCCAAAATTGCATGCCACTGACAAATCGGTTAGATGGACTTCTAGATTACTCAAAGTGTAAGTAAACCCCCCTATCCTTTTCAGCCAAGGAAGCTGCCATCTTTGCGTCTGTTTAATCTACAACTCCCATGATGCTGCACATGTGATCAGCTAAGACACCAGCCATTGGATGGCTAGACAGTTTGGTTGAGAGCACAACCAATGGCAAGTGGCAGAAATGAAACTGTTTTATGGATGGGTTTACTTCTGCTTTAACTTTAACTGACGTCACTTCCCCTAGGCACCGCACAGTCATCTGGGACCTGTCACGTGTCCCAGACGAGTGAGCATCTAATCACGGCGCCGCTCGCGCATGCGCAGTGGGTGCTCGGCTGTGCAGCCACAGCCGTGTGCCCACATTAAGAATGCCGGCGCCGTGAGCAGAGCGGGGAATGAGGGGAGTCTCGTTCCCCCGCATCGCTGGACCCTGGGACAGGTAAGTGTCCGATTATTAAAAGTCAGCAGCTGCAGTATTTGTAGCTGCTGACTTTTAAAAAAAAAAATTCTTTGCGGGCACTCCTCTTTAACCAAAAAGTGCATTCTATGCATCCAAAAATATAGAAAATATACCAAATCAAATCATTATTCAACCAAAAAAATAATGTCAAAGCAATAACTCCGAGGCCAATAATACATAACACGTTATCTCCTCTGATTCCGCAACATGTCTGGTTGATGAACGGCCATTCAGAAACGAACTGAAAAGCACGAAATGAAAAGTGCGAAATGAAAAGTGCAAAATGAAAAGCACGAATCAGCACTCAAACTTCTACTAACACGAAATTAGCAGATGCAGCCCAAAAGGTGGTGCTAAAGAGCTAAAAAACAACGTAGTAAGTCACTACGTTCGTATTTGCTGGCCGACAATTCCTTGCCATTTGTATGCAAGACAAGTTTGGGCCAATGCCCTTCCGACAAAACTCCACGGTTTTGTTGGCGGAAAATCCAATTGTGTGCACGAGGCTTTAGTGCTCTTAATTGAGACAAGTAAACAGGGATATGCTTTGTTCACATTTTACTTTACAGGATGTACCTTAAAAAAAATAGTTTTTTTTTTAACCAGGAAACTAAATATAAGATTACTGTATATAACAGATCCACAACAATAAAATTAGTCACAATATCTAGTAGTATGTTTAACCACTTAAGCCCCGGACCAATTTGCAGCCAAAGGACCAGGCACCTTTTGCGATTCAGCACTGCGTTGCTTTAACTGACAATTGCGCGGTCGTGCGACATGGCTCCCAAACAAAATTGGCGTCCTTTTTTTCCCACAAATAGAGCTTTCTTTTGGTGGTATTTGATCACCTCTGTGGTTTTTATTTTTTGCGCTATAAACAAAAATAGAGCGAAAATTTTGAAAAAAATTCAATATTTTTTACTTTTTGCTATAATAAATATCCCCAAAAAATATATTAAAAAAATTTTATTTTCCTCAGTTTAGGCCGATACGTATTCTTCTACATATTTTTGGTAAAAAAAATCACAATTATCGATTGATTGGTTTGCGCAAAAGTTATAGGTTTACAAAATAGGGGATAGTTTTATAGTATTTTTTTTTTTTACTAGTAATGGCGGCGATCAGCGATTTTTTATTGTGACTGCGACATTATGGCTGACACATCAGACATTTTTGACACATTTTTGGGACCATTGTCATTTATACAGCAATCAGTGCTATTTAAATGCACTGATTCCTGTGTAAATGACACTGGCAGTGAAGGAGTTAACCACTAGGGGACGGGGAGGGGTTAAGTGAGCCCTGTGTGTGTTTTCTTACTGTAGGGGGTGTGGCTTGGCATGTGACGTCACTGATCGTCTTTCCCTATGACAGGGAACAGACGATCAGTGACAGTGTCACTAGGAAGCACGGGGAGAGGTTTGTTTACACATACCTCTCCCCATTCTTCAGCTCTGTGACCCAATCGCGGAACACCAGTGGCGATCGGGTCCGCTGGTCCCGCGGCCATGGTCGCGGAGCCTAGGACCGGGTCACGAACGCGCCGCCGGCGGTGTGCACACGACCCACTGCTGGGCTCTTAAAGGACAACGTACCTGCACGTTGATGTGCCCAGCCATGCCGTTCTGCCGACGTATATGTGCAGGAGGCGGTCCTTAAGCGGTTAACGACTTGACCTACGGAAGGATTACCCCCCTCATGACCAGGCCATTTTTCGATACGGCACTGCGTTATTTTAACTGACAATTGCGCAGTCATGTGACACCTATACCTAAACAAAATTCATGTCATTTTTTTCCCACAAATAGAGCTTTCTTTTGGTGGTATTTGATCACCAATGTGTTTTCATTTTTTGCGCTAGAAACAAAAAAATAGCGACAATTTTGAAAAAAAATATTTTTTACTTTCTGCTATAAAACATATCCAATAAAAACATTTTACAAATCTAATTTCTTCATCAATTTAGGCCAATGTGTATCCTGCTACATATTTTTGGTAAAATTCCAACAAGTGTATATTGATTGGTTTGCGCAAAAGTTATGGTGTCCACAAACTATGGGATATATACTGGAATTTTTTTTAAATAGAAATGGTGGCAATCAGTGACTTATAGTGGGACTGCAAAATTGCGGTGGTCAATCGGACACTAACCGACACTTTTGACACTTTGCGGGAAACAGTGACACTAATACAATGATTAGTGCTAAAAATATGTCACTGTACTAATGACACTGGCTGGGAAGGGGGGTAGACATCTAGGGCGATCAAAGGGTTAAATGTGTGCCTAGCGAGTGTCTGTGTTTACTATGGGTGCTGCTTTTACTAGGGGAAGAGGTGGATTTGAGTCTTTCCCTTCCCCCCTGTCAGAACGGAACTCTGCCTTGTTTACATAGGCAGATCTCCTTTCTGAGTCTCTGGCTGATGACCGGCGGGTCCGGCGGACATCAAGTGCCTGGCACCCACAGATCGACTTCTGCTGTGAATAATGACAGCAAAAGCAGCCTGCCAGCGTCGTGCATGCACCCCCTGTAGGTGGAAGTGCAGGATCACATATATATACATGATCTTGCGCACAGTAGCAGTAAAAGTATATAGGGCGGTCAGCAAGTGGTTAAAGAATAACTAAATCCAAGAACAATACAGTATAATATACAGTATCTCACAAAAGTGAGTACACCCCTCAATTTTTTTTAAATATTTTATTATATCTTTTCATGTGACAACACTGAAGAAATTACACTTTGCTAATGTAAAGTAGTGAGTGCACAGGTTGTATAATGCCCCATGCGTTTTTTATTACATGTTAATTTCAGATCGAATCTGATGAGTTTTCTAAAGTCACGAAAATTCCCACACGACAGAAAATAAATTCGGAAGTGATGTCATGTGTTGTAATGCATTTGTATTGCATTTTCGAACAATACCTGTACTGATTAAATGAAAATTGTACGATCTGGCATCGTACGAAAAAAATGTTCGTGCATGTCCGATAGAATAATATCGGATGAACTGTCCTGATCCAATTATCGTACAATCGATTCGAAAACGGTATTTTCCGTACGATTTTCTGATCGTGTGTACGGGGCTTAACAGTGTAAATTTGCTGTCCCCTCAAAATAACTCAACACACAGCCATTAATGTCTAAACTGCTGACAACAAAAGTGAGTACACCCCTAAGTGAAAATTTCCAAATTGGGGCAATTAGCCACTTCCCCTCCTCGGTGTCATGTGACTCGTTAGTGTTACAAGGTCTCATGTGTGAATGGGGAGAAGGTGTGTCAAATTGGATGGTATTTCTCTTACTCAAGGCACCTCATGGCAAAGAACTCTCTGAAGGTCTAAAAAAAAGAATTGTTGCTCTACATAAAGATGGCCTAGGCTATAAGAAGATTGCCAAGACCCTGAAACTGAGCTGCAGCACGGTGGCCAAGACCATACGGTGGCCAAGACCATACATCGGTTTAACAGGACGGGTTCCACTCAGAACAGGCCTCACCACGGTCGACCAAAGAAGTCGAGTGCACGTGCTCAGCACCATATCTGGGAAATAGACGTATGAGTTCTGCCAGCATTGCTGCAGAGGTTGAAGTACGCCGTACACTGCATCAATTTGGTCTGCATAGATGTCGTCCCAGAAGGAAGACTCATCTAAAGATGATGCACTAGAAAGCCCTCACACAGTTTGCTGAAGACAAGCAGACTAAGGACATGGATTACTGGAACCATGTCCTGTGATTCGATGAGACCCAGATAAACTTATTTGGTTCAGATGGTGTCAAGCGTGTGTGGCGGCAACCAGGTGAGGAGTACAAAGACAATTTTGTCTTGCCTACAGTCAAGCATTGTGGTGGGAGTGTCATGATCTGGGGCTGCATGAGTGCTGTCGGCACTGGGGAGCTGCAGTTTATTGAGGGAACCATGAATGACAACATGTACTGTGACATACTGAAGCAGAGCAGGATCCCCTCCCTTTGGAGACTAGGCCGCAGGGCAGTATTCCAACATGATAACGACCCCAAAACACACCTCCAAGACTGCCTTGCTAAAGAAGCTGAGGTGATGGACTGGCCAAGCATGTCTCCAGATCTAAACCCTATTGAGCATCTGTGGGGCATTCTCAAACAGAAGACAGCGGAGGAGTGCAAGGTCTCTAAAATCCACCAGCTCCGTGATGTCATCATGGAGGAGTACAAGAGGACTCCAGTGACAACCTGTGAAGCTCTGGTGAACTCCATGTCCAAGAGGGTTAAGGCAGTGCTGGAAAATAATGGTGGCCGCACAAAATATTGACACTTTGGGTCCAATTTGGACATTTTCACTTAGGGGTGTACTCACTTTTGTTGCCAGCAGTTTAGACATTAACCCCCATGGCGGTAATCCCTAGTCTGGCTCGGGGTGGAACTTCAGTACCATAAGCGGTAACCCCGAGCCAGACTCGGGCTCGCATTGCAGGATACAGGGAGACTTATGCCGCGTACACACGATCGGACTTTGTCCGCCGGACCCAGTCTGGCGGACAAACCGCCGGACTTTCCAGCGGGGCTTCGCCGGACTTTCCAAACGTGTGACTTGCCCGGACTTCTCCGGCGGACAATCCGCGGGAAAAAGTCTACAGGACTTTTGAAAATGAACGGACTTGCCCACACATGGAGAAGTCCGTTCATTTAGAACGTAACTGCAGGTAGACGGGGCTAGCGAAGGCAGTGAATGCCGCCGCGCTAGCCCCGTCACCTGGTATGGATTTAAAGGGAATCCCCACGCCGAAAAACGGCGTGGGGGTCCCCCCCAAATCCATCTCAGACCCTTATCCGAGCACGCAGCCCGGCCGGCCAGGAAAGGGGTGGGGACGAGCGAGCGCGCCCCCCCCCCCCCCCCTCCTGAGCCATACCAGGCCGCGTGCCCTCAACATGGGGGGTGCCCTGGGGAAAGGGGGGCCGTGCGGCCTCCCCACCCCAAAGCACCTTGTCCCCATGTTACCCCTACCCATTCACTTAAGGTGTAAAGTGTAAATAAAAAAAAACACACAATTTTTTTAAATTATTTTATTGCACTGCTCCGGGGGTCTTCTTCCGTCTTGGGGGGTCTTCTCGCCAGACTCCTCCGCTATTTTACCTTGCTCTTTTACCGAGCAGAGGAGCCCAGCTACCTTCTTCGTCGTCGTCGTCGTCTGGGGGTCTCGATCCGCCTTCGGGGGTCTTCCGGGGTCTCTTCTGTTCTTGCTGCTGTCGTTGCTTTCTGCGCCGCCGCCGCCTTCTTCTTCTTCTTCTTCTTCCAATGTTGACTCGTCGCTCTCTCTGGCCGGAAAGGCAGAGCCGTGCTGTGCTGGGACTTTTATAGGGACAAGGGGACAGGGTCACATGCTCATGTCACATGGTGACCCCGCCCCCCTATGATGTCACAGTCCCGGAGGATGCTAGGACTGTGACATCATAAGGGGGCGGGGTCGACGAGTCAACATCAGAAGAAGAAGAAGAAGAGGAAGAAGTAGGCGGCGGCAGCGCAGAAAGCGACGACAGCGGCAAGAACAGAAGAGACCCCGGAAGACCCCCGAAGGCAGATCGAGACCCCCAGACGACGGCGACGACGAAGAAGGTAGCTGGGCTCCTCTGCTCGGTAAAAGACCTAGGTAAAATAGCGGAGGGGTCTGGTGAGAAGACCCCCCAAGACGGAAGAAGACCCCCGGAGCAGTGCAATAAAATATTTTTAAAAAATTGTGTTTTTTTTATTTACACTTTATACCTTAGGTGAATGGGTAGGGGTACATCGTACCCCATACTCATTCACATAGGGTGGGGGGCCGGGATCTGGGGGCCCCCTTATTAAAGGGGGCTCCCGGATTCCGATAAGCCCCCCGCCCACAGACCCCGACAACCAACGGCCAGGGTTGTCGGGAAGAGGCCCTTGTCCTCATCAACATGGGGACAAGGTGCTTTGGGGTGGGGGGGGCGCACGGCCCCCCTTTCCCCAGGGCACCCCCCATGTTGAGGGCACGCGGCCAGGTATGGCTCAGGAGGGGGGGCGCTCACTTGTCCCCACCCCTTTCCTGGCCGGCCGGGCTGCGTGCTCGGATAAGGGTCTGAGATGGATTTGGGGGGAACCCCCACGCCGTTTTTTCGGCGTGGGGATTCCCTTTAAATCCATACCAGGTGACGGGGCTAGCGCGGCGGCATTCACTGCCTTCTCTAGCCCCGTCTACCTGAAGTCACGTGCTAAATGAACGGACTTTCCGATGATCGGCAAGTCCGTTAATTTCCAAAAGTCCGGCGGACTAGCATACTAGCATCCGGCGGGATTGTCGGCCGGACTGCCAAGTTCAGCGGACAATTTTAAAACAAAAAACTTAAAACCTAGTCCGCCGGACTTTTGGCGCCAAAAAGTCCGCCGGCGCCAACACACGGGGGGATTGTCCGGCGGACTTCAAAGTCCGGGGGGAAAGTCTGCGATGTCTCCCCGCTGTGTGTGCGAGCTCCTCCGCTCGATTCACACAGTGCCCGAGTGCCGCTGATCTCCGTTCCCTGTGACGTTACAACGCAGGGGAGCGGAGACCGGCACCAAATTTAAAAAAGTAAAAACACACAAAACAGTGTACTGTGAAAAACACATACAGTACTGTAATCTTACAGATTACAGTACTGTATGAAAAAAATACACATCCCATTTGTCCCTAGTGGTCTGTCCAGGGTGCCCTGCATGCCCTTTTTTTTATTATAAATACATTTATATGTATATGGAATTTGGAGATTGTCCATAGCAACCAAAAAGTGTCCCTTTATGTCAAAAGTGATTTTAGACCAGCTAGAAAACAGCGATAATAAATTAGAATCACTTGCAGAATTGGGCGATAGCGATTTGTGGGGAAATTCGTCATCAAACACTAAATCTAATGACAGCGACAATTCTGCAACTGAGCAAATTTCAGTGTTTTTGATTTGATTAAATTATTTAATAATTTTTATAGTTATTTATTATATTTTAATTTATGATTTTGTGTTTATCATACCCGGGATGTCTACTAGACTCTGGTTTGGACAGATTTAAGTGAGTTATTCCTAAGAATTGCATGCCTACAATATAAAACGCCAAATTTCCATGCAAAATAATTGTACCGCTTTCAGCACCTAAAACCAGAAAGAATCATACCGCCAGGGAGGTTAATGGCTGTGTGTTGAGTTATTTTTAGGGGACAGCTAATTTACACTGTTATACAAGCTGTACACTCACTACTTTACATTGTAGCAAAGTGTCATGTCTTTAGTGTTGTCACATGAAAATATAGAATAAAATATTTACAAAAATGTGAGGGGTGTACTCACTTTTGTGAGATACTGTCTGTAATAAATGACAGCTTTTATGTGCTGGATGCATTAGTATTCTTTTTCTTTTAGGCTAAGATGATTTTCGGTAAATACAAAAAATACCTGATCTTCCCAGAAATGCAATATCCTTGTCACATCCTGTGGGTTGCACAGAAGAATATGCCCCCATATAATGGAAATGAAGAGGTATGGAAATGTATGTAGTGCATATCAGGAGAGTAGCTTAGCATGAAAACCATGGCTCCCCCCTCCATAGATACATTAGAGGAGTGGGACAGGATGTGTGTTATCTGAAGAATTCCTATATGATGATAAAGCAAACAAGGTTTAAAAAACCCCAAAAAAACTAATGCAGCCAACACACCATGGACGAGTAAGCTGCATTATATTACATTTTTGTTTTTCTGGTTTAGATACACTTCAACTGAGGCGCTCTGAAGGAAAAAAATACATAGCTGTAATCTCCAACCACACCTATGTTTATATTTTCGCTAAGGGAGAGACAGGCACTGCCAAAATATCCTGGAACAGCTCCATTACAGCTCTTCTCCAATTATTCTTCATCCAATTTCTGAAAAGAAGTTACACTGCTATCCGGCGGCCTTTTTTGCATGCACACTCAATACTACTTTATTCTTTTCTGAAAATATCCAGCATACATTGTACTTTTCCCATAGCTCACTGCTCCTTAAAGCGGAGTTCCACCCAAAAACTTCCACTCATTTGTCTCCTCCCCCCCTCCGGTGCCACATTTGGTACCTTTTGGGGGGATTGGATACCTGTCTTTGACAGGTATCCTGTCCCCGCTTCCGAGAGCCACGGCCGTGGCCATTGACGTCACCGCTAATTTAAATTGGAGCTTTAGTCAGAAAATGAAGTTTAGATCACTTCAAGCTGACCCCTTTTGCAGGTATAGCTATGTAAAACATTAAAAATAAGTGCCTATACTGTTTAACCACTTACCCACTGGGCGCTTAAATCCCCTTCCTAACCAGACCAATTTTCAGCTTTCGGTGCTCTCACACTTTGAATGACAATTACTCCGTCATGCAACACTGTACCCAAATGAATTTTGTGTCCTTTTTTTCACACAAATAGAGCTTTCTTTTGGTGGTATTTAATCACCTCTGGGTTTTTTAATTTTTGCGCTAGAAATCAAAATATACTGAAAATTTGGTAAAAAAAAAAGAAAAAAAATTCTTTGTTTCTATTAAAATTTATTGCAGAGTATTGGCGAGTATTGGCAGAGTATTGGCAAGTATTGGCAGAGTATTGGCGAGTACTGGCAGAGTATTGGCGAGTATTGGCAGAGTATTGGCAGAGTATTGGCGAGTACTGGCAGAGTATTGCAGTGTTGCAGTGTTGCACAGTATTGCACAGTGGTGGCAGAGCGTTGCACAGTGGTGGCAGAGCGTTGCACAGTGGTGGCAGAGCGTTGCACAGTGGTGGCAAAGCATTGCACAGTGGGGGCAGAGCATTGCACAGTGGGGGCAGAGTATTGCACAGTGGGGGCAGAGTATTGCACAGTGGGGGCAGAGTATTGCACAGTGGGGGCAGAGTATTGCACAGTGGGGGCAGAGTATTGCACAGTGGTTGCAGAGCGTTGCACAGTGGTGGCAGAGTGTTGCACAGTGGTGGCAGTGTATTGCTGTCACTGACCAGCGCTGTGGGCACTACACATCCAGCCCACAGCGCTGGTCCCATCTACCCCCCTTTCCGCTTCTCCCCTCTCACTGTACCGATCGGTACAGAGAGGGGAGGGAGGAACCGGCGTCATGACGTGACGCCGGTTTGTGTACATGTGATCGCTCCGTCATTTGACGGCCGTTTACCGTGATCCATGATGCACCGGGTCCTCGGGACCCGGCGGTCACGGATGTTCCCAAGTGCGCGCCCCAGGGGGTAAGTTTCTGGGAGGACGTCCGTAGGACGGATAAGGATAAGCCGACCGCGCTGTAGTCGTCTTTCAGCTATGGCGCGGTCGGCATGTGGTTAAAAAACAGTAATGGCCCGTCTCACCCTGCCCTGCACATGCTCAGTTGCTCTCCATTTTTAGGCATTTTTAGGCACTGCTGAATTTGTAGAGGCTGATGGCTTTAAAGCGGAATTAAACCCTCCTATAGCCCCGTACACACGGTCGGACTTTTTGACAACCAACATGCAAATTAGCTGGTTTGGACCAACATCCGACTGTGTGTACGCTCCATCGGACCAACTTTTTCCAGGTTGCATCGGACTTTTGTTGGCTGTGCGAACTGACCAACTTTCTGCCAACAAAAGTCCGAAGGACCAAAGTCCGACCGTGTGTATGCAGTACCAACTGACTTTTGTCCACAGTACAAACACGCATGCTCAGAACCAATGCAAAAGATCAGACAACAATATAGAAGTTGACCAAAGGTGGCGCTGGAGTATTCGAACGTCCTCTTTTGAAGTGTCGTCAGTACGTTGAAACGTCACTACGTTCGTGTTGGTTGTCTCAAAAGTCCGACCGTGTGTATGCAGTACCAACTTGAGGGCCAACGCCCTTTGGACAAAAGTCCACGGGAAAGTTGGTCCACGGTCCGACCGTGTGTATGGGGCTTTAGCTTTACAGCCAAGGAAGCTGCTTCTCTTTGATCTGCAACTGCCAGGGTGCTGCACATGTGATCAGTTATGACACCAGCCATTTGATGGTTTGAGAGTTTGGTTGAGGACACAAGCAAATGTGATAGTTGACAATCCCGGCATTCAAGGAATGTAATTGTTTTTCGAAACTATTGATACAGTAGGTTTAGTTCTGCTTTATGATTTACTGCTGGAGCTCTGGGCTTCAGCAAATTGGCAGCCTCCAGCAAGAAGAAACAGGAGCAATGCTGGAGGCAATTTACAGCACGCTCTAATTTTGGTATTATCATTATTAATGTGAAATGTATGTTCCTTGCTAAAGAACATTATTTTTTATCAAGTTATACGATCGAAACCAGTATAGTTTTTTTTTATTTCAGGCTTCCCAGCCTAGAGGTGAGATGTGGGGTCTTATTGTCCCCATATATCACTGTAAAGGTGACCTGTCATGCCATATTCCTATTACAATTCCATGTAATAGGAATAAAAGTGATCAAAAAATTAATTTTTGGGGAAAAAGTGTAAAATGAACAATAAAAAATAAATAATAAATTGTAAAATCGCCCCTGTCCCCGTGTGCTCAAATGCAGAAGCAAACGCATACGTAAGTCCCGCCCACATATGAAAACGGTGTTCAAACCACACTTGTATGGTATCGCTGCGAACGTTAGAGTGAGAACAATAATTTTGGCCCTAGACCTCCTCTGTAACTCAAAACATGTAACCAGTAAAAAAATTTAAAGCATCACCTATGGGTATTTTTAAGTAGCAAAGTTTGGCGCCATTCCACGAGTGTGTGCAATTTTGAAGGGTGACATGTTAGGTATCTATTTACTCAGTGTAACTTCATCTTTCACATTATGCAAAAACATTGGCCCAACTTTACTGGTTTTTTTTTTTAAAGCACAAAACAGATTTTTTCCCCCAAAAAATGCGTTCGAAAAATTGCTGCACAAATACCATGCAAGATAAAAAGTTGCAACGACCGCTATTGTATTCTCTAGGGTCTTTGCTACAAAAAAAAGATATAATGTTTTGGGGTTCTATGTAATTTTCTAGCAAATAAATGATGATTGTTACATGTAGGAGAGAAATGTCAGAATTGTCCTGGGTGCTCCCTGCATGTTGGGCCTCTGTATGTGACCACACTGTGTAAAAGTCTCACACATGTGGTATTGCCGCACTCAGGAGTAATAGCAGAATGTGTTTTTGGGTGTAATTTGTGGTATGCATATGCTGTGTGTGAGAAATAACCTGCTAATATGACAATTTTGTGAAAAAAAAAAAAAAATAAATAAAAATCTTGATGTTGCAAAGAACTGTGGGAAAAAATTACAACTTCAAAAACCTCACAATGCATTTTTCTAAATACCTTGGAATGTCTTCTTTCCAAAAAGGGGTCATTTGGGGGTATTTGTACTTTTCTGGCATGTTAGGGTCTCAATAAATGAGATAGGTCGTCAGTACTTCATGTGTGATCAATTTTCAGAGATTGGCACCATAGCTTGTTGTGGACTCTATAACTTTCACAAAGACCAAATAATATACCCCAATTTGTACTTATTTTTACCAAAGATATGTAGCAGTATAAATTTTTTAGCAAAAAATTTATGAAGAAAAATTACTAATTTGCTAAATGTTATAACAGAAACAAAGAAAAATTCATTTTTTTACTGAATCTTCGCTCTTTTTTTCTTTTATAGCGCAAAAAAAAAAAACAGCAGTGATTAAATACCACCAAAAGAAAGCTCTATTTGTGTGAAAAAAAGGACAAAAATTTCATATAGGTACAGTGTTGTATGACTGAGTAATTGTCATTCAAAATGTGAGAGCACCGAAAGCTGAAAATTGGTCTGGTTAGGAAGGGGGTTTAAGTGCCCAGTGGTCAAGTGGTTAATAAAGGCAGTGCTGGTTGATTTGTGGTGTAGATAGAAGTGTCATCACACTGCCCTGACACTCATAGCATCCTGTCAGTCTTGCTTCTATGTCACTCTCCCTTCTTCTCCTCACACACAGGCTATTTTGAGCCGGCTGCATTTCATCTTAGTGCATGTACGTGTCCCTGTGCCCACACTCTCTCCTGACGCACTTCCTTCCACCCACAGACCAAGAGATGCTCTTGCTGCCAATTCTGAAGTTCTCTCCCCACCCACGGCCTTCCATCCCTGTGGGACCCCCTAAACATCCACAAGTCAGAAACAAAGAGGGGGAGGAGGGGGAGGAAAGCAATGAACGAGAGGCTTCAATTAAAGCACATTGTGTGGGCTTATAAATAATGTGTATTTTCTTATGTTGTCACGTTTCCAAACTGTGTAAACGTATAGCTTGCTAGATTTGCAAGCAATGTTAACCCTGAAATTTCAGCTTTAGAAAAAAAAAAAAAGGTTTATTGGAATATCTGCAACTATTTCTTCCATGTACATGATGTTTTTAACTTATTTGAGTAAAAAAAAGGACTGAACAATATAGGATTTCAATCATCAAGTATAGTGATGAGTTTATTGAGCATAAAACCAAACAGAGCGTCTGGTCACAAAGATTTCGATAATCAATTGAAAATTTCTATTCAGTCCCTTCTGTGTGTCACAAAAAATACAATGATTATTTAGAGTTTTAAATCACAGACCTGGAAAATGCAAAGATACAGTAGATGTTTTTTTTGTAGTTAAATAAAATATCCAACTGATTATATTCAGCATCTTATAAAAAGAGTTAAAAGATTATTTTAACCACCTGAGATCCGCGCTATAACTGAATGACGGCTACAGCGTGGATCTATCTTGCCGGGACTACGTCTATTGACGTCGTCCCGTTCACGAGCGGCCTGCGAGCCCCCTGAAGGGCGCGTGCGGCGCGCTCTGTGATCAGCGAGTCTGTGAGACTCGCTGGATCACAGATCCGAGTAAGGGGTCGATCCCGATCCCTTACCACGTGATCAGCTGTCAGCCAATGACAGCTGATCATGTGATAACAACAGAGCCGGTAAAAAAAAAAGAAGATCACCGGCGGCAGTGAGAGGGACATCAGTCCCAATCACTGCAATGTGCCCAATGTCCATGGTGCCCACCTGTGCCCTATACAAGTGCCGCCTACCAGTGCCCACCAGCTCCACCTGTCAGTGCCCACAGTGCCATCTGTCAGTGCCCACAGTGCCAGTGCCCACAATGTGCCTTTACAGTGCTGCACATCAGTGTCACCTACCAGTGCTCATCAGTGTCACCTACCAGTGCTCATCAGTGTCACCTACCAGTGCCCATAAATGCCACCTATCAGTGCCATCTATCAGTGCCATCTATCAGTGCCATCTATCAGTGCCCATCCGTGCCACCCATCCGTGCCACCCATCCATGCTCATCAGTGCCATTTTATCTGTGCCCATCAGTACCGACTTATCTGTCCCCATCAGTGCCACCTTATCTGTGCCCACCAGTGCAGCCTATCAGTGCCCACTAGTGCAGCCTATCAGTGCCCACCAGTGCAGCCTATCAGTGCCCACCAGTGCCACCTCATCAGTGCATATCAAGCAGAAAAATGACCTGTTTGCAAAATGTTATAACAAACTATTAAACATGATTTATTTATTTTTAATTTTCCATCTTTTTTTGTTTGTTTAGCAAAAAATAAAAACCCCAGCTGTGATTACATACCACCAAAAGAAAGTTCTATTTGTGGGAAAAAAAGGATAAAAATGTCATTTGGGTACAGTGTTGTATGACCGCGCAATTGTCATTCAAAGTGCGTCAGCGCCGAAAGCTGAAAATTGGTCTGGGCAGGAGGGGGGTTTAAGTGCCCAGTAAGCAAGTGGTTAAAGCCAAATTTTTCTGTCTGGTGGTAATTCAAATACTCACTCTCTTATTACTTAAAGTGATTGTAAATGTAAAAAAATAAAAAATAAAGATTTCTTCCTGCAAGGTAAAGGCAAAATGTGCTAGTATGCATTGCATACAAGACTTACCTTGAACAAAGCCCTCCGGCAGCACGCTGAGGCTTCCATCTTCGCCGGGTCTTCCTTCCGGGTTCACAGGTTGCAGCCACTTGACTGGTTGAGCTGCGATGACGTCACTCCCGCTCGCATGGAGCTCTGCTGATATTATGAGGTTACCTGTAGGTAAAAATAAAAAAGTACAGTTTACTGCCACTTTACGCATCGGCAGGTTTACCTCCTTCATGCTCCTGACAAGCAGGGCTATCTGATTCCTACTATATTAAATTGTATTGTATTTGTACTGTTTGCCCTTATGTAGTAAAGTGCTGCGTAAATTGTCGGTGCTATAAAAATCCTGTATAATAATAATAATGACCAGGCCATTTTTTGCTATTCAACACTGCGCTACTTTAACTGGCCTTGCGCGGTCATGCAACACTGTACACAAATTTAATTTATAAAAAAATGTTTTCATATAAATAGAGCTTTTGTTTGGTGGTATTTGATCGCCACTGTTTTTTTTTATTGTTTATTATAAAAAAGTAAAAAGACCGAACATTTAAAAAAAGAAACAATATTTTTTACTTTCTGCTTTAAAACATAGCCAAAAAAAAATTTTTTTAAAATCGAATTTCTTCATAAATTTACGCTAACATGTATTCTGCTACATGTCTTTGGTAAAAAAAAAATCCCAGAAAGTGTATTATTGATTAGTTTGCGTGAAAATTATAGCGTCTACAAATGATGGTGTGTACATACTGGAATTTTTATTATTTTATTCTATTAATGGCGGTGATCAGCGACTTGTAGTGGGACTGTGATAGTGTGGCTGGAAATCTGACACTAACTGACACTAAGTGGAAACTGACTAACTGACACTGACATCACCAGTGAAACTAATACAGTGATCGGTGCTAATACTACAGTATACACTGTTACGGTACTAATGACACTGGCTGGGAAGGAGTTAACATCTAGGAGAAATCAAGGGGTTAATTGTGTGTCTAACAAAGGGGACACACAATTAACTAAGAAGGCACTGCACCAGTTCATACATGAATCGGTGCGCCGGAAAAGTCATTAATTGAATGTTCGAACCGGCGCACATTGAAGCGCAAATAGCGATAATAAATATGTAAACTGCAACTGTCAGTAGGGTAACTGTGGTTTTCTCATTGATAATAGTGCACGCCCAATACAATTGGTTCATTTCATCTCATTGGATGTGTCTTGTTAGACAATTAGTAGGAGTTCTCAGTTAATTAACCCTTTTGATGCTAATCTCTTATAATATATATTTGAAATGTGTTTTTTTTCTTTTTTACCCAAATCTTTCAATACATTACAAAGAGTTTCTAAACCCAATAAATTAATATTTCCAGATCTTGATTTTTAAAGGTGACCATACACTGCAATCAGTTAGATCTTAAATAAATTAGATTTACTGCAACAGCCTTTTTGATTTCCTATAATTTGAACTAATTGTTTAAGTGCGTTTCCTATTACCTATTTTGCCTAAATATCAAGTTGTACAGAGATTGGTCAATCAGATTGCACAGTGCATGACCATCTTAAGTGCCAAATTTGGAATGTAGATGTGCCATGACCCACTTGTATTTTCCAAACAATATTTTGTGGGCATTATACAAGGATATACTAGAGTGATCAGGAATCTTCAAATTACAGCTCTCCAGCTGTTGTGGAACTACACATCCCATGAGGCCTGAAAAAAATGGAGGGCCGTAGTTTGAAGACCCCTGTTATAGACCATTATAATGCCTCCAGAATTGGGAGTGTGGAATCTACCCAACTTCTCTCTGCTGGTGTACACAAGAATCTACATCTATAGATATAGATATATATACACACACACTCAAGCAGGAAGCAATATACATTGGCCCCGAAGTGAATCTGTACACAGGAAGTAGGTGTGTGCTTGAAGGCCAAATAATTTAGACATACAAACATGACCCACACAAACACCACCCCATGTAAAAATACATAAAAAATGATCTTAACCACTTGCCGACCGGCGCACACAGATGTACGTCGACAGAATGGCACGTACCCGTATAAGTCCCTCCTTTCTGCCTGTCCGTGCCATTGGGAGCGCGCCGGGAGCGACGCGCTCCCGCGCCGGTCGGGACCCCTGTGAGTCCGATCGCGGTCCCCGCGGACTCGATCGCCGCGGGGACATCCGCGATCGTCTCACGGGACGGCTGAACGGGGAGATGCCGAGATAAACAGCATCTCCCCGTTCTGCCTAGCAACTAGTGACGCCGATCTCTGCTCCCTGTGATTGGAGCAGAGATCAGCATTCACTAGCTGACAGCCACGCCCCCCCACAGTAAGAAACACACCCCTAGGCCTACTTAACCCCTACACTGCCCCCTTGTGGTTAACCCCTTCACTGCCAGTGTCATTTTTACAGGAATCAATGCATTTAAATAGCATTAATTGCTGTAAAAATGACAATGGTCCCAAAAATGTGTCAAAAATGTCCGATGTGTCCGCCATAATGTCGCAGTCACAAAAAAAATCGCAGATCTCCGCCATTACTAATAAAAAAAAAATTATTAATAAAAATGCTATAAAACTATCCCCTATCTTGTAAACGCTATAACTTCTGCGCAAACCGATCAATAATCGCTTATTGTGATTTTTTTTACCAAAAATATGTAGAAGAATACGTATCGGCCTAAACTGATGAAAAAAAATGTTTTTTAATATATTTTTGGGGATATTTATTATAGCAAAAAGTAAAAAATAATGCATTTTTTTCAAAATTGTCGCTCTATTTTTGTTTATAGCGCAAAAAATAAAAACCGCAGGGGCGATCAAATACCACCAAAAGAAAGCTCTATTTGTGGGGAAAAAAGAACGTCAATTTTGTTTGGGAGCCACGTTGCACGACCGCGCAATTTTCAGTTAAAGCAACGCAGTGCGAATCGCAAAAAAGGGCCTGGTCCTTTGGCTGCAAATTGGTCCGGTCTGAAAGTGGTTAATTTGCAAATAAGGATCACCTCTTCCTCAGAGAATAGTGAGCGGGGCATGGTGGTGGGAAGAAATTAGCAGCAGTACAAGCAACTTCCTGGAGGAGGGTGATGTCATTCCAGTGTGCTGGCCACTGCTTCCAGATATGCGCCATGGGTACATCCCTCTGCGCACACAGCAGTTGCGTATCTCACATACACAGCGGTCATGCATCTAGATGCAGGAACCCAATTTTTTATGGAAATTAATAGTAAAGCAGATGCAGATTTCCAGGACTGGACTAACAAACGTTTATAGTGAAAGACAACTGGTGTTTTCTATTAAACAAGGTCTAAATGGGCCATTGACATGCATCACAGTTGAACTTAGGAATGTGTCTTTGCAAAGTTAACCACTTCAGCCCCGGAAGATTTGGCTGCTCAATGACCAGGCCATTTTTTGCGATACGGCATTGTGTCGATTTAACTGAAAATTGCGCAGTCGTGCGACGTTGTACCCTAACAAAATTGACGTCCTTTTTTTCCCCACAAATAGAGATTTCTTTTGGCAGTATTTGATCGCCTCTGTGGTTTTCATTTTTTGCACTATAAACAAAAGAAGAGCGCCAATTTTGAAAAAAACACAATATCTTTTACTTTTTGCTATAATAAATATCCCAGATTTTTAATAAAAAAAAACAATTTTTCCTCAGTTTAGGCCGATATGTATTCTTCTACATATTTTTGGTAAAAAAAATCACAGTAAACGTATTTTGATTGATTTGCGCAAAACTTTTAGCATCTACAAAATAGGGGGTAGATTTATGGCATTTTTATTATTATTATTTTTTTTTACTAGTAATGACGGCAATCTGCAATTTTTATAGGGACTGCGATATTGCCTCGGACAAATTGGACACTTTTGACACATTTTTGGGATCATTGACAATTATACAGCAATCAGTGCTATAAAAATGCACTGATTACTGTATAAATGTCACTGGCAGGGAAGGGGTTAACACTAGGGGGTGATCAATGGGGTTAACTGTGTTCCCTCACTGTGTTCTGTAGGGGGAATGGGACTGTCTAGGAGGAGAGAGAGAGAGATCAGCGTTTATACTTAGTATGAACACACGATCTGTCTCTACTCCCCTGAAAGAACCGGGATTTGTGTGTTTACACACACAGATCTTGCTCTGTCACAAGCGGTTGCTGGTGCCCGGTGGTCATCGCGCCCGCCTGGCACTAGCATCGGCTCCGGGCACGTGCGCCCCTAGTGGCCAACAGGAAAAGTGATGTAAGGTAACGTCGATTTGACAAGCCGAGCCAACCTGCCGCACTAAAACGGACCACTGACACACAGATGAGCCTGATTTTATTCACCATCCTGTAAGTGCATTAATTTTTGTGTCAATAAAATCCTACTTAACTTATTGCACTTAGGTGGCGCTTACTTCTTGTTCCCTTGTCTTCCTATTACAGAGCTGGCTTCTCTCTAAGGATAGCTGCCGCCCACCACCATTTCTTTTAGGACTTGCTATCTATTCAGTCTATCATATGGACTAATGAACTGTGACTGTGTATAGAGGTACACATATCTTTGCACTCACAGTTTTCTTTTTTCATTGTAGATTGCCGCAGTAAAACTACAGCGGCTGGTCCGGAAGTGGTTAAATCACAGTCAATGGCTTGGTATTTTTTAAGCTGTTGGCAGGGTCTCTTTAATTTTTTAACAAGTTGATATTAACTCCTTGCTGAAAACGGCCTTCTCTGACAGTCTGCAGAATAAAACCCACAAAAAATGGATTAACTAATACTAAGTATTTTGTTCACAGGAAGCTCAGACAAAAATGAGAAAAAATGTCCAAACATCTGTCACATGTACATAAGGAAAAAAGCAAATACTTTTTTTTAGACCATTGCTATTTTTAACAGGTGTTTTTGACATCCTTAGAGTACCAAATATTTTAAGACAGGAAGCGTGGCATGTGGTGGTAAAGTTTCATTTGCTATAAAAAGTATTTACTTTGCATTATTACTTTACCAGTTGTATACTTAGCATATATGCTTTCCTATCATGAGGTTTTCAGTTTCTTGGGGCAGTATTGAGAGCAGCAGAGCAAGGACTCCATCACATGTAGAAGAAATCTGACAAAAATATTTTCCTTGCATGCAATTGCTTTAATGCAGGGGTATCCAAACTTTCTAAACAAAGTGGCAGTTTACTGTCCTTCAGGCTTTAGGGGGGAAAGACTGTGGCCATTGGGAATAGAAATTGTCCTGACATCAGTGGGAGTAAACAGTGCATATTTGGTATTAGGGGGAGTAATAGTGCCCCATTGTTGGTGTCAGTGTGAGGAATAGTGCCCCATTGTTGGTGTCAGTGTGAGAAATAGTCCCCCATTGTTGGTGTCAGTGGAAGGAATTGTCTGCCATTGTTGGTATCAGTGTGAGGAATAGTCCCCCATTGTTGGTGTCAGTGAAAGAAATAGTGCACCATTGTTGGTGTCAGTGTGAGGAATAGTTACCCATTGTTGGTGTCAGTGTGAGAAATTGACCGCCATTGTTGGTGTCAGTGTGAGGATCAGTCCCCCATTGTTGGTGTCATTAGTCCCCATTGTTGGTATCAGTGTGAGGAATAGTTCCCCATTGTTTGTTGTCAGTGAGGGAAATAGTGCCCCATCTTTGGTGTCAGTTTGGGGAATAGTGCTCCATTGTTGGTGTCAATGGGAGCAATTGTACCCAATGTTGTTGTCAATGTTAGGAATAGTATCTTGTATCAGTGGAAGGAATAGTTACCCATTGTTGTTGTCAGTGTAGGGAAAATCGACCACCCACTTTTTGCTTTTTGTCTCAGTTAAAGTGGATGTAAACCCTCACATATACCCAGTGAAGTGAACAGCCTCAGATGATACACAGGGATGAAACAAATCTCCCTACATACATTTTACATGTATATCTGCTGTCTTCAGCTTTATATACTGTTTAGAAAGTTCAGATCATGTTAGGAGATTTTCTCTTCCTGGTTAACACTGCAGTGAAGCCTGGGCCTGCAGTCAAGACAGCTGATTGGGGGAAAGGCACACACCCCCTCTCATCATAGGTAAACACTTTCAGGTCTGTTTGTTGACTAGTCCAGGGCTCTGCTAATCTATTTATAGCATCCTCCCCAACACAAAACTCAGGCTGCTTTTATCATATGTGACAGAGAACTTGTCAGGAGCTATCAGGCTGATAACAGAAGAACAGAGCAGGAGACAGCTATGGGACATAGTGCTTTGAAGAGAGATAACAAAACACTGCAGATAAGGGTTTGATTTACTAAAGGCAAATCCACTTTGCACTGCAAGTGCACTTGGTAGTGCAGTCGCCTTAGATCTGAGGGGAAGATCTGAAATGAGGGGAAGCTCTGCTGATCTTATCATCCAATCATGTACAAGCAAAAATGCAGTTTTTTTATTTTCCTTGCATGTCCCCCTCAGATCTACAGCGACTGCAATTCCAAGTGCACATGTAGTGCAAAGTGGATTTGCCTTTAGTAAATAAACCCCATATGTGCCCAGCTCAAATTTCATGAATCAGGTTTACATCCACTTTAAAGAAGTATCACTAGAAGTTTAAAATTGTTGTTGAATCCACTGGGGGGACCAAGAGCACATAACACTTGGTTCTGGTTGAATCTAAGCAGTAGTTTTGAAATAAAATTACATTTTTATTTTTGTCATTGCTAGGTGTAGCTCAGTGTTTCTCAAGTCCAGTCCTCAAGGCACCCCAGCAGGTCATGTTTTCAGGCTTTTCCATTATTTTGCACAGGTGATTTGATCAGTTCACTGCCTTAGTAATTACCACAGCCATTTCATCTGAGGAAAATCCTGAAAACATGACCTGTTGGGGCGCCTTGAGAAACACTGGTGTAGCTCCATCCCAATCTGGAGCCCGATTTATGGGCATTCCTATGGGGGAGTTATAGCCAGCACTGAAGCCACCTCCCCCTCTTCACTCTGCAGCATGCTTAGATAAAGCCCTCTATCTCACTGTGCAGCCCTGTGCATCATCTGCTATTTCGTTTGTACTGTAAATAAAGAGCTATTGAGCCCACATTTGCCTGCCTGTCAGCCAGCTGCCTTTTTTTTGGAGGCGAGAGACAATTAGTAACTGTCAGCTTGTGTTGTTAAATTAGTGTGCTGGGGAGGAGCACTGTCATTTTTATTTCTGTCATTGCTGGGTGTAGCTCCCTCCCAATCTGAAGCCAATTTATGGGCATTCCTATGGGGAAGTTATAGCCAGCACTGAAGCCACCTCCCCCTCTTTACTCTTCAGCATAGATAAAGCCATGTATTTCACTGTGCAGCCCTGTGCCTCCTCCTCTCTCCCCAGCAATCTTCTTTGTACTTTAACCACTTCACCCCTGCAAGAATGTTCCCTCTTCCTGACCAGGCCATTTTTTGCGATACGGCACTGCGTAATTTTTAATTTGACAGCTTGCACGGTTGTTCGACACTGTACCCAAACAAAATTAACATCATTTTTTTCCCACAAATAGAGCTTTCTTTTGGTGGTATTTGATCACCTCTGCGGTTTTTATTTTTTGCGCTATAAACAAAACAAGAGCGACAATTTAAAAAAAAAAAAAAAACACAATATCCTTTGCCTTTAGCTATAATAAATATCTCAAATTTAATTTTTGTGACATTTATACAGCGATTAGTGCGATAAAAATGCACTGATTACTGTATAAATATCACTGGCAGGGAAGGGGTTAACACTAGGTGTGATCAAGGGATTAACAGTTTTCCCTAGGTGTGTTCTAACTGTGGGGGGATGGGACTGACCAGGGGAGGAGAGAGATCGGTGTTCATACTTAGTATCTGTCTCCTCTCTCCTGAGAGAATCGGGATTTGTGTGTTTACACACACAGATCCCGGTTCTCACTCTGTCACGAGCGATCACGGGTGCCCGGCAGTCATCACGCTGGGCACTCGCATCGGCTCCGGGGACACCCTGCAGGTGCGCACCTCCTTACATAGTCTTAAAGGGCCGATGTACAGCTACGACAGCTCGCCCAGGGGAGCCATCCTGCCATAGTATAATTGTGGAGGCTGGCCTAGAACCGGTTAAAGGTAGAGCTATTGTGCACCCACCTACCCACCTGCCAGCCAGCTGCTTTTTATTTTGGAGGTGAGAGACAATTAGTAACTGTCAGCTTGTGTTATGAATGACTGCACTGGAGAGGAGCACTGTTATCCACAGAAACACAAGCCCACAACAACACACGCCAGCTACAACATTAGTTCATAGTCACTAAAGACTAATGTAGTAGCTGGCTTGTGTTGTTGTGAATTCACGCCAACACATTCTGACAGTTACTACAGTAGTCTCTCAACCCTGAAATAGCAGGTGACTGGATGGTAGGCCAGCTGAACTGGGCTCAAAAAGCCACGCCCTGAAGGGGGTGGGAAAAATTATATTACTACATATATACATGTGTGTGTATATATATATATGTGTATATATATATATATATATATATATATATATATATATATACACACACACATATATACATATATACACACATACAAATAGTTGCGCTAATGAAAAAACAACAGCATCCATATCAAAAACCTATAACCAAAAACAAAACAAAAAACTCATTATAAATAATGATAATTCATTTGAATCCATAATATATTGCGCATTCATTTATATTTAGTCAGATGAATACAAGTTTAAGAACACATAAGCAAAAATGGTGCAGGATTCATAATTGGCTCAATCTATGTCTCACCTCTACATGCCTGAACTGGCTGTGGGGGGAGGGGGGAATTGGGCACTCAGAGGTGTCCAAAAAAACACACTAGGATCACCCGACGGGAAGCTTCAAAATTGCCAGGAACGGGGGAAAAAACACCAACAAACCATAGCAGGATCATCTCCGCTGTAGTGCGCCGATCAGTGAACACCCGGTGTCACACAGGAACCTTACAAGATCCCAGGGAACCAGCTCAATACCAAGGGGAGTATACTACCTGGAAACTCAGGAAGACTCCTGTTGACACGTGACATCACTTTCGGGGCAGAAGCAGAACAGCGCTGTCCCCATAGACATGAATGGGCAGAGATAGATGGAAGAAAATAATAAAAATAAAAAAACATTTCTAAAATTTAGCAAAAAATTTACCAAATAACAAAAAATTCTCTAACAAAACTTGACCCTGAGCACGCTGGGAAGGTGAATTCCCAGCATGAATTAGGACGTACCAAATATGATGGGAATGGCTTAGCCAAGGAAAACACTGGTACTTGCAGCCATTCTGATGTGACTTTTAACACTCGGTACACAAACAAGGCCTTCCCTATTAAGCGGATCATAGAAAAATATTGGGGTATTCTCCACCGAGATCCTTGTTTGACCAATGTTATTCCAGAACGGCCAAATGTAATTTTCCGTAGACCCACTCTCTGCTGTCCTTAGGTTATGTGCCAGTCATACCAGTGATGAGCCATAATATCTGTAACTACTGTCTGCTGAAAGTTATTATTATATGAATATGTTTGTACTTATTGTATATTTTTATTTAACTCAGAATACCTGCCTCAAGTTCCTGAAGAAGCACATCTGCACAAAACATGTAGAGCTTCATTTTTCCACACATCTACCTACACCAGGCTAACATTGACTTTGAAGGCTGCAATTTATTGGCGTAGCTATATGGTTGTGTTAGGGCTTCACTGGTGGTCAGGGTGATGTTTATGTCAATATTTTGAGTAGTAATATATTGCAGTTTAAATTTGCACCTTGTTTTTTGTTTTTATTTTACTTGTAATTGTAATAAAAACAATTGTTTAGACATTTTGTGTACAGGGGGTCAACGGGTTACGAACCAGTTAGGGACTGTCCTCCTGTTTGCAAATCGGAAATGTTCGTAAGTTGGCCGCGCATGCGCAGAACGACTATTATGGACATTGCCGATGTTCCGTGGAATGCCGTTGTGCGCATGCGCGGCAAATTCCGGACATTTCGCTGTTCCGTTGCATGCCGTTCTGCGCATGCGTAGCAAATTACGGACATTTCCATCATTTTCTGTGGCTTTGTCTGCCCGCGTATGCGCAGAACGGCCGATGTCCCCGCAGAACGGCAGAGGGTCCCCGCAGCGCCCGGTTTGTAAGTAGGGGTTGTTCGTAGGTCGAGCGTTCATAAGTCGGGGACCCCCTGTATTCTGGTGCCTAAAAAGTCCATTAGAGTTCACCTATTCAGTTTGTCAATTGTATACAATGGATGGCTTCTTTTCATACCATCCCTTGTGTACTACTGTGTTGATCTCTGTGATTGGTCACAGTGATCACATGGTTCAGAAAGGGCCAATCACAGCCCATCTGTATCTGTGATTTTATTCAGAAAAAAATTGTTGCTTATAGCAGTGATTATCAAAGTTATGAACAATCATAGTGTGTAAAAAAGTAAAAATAAAATCCTGATCACCCCCACAGAGTAGTACAGTGTTACTATGGTAACGCTGTATTACTGTGGTCACAGTATGTAAAATAAATAATAAAAAAATAATAAAAAATAAAAAAATATATATTTAAAAAGATTGAGAAATAATTCTTATTTATTTTACATACTGTCACGAGACAGTGTCCCTGATCACTGCCATACCTGTTATACGATGACGCTGTACTGCACTGGTGAAAGTATGTAAAAAAAATAAAAATTTTTAGAAAATTGTGACAAAAAAATTAAAACTTTGAAAAATCCACCATGCCTCTTACTAAATACCTTGGACTGTCTACTTTCAAAAAAATGAGTCATGGGGGGTATTTGTACTGTCCTGGAATTTTTCGGGCCTCAACAAATGAGGTAGGTCATCAGTACATCAGGATTGACTGATTTTCAGATTTACTGTATATACCATAGTTTGTGGACAGCTTTCCTACAGACTAAATAATATACACCGATTTGGGTTATTTTCACCAAAGAAATGTAGCAGAATAAATTTTGGCCTAAGCTTAGGAAGAAAGAATATTTATTTTCTATTTTTTTTTAACAGAAGCAAAGAAAAACTTGTTTGTTTTTTTTTTCAAAATTTTCATTAAAATATATTTTAAAAAACAAAAAGTCAGTGGTGATTAAATACCACCCAAAGAAAGCTCTATTTTGTGTGAAAAAATGATACAAAATTTAATTTGGGTATAGTGTTGCATGACCGCGTGATTGTCATTCGAAGTGCGAAAACGCTGGAAGCTAAAAATTGGCCTGGGCAGGAAGTGGGTGAAAGTGTTTGGTATTAAAGTGGCAAAAAAGATAATTGATGTCTGTGGTTACTTATCTGAAAGGCAGAAACTGCTCACTTTTCAAGGAACCCCTAGCAACCGCTGGAGGATCCCTAGGGATCTATAAAGCGCTGGTGGAGAAAAGGTGTCCTAGACCATTGAGACCCTATCAGACATCCTTGGTGATCCTCCTCAGAGCGTACTTGGTCAGTGAGGTTGGATTTTTTCTGAGAAACAATAATCTTTCCTTGAGAACTTTTATTTCAGTTGGTCACCTTTACTATAGCATAAAGAGAGGTGAAGACAACCCATTGTTCCTGTAAAAATCTAATAATGTAGGGTTTATTAAAAAAGGGAGTCTCCTATACGTTGCTGAAGGTCTAGAAACTATATTTTTCAAAGGTTTACACATAGCAATATGCCCATCAACTACAGCAAAAGAAAAAAAAAAAGACACTCTGCGACTAATAATCAAAGGAGCAGCAATGAAGAAGAGTGGGCAGCATTGATGACTAAACTCCCATGAAGACTGTGTGTACACAGGAAGAGCTGAGGCCCTGCGTACTCAAGAAACAAAAGATGTTATATTTAGCAGGTGCATGACGTGGATCACTGCCCACGCTGATACCCTCAATAACCTAAAAGTATGATAGACTTGCTAGATAATAAATCACTAGTGATTGAATGTATTTACCAAACCAATGTTTGTAAACATATATAAAACTAAAAACTAACATTTGTAGATACAGTACACATAAAACTAAGAACTAAAACTAACATTTGTAAATACAGTACACATACAACTAAAAACTAATATTTTTAGATACATTACACATAAAACTAAAAACTAACATTTGTAGATACAGTACACATACCACTAAAAACTAATATTTTTAGATACAGTACACATAAAACTAAAAACTAACATTTGTAGATACAGTACACTTAAACTAAAAACGAAAACTAACATTTGTGGAAACAGTACACATAAAACCAAAAACTAACATTTGTAGATACAGTACACATAAACCAAAAACTAACATTGATACAGTACACATACAAGTAAAAACTAATATTTGTAGATACAGTACACAAAAATAACATAAACAGCATCTCCCCGTTCTGCCTAGCAACTAGTGACGCCGATCTCTGCTCCCTGTGATTGGAGCAGAGATCAGCATTCACTAGCTGACAGCCACGCCCCCCCCCCCCACAGTAAGAAACACACCTCTAGGCATACTTAACACCTCCCCACCCCCTAGTGGTTAACTCCTTCACTGCCAGTGTCATTTATACAGGAATCAATGCATTTAAAGCGGGATTCCGCCAAAATATGCATTTTTTTTCTTCCCCTAACATGGTTTACTAAAGACATTAAGAAGATGTCACTTACCTATTGGAGTTCTTTTTCCCACCGATCGCCGATTCCGTCCGTTTGGATAACTTTAAAAAAATTCTTGATGGACGATTCCATTTTGCTTGTGGGCATTAGAAACCCACAAGCATTTACTTCCGGGATGCAGTGAATGCTGTGCTCCCAGCATTCACCGGTCGATCCCGCGCATGCTCAATGCTAAGAGCAAGCAGCGCTGTTGAATTCCGAGCTGCTATCACATCATTCAAAGCAAGAAAGGAAAAAGATGACAGGTGCTACAAATGCACCTCTCCCCTTATCTCAGCGCAATGGACGGTAAACCAAATAAAAATGCAAACAGTAAATACAATATGTAGGTTGCCTATACGACGACCGGAAGTGACGTTGACGCTCCTTGCGTTCCACGAGGAGGCCACAGCAAACCGGAAGATAGGAGATGCCGTGATCGGTGAGAGTGTACGTTTTAATACCTCACCAGCTAACCAACCGGTCCAATGCTTGGTAGTATCCAGTTTTACAAATAAATGTGAGATAACCAGTTACTGGTCTCATTGCAAGGAGTATCACAGATTGGAAAGAGAAGGACAAGCGATGTTTTAAATGTGAAGTGTGGAGGAATATTTTTAGAAAATAATGACTATTCAAACGGTATTGGACTATCTGGACTTTTTATCCCTTTACATATGACTTACTGGCTGATTAGTGATGAGAAATTGGAGGTGATGGTGTACAAGAGAGCGATCTAAGGAGATTGTGCCTTGGGAGGTTTTTGACTCAATGCTGATACTACTAAGGATTGCGGTGAGTTTAAACCCCAGAGGGGAGTGTGGAGCACGGGTGAAGGAATCTGGTGGAAGTGTGTACTATCAACAGTCTTCGTTTCACTTTTTTTCTTCAATGTGTGGACTTTTTACCCCCCCAAACACCATGTCACTAACGATGTAATAACAGTCTGGCAGAGATTTGTTTTGTGGACTCCCACAGCACAATAGATATATATATGTATATACAAATCTTAGATCTTTAGTGTATACATCTATCTGGTCATATAATAACCCAGAGGAGCGCTGCTAAATGGTGAAGGTATTTCTAAAAGGTTATGTGAATGTGAAATCTATTTACCATTAACAATCATGCTATCACATCATGCTGAGATCTCGCGAGATCTCGGCATTACAGCGTTCCCCACTGATTCATGGGAAGACTCGGACAGAGCTCCCAGGGGTCTTTGCGCAGCTGGGGAACACACCTACTCCCACGGGAGGAAAGCCCGGAAGCCATTATTCTATATTCTGATTATAAGGTAACTACGGAGAAATTTATTTTTTTAATGGGCATTTCGTCATCTCTGGCACTAACAGATTACTTTAAGATTAACTTGCAAATTTGAGTACAACACTGCTTTAAATAGCATTGATTGCTGTATAAATGACAATGGTCCCAAAAATGTGTCAAAAATGTCCGATGTGTCCGCCATAATGTAGCAGTCACAATAAAAATCGCTGATCGCCGCCATTACTAATAAAAAAAAAATTATTAATAAAAATGCTATAAAACTTTCCCCTATCTTGTAAACGCTATAACTTCTGCGCAAACCAATCAATAATCGCTTATTGCGATTTTTTTTTACCAAAAATATGTAGAAGAATACGTATCGACCTAAACAGAGGGAAAAAAAAATTTATATATATTTTTGGGGGATATTTATTATAGCAAAAAATAAAAAAGAATGCGTTTTTTTTCTAATTTGTCGTTCTTTTTTGTTTATAGCGCAAAAAATAAAAACCGCAGGGGCTATCAAATACCACCAAAAGAAAGCTCTATTTGTGGGAAAAAAAGGACGTCAATTTTGTTTGAGAGCCACGTCGTACGACTGCGCAATTGTCAGTTAAAGCGACGCAGTGCCGAATCGCAAAAAGGGGCCTGGTCCTTTGGCTGCAAATTGGTCCGGTCTGAAAGTGGTTAACCCTTAATGTTTTTTTTTGTTTGTTTTTTTTTTGCACCCATTGCTAAAATGCACATTTTTAATGCACATTGCATTAGCACATTGTTTATCAAATCTATATTTTCAGTAAAAACACACTCAAATTAATGTTAGCGCTAACAAACACCAGAAAATCTTTGCATTTTCTATAAAATAAAAGTCAAAATAAATATGTTAACCACTTCAAGACCGCAATACATATATATATACGTTACATCTTTGAAGTGGCTACTGGTATTTATTTTTTTCAGCCGGCGTCTGGCTTTCTCTTAAAATCGTTCCAAGCGGCTCACATGCCGCTGGAACACTTTCAGAAGCAGCGGGAGGGGGCACCCCCCTCTCCCTCTATGCTTCTCAGGCTTACCGATTCTGCTGGCTCGCCCGAGAAACAACTGTGCTGCCAGCTGTTCCCAGAGGCGCTCTATGGCCTTGGAGGACCGGAGCGATGTCATGACATCACATCCAGTCCAGGGTGGAAGTAAACATTTTTTTCTTTTTTTAAAGGAAAAGATTAATCTTTTTTTTTGTTGTTGATCTTTTGCTTTTAAAGGTAGCAGAGGCAAACGCATGCGTAAGTCGCGCACACATATGTTAACTGTGTTCGCACCACACATGAGGTATCGCCGCAAACGTTAGAGTGAGAGCAATAATTCTAGTACTAGACCTCCTATGTAACTCTAAACAGGTAACCTGTAAAGGCATTTCAAAGCCTACGGAGATTTTTAGTTTGTCGCCATGCCCCTTACGTGCACAAAAGCATGATGTTAGGTATTTGTTTACATCATCTTTCACATTTTACAAATAAAATTGGGGTATATATTGTGTTTTAGTTATTATTTAGTGTAGTAGTATATTCATTAAAGTGTATTTTTCCCAAACAAATTGCGCAAATATTGTGTGACATAAAACATTGCAACAATCACCATTTTATTTTCTAGGGTTTCTGTTAAAAAAAAAATACAAATAAAATTGGGATATATATATTGTGTTTTAGTTATTATTTAATGTATTAAATTGTGTTTTTTCCAAACCACTGCACAAATATTGTGTGACATAAAGAAATTGCAACGATCACCATTTTATTCTCTAGGGTCTTGGTTAAAAAAAATGTGTAATGTTTAGGGTTAGTAATTTTCTAGGAAAAAATGCTTATTTAAACTTGTAAACAAAAAGTACCTGAAAAAGCCTGGTCTTAAAATGGTTAAGACCTAAAATTGCATGCAAATACGAATTAGCGGCAAACTACACTCCCCAAAATGTTCCCAAGAGATGGTTTACAACTAACTCATCAAGTTAGAATTAACCTTAAAGCTTAATTCTGGGATAAGAAAATGTTGTCTAAGTATAAGTTGCATGTGTATTCTTACTCAAATCTTGGTGTGCTCTGTGTATTTCTCCCAAATCTATGCAGTAATCCAGTGTGAAACACTACCTCTGCGCAGGAGCTTCTCTAATAAAGACTGGTCAGTGTTGCTCTCTCTCCTTGTGCAGGGTGACTGGTCTTGTCTCCACCCCCCCCCCTGTAGTTTTCTGCAGGCAGCCTGTATTGAGAGGATCTGTTGGGTCCCTTCTACAGCTCTGCTCTCTGCACAGGGTATGTACTGCATATAATAGTATCACTTGTAGGCAGGGGCAGTCTGTTTTCTCCACTGTAGGTGGCACTCAACTGCAGTTGAAGGGGAAGTCAAGTGAAACATGGGTCTTCTATGGTTTCCTGGTTCACTGGGGGAGCTGCCACCTCAAGTGACTCTGGCAGCCATCTTTGGTTTAGCACAGTCTATTTAAGACCTTGGCTCACGGGTTTGGCCCCCTCAAGTCAGTCTGTTCCCGAGTACATTCTCCCCAGGTCAGTCTGTCTCCCAGTATAATCCCCCCCCCCCCCCCCCCCAAGTTAATCTGTTCACCGGTATAATCCCCCTCAGGGAGCGGTACAATTCCCCCCAACCTTACAGTCTGCCCCCCAGTATAATCCTTCCCGCAGGTCAATCTGTCCCCCCAGTATAATCCCATCCAGGTCAGTCTACCCCCAAGTACATACCCCCTAGATCAGTCTGTCCCCTAGTATAATCCTTCCCTCTCCCCCAAGGTCAATCTGTCCCCTAGAATAACCTCTCCTCCTCAAGTCAGTCTGTTCCCGATTACATTCTCCCCCAGGTCAGTCTGTCTCCCAGTATAATCCTTCCCCCCAAGTCAATTTGTTCACTGGTATAATCCCTCTCAGTGAGCGCTACAATTCCCCCCCCCCCAACATTGCAGTCTGTCCCCCAGTATAATCCTTCCCCCAAGTCAATCTGTCCTCCAGTATAATCCCCCTCAGGTCAGTCTGTCCCCCAGTATAATCCTTCCCCCAAGTCAATCTGTCCTCCAGTATAATCCCCCTCAGGTCAGATCCAATCCATTTATTCTGTCCCCCCACTGTACTATCCCCTCAGGTGTGGCGTGCCCCATGTTAAATGGACTGTAGTGCCCCCCACAGTTAGGAGGAGCATGCCCCCCCCCCCCATATAGATAAAGGTCAGAAGTATTTAAAATAACGCTGGCCAGAGAGGCAAAAAATGCCCCAGTGTCAGGAAATATTGGTCTGGTGTTGAAAGTCAGTAATATGCCAACGCTGCCAATAAACTCTGCAACACCCTGCCATAACCCGGCCAGCCATACCAGCCATACTCTATGTATTTGCAAGAGGGGGGGGGTAACAGAGGGTAAATAAACGTTCAGGGGGGAAACGCACCCCTTGCTTACAGTAAATACTATGAGTAACTAATTACTTTTTCCAATGAAGTAAACTGAGTTACTAAACTCAAATTACTTTTTTGGGAGAAGTAATTTGTAATGTAACTCATTACTTTTTTAAAAGGAAGATGACCACCAACTGCTCTGCAACACTGCAATACACTTGCCAATACTCTGCCAATACTTCCTGCCAATACTCCTGCCAGTCTGTCCCCCAGTGAATTTAAAATACATCCCCTCAGGGTGGGCTGGTTAAATCCCCCCCCCCCCCAGGGTAGTAATCCTTCCCCCTGCCCCCAGGTCAATCTGTCCCCCCCCAGTATAACCCCCCTGAAATCAGTCTGTCCAAGATCCAATCCATTTATTGCCAGCTTTGCAGAGCACAGCAGTCAGCACTGCCTTACATAAAACACAGTGAATGTTATGTAACAGACAAGAGCATGTAACGTGCAGCATAGTTTACAGAGAACAGATGACAGGAGTATAACATGCAGCACAATATACAGAGTGCAAAGGTCAGAAATATGTAAAATAGCGCTGGTCAGAGAGGCAAAAATGCCCCAGTGTCAGGAAATATTGGTCTGGTGTTGAAAGTCAGTGGGTGGATAAAATATCAAGTATTTTATACTTACGCAAAACCTTTTTAAATCAATGTAACCATGTTGGATACATATGACTAAAGTAAATGGCAATTTGTATTGTTAATAACATTCAATAAAAATGTATTCTTAAAAAAAAAAAAAAAAGATGCAGCTGTGTATAAAGCCTCCGTTCTTTATATAATGTACCTTTTCACATACTGTACATAGGAGACACTGCCATCTAGTGTTTATTTAACAAATTAGCTTTCCCTGCTTTCCTTTTACCCTTATAGCATTCCCTTATTTTGGACATATAGTAGCTAGGGCTATCATGGCAAACTAAAGTGACACTAAACAATATCCTTTCCTTAAAAAATAGCGGGAGCCAATCAGCGGGTACCGCAGACTCGATGTCCACTGGCACCCACCGATCATTCATTACACAGGCAGAACAGCAGTCTACCTATGTAAACAAGGCGGATTGCCGTTCTGTCAGTAGGGAAGGCATAGATCCTGTGTTCCTGCAAAGCAGGGACATGGATCCATGCCTTCTCCTAGTAAAAGCACCTCCCATAGTACACAAGCACTGGCTAGACACACAGTTAACCCTTTGATCGCCCCTAATGTTAACCCCTTCTCAGCCAGTGTCATTAGTACAGTGACAGTGCATATTTTTTTTAGCACTGATCACTGTATTAGTGTCACTGGTCCCTAAAAAGTTTCAATTAGTGTCAGAATGTCTGTCGCAACATCTCAGTTCTGCTATAAATCGATGTTCAGCGCCATTACTAGTAAACAAATTAAAAGCACTAAAAACATCCCATAGTTTGTAGACACTAGAACTTTTGCGAAAATCTATCAACATGCGCTTATTGGGATTTTTTTTTTACCAAAAATATGTAGCAGAATTTATATTGGCCAAAATTGATTAACCACTTCAGCCCCAGAAGAATTTACCCCCTTCCTGACCAAAGCACTTTTTGCGATTCGGCACTGCGTCGCTTTACCTGACAATTGCGCCCAAACAAAATTGACGCCCATCTTTTCCCACAAAAAGAGCTTTCTTTTGGTGGTATTTGATCACCTCTGCGGTTTTTATTTTTTGCACTATAAACAAAAAAAGAGGGAAAATTTTGAAAAAAAAGCAATATTTTTTACTTTTTGCTATAATAAATATCCCCCAAAAATATATAAAAATGTTTTCTCAGTTTAAGTCGATATGTATTCTTCTACATATTTTTGGTAAAAAAATAAAATAAAACGCAATAACTTTATATTGATTGGTTTATGCAAAAGTTATAGCGTCTACAAAATAGGGGATAGTTTTTTGGCATTTTATTATTAATTTTTTTTTTATTAGTAATGGCGGCGATCTGCGATTTTTATCATGACTGCTACATTATGGCGGACACATTGGACACTTTTGACTATTTTGGGACCATTGTCATTTATATATCGATCAGTGCTATAAAAATGCACTGATTACTGAGTAAGTTAAACTGTCAGGAAAGGGGTTAACCACTAGTGGGCGATGAAGGGTTAAGTGTGTCCTAGGGAGTGATTCTAACTGTGGGGGTGGGCTTCAACTTTCAACTCACATGACAGTGATCACTGCTCTCAATGACAGGGAGTGGTGACCTCTGTCATGTCACAAGGCAAGGGAAATGCTTTGTTTACATAGGCATCTCCCCGTTCTTCCCCTCTAAGACACGATCGCTGGGAGACCGGAGGAACATCGAGACCGCCGGTCCTATGGGCACGGTCAAGCTGTACGCAGTGGGCACGTGTGCGCCCGCTGGTCCGACCAAATAAAGGGGATGTACAGGTACGCCTATTTGCCCACCGCTGCCATTGTGTCGACGTATATCGGCGTGCAGCGGTTGGCAAGTGTTTAAACACTGGATGTTTTTTTCCTCCCCTGGATGCATTTCTCTGGGGGGAACAAAAAAAGCATTAAAAACTGCGCCTAAAGTTGTGTTTTGTAAATGCATTTAGGTGCGTCAAGCGCTTAAGCATTAATTTATTCCATTGGCAAGATTCTGCCTATTTATTATATTGCACACTGGAATAAATGAATGCTAAGTGCTAAACACGCCAGCGCTTAAACGTAATTTTAGGTAATTGTAAGCATTTTTTCCACGGAAACGCTCCTCTCCTAAATACGCTGGCCCTGTTTGTTTGTTTTTTCTGCCTGTGTGTGCATGCCTAAGAGCCAGTTCACACAGGGGCAACACCACTTCCAGCGCGACTTTTGGAGGCAACTTGGACACGACTTGAGTATGAATAACAACGCGACTTGGGGCCCCCACCCTATGTGAATGAGTATGGGGTACATCGTACCCCTACCCATTCACCTGGGAAAAAAGTGTCAATAAAAAAACACACTAGACAGGTTTTTAAAGTAATTTATTAGGCAGCTCCGGGGGTCTTTTTCTGACTTTGGGGGTCTTCTTCTGACTCTTTTGCGCTCTCCGGCATCTTCTCCGCGCTCTCCGGTTCTTCTCCACTCTCTCTGGCCTCTTCTCCCACTCCCCGGCTCCTCCACTATCTTCTTCCAGCTATTTTACTAGCGTTGGCCCGGGCTTCTCCGTCCTTCTTCCCTCTTTTTCCGATGTTGACACAACGCTCTCTCCCGCTGTAATACCATGTGCGAGATACGCAACAACTTATATAGGCATGGGGCGTGGTCACTGGGTGATGTCACATGATGACCCCACCCCCCTTATGACGTCAAATCCCGGGGCATGCCCACAGACCCTGACAACCAACGGCCAGGCTTGTCCTCATCAACATGGGGACAAGGTGCTTTGGGGTGGGGGGCCGCAGGGCGCCCCCTTCCCCAAAGCCCCCATGTTGAGGGCATGCGGCCTGGTACAGTTCAGGAGGGGGGGCACACTCGCTCGTCCCCACCCCCTTTCCTGACCGGCCGGGCTGCGTGCTCGGATAAGGGTCTGGTATGGATTTTGGGGGAACCCCCATGCCGTTTTTTCGACGCAGGGGTTCCCCTTAAAATCCATACCAGACCTAAGGGCCTGGATTTCCCTTGGAGAGGGAACCAATGCCGGTTTTTATTATTAGAGAGGCGACATTGTTGCTTCAATATAGAAGGAGATCTGACTTGGAGGCGACTTCCATTGAAATCAATGGGTACAAGTTGCCTAGAAATTGTACAGGAACTTTTTTTGAAGTCGGAGCGACTGCTGTAGTGTACATTAAGACAGCTCCATTCACTACCATTGATTTTCTCAACTGCGCGACCTGAAGTCGGATCCCGGGTTGCCCCTGTGTGAACCAGCTCTAGCAAAGGGGGGTGCTTAGAGGCAGAACAAACAAAAACTCATAAGCAACGATTTTCCTGCTAAGGCTCCATTCACACATCAGCGTTTTGGAGCTTGAAGCTCCAAAATGCTGGAGGAGAAAAAAATCAATTATTCTCTATGGAGATGGCTCATCTGAAGCCAAATGCCTGAAGCTCCAAAAAGTTCTGGGGCTTTTTTTGTAGCTTGAATCAGGCAGATTTGAGCATTTTTGGCGTGTTTTTATTCCCACAGAAATAAATGGAAACGTGCTATTTTGCGCGTTTTTGTGTGCGATTTTCTGCTCAAATAAAAACAATTAAAAAAATAAAATAGTGATAATAAATAAATATAAAGTAAATACATAAATAACAAAAAATCATCATAAATAAATAAAATAAATGAATAATATGTAATAATACACAAATAAATAATAATTTACACCTAACCTAAAAAATGTTTTTATACATTATTATTATTATTGATAATAATAAAAAATAAATATAATAATAATATTTGTTTTAGGTTGTTTAGTTATTTATTATTTAAGAGTTATGGTTAAGGTTAGAGGTTATTTAATTATTTAGTATTACTTATGCCTCGTACACACGTACGGACTTTTCCCGGCGGACCTAAGTCCAGCGGACAATCCGCTGGACTTTCCGGCTAGGTCCGCTGGACTTTCCGAGGGTGTGGACTTGCCCACACACGCACGGACTTGTCCAGCGGATAATCCGCCGGCCAAAAGTCCGCGGGACTTTTGAAAATGAACGGACTTGCCCACACACACGGAGCAGTCCGTTCATTTCGAACGTAACTTCAGGTTACGTAGCTAGCGTAGGCAGTAAATGCCGCCGCGCTAGCTCCGTGACCTGGCATGGATTTAAAGGGAATCCCCACGCCGAAAAAACGGCGTGGGGTTCCCCCCAAATCCATGTCAGACCCTCATCCGAGCACGCAGCCTGGCAGGCCAGGAAAGGGGTGGGGACGAACGAGCGCCCCCCCCCCCTCCTGAGCCGTACCAGGCCGCGTGCCCTCAACATGGGGGGTGCCCTGGGGAAAGGGGGGCCGTGCGGCCCCCCCCCACCCCAAAGCACCTTGTCCCCATGTTGATGAGGACAAGGGCCTCTTCCCGACAACCCTGGCCGTTGGTTGTCGGGGTCTGCGGGCGGGGGCTTATCGGAATCTGGGAACCCCCTTTAATAAGGGGGCCCCCAGATACCGGCCCCCCACCCTATGTGAATGAGTATGGGGTACGATGTACCCCTACCCATTCACCTAAGGTGTAAAATGTAAAGTAAAAAAAAACACCCACACTTTTGAAAAAATAGTTTATTGCACTGCTCCGGGGGTCTTCTTCCGTCTTCGGGGTCTTCTCGCCGGACTCCCCCGCCATTTACCAAGCTCTTTTACCGAGCGAGGGGAGTCCGGCTACCTTCTTCGTCGTCGCCGCCGTCTGGGGGTCTCGATCCGCCTTCGGGGGTCTTCTTCCGTCTTGGGGGTCTTCTCGCCGGACTCCTCCCCTCTCTTCTGCTCTTTTACCTAGCTCTTTCACGAGGGGGGGAGTCCGGCTACCTTCTTCGTCGTCGCCGCCGTCGTCTGGGGGTCTCGATCCGCCTTCGGGGGTCTTCCGGGGGTCTCTTCTGTTCTTGCGGCGGTCGTCGTCTTCCGCGCCGCCGGCGCCTTGTCCTTCTTCTTGTCCTTCTTGTTCTTCTTCTTCTTCCGATGTTGACCCGTCGCTGTCTCTGCCCGGAATGCCTGTGCCGATCTGCGCTCGGACTTATATAGGGACATGGGGGACAGGGTCACATGTTCATGTCACATGGTGACCCCGCCCCCTTGCGATGTCACAGTCCCAGCATCCTCCGGGACTGTGACAACACAAGGGGGCGGGTCACCATGTGACATGTGCATGTGACCCTGTCCCCCATGTCCCTATATAAGTCCGAGCGCAGATCGGCACAGGCATTCCGGGCAGAGACAGCGACGGGTCAACATCGGAAGAAGAAGAAGAACAAGAAGGACAAGAAGAAGGACAAGGCGCCGGCGGCGCGGAAGACGACGACCGCCGCAAGAACAGAAGAGACCCCCGGAAGACCCCCGAAGGCGGATCGAGACCCCCAGACGACGGCGGCGACGACGAAGAAGGTAGCCGGACTCCCCCCCTCGTGAAAGAGCTAGGTAAAAGAGCAGAAGAGAGGGGAGGAGTCCGGCGAGAAGACCCCCAAGACGGAAGAAGACCCCCGAAGGCGGATCGAGACCCCCAGACGGCGGCGACGACGAAGAAGGTAGCCGGACTCCCCTCGCTCGGTAAAAGAGCTTGGTAAATGGCGGGGGAGTCCGGCGAGAAGACCCCCAAGACGGAAGAAGACCCCCGGAGCAGTGCAATAAACTATTTTTTCAAAAGTGTGGGTGTTTTTTTTTACTTTACATTTTACACCTTAGGTGAATGGGTAGGGGTACATCGTACCCCATACTCATTCACATAGGGTGGGGGGCCGGTATCTGGGGGCCCCCTTATTAAAGGGGGTTCCCAGATTCCGATAAGCCCCCGCCCGCAGACCCCGACAACCAACGGCCAGGGTTGTCGGGAAGAGGCCCTTGTCCTCATCAACATGGGGACAAGGTGCTTTGGGGGGGGGGGGCCGCACGGCCCCCCTTTCCCCAGGGCACCCCCCATGTTGAGGGCACGCGGCCTGGTACGGCTCAGGAGGGGGGGGGCGCTCGTTCGTCCCCACCCCTTTCCTGGCCTGCCAGGCTGCGTGCTCGGATGAGGGTCTGACATGGATTTGGGGGGAACCCCCACGCCGTTTTTTCGGCGTGGGGATTCCCTTTAAATCCATGCCAGGTCACGGAGCTAGCGCGGCGGCAGTAACTGCCTACGCTAGCTACGTAACCTGAAGTCACGTGCTAAATGAACGGACTTGCCGATGAGCGGCAAGTCCGTTCATTTCAAAAGTCCCGCGGACTTGACCACTAACGGCGGGATTGTCCGCTGGACTTCCAAGTCCAGCGGATAATTTGAAAACAAAACCTGAAACTTTAGTCCGCCGTACTTTGGCACCAAAAAGTCCGCCGGCGCCCACACACGAGGGGATTATCCGCTGGACTTCAGTCCAGAGATAATCCCGCGGGATTGTCCCTTCGTGTGTACGCGGCCTTAGTATTAATTTATTGAATTTATTTATTATTTATTTATGATTTTTATTTATTTGTGTATTTATTTTACATTTATTTATTAATTTACTATTATTATTAGCAGTAGTAGTAGTAGTAGTAGTATTAACACCCTAACCCTAACAAAAATATAAAAATAAATAATCCTAACCACCAACTCCAAATCCTAACCCTAACCTAACCTTAACTCTAACCCCTTACCCTAAAGTTAAAAAAATAAATTGAATATAACAAAAGAAATAAAAGCTAATGGAAAAGCTAAAAAAGCTGAAATACCTAGCAACAAATGATGCAACAGATAATAGTTTTCTCTATTGGCTAATAAAAAAATGCCAAAGCACAAGTTGCGCATAATAATTTGCCAAAATCGCACAAAAACGTGTGAAGACGCTACGCTCAGGTGTGATAGTGTGCATGAGGCCCAATTATTTTCCTTCACGGCCAGTCCACACCACATGCAGTCCAGTGCGTTTTTTTTTTCTGCATCCAAAAGGTGTGGAAAAAGGAAAATTTATTATCAAATACTTACCGTAATTTTCCTTTCCTGATGGACTCCATGGCAGCCTACGTGTGGGTTAACCCCGCCTCCTCTCCAATGCTATAGGACCCCTTTCAAATAAAAGAGCACACACCCCATGATACTGCGTTCCGTAACTAGTCTACTCAATAACCAAATGGGTGGGAACTCCGTCTGCCATGGAGTCCATCAGGAAAGGAAAATTACGGTAAGTATTTGATAATAAATTTTCCTTTTTTCTGACAGACTCCATGGCAGCCTACGTGTGGGAAATAACTAGCCAAACCACACGGGAGGGTATGCTTAAACAACAGAAATTTTTATTTTGTCCTATCCACCGATAGGATTTTACGACCAAAATCAACAGAAGACAGTGAGGCAGGCTCTATACAGTAGTGAGACATGAAAGTATTGATAGAGGCCCAAGAGGCCGCTTTGCAGATGACATCTGGAGCCACATGCTGCGCCGCTGCCCAAGATGCTGCCATTCCGCGGGTAGAGTGAGCTGTCACCACCTCTGGGGGAGCCAAGCCCTTAGCCCTGTAAGCTTGTTGGATGACTTGTACAATCCAAGACGCAATTGTCCTAGTCGAGGCCTTCTTCCCTTTATTAGCGCCAGAGTGGAGAACAAAAAGGTGATCGGAATGTCTAAAAGAAGAAGTGATATTAAGATAGACCTTCAGGACCTCACCTACATCCAGTGGGTGCATCTCGGAAGAATCCGGAGATCGGAATGTGGGTAACACAATCTCTTGATTATTGTGGAACACCGATGTTACCTTCGGGTTTGAACCCAGCATCGGGATGAGCACAACTCGGTCCGGGAAGAACGTCAAGAAGGGTTCTTTATGCCCCAATGATCCAATCTCTGAAACCCTTTTAGCTGAGGTGATGGCTATCATGAAAGCTACTTTTGCCGAAAAGTCCTTCAGAGAAAGTGGGGAAGACCCCGTGGTACTGAGCCCAGATAAGTAATCCAGCACAAGTGGTAAGTCCCACTTGGGGAACCGTGGTCTCCTCTGAGGTTTGAGCCTTGACGCCCCCCTAAAGAATTGCCGAATTAGAGGGTGAGCTGCCCAAGATGTTCCTGAAAAGGCTGACAAAGCCGAAATTTGGACTCTGAGAGAGCTGATGGATAGCTGTAAGTCTAAGCCTGTTTGTAGGAAGGCAAGAATGTCTTGAATTTCCGGTTTTCTGAAGGATCTGCCCAAGGAGGAAGAGAATGCCACAAATTTAGCCCATATCCTACCGTAGACTTTATTCGTGCTTGTCCTTCTTGAACTCATCAGAGTAGAGATCACCTTAGAGGAGCATCCGAATGATTCCAGCCTTTCCCTCTCAAGAACCAGACCATCAGTTTCAACTGTGCTGGACAAGGGTGAAGGACTACCCCTTGAGAAAGAAGGTCTGGTCTGAGAGGAAGAGGCGCCGGCTCTTGAAAACTGAGTTGGATCAGAAGTGGGAACCAAGGCCTGTTTGGCCAAAATGGAGCTATTGTCGCTACTTCCACTTCCTCTGACTGAAGCCTGCGCAGAAATCTGAGTAGCACCGGGAGTGGGGGGAAAGCATATGCCTTCTTGAAACTCCAGGAGTCCGTCAGGGCATCTATCCCGAACGCTTGGCTGCACCGACCTCGAGTGTAGAATTTCTCCACCTTGAAGTTGCAGGGAGATGCGAAGAGATCCACTTCTGGAATAAACCCCATTGACAGGATCCAGTCGAATGTCTTCGCATGCAGTGACCACTCGTTGTTGTCTAATTGGTTGCGAGAAAGAAAGTCTGCCTGGGAATTCTGGACCCCGGGGACAAATACTGCCGAAATGCCTGCCAAGTTCTTCTGAGCCCAGGAAAGGATGGGTTCGACTTCTTGAAGGAGAGTGGCGCTCCGTGTGCCTCCCTGTCTCTTGACATAGGATACCGCCGTGGTATTGTCCATTCTCAATAACACTGACTTCCCCTTCAGGAGGTGAGAGAAGGACTGGAGAGCACACCAGGCTGCTCGAAGCTCTAGCACGTTCGACCCCGGGACGACTAGCTGAGTGGCCCATTTGCCCTGGGCAAGGGCTGACCCGCATAGGGCCCCCCAACCGGTACCGCTGGCATCGGTCGTGACTGTGACCCAGGAGATGGGAGCGATAGAGTGGCAATTCAGCAGGTTTTTGCGAAGAAGCCACCAGAAGAGGCTGTTCCTCATAGTTGTGGATATCCTGATCGCCTGATTCCTGTCGCCTGACTTCCATTGACGGAGGAACCCCGACTGGAAGGGCCGTAACCTCCATAGTGCCCACTTGACCATCTGAGTCGTAGAGACCATTGTCCCTATGATTTCCAGGCACTGAGAGGCCTTCAAATGTGAAGCGTGTAGAGCCCGCGAGATCCTCTGTTGAATCACTGGAATTTTCTCTAATGGGAGAGAGATGGTACTTCTCACTGTATCGAACTGGGCTCCCAGATATATCAGATGCTGAGATGGGACCAGATGGCTTTTTTCTAAGTTCAGGAGCCATCCGAAGCTGGACAAGATGGAAATCACCTGTTCCCTGTGAAGCAATAACTGCTCTCTGTCCTGGGACAACACTAAGAGGTCGTCTAAGTAGTGGTAGAGACGTATGCCTTTTAGTCTGACCAGAGCCACTACCGCCAACAGTATCTTTGAGAAAACTCGGGGTGATGTAGTCAGCCCAAATGGGAGGCAAATGAATTGCAGATGTTCTTCCCCGACTTGGAACCTTAGAAATTTGTAAAGCTCTTTCTCTATTGGGACGTGAAAATAAGCGTCTTTTCAATCGATAGAAATCATCCAATCCCCGGGTTGGACGGCTTGTTGGATGGTTGATAACGTCTCCATTTTGAACTTTCCGTGCTTTATGAACCTGTTGAGGTAGGTTAGGTTGATGACTGGGCGCCAGGCGCCATTTTTCTTCTGAACTAGGAATAGTGGGGAGTATACCCCTTGAAACCATTCGTCTCTTGGAACATGCACTACTGCCCCTTGAACTTTTAGTATGTCCACATAAGACATTAGTATCTGCTTCTTTTCTTCCAGGGAAGGGAGCAGAGTGGCTATAAACCTGGGGGGAGGGATACTGGAAAAGGCCCATCTGTGGCCTGAAGACACTGTCTTGATTACCCAGTGATCTGAGATCGAGGCCACCCAGACGTGCCGGAAAAGGAGCAGACGTGCCCCTACCCGACCCGCCTGGGCGGGCACAATCTCAAAAGGACTTCGCCGGACCCCGGCCCTCAGACGTCTGGCTCTTGCTGGTTTTACGGAAGGAAGTCTGGCCCCTACTCCAGTTTCTCCTGAAGTCGCGACCTGGTTTGTACGAGCGCGCTTCCCTTGAGCGCTCCTGACTGCGTCTTCTATACTGGAATTTCTTTCTTCCCGACAGACGTCTATCCTGGGGAAGGAAACCCGACTTACCACCTGTGGCACGGGATATGGCATCATCTAGTTTGTCTCCGAACAGAGAAGACCCCTCGAAGGGAATCCTGCACCAAGACTGCTTGGAAACAGGATCCGCAAGCCAAGGACGCAGCCACAGGGCCCGCCTGGCCGTAACTGATGATAGCATAATCCGCGCCAACAGACGAATCAAATCAATGGATGCCTCCCCCAGGAAGACCGCTGCCAATTTTAGTTCTGCCGCCGCCGAGCTTCTGGCCAGCTCTTCAGATATCCCTCTCAGAAAGGAATCTACGTTCTCTGTCCAGGCTTCCATGGCCTTGGACATGGCTGCTAAGGCAAGGGCAGGTTTGCAGGCTAAACCCGCTAGCCCATAGATCCTCTTGACATCCTGGTCTATCTTCCTTTCCAGACCATCTTTGAAGGACACAGCGTCTTCTAAAGGAAGGGTGACATGCTTGGCTAAGCGCATTAAAAAGCATCCACCGAAGGGGCATTCTCCAGGTGCTTCACCTCGTCTGTTTTAAAAGGATACAACCTGGCCGTCTTGTTTGACATTGAAGACTTCTTGTCTACTTTACTCCATTCTTCATCAATGATGTCCTTTAGTTCCGTAAGGAGCGGGAAACTTGCTCGCTCTTTCCCCAACTGTTTAAAGAACTTTTTCTGCTTTGTTGGTGGGGGAGATGGTTCTTCCCAATTAAGGGCTTCTTTGATCGCTTTGATTAAAGGCGAAACTAGGGAGAAGTCGAAACCAACACTCTCTTCCTCACCATCAATTTCATCCTCTGAAGAGTCAGGCGAAGAGGCGTAAGGCTGTGAAGGGCCTGCCGTCTCGTGTATATCAACGGCGGGGGAGCCGGAACGAGTGGATTGGCTCCAAGTGTGAGGTGCTTCTACCTCCTTCATAGACTGCTGCACCACGCGCCTTACTAGAGACTCCAAGCTTTGGCTTTCTGTCTCCTTTTCCCCAACCGCTTGGGCATAGCATTGGTCACACAAAGATTTGCCCTCCGGGACTCTTGTCCCACATCCCCAGCAGGCTCTGTGATTAGAGCGGCTGTCCTGGCGGTGGGAGCGGTGTCTTGAGGAGGAATTAGAGCGTCTCCTCTGGTGGTGTATATCCGATGGCGATTCACGCCTTGATCTTGATGATGACTGATGCTGTGGTCTGGCAAGGTCTCTACTGGAAGGGCTGAAAAGAAAACGGGATGGGGAAACGCATCATGCATCAACGAGCGTACAAAAAAAGGTATTTGTGACACACCTTAACCCCTTCCCCTCTACGGCACATACCTTGTGCGTGAGGGCTGGCCACTTAAAGGCGGTGACTTGTCCATACTGACTGGACGTAAGAATGACAGGCAGGTGGTCTGCGGAAAAAAATCAGCAGACCTAATAAACTTCCAAGCCACTAGACAACCACAATAAAAAATAAATATTTCCTTTCCAGAAAAACATTTTCTTATATATATATATATACCCATATATATACATACATACATACATACATATATATATATATATATAATATATATATACATATATATACATACATACACATACATACACATACACTGACATATGCTTCTAAATACATATACATATATACACATTTTTTTTTTTTTTTTTTTTTTCAAAACATTTATTTAAATATGCATTTATTTTTTTTTTTTTTTTTTTTTTTTAAATAAAGTCTTTGAGCCAACATGGGCTCACTTACCCTGGCAATTGGGGATACAGGCTGAACCGGAGTCTCTCGCACTGCTCTGCTGCTCTGCTTCTGCTCACTGTCAGAAATCCCCATTTGACAGAAGCAAAAGCAGCTTTTTAAAAGTCCCGCCTATGACGTCATCCTGCGCAGAAGGGACAATCCACACGGCGCACGCGCAGCCGCCGGAAAACGACCAGACAGCGCATGCGCGAGCCAAGCCTCGTTCTGAGGAAGGCTACAGCGCATGCGCGAGCATCGGGAACGGCCGCGACCCGGAAACCAAGGCAAGCTGGAACGCAGAAGCGCTCCAGCCGCCATGAGGGAAAAAACGCTCTGCATGATAGGGAAAATACACATACAGACACATACAACTAAGAGGCGACAGCCATGGAGAAATATATAAAGAATTCCGACCTTTGCCAGCCAGCGAGCATCCAAAGTCCAATCTTCCGACCGTCAGGCATCCAGAGGCAACCACCCCACACCACTAGGGTATCAACGGGCCTCTCAAGCTACTCGCCCGCCCATGGCTGGGTTCTGAGCTGCACCGCAAGGTATGCCGACATTTCTCGTATCCATCCGACCGGACGCCCGTAGAGTATAAATATGGTCCATTGGAGGAGGACAAAAAAGGAACGCAGTATCATGGGGTGAGTGCTCTTTTATTTGAAAGGGGTCCTATAGCATTGGAGAGGAGGCGGGGTTAACCCACACGTAGGCTGCCATGGAGTCTGTCAGGAAAGGTAGGTTACATGGTTTTCAATGGCATAGTTCACACCAGTGCTTGCAGTTCCAGAAAAAAAGTAGAACATTTTTCCTGCACTGTACAGTAATGGAATGCTGTGAAAAGCATCAAAAACACACCTAAACACACCAAAAATGCACATGTCCTTAGGGCCAGTTCACACCATAAAAAACGCAGTCCGGATGCGTTCCAGGTGCTTTTCTGCATACGTGTTTTTGATGCGTTCCAGTACGTTTTTGATGCGTTTTTGATGCAGTCCAGTGCTTTTTTTCCCCCCTCTTTTTTCTTGACCTTAAATAAGGACAAGTGTGTTGCAGTGCGTTTTTGGTGCATTTAGGTGCGTTCCAGTGCTTTTTGATGCTTTTTACAGTGTTCCAGTACAGTCCAGTGCAGAAAAAATGCAGCATGTTCTACTTTTTTTTCTGGACCTGGAACGCACTGGAACTGACCACACTGGTGTGAACTATGCCATTGAAAACCATATAACCTACTTTCCATGCGTTTTTGATGCATAAAAAAACACACACTGGACTGCATGTGGTGTGAACTGGCCCTAAAGGTTAGAGCAGAGTTCCACCCAAAAGTGGAACTTCAGCTCATTTGTCTCCCCTCCCCCTCCAGTGCCACAATTGGCACCTTTTGGGGGGAGGGGGACAGGATATCCTGTTCCCACTTCAGGGAGTCCAGGCCGCGGCCCGCGACGTCACCGCTCGGCTCCCTCCTCCTCTCCTGCTTTGGACTGGCCCTCAGGCCATGCCTAATAATCAGAGCAATTTAGCCACACCCACTACTCCCCTCTTTGTCACCTTGTGAAGTTGGGAGGAAAGTCCTTGTAGCACAAAACCCACTGTGTGCCTTCATCCCGCCCAGCCCCTCCCACTCACTTAAACCCCGCCTATTCCTCGCAGCCCCTCCCACCATAATACACCACACTGCCCCTGTAGTGTCATACTTTGCTCCCCATCACAGGATGCTGCGGAAGTGGCGTTGCGGTCCGAAATTGAACACCTTGCGCATGCGCGATGCGCTCCAAACACTCGCGCCGTGCGTTCCAAAGCATTTGCAGCAATACAGTTCAGTGAAACCATCAGATAATGTCACGGAAGTGACATTACAGACAACAAAAACACTGGGCTGTGCGTTCCAACACTAATACTTCCCTTGTTACCTAGTATCTCCAGAACTACCAGCTGTCCGTGTACAACCCAACCTGTGGTGTTAGGTTCTGCATTGCTGGGACTTGTAGTGCCTATCCTGAGCTACTTGTGGTGATAGATCCTGCAATGCTGGGACTTGTAGTGCCTATAATCGATCCTGCAATGCTGGGACTTGTAGTGCCTATGATAGATCCTGCAATGCTGGGACTTGTAGTGCCTATGATAGATCCTGCAATGCTGGGACTTGTAGTGCCTATGATAGATCCTGCAATGCTGGGACTTGTAGTGCCTAAAATCGATCCTGCAATGCTGGGACTTGTAGTGCCTATGATAGATCCTGCAATGCTGGGACTTGTAGTGCCTAGAATCGATCCTGCAATGCTGGGACTTGTAGTGCCTATCCTGAGCTACCTTTGGTGATCGATCCTGCAATGCTGGGATGAGCAATATTATGCTCTCGAGCCGGCGGGCGGAGAGACGGTTAAACGTCAGAAACAGCCCCGCCCACCACCCTAAAAAAACGCGAATCGCGCATGCGCAAATCTTATGTATGTCCAGGGTCCTGAAAAATTATGGACTCGAGGGGGCGGGCGGACAGAGCAAACAGAGGGGTTACCCGTGTAAGGGGTGCACACAGAGGGATCAGTCATGTAGGGGATCACACAGTGGGATGAAGTCCTGATAAGAGCTGTCACAGGAGGGCCCTCACACAGGACACATGGCAGGCAGGGCAGTGAGGTTGGCACACACAGGGTGATCAGGTTCCTGTTCTTAGGGGAGGTGGGGTCCTGATCCCCAGGGAAGATGGGGTCCCTAGGTGAGATGAAGTCCCTGTTGCCAGGGGAGATTCCTGCCCCCAGATGAGATAGGATCCCTGTCCCAGAGTGAGAAGGGGGTCCCTGTTCCCAGGAGAGAAGGGGGTCCCTGTCCTCAGGGAGGAGAAGGTTTCCCTGTCCTCAGGGGGGAGAAGGGGGCCTCTGTCTTGGGGGGAGGGGGTCCCTGTCCTCAGAGGGGGGGAGGGGGTTCCTGTCCTCAGAGGGGGAGGGGGTCATCCCTGTCCTTTGGGGAAGTTGGAGTGGGATATGGGATGGTCTCACTTACCATGACATGCAGGTCCCTCATTTATGGTCGTCTGGGCTCCCTCCAGCAGCACGGATGTGCGATCAGCATACCCCCAGGGAGCACAGCTGCCGCTTGACAATCTGGCAGCAATTGATGGGTACAGTAGCTGCGTTTGATGGCACAGTGAGGTGTTTGCCGGGCACAGTGAGGCATTTGCTGGGTGCAGTGAGGCATTTGCCGGGCCCAGTGAGGCGTTTGCTGGGCGCAGTGAGGTGTTTGATGGGCGCAGTGAGGCGTTTGCTGGGCGCAGTGAGGCATTTACCGGGCCCAGTGAGGTGTTTTACGGGCACAGTGAGGCGTTTGCTGGGCGCAGTGAGGCGTTTGATGGGCACAGTGAGGCGTTTGACGGGCACAGTGAGGCGTTTGATGGGCACAGTGAGACGTTTGATGGGCGGAGTGGCTGCATTTGATGGGCACAGTGAGGCATTTGCTGGGTGCAGTGAGGCATTTCCTGGGCACAGTGAGGCGTTTGATGGGCACAGTGGCAGTGTTTGATGGGCACAGTGAGGCGTTTGACGGGCAGAGTGAGGCGTTTGCTGGGCACAGTGAGGCGTTTTGACGGGCACAGTGAGGCGTTTGATGGGCAGAGTGGCTGCATTTGACGGGCACAGTGGCAGCGTTTGACGGGCACAGTGAGGCGTTTGATAGGCGGAGTGGCTGCATTTGACGGGCACAGTGGCTGCATTTGACGGGCACAGTGAGGCATTTGCTGGGCGCAGTGAGGTGTTTGCTGGGCACAGTGAGGCATTTGATGGGCACAGTGGCAGCGTTTGACGGGCACAGTGAGGCGTTTGACGGGCACAGTGAGGCGTTTGATGGGCAGAGTGGCTGCATTTGACGGGCACAGTGAGGCATTTGCTGGGTGCAGTGAGGCGTTTGCTAAGCACAGTGAGGCATTTGATGGGCACAGTGGCAGCGTAATTAATGGCAGAACAATGTACTGTACTTGGACTCAGTGCTATGTAAGGATCCCTGTCCCAGAGTGAGAAGGGGGTCCCTGTTCCCAGGAGAGAAGGGGGTCCCTGTCCTCAGGGAGGAGAAGGTTTCCCTGTCCTCAGGGGGGAGAAGGGGGCCTCTGTCTTGGGGGGAGGGGGTCCCTGTCCTCAGAGGGGGGGAGGGGGTTCCTGTCCTCAGAGGGGGGGTCGTCCCTGTCCTTTGGGGAAGATGGAGTGGGATATGGGATGGTCTCACTTACCATGACATGCAGGTCCCTCATTTATGGTCGTCTGGGCTCCCTCCAGCAGCACGGATGTGCGATCAGCATACCCCCAGGGAGCACAGCTGCCGCTTGACAATCTGGCAGCAATTGATGGGTACAGTAGCTGCGTTTGATGGCACAGTGAGGTGTTTGCCGGGCACAGTGAGGCATTTGCTGGGCGCAGTGAGGCATTTGCCGGGCCCAGTGAGGCGTTTGCTGGGCGCAGTGAGGTGTTTGATGGGCGCAGTGAGGCGTTTGCTGGGCGCAGTGAGGCATTTACCGGGCCCAGTGAGGTGTTTTACGGGCACAGTGAGGCGTTTGCTGGGCGCAGTGAGGCGTTTGATGGGCACAGTGAGGCGTTTGACGGGCACAGTGAGGCGTTTTGATGGGCACAGTGAGACGTTTGATGGGCGGAGTGGCTGCATTTGATGGGCACAGTGAGGCATTTGCTGGGTGCAGTGAGGCATTTCCTGGGCACAGTGAGGCGTTTGATGGCACAGTGGCAGTGTTTGATGGGCACAGTGAGGCGTTTGACGGGCAGAGTGAGGCGTTTGCTGGGCACAGTGAGGCGTTTGACGGGCACAGTGAGGCGTTTGATGGGCAGAGTGGCTGCATTTGACGGGCACAGTGGCAGCGTTTGACGGGCACAGTGAGGCGTTTGATAGGCGGAGTGGCTGCATTTGACGGGCACAGTGGCTGCATTTGACGGGCACAGTGAGGCATTTGCTGGGCGCAGTGAGGTGTTTGCTGGGCACAGTGAGGCATTTGATGGGCACAGTGGCAGCGTTTGACGGGCACAGTGAGGCGTTTGACGGGCACAGTGAGGCGTTTGATGGGCAGAGTGGCTGCATTTGACGGGCACAGTGAGGCATTTGCTGGGTGCAGTGAGGCGTTTGCTAAGCACAGTGAGGCATTTGATGGGCACAGTGGCAGCGTAATTAATGGCAGAACAATGTACTGTACTTGGACTCAGTGCTATGTACGGGGTCCCGCCCCCCTCTCCAAGCTCCGCTCTGTCCGCCCGCCCCCTCGAGTCCATAATTTTTCAGGACCCTGGAAATACATAAGATTTGCGCATGCGCGATTCGCGTTTTTTTAGGGTGGTGGGCGGGGCTGTTTCTGACGTTTAACCACAGGTAGCTCAGGATCCGATAGGCACTACAAGTCCCAGCAATGAAGAACCTAACACCACAGGTTGGGTTGTACACGGACAGCTGGTAGTTCTGGAGATACTAGGTAACAAGGGAAGTATTAGTGTTGGAACGCACAGCCCAGTGTTTTTGTTGTCTGTAATGTCACTTCTGTGACATTATCTGATGGTTTCACTGAACTGCATTGTTTGGAACGCATCGCGCATGCGCAGTGTTCAATTTCGGACCGCAACGTCACTTCAGCAGCATCCTGTGATGGGGAGCAAAGTATGACACTACACCCCCTCAGCACGCCGTGACCTTTAGGGGGCGGTCCCAGGCAGAGGGAAGTCTTTAGTGAAGAGGGTCACGTGACGTCACTGTAACCCGGAAGCTGACACACTATCAAAGCCTATATAGCAGCGCTGTGTATGGTGAAGCGGCTTGCGTTCCACGCCTCGGCTGGGTGACACGTTCAAAGTGTGTGGTTATGGCGGGAGAGGCGCACGGAGGAGGCTGGAGAGCGCTGCGAGGGGTTATGGCGGCAATTCTCTTGTCACTTTCCCCCGTTTTGTGTTTTACTACTCCAGGTAACCGGAGCCCTCTCCTCCCTCCTGTAATGTTCTGTGGTAGGGCTCGGTGTCTGTGTGTTGTCATGAAGTTTTAGGTCGTAATGAATGAATAGCAGCCCAGCCCGGAAGATGGCGGCCCTCCATCTAGTAACGTTGTATTAGGGGGGCTGTAGGCGGCGTGTCCTGTGTACTGCGTGACCCCTCTCCTCAGGGATCGTCATGGGGACTACAGAGTGACAGGATCATATGGTGGGAGCCTCAACCCTTCACAATGATATCACACAAGTCATATACAGGAGTTAAAGCGGAACTTCACATCTTTCCATCTATTACATCTTCTGCCCTTCTTGTTTTAACTTTGGATAGTAAAACATTTATTTTTCTGCCAGTAAATACCTTATACAGCCCACTTCCTGTTTGGTAAAAAGCCTAGGCTTATGACATCATGCACAGATCTCAAGCTCCTGAGAGTTTGCCATTTTTACCTTAGACCTGGTTCACACCTGTGTGTTTTTTTTTTTTTGTTTTTTTTTTTGTCTTGCAGAAACTTGCTACAGTTTATCTGACATGGTTTCCTATGGTTCACATTTATGCATTTTTCAGCCACTGTTTTTGGAAAGGGTCAGGAAGTTTTTTTTTTTTTTTTTTTTTTTTGCAGCAGATTGCGTTTTGCCTGTAAAAGACTTCAATGGAACCGCACTAAAAACACAAGTGTTGCATTTTTACATGCATTTTGCAGTATTTTTTTTTTTTCCTCCATAACAAACTGAGTAGCCAGCTGTTAGAGGAGCTGCAGTCTCCTATGAAAATAATAAAAGCCAGCAGCTACAAAGACTGTAGCCACTGACTTAAAGCGGAGTTCCACACAAAAATGGAACTTCGGCTTTTCAAAATCCTCCTCCTCCCTCCGGTGTCACATTTGGCACCTTTCAGGGGGAGCAGGTGCCTCTCTAATCCAGGTATTCCCACTTCTGGGCACAGATCGCTGCAGGCTCAGTGGTGATCTACGCCATGTCCAGCCCCTCGTGTGCTCAGCTCAGTTGGTAGCACTTGCCATCTTTGTTCCTTGGCACCGGCATCTTTACTATGAGCTCCCGAGTGTGACAGCTTGTGGCTTCACACAGCCGATTGCACATTGTGACTGGTCAGTGCAGTGTTCTGGGACCTGTCGGTGTCGCCGAAAAGGCTTCACTTACCCCACTTTTCCCTTACCGCGAATGGTGGTGGTAGCACCCGAGAGCTGATGGAAACATCAGCTGGGGTGCTGACATGGCTAGATTCCAGGACAGGTAAGTATCCTAATATTAAAAGTCAGCAGCTCCGAAACTCCGCCTTAACCACCGTAGAGTCTTTAGCTAAATGCAAAAAAAATTGATGGCAATAAAAAAAATCCCCCCCCGCATACCAGACCCTTCGGGGTAGATATGTTCTTATGGGGACATAGATGGCATATATTGAGGGGGGGCCCACACTGTATTTTTATTTTATTGTCGGTATTTATTTACATTTTTTTTTTTACACACAGCTGTCAGCGGGCAACTGACAGGTGATGACTCATTGTAAAGGACACAGCGGTGAGGAGTGAGACCGCACAGCAAGGCTTGCTATAGGGGCACAAACAGAAGAGGGAGAGTGCTGGCAGGGGATGCCAGAAGAGTGGGTTTGGGGCTGCCTGCACAAAGCAGTTAGTGTTACTAAACCCAGGACCCTGCAGTCACTATATTTGGTCTCCCACAGTGCACAGAACATGGAAATGCAATTATTTTAGTTAATATAAACTGCTAAATACCTTTTCTCATAAGCAGTATATAGCAGTCTTGTGACTTCTATCAGTTCCTAGTAAAGCTTGTAGGAGGAGTTTTCATTCTGTCTGGACAGTGCTGATTGGCCCTGTGCTGATCACATGCACTCCCAAGAAGAGAAAAAAATCTCTAGCAATACACACCAAACTGAGCATGTGCAGCCCGTCCCCTGGCTCTGTAAATATTGGGTTATTTTTTCGAGACTGTGGAATAAGGGGAGGATCAGACAGGGGAGGATCAAACTTTATTCACAATGCAGAGGATTAACCCCTTAGGTTCCACAGTGAGTATAACAAGCATGCTTTACTGCATTTTCAAACTGATTTTACTGTTGTGGGTTTAGTACCACTTTAAGTATAGACTTTTTATTTTTTTCAGGAAAAAAATAAATTTAGTTTTTACCTTCAATTTAAGAGCAGCATTTGGAGGCATAAAAAAATGGACCAAAGCTGCATTCAGAGAGGATCTTATGAGCATAATGTGTGTGCGTACACATGTAAACGCCCATATAAGCATAAATGTATTCCAACGGCCAGTAGAATGCATTTACGCTCAACACCATATTCTCAGATACACAACATTACAGGCATTTATTCTGCCACATCCTGGCAGGAATAATTCAGCATATTTGGAGCATAAATTCCTACACCCCTGTGCATGAGGCCTTACAGGGAGACACTGTCTTTATATTTCCTATTTACCATTATCAGTTTTATTTTTTGTTTTTTAAAGAAATCTTCCATTGAGGACACTAGTTCTAGTGGTTCCCTCTCTTTGGAGGTTCCTGTTTTGACTCTAGGACAGGAAGTGAAGGTAAAACTCTCCAATGGGATGACCAAAAAATATCTGACGGGTTATAACCCTCCCTCTCACTCTCCAAAGTGAGAAAAAAAAAGTTTTGTATTTTAGTTGCACTTTAACATTTTCCATGGTAGTGGCAGTGTCATAAGGGGCAGTCCTTTCCATGTCATACTTCTCTTACACAGTGGTGATAAACCTGACTGTGCTTTGTGTGCCGTGTTACTGGAAGTAGAATAACAAAACCTTTTTTTTTATTATGCTTGTTGCAGGGAAAGATATATTTTCTTTCCGTGATGGCAGTAAACAGGACAGATAGAGAAGGCGAATCTACCTAACGGGAATTATAAAGTACTGCTCAGGGTGGATAAAAACTGATTTTTTTTTTTTTTAAATGCTTTTGGAGGAAAAAATCTAAGCTACAATAATTTAGTTTATTCAGCATGGAATGAAGCTTAGTGATGTGGCATGAGGCTGTATATTCTGCAATATTTACATTTTTGGTAAACTCATTCAATGAATCCAAGCTCTGCAAGCTAACATGCACTGCATTGATGCTTTCACACAATTTCACAGTAACCATGAGATAAAACAAAGTTCAGGAATATTTCTTTATCCCATTGATTTGCAAATACTGTATATGTACACTACAAGCTTTATGAAGAGAAATGCATCTGTACTATTCTGTAAGTGTGAGGAAGGGCAAGCAGTAAAAATTAAAGTGAAACCTTTTTAAGCAGCTTATAAACCTTGTGATCTTTTTGCGCATAGCTTGAAGTGCTTTATTGCTCCCTTAAGGAGCAAAATGGCAGCGGGCCGTATAAAAGACCCAGTTTGGGAATATTTACTAACCTGACAGCTTATTCTAAATGGGAAACCTTCATTTTGTTTGCAAATATCTAAAGATTCTAACTACCAGCAAGACTAAGTCCTTACATTTAAAGAGCACCTGTCATTTCAGATCCACCATGGCAGCACCTGTTAGCATCCACTCTTCTGCTGCCGCCACGTCCCTCACCTTGTTGTGTCACTGCCGCATCACCAGCCGTCCTATTAAAGTGAATGGGACTGTCGGTGAGTCAACAGCAGGTCAGAGGAGGAGCCACTGCGGGACAGAGGTGACAGTTGCTCTTTAAAAATTAGGATTTAAATCAAGTTGATGTAAATCTGGCCTTTTTACTTGTGATTTATATCATTTATTTAAATCAAATCCACCCTGGTACCCCTGAATATGTTTAGCTGTTATTAATTATGTTTTCCTTTTACATATGTTGGATTTGGAAGGATGAGGTTTGCTGGCATTTCATACATATTCAACAAATGTTTCTTGTGCCTTTTTTTATTTTTTATTAAGGAAACCAAGTAACTGTTGTGAAACTTGTGGAGAACAGATCAGGCATTTATAACGAATCTCAGAATTTCTGCTACCAGAAACCCTACGAACCAAAATGGCACGACATCTGGACTAAAGTGCAGGTAAGCACTGTAATATGTCAATGCAGATGACGCTTGGTATAGAACTTGGATATAACGGCAGTCTGGATTATTTAAATGGCCTGACATAGACCTGGATGATTCCAGTAGAAAGAGTGTCAGTTGCTGTGTTTATCCAAGAGACTTGGGATCCATTTTGGGATTATGTACTTTTTCTTTGGCTTAACACAGTAATTAACCCACAAACAACATTGAAATATATTGACGCTTACCAATCCCTAGATGTGGTGGCTGCATTTGTATATCTTTTTTTAGGTGTTTGTTTTTTATTTCAGCTGGTGATCCTGCAAAGTGGATGCCTTTTGTACAGCAATATTGTCAGCCTGGGGAGAGGGTAGTTTTGGACTAGCAAACTTAAGCAGGCCATACATGGAGCAAAATTTGGCTGGTTCAGTAGTAGGGGTGCAACGGATCAAAAAACTCACGGATCGGATCATTTTCGGATCAGCAAATAATAATTGAATTTGCAAAAAACCTGTGAAAATTCTGCCACCATATAGTCCCCACTGTAATATCCACGTCGTCTCCCCCACTGTAATATCCACGTCGTCTCCCCCACTGTAATATCCACGTCGTCTCCCCCACTGTAATATCCACGTCGTCTCCCCCACTGTAATATCCACGTCGTCTCCCCCACTGTAATATCCACGTCGTCTCCCCCACTGTAATATCCACGTCGTCTCCCCCACTGTAATATCCACGTCGTCTCCCCCACTGTAATATCCACGTCGTCTCCCCCACTGTAATATCCACGTCGTCTCCCCCACTGTAATATCCACGTCGTCTCCCCCACTGTAATATCCACGTCGTCTCCCCCACTGTAATATCCACGTCGTCTCCCCCACTGTAATATCCACGTCGTCTCCCCCACTGTAATATCCACGTCGTCTCCCCCACTGTAATATCCACGTCGTCTCCCCCACTGTAATATCCACGTCGTCTCCCCCACTGTAATATCCACGTCGTCTCCCCCCACTGTAATATCCACGTCGTCTCCCCCCACTGTAATATCCACGTCGTCTCCCCCCACTGTAATATCCACGTCGTCTCCCCCACTGTAATATCCACGTCGTCTCCCCCCACTGTAATATCCACGTCGTCTCCCCCACTGTAATATCCACGTCGTCTCCCCCCACTGTAATATCCACGTCGTCTCCCCCACTGTAATATCCACGTCGTCTCCCCCACTGTAATATCCACGTCGTCTCCCCCACTGTAATATCCACGTCGTCTCCCCCCCACTGTAATATCCACGTCGTCTCCCCCCACTGTAATATCCACGTCGTCTTCCCCCCCACTGTAATATCCACGTCGTCTCCCCCACTGTAATATCCACGTCGTCTCCCCCCACTGTAATATCCACGTCGTCTCCCCCACTGTAATATCCACGTCGTCTCCCCCCACTGTAATATCCACGTCGTCTCCCCCCCCCACTGTAATATCCACGTCGTCTCCCCCCACTGTAATATCCACGTCGTCTCCCCCCCACTGTAATATCCACGTCGTCTCCCCCCCACTGTAATATCCACGTCGTCTCCCCCCACTGTAATATCCACGTCGTCTCCCCCACTGTAATATCCACGTCGTCTCCCCCCCCACTGTAATATCCACGTCGTCTTCCCCCCCCACTGTAATATCCACGTCGTCTCCCCCCACTGTAATATCCACGTCGTCTTCCCCCCCCACTGTAATATCCACGTCGTCTCCCCCCACTGTAATATCCACGTCGTCTCCCCCCCCACTGTAATATCCACGTCGTCTCCCCCACTGTAATATCCACGTCGTCTTCCCCCACTGTAATATCCACGTCGTCTCCCCCCACTGTAATATCCACGTCGTCTCCCCCCACTGTAATATCCACGTCGTCTTCCCCCCCACTGTAATATCCACGTCGTCTTCCCCCCCTCACTGTAATATCCACGTCGTCTTCCCCCCCCACTGTAATATCCACGTCGTCTCCCCCCACTGTAATATCCACGTCGTCTCCCCCACTGTAATATCCACGTCGTCTTCCCCCACTGTAATATCCACGTCGTCTTCCCCCACTGTAATATCCACGTCGTCTTCCCCCGCTCACTGTACTATCCACGTCGTCTCCCCCCCACTGTAATATCCACGTCGTCTTCCCCCACTGTAATATCCACGTCGTCTTCCCCCACTGTAATATCCACGTCGTCTTCCCCCGCTCACTGTAATATCCACGTCGTCTTCCCCCCCCCCACTGTAATATCCACGTCGTCTCCCCCACTGTAATATCCACGTCGTCTTCCCCCACTGTAATATCCACGTCGTCTTCCCCCACTGTAATATCCACGTCGTCTTCCCCCACTGTAATATCCACGTCGTCCCCCCCCCACTGTAATATCCACGTCGTCTTCCCCCACTGTAATATCCACGTCGTCTTCCCCCACTGTAATATCCACGTCGTCTTCCCCCACTGTAATATCCACGTCGTCTTCCCCCACTGTAATATCCACGTCGTCTTCCCCCCCCCACTGTAATATCCACGTCGTCTCCCCCACTGTAATATCCACGTCGTCTTCCCCCGCTCACTGTAATATCCACGTCGTCTCCCCCCCCACTGTAATATCCACGTCGTCTCCCCCCCACTGTAATATCCACGTCGTCTTCCCCCACTGTAATATCCACGTCGTCTCCGCCCACTGTAATATCCACGTCGTCTCCCCCCCACTGTAATATCCACGTCGTCTCCGCCCACTGTAATATCCACGTCGTCTCCCCCCACTGTAATATCCACGTCGTCTCCCCCACTGTAATATCCACGTCGTCTCCCCCCCACTGTAATATCCACGTCGTCTCCCCCCCCACTGTAATATCCACGTCGTCTTCCCCCCCACTGTAATATCCACGTCGTCTCCCCCCCACTGTAATATCCACGTCGTCTCCCCCACTGTAATATCCACGTCGTCTCCCCCCACTGTAATATCCACGTCGTCTCCCCCACTGTAATATCCACGTCGTCTCCCCCACTGTAATAGTGGCTGGGTATCGCAGAGTATTGGCTGGGTATCGCAGGGTTTACAAGTGATCGCTCCGTCATTTGACGGAGCGATCACATTAAAAACAGTGGCCGGGTGTACCAAGATGGCCGCCGCTCCGGAGCTAGGCCGAAGCCGCGGCCTTTCCTAAGGCCGCGGGGTGTGCCGATCCGAACGGGGTGGCCCGTTCGGATCACGGATCGGCTACGATCCGTTGCACCCCTATTCAGTAGGGACCGGTGGAGTTTGGATCCATCTATGGGCAGGCTGAATGTACCCAAGTCGATCCATTCAACCAGCCTGTCAGATTTTTTACATGTGATTACTGCCAGCGTCTATGGCCACTTGCACAAATCACTGTCTTCTCTTGGCCAGGAAGGCTCCCCGCCACCAGCAGACACAGTAGCGCTGCAGGAGGTATTCGCCCATTAACCCTCGCTGTGTTGATAGGGTAATGGAGTGTCTTTTCTTTGCTTCCACCCATATGCATTCATTAAGCACAAGACACCCTAAAGGAGTAGTTTTCTCTCGAGCCGAGGTCATCTACTCTGAAAATTGTCCAGTTTCCCTTCCAGAACCAGTAGATCGGTCTCCGAGCCTTCTCAGGCTAGTTAACCCTACCAAGATACTTCTGAGGAAGAAAATGACTATGACCTATGTGCAGATTTTGATAACTGACCTCCAGCTGTTGCAAAACTACAAGTCCCATCATACCTCTGCCTCTGGGTGTTATGCTTGTTGCTGTCAGTCTTGCTATGCCTCATGGGACTTGTAGTTCTGCAACAGCTGGAGGTCCGCTAATTGCATATCCCTGCTATACTGGAATAGGCTCAGTGGAGTAGATACACTCTAGAAGGGTTTTTCTCCCAACAGTAGACATTCACCAAACTAATTAAATCTCTAACAAAGATAAAAAGCCTTTTGGCAGTGGACGTAGTAGAATATCGTCTCAGCTGCCGAACAGTGGTCCCTGTCCTGAGCCTTTTGCTCCCCATGCCTTTTATCAACTGACAGTATGCTCCTCAGTATCCATGAGGCTGGACAATGACAGTGGTGTACAACATCAAGAGACAGGTTAGAACTTGCAGCCTTTTTTTTTTTTTTTACTGAAAAGGGTAGTGATGACCTGGGCAGGGAGGAATCTTCCCAAGCAATATACTTTCTAAGGATTCAGAACATCTAGGAGGATTCCAAATTCTATGTCCCTATTGGACAACAAATGGTCTCTACACCCAGGCTCCTTTAAGTGGATTCTGTCTCAACACAGATCTGTTCCCATTTCCTTATAATTACAAGCTGAAAAGTGGTGTTTTTGTTTTTCATTTTTGTTTTTTCGTAAAGGGTCTGCAAGGCCTTGAAGTGGATGTTTTCCGACGGATCAGATGTTTTCGAAGCTGTATGCTTTCCCTCCAGTGATCGCTGTATGAGGTTCTAAAGGCTGAGGGTGTTTTAACTTAACCCCTTCAATACCCGCCTATAGTCATATGACGTCCACAAGATGGATCTCCCATCCTGGGTCCTCCTATTCCCGGCCGTCTAGGGGGCGTGCGCGCGCCACCTGCGGCATCGCTCGGGACCCGGTGCGCGTGCCCGGTGGCCGCGATGTCTGCCGGGCACCCGCGATTGCCCAGGAAAGCAACGGGACCGTGGAGCTGTGTTTACACCTGTCACTGGAGAGGAGACCGAGGGTGTGTTCCCAGAACAGAGGAAAGAAACCTCTCCCCTTGGGAGTCCCCCCCCCCCCCCACAGTTAAAATCACTTGCAGGGAACACATATTAACCCCTGCAGCGCCCTCTAGTGTTAACCCCTTCCCTGCCAGTCACATTTACACAGTAATCAGTGCAATTTTATAGCAACGATCTCTGTGTAAATGTGGTCCCAAAAAAGTGGGCGAAGTGTCCGCCGCAAAGTCGCAGTCACAAAAAAAATCAGATCGTCGCCAGTGGTTTACAGTGGATGTAAACCCAAAAAATTTCATAATGTAGAGAATACGATTTTCCTTTCATTTGAGCCCAGTCTTGCCACACAGATTTACTACAGCCCTGAGAAATCCTCTTTTATTGTTCAGTTAGAAATATCTTGAAAAAGTGCTGAAAACTTTGTCAAAAACGCCCCCTTGCTGGGAGTGACAGGTGATTTGCATATCTCATACACTAGCCTGAGACAGGCACAGACCACAGATACACAGACCAGAGTGAAAGAAAATGTATTCTTGAGTGAACAGCAAGAAGAATATAGGGGAGAAGTATGTAGTCAGAGCTGGGCAGAGTAGAACATCCAGTGATCTGATGATTGTTGTAGTGCAGTGTGTGTGTCTGTGGTCACCTGATCAGATAACATTCCTTTCCATCACCCAGGATTTGTTTTGTGGGGGAGGGGTGAATTTCTCACTTTTATAATTACACAGGATGTGCCTGTCTCAGGCTAGTGCATGAGATATGTAAATCACCTGTCACTCACAGCAAGGGGGTGTTTTTGACAGTTTTCAGCACTTTGTCAAGATATTTCTATCTGAACAATAAGAGGATTGCTCAGGCCTCGAGTAAATCTGTGTGGCAAGACTGGGCTCAAATGAAAGGAAATCTTATTCTCTACATTATGACATCCACTTTAATACATTCTCTCTGCAAGCCCTCTAAATACTTACCTGAACCTGATCTCAATCCAGCGCTGTGCAGGAGAGCAGAGGCTCTCTCCTCATTGGCTCCTGCTGTTGTCAATCCCAACCAATGAGGAGGCAAAAGCATTGCACAGAGCAGATAAGTATGTTATGTTGGTTATTGTTAAAACAAAAAAGTGTGCCTTTTTTGTTTGGTGTTTTTTTTTATTTTTTTAATTAGAATCACTATACCACTACTGTTAAAAACAATCACTGTTGCATTGTTCACCATTGCATTGTTTTCCTATTGGTCAGATAGGCTTGGTTTCCTGTTCTGTTATTGGGGCCCAGTCCCTTGATCTCTCAGATGGGATCTTCTGTCGCAGGGTGCAATATTCCGCCCTTGTTCATCTCCTCCAGCTATTGACTGATGTACATTATCTATACTGCAGGAAGATGGTGCAGTACATACACTACATTACCAAAAGCACGCACGTGAACTTTAATGGAATTCCAGTCTTAGTCCATAGGGTTCAATATTGAGTTGGCCCACCCTTTGCAGCTGTAACAGCTTCAACTCTTCTGGGAAGGCTGTCCACAAGGTTTAGGAGTGTCTATGGGAATGTTTGACCATTCTTCCAGAAGTGCATTTGTGAGGTCGGGCACTGATGTGGACGAGAAGGCCTGGCTTGCAGTCTCTGCTCTTTCAGCCCAAAGGTCTTCTATTGGGTTGACGTCTAGACTCTGCAGGCCAGTCAAGTTCCTCCACCCCAAATTCACTCATTCATGTCTTTATGGACCTTGTTTGGGCTCCCTGTCACGAGGCGCCGGAAGTAATGATAGTTGGGGTATGTGTCACTGGCAAGCTGTGGATCTTGAGGATGGTGTCCAGCTGATAGGCAGTTGCTACGTGGGGGGACTGTTTTTTTTGGGGCTGCGCGGCTCCAGGGCTTTCTTCCCTGTTGTGTGATCAACTTTGCAAATGGTTGGGCGTTTGTTTTCGGCATCCTAGATGTGCTGTTTCTTCCGTATGCCTCCATTATTTGTGGCTAGCTATTTCCGAATTCTTATGCTACCAAAATTTATGGGAGATAGGTCCTATAAGATAAAAGTGTGAGCCTACCAATTCATAAGCGGCCATGGAGCCAATCAGGAAAGGCAAATATTGATAACAATTTTTTTTATTTTCTGGCTGTACTGGGAGAACAACCTGCCTGTCTTACAATGGTCAGGCTTGTGGTGACATGCCCCCCCTCTCCTCCATGCCTCTTATGCCGCTGAGAATACAGCTTATGTGATCACTTATACATGTAAAAAAGAAAAGGTATTTAATGTTTATCCATATACATGTTTTTTGCCTTTCATTTCCATTTTAAACTGAGTAGGTTGTTTTTACAAGGTAAGGGTTTACGCATACTTTAAATTATGGTGAATATGTGATTGTCTTTCAAGATAATTAAAGCCTACATTTATTTTCTTATACAGATACGGGTGAACAGTACCAAAATGATTCGAGTGACACAAGTTGATAGTGAGGAGCAGCTTTTGGAAATGGAAACCTTCAGTGTGGGCAGCATGTTCTCTTTTTTGAAGGAAAAATTGAATGACACCTACGTTAATGTGGATCTCCACAGCAACAAAACCTGCATTAAAGTGCATGTAATTGAGGGAGACACTCGTTATACTGTAGTGCTTTTGAGAGGTAAATCCTTTAAAAATGCTTGTCATGCTCGATGGAGAAAAATTTTGCAGGCAGTGTGCATCTCCAGTACAAGATCATATACATGTATGTAGTATAGCCCAATTTTTTTCCACTGATTTGTTAAGTCCACTCTGATGTTGATCATCTCAATAACCACTAGAATGTCGCTTAAAAACGAGTAGACAGTAATGTGCAGACAATTCTTACTTTCCCCTTCAAACTTTAGATGGTCATCCTGATTTAAAAAAGAAGTATGGTCATAGCTTTTTTGGCCCTATGTCTCCTATGGTTTACAGGAGTTCCGTGTATTCTGCTCTCCTGTGACTAATATTCAGCCGACAGCAGGCTAAAGCCTGCTGTCGGCTAACATGCAGCTGATCCAGGCTTTCTATTTTTTTGGAGAACTTTTTTACTTCTATTTTAGTAAAGAAATACAGCATTTTCACTTACCATGTGTGTGTATATAATTTAATTTAATTTTTTTTTCTTTACAGGGTTTGACCCCAAGCTTTTCCTGGTTTTCCTTTTTGGTCTTCTATTGTTTTTCTATGGAGATACACTTAGTAGGTAGGTTATGCAAGTGTTTATTTTTTTTTAATGGTGTGTGTGTGTGTGTGTGTGTGTGTGTATATATATATATATATATGTATATGTGTGTATGTGTGTGTATGTATATATATATATATGTGTGTATATATATATATATATATATATGTATATATATATATACACACATTTTATAAAACCACCTAAACTGGTGGTACAGATTGAATTCAGTCCCATAAAGATGTCTGTATAAACCTGCAGCTTTGTGCCTGACCACCCCAAAACATTAAGGGCTTGTTCACAGCAGCCACTCCATTGCAGTGTGGTCCATCTGGGCTCAGTACAGTGATGCTGAGCTTGGTGGATCAGTTTCCTGTACTCTTTTGAGATGTCATAAGCAGTTTAAGTTTCATGCAGTACTTTATTTTTTTTCCTCAGCACACTGTGCCCGCATCCCACCACAGTGCTGTGAACCAGACACATAGGTGATGAGGCATTTTTCCTTGTCCATGCAGTGGCACTACATGGGAATAGCCACCCAATACAGTCCCCACTGCATCTGTGAACCAGCCCTTAGGCCTTGTGTATGCAAATTCTGACTTGAGCTGAGGTCCTATTTTGGCTTACCATGTCTGACAAGTCCCACGTGTGGTCCATCAGTATGTTGGACATCCTCACAAACAAGAATAAAGGTTGGGGCGTTTAGACTGAAATTTTCATAAATGAAGCCCCAGGGTTTGGGATCTTCTGGAATAAAGCTGCAGGTATTTTTGGAATAACGTCTAGAAAATGTAACGTTTTAATTGGCTTCAGATATAAGTTAATGTTTTATTTTAGATCAGGGGTCTCAAAGTAATGGCCCGCGGGCCATTTGCCGCCCGCGGACCTTTTTAAAAATGGCCCACAGGCAGGGCTAATCCAGGAGAGGGGGAGGCGCCAAAGAACTTTACCTCTCCATCTGCTCTGTCCTCTCCGCTGCACGCTGCTGCAGCCCAGAGAGAGAACAGAGCGGAGGAATGATTCGCCCCGTCCACCTAGGCACTGACCTCAGGGTTCGGAGATTGTGTTCTCTGGGTCCCCTGTCACTAGGCCGGTGTGGAATTCAGGAGGAGAGGACTCGGGAGGCAGATGATCCTGACTGCCAGAAGAGGTGCGGGAGCCATCACACTGAGGAAAAGTCCTTAGTGAGGTGACTGGGGTGTTTTATGGGGGTAATGCTGGGGGTTAATAATGCGTTTGCAGACACCAGTGCTGGGGGTTAATAATGCGTTTGCAGACACCAGTGCTGGGGGTTAATAATGCGTTTGCAGACACCAGTGCTGGGGGTTAATAATGCGTTTGCAGACACCAGTGCTGGGGGTTAATAATGCGTTTGCAGACACCAGTGCTGGGGGTTAATAATGCGTTTGCAGACACCAGTGCTGGGGGTTAATAATGCGTTTGCAGACACCATTGCTGGGGGTTAATAATGCGTTTGCAGACACCAGTGCTGGGGGTTAATAATGCGTTTGCAGACACCAGTGCTGGGGGTTAATAATGCGTGTGCAGAGGGTTAATAATGCGTTTGCAGACACCAGTGCTGGGGGTAATAATGCGTTTGCAGACACCAGTGCTGGGGGTTAATAATGCGTTTGCAGACACCAGTGCTGGGGGTTAATAATGCGTTTGCAGACACCAGTGCTGGGGGTTAATAATGCGTTTGCAGACACCAGTGCTGGGGGTTAATAATGCGTTTGCAGACACCAGTGCTGGGGGTTAATAATGCGTTTGCAGACACCAGTGCTGGGGGTTAATAATGCGTTTGCAGACACCAGTGCTGGGGGTTAATGCGTTTGCAGACACCAGTGCTGGGGGTTAATAATGCGTGTGCAGGGGGTTAATAATGCGTTTGCAGACACCAGTGCTGGAGGTTAATAATGCGTGTGCTGGGGGTTAATGCGTTTGCAGACATCAGTGCTGTGGGTTAATGCGTTTGCAGACATCAGTGCTGGGGGTTAATGCGTTTGCAGACATCAGTGCTGGGGGTTAATAATGCGTGTGCTGGGGGTTAATGCGTTTGCAGACACCAGTGCTGGGGGTTGATAATGCGTGTGCTGGGGGTTAATAATGCGTTTGCAGACACCACTGTTGGGGGTTGATAATGCGTGTGCTGGGGGTTGATAATGCGTGTGCTGGGGGTTGATAATGCGTGTGCTGGGGGTTGATAATGCGTGTGCTGGGGGTTGATAATGCGTGTGCTGGGGGTTGATAATGCGTGTGCTGGGGGTTGATAATGCGTTTGCAGACACCAGTGCTGGGGGTTAATGCGTGTGCTGGGGGTTAATAATGCGTTTGCAGACATTAGTGCTGGGGGTTAATAATGCGTTTGCAGACATTAGTGCTGGGGCTTGATAATGCGTGTGCTGGGGCTTGATAATGCGTGTGCTGGGGCTTGATAATGCGTGTGCTGGGGCTTGATAATGCGTGTGCTGGGGCTTGATAATGCGTTTGCAGACACCAGTGCTGGGGGTTAATAATGCGTTTGCAGACATTAGTGCTGGGGGTTAATAATGCGTTTGCAGACATTAGTGCTGGGGCTTGATAATGCGTGTGCTGGGGCTTGATAATGCGTGTGCAGACACCAGTGCTGGGGGTTAATTATGCGTTTGCAGACATTAGTGCTGGGGGTTAATTATGCGTGCTGGTAGTTAATAATGCGTTTGCAGACACCAGTGCTGGGGGATAAAAATGCGTTTGCAGACACCAGTGCTGGGGGTTAAAAATGCGTTTGCATACACCAGTGCTAGGGGTTAAAAATGCGTGTGCTGGGAGTTAATAATGCGTTTGCAGACACCAGTGCTGGGGGTTAAAAATGCGTTTGCAGACACCAGTGCTGGGGGTTAATAATGCGTGTGCTGGGAGTTAATAATGCGTTTGCAGACACCAGTGCTGGGGGTTAATTATGCGTGTGCTGGGAGTTAATAATGCGTTTGCAGACACCAGTGCTGGGGGTTAATTATGCGTGTGCTGGGAGTTAATAATGCGTTTGCAGACACCAGTGCTGGGGGTTAATAATGCGTGTGCTGGGAGTTAATAATGCGTTTGCAGACACCAGTGCTGGGGGTTAATAATGCGTGTGCTGGGAGTTAATAATGCGTTTGCAGACACCAGTGCTGGGGGTTAATAATGCGTGTGCTGGGAGTTAATAATGCGTTTGCAGACACCAGTGCTGGGGGTTAATAATGCGTGTGCTGGGAGTTAATAATGCGTTTGCAGACACCAGTGCTGGGGGTTAATAATGCGCGTGCTGGGAGTTAATAATGCGTTTGCAGACACCAGTGCTGGGGGTTAAAAATGCGTTTGCAGACACCAGTGCTGGGGGTTAATAATGCGTTTGCAGACACCAGTGCTGGGGTTAAAAATGCGTTTGCAGACACCAGTGCTGGGGGTTAATTATGTGTGTGCTGGGTGTTAATAATGCGTTTGCAGACACCAGTGCTGGGGTTAATAATGCGTGTGCTGGGAGTTAATAATGCGTTTGCAGACACCAGTGCTGGGGGGTTAATTATGCGTGTGCTGGGGGTTAATAATGCGTTTGCAGACACCAGTGCTGGGGGTTAATAATGCGTTTTGCAGACACCAGTGCTGGGGGTTAATAATGCGTGTGCTGGGAGTTAATAATGCGTTTGCAGACACCAGTGCTGGGGGTTAATAATGCGTGTGCTGGGGGTTAATAATGCGTTTGCAGACACCAGTGCTGGGGGTTAATAATGCGTGTGCTGGGAGTTAATAATGCGTTTGCAGACCAGTGTGGGGACCGTATGCGTGTGCTGGGAGTTAATAATGCGTTTGCAGACACCAGTGCTGGGGGTTTATTATGCGCGTGCTGGGAGTTAATAATGCGTTTGCAGACACCAGTGCTGGGGGTTAATAATGCGTGTGCTGGGGGTTAATAATGCGTTTGCAGACACCAGTGCTGGGGTTAATAATGCGTTTGCAGACACCAGTGCTGGGGGTTAATAATGCGTGTGCTGGGAGTTAATAATGCGTTTGCAGACACCAGTGCTGGGGTTAATAATGCGTGTGCTGGGAGTTAATAATGCGTTTGCAGACACCAGTGCTGGGGGTTAATAATGCGTGTGCTGGGGGTTAATAATGCGTTTTGCAGACACCAGTGCTGGGGGTTAATAATGCGTTTTGCAGACACCAGTGCTGGGGGTTAATAATGCGTGTGCTGGGGGTTAATAATGCGTTTGCAGACACCAGTGCTGGGGCTTGATAATGCGTGTGCTGGGGCTTGATAATGCGTGTGCTGGGGCTTGATAATGCGTGTGCTGGGGCTTGATAATGCGTGTGCTGGGGCTTGATAATGCGTGTGCTGGGGCTTGATAATGCGTGTGCTGGGGCTTGATAATGCGTTTGCAGACACCAGTGCTGGGGGTTAATTATGCGTTTGCAGACACCAGTGCTGGGGGTTAATTATGCGTTTGCAGACACCAGTGCTGGGGGTTGATAATGCGTGTGCTGGGGGTTGATAATGCGTGTGCTGGGGGTTGATAATGCGTGTGCAGACACCAGTGCTGGGGGTTGATAATGCGTGTGCTGGGGGTTGATAATGCGTGTGCTGGGGGTTGATAATGCGTGTGCTGGGGGTTGATAATGCGTGTGCTGGGGGTTGATAATGCGTGTGCTGGGGGTTGATAATGCGTGTGCTGGGGGTTGATAATGCGTGTGCTGGGGGTTGATAATGCGTGTGCTGGTAGTTAATAATGCGTTTGCAGACACCAGTGCTGGGGGATAAAAATGCGTTTGCAGACACCAGTGCTGGGGGTTAAAAATGCGTTTGCAGACACCAGTGCTGGGGGTTAAAAATGCGTGTGCTGGGAGTTAATAATGCGTTTGCAGACACCAGTGCTGGGGGTTAAAAATGCGTGTGCTGGGAGTTAATAATGCGTTTGCAGACACCAGTGCTGGGGGTTAAAAATGCGTGTGCTGGGAGTTAATAATGCGTTTGCAGACACCAGTGCTGGGGGTTAATAATGCGTGTGCTGGGAGTTAATAATGCGTTTGCAGACACCAGTGCTGGGAGTTAAAAATGCGTTTGCAGACACCAGTGCTGGGGGTTAAAAATGCGTTTGCAGACACCAGTGCTGGGGTTAATAATGCGTGTGCTGGGAGTTAATAATGCGTTTGCAGACACCAGTGCTGGGGGTTAATTATGCGTGTGCTGGGAGTTAATAATGCGTTTGCAGACACCAGTGCTGGGGGTTAATAATGCGTTTGCAGACACCAGTGCTGGGGGTTAATAATGCGTGTGCTGGGAGTTAATAATGCGTTTGCAGACACCAGTGCTGGGGGTTAAAAATGCGTTTGCAGACACCAGTGCTGGGGGTTAAAAATGCGTTTGCAGACACCAGTGCTGGGGGTTAATTATGTGTGTGCTGGGAGTTAATAATGCGTTTGCAGACACCAGTGCTGGGGGTTAAAAATGCGTTTTGCAGACACCAGTGCTGGGGGTTAATTATGCGTGTGCTGGGAGTTAATAATGCGTTTGCAGACACCAGTGCTGGGGGTTAATTATGCGTGTGCTGGGAGTTAATAATGCGTTTGCAGACACCAGTGCTGGGGGTTAATTATGCGTGTGCTGGGAGTTAATAATGCGTTTGCAGACACCAGTGCTGGGGGTTAATAATGCGTGTGCTGGGGGTTAATAATGCGTTTGCAGACACCAGTGCTGGGGGTTAATAATGCGTTTTGCAGACACCAGTGCTGGGGGTTAATAATGCGTTTTGCAGACACCAGTGCTGGGGGTTAATAATGCGTTTTGCAGACACCAGTGCTGGGGGTTAATAATGCGTTTTGCAGACACCAGTGCTGGGGGTTAATAATGCGTGTGCTGGGGCTTGATAATGCGTGTGCTGGGGGTTGATAATGCGTTTGCAGACACCAGTGCTGGGGGTTAATAATGCGTTTGCAGACACCAGTGCTGGGGGTTAATTATGCGTTTTGCAGACACCAGTGCTGGGGGTTAATTATGCGTTTGCAGACACCAGTGCTGGGGGTTAATAATGCGTTTGCAGACACCAGTGCTGGGGGTTGATAATGCGTGTGCTGGGGGTTGATAATGCGTGTGCTGGGGGTTGATAATGCGTGTGCTGGGGGTTGATAATGCGTTTGCAGACATCAGTGCTGGGGGTTAATAATGCGTGCTGGGGTTTATAATGCGTTTGCAGACACCAGTGCTGGGGGTTAATAATGCGGGTGCTGGGGGTTAATGCGTTTGCAGACACCAGTGCTGGGGGTTAATAATGCGTGTGCTGGGGGTTAATGCGTTTGCAGACACCAGTGCTGGGGGTTGATGATGCGTGTGCTGGGAGTTAATAATGCGTTTGCATTTACCAGTGCTGGGGGTTAATTATGCGTTTGGAGACATCAGTTCTGGGGGTTAATTATGCGTTTGCAGACACCAGTGCTGGGGCTTGATGATGCGTGTGCTGGGGCTTGATGATGCGTGTGCTGGGGCTTGATGATGCGTGTGCTGGGGCTTGATGATGCGTTTGCAGACACCAGTGCTGGGGGTTAATGTGTGTGCTGGAGTTAATGCGTTTGCAGACACCAGTGCTGGGGGTTAATTATGCGTTTGCTGACATTAGTGCTGGGGGTTTATTATGCGTTTGCTGACAGTGCTGGGGGTTGATGCGTGTGCTGGGTGTTAATAATGCGTGTGCTGGGGGTTAAAAATGAGTTTGCAGACACCAGTGCTGGGGGTTAATTATGCGTGTGCTGGGGGTTAAAAATGCGTTTCCAGACACCAGTGCTGGGGGTTAAAAATGCGTGTGCCGGGAGTTAATAATGCGTTTGCAGACACCAGTGCTGGGGGTTAATTATGCGTGTGCTGGGAGTTAATAATGCGTTTGCAGACACCAGTGCTGGGGGTTAATTATGCGTGTACTGGGAGTTAATAATGCGTTTGCAGACACCAGTGCTGGGGGTTAATAATGCGTGTGCAGGGGGTTAATAATGCGTTTGCAGACACCAGTGCTGGGGCTTGATAATGCGTGTGCTGGGGCTTGATAATGCGTGTGCTGGGGCTTGATAATGCGTGTGCTGGGGCTTGATAATGCGTGTGCTGGGGCTTGATAATGCGTGTGTAGACACCAGTGCTGGGGCTTGATAATGCGTGTGCTGGGGCTTGATAATGCGTGTGCAGACACCAGTGCTGGGGGTTAATGTGTGCTGGAGTTAATGCGTTTGCAGACACCAGTGCTGGGGGTTAATTATGCGTTTGCAGACAGTGCTGGGGGTTGCTAATGCGTGTGCTGGGGGTTGCTAATGCGTGTGCTGGGGGTTGCTAATGCGTGTGCTGGGGGTTGCTAATGCGTGTGCTGGGGGTTGCTAATGCGTGTGCTGGGGGTTGCTAATGCGTGTGCTGGGGGTTGCTAATGCGTGTGCTGGGGGTTAATTATGCGTGTGCTGGGGGTTGCTAATGCGTGTGCTGGGGGTTGATAATGCTTGCGCTGGGGGTTGATAATGCGTGTACTGGGGGTTGATAATGCGTTTGCAGACACCAGTGCTGGGGGTTAATTATGCGTGTGCTGGGAGTTAATAATGCGTTTGCAGACACCAGTGCTGGGGGTTAATTATGCGTGTGCTGGGAGTTAATAATGTGTTTGCAGACACCAGTGCTGGGGGTTAATAATGCGTGTGCTGGGGGTTAATAATGCGTTTGCAGACACCAGTGCTGGGGCTTGATAATGCGTGTGCTGGGGCTTGATAATGCGTGTGCTGGGGCTTGATAATGCGTGTGCTGGGGCTTGATAATGCGTGTGCTGGGGCTTGATAATGCGTGTGCTGGGGCTTGATAATGCGTGTGCTGGGGCTTGATAATGCGTGTGCTGGGAGTTAATAATGCGTTTGCAGACACCAGTGCTGGGGGTTAATAATGCGTGTGCTGGGAGTTAATGCGTTTGCAGACACCAGTGCTGGGGTTAATTATGCGTGTGCTGGGAGTTGATGCGTTTGCAGACACCAGTGCTGGGGGTTAATTATGTGTGTGCTGGGAGTTAATAATGCGTTTGCAGACACCAGTGCTGGGGTGTTAATAATGCGTGTGCTGGGGGTTAATAATGCGTTTGCAGACACCAGTGCTGGGGGTTAATAATGCATTTGCAGACACCAGTGCTGGGGCTTGATGATGTGTGTGCTGGGGCTTGATGATGCGTGTGCTGGGGCTTGATGATGCGTGTGCTGGGGCTTGATGATGCGTGTGCTGGGGCTTGATGATGCGTGTGCTGGGGTTTGATGATGCGTGTGCTGGGGCTTGCTAATGCGTGTGCTGGGGCTTGATAATGCGTTTGCAGACACCAGTGCTGGGGGTTTATTATGCGTTTGCTCACATTAGTGCTGGGGGTTGATGCGTGTGCTGGGGGTTGATAATGCGTTTACAGACACCAGTGCTGGGGGTTAATAATGCGTGTGCTGGGAGTTAAAAATGCGTTTGCAGACACCAGTGCTGGGGGTTTAAAATGCGTTTGCAGACACCAGTGCTGGGGGTTAATAATGCGTTTGCAGACACCAGTGCTGGGGGTTAATAATGCGTGTGCTGGGAGTTAATAATGCGTTTGCAGACACCAGTGCTGAGGGTTAATTATGCGTGTGCTGGGAGTTGATGCGTTTGCAGACACCAGTGCTGGGGGTTAATTATGCGTGTGCTGGGAGTCAATAATGCGTTTGCAGACACCAGTGCTGGGGGTTAATAATGCGTGTGCTGGGAGTTAATGCGTTTGCAGACACCAGTGCTGGGGGTTAATTATGCGTGTGCTGGGAGTTGATGCGTTTGCAGACACCAGTGCTGGGGGTTAATTATGCGTGTGCTGGGAGTTAATAATGCGTTTGCAGACACCAGTGCTGGGGGTTAATAATGCGTGTGCTGGGGGTTAATAATGCGTTTGCAGACACCAGTGCTGGGGGTTAATAATGCGTTTTGCAGACACCAGTGCTGGGGGTTAATAATGCGTTTGCAGACACCAGTGCTGGGGCTTGATAATGCGTGTGCTGGGGCTTGATAATGCGTGTGCTGGGGCTTGATAATGCGTGTGCTGGGGCTTGATAATGCGTTTGCAGACACCAGTGCTGGGGGTTAATGCGTGTGCTGGGAGTTAATAATGCGTTTGCAGACACCAGTGCTGGGGGTTAATAATGCGTGTGCTGGGAGTTAATAATGCGTTTGCAGACACCAGTGCTGGGGGTTAATTTTGCGTGTGCTGGGAGTTAATAATGCGTTTGCAGACACCAGTGCTGGGGGTTAATAATGCGTTTGCAGACACCAGTGCTGGGGGTTAATAATGCGTGTGCTGGGGGTTAATAATGCGTTTGCAGACACCAGTGCTGGGGGTTAATAATGCGTTTGCAGACACCAGTGCTGGGGTTAATAATGCGTGTGCTGGGGGTTAATAATGCGTTTGCAGACACCAGTGCTGGGGGTTAATAATGCATGTGCAGACACCAGTGCTGGGGGTTAATAATGCGTGTGCAGACACCAGTGCTGGGGGTTAATAATGCGTGTGCTGGGGGTTAATAATGCGTGTGCTGGGGGTTAATAATGCGTGTGCTGGGGGTTAATAATGCGTGTGCTGGGGGTTAATAATGCGTGTGCTGGGGGTTAATAATGCGTGTGCTGGGGGTTAATGCGTTTGCAGACACCAGTGCTGGGGGTTGATGCGTGTGCAGACACCAGTGCTGGGGGTTAATGATGCGTTTGCAGACACCAGTGCTGGGGGTTAATGATGCGTTTGCAGACACCAGTGCTGGGGGTCAATTATGCGTTTGCAGACACCAGTGCTGGGGGTCAATTATGCGTTTGCAGACACCAGTGCTGGGGGTCAATTATGCGTTTGCAGACACCAGTGCTGGGGGTCAATTATGCGTTTGCAGACACCAGTGCTGGGGGTCAATTATGCGTTTGCAGACACCAGTGCTGGGGGTCAATTATGCGTTTGCAGACACCAGTGCTGGGGTTAATAATGCGTTTGCAGACACCAGTGCTGGTTATAGTATTATTGCTGGTATAGTTTGTTTTTTGAAAGTTTGCATGCGGCTCCTATGGGATATGAAAACCTTGTCATGTGGCCCTCTGGCAATTTGAGTTTGAGACCCCTGGTTTAGATTAAAGGAAAGTCTAATGCCCCTTTTACATACGGTCGTAAATTCCGACGGAAAATGTCCGATCGGACCATGTCGGAAAATCCGATCGTGTGTGGGCTCGACTTTTTCCGTCGGAATTTCCGACAGTAAAAATTTGAGATCCTGCTCTCAAATTTTCCGACTACAAGATCCGATCGTGTGTATAGAATTCCGACGGACAAAGTGCCACGCATGCTCAGATCAAATTACGAGACCAAAGCTATTGGCTACTAGCCTCTACGTAGTTCCGTCGTAAGCAACGAACGCCACCACGTTCAGAATGATCGGATTTTCCGACAACTTTGTCCAACTCTGTGTATGCAACACCAGTGTCGGACAAAATCCGTCGGAAAAATTCTGACTGATTTTGTGGTCGGAATTTCCGACCGTGTACGGGGGCTTAGAGTAGAATATGGAAGCTGCATTTGCAGACGTTCTTCTGAAAATGTTAGCTGCCTTGCTGTCTCTGGATCCAGTATTTCTCTGACTTGGAACAAGCAACTCTGTACCCCTCACTATTGGACAGTGCTCAGCTAGCACTTTCAGAAAGAGATCAGAAAAAGCAGTGTGTGTGTGTGTGTTGCTGTTACCATGGCAAAAATAATATATTTTATTTTTTGACAGAATTAAACTGGTCACATCACATGTACAATCCTCTTTAGAATTACAAACAACTCTGAAATGCAATCCTGTGTTTGCAGGATCTGCAATTTTACTCGTGTTGCATCATCGGGACCCAGCCATCTATTCTTGGTTTTTGGCATAGGCAGGGCTCAAAATTTCAAGTCCTGAGCTACTAGCCAGGCCTCAAGGGTTACTCGCCACCAGTTGCCCCACCCAACCCCTACCCTGTCCCGCCCCTAAACACGCCCTCATAAATTATCTCATTAAATGACACTTTAATGTTTTATGTAATTAAGTTATAAAAATATTAACAACTTTATCCATGCCTGCCAATGCAGCCTGTGTGTCCCCCCCCCATGTGCAGCCTGTGTCCCCCCCCCCATGTGCAGCCTGTGTCCCCCCCCCCCCCCGTGTGTGTGCAGCCTGTGTCCCCCCCCCGTGTGTGCAGCCTGTGTGCCCCGTGTGTGCCCCCCCCCCCCCGTGTGTGCAGCCTGTGTGTCCCCCCCCCGTGTGTGCAGCCTGTGTGTACCCCCCCCCCCCCGTGTGTGTGTGCCCCCCCCCCCTGTGTGCCCCCCTGTGTGTGCAGCCTGTGTCCCCCCCCCCCGTGTGTGCAGCCTGTGTCCCCCCCCCCCGTGTGTGCAGCCTGTGTGCCCCCCCTGTGTGCAGCCTGTGTCCCCCCCCCCCGTGTGTGTGCAGCCTGTGTGCCCCCCCCCCCCGTGTGTGTGTGCAGCCTGTGTGCCCCCCCCCCCCCCCGTGTGTGCAGCCTGTGTGCCCCCCCCCCGTTGTGTGCAGCCTGTGTGTCCCCCCCCCGTGTGTGCAGCCTGTGTGTGCCCCCCCCCCGTGGTGCCACCTGTGTGCCCCCCCCCGTGGTGTGCAGCCCCCCCCCCCCCCCCCTGTGTGCAGCCTGTGTGCCCCCCCCGTGTGTGCAGCCTGTGTGCCCCCCCGTGTGTGCAGCCTGTGTGTCCCCCCCCCCGTGTGTGCAGCCTGTGTGTCCCCCCCCCCCCCCGTGTGTGCAGCCTGTGTGCCCCCCCCCCCGTGTGTGCAGCCTGTGTGTCCCCCCCCTGTGTGTGCAGCCTGTGTGTCCCCCCCCCTGTGTGTGCAGCCTGTGTGTCCCCCCCCCGTGTGTGTGCAGCCTGTGCCCCCCCCCCCCCCCCCTGTGTGTGCAGCCTGTGTGCCCCGTCCCCCCCCCCCCGTGTGTGTGCAGCCTGTGCCCCGTCCCCCCCCCCCCGTGTGTGTGCAGCCTGTGTGTCCCCCCCCCCGTGTGTGTGCAGCCTGTGTGTCCCCCCCCCCCCGTGTGTGTGCAGCCTGTGTCCCGTCCCCCCCCGTGTGTGCAGCCTGTGTCCCGTCCCCCCCCCGTGTGTGTGCAGCCTGTGTGTCCCCCCCCCCCGTGTGTGTGCAGCCTGTGTGTCCCCCCCCCCCCGTGTGTGTGCAGCCTGTGTCCCCCCCCCCCGTGTGTGCAGCCTGTGTGTCCCCCCCCCCCCCCCGTGTGTGCAGCCTGTGTGTCCCCCCCCCCCCGTGTGTGCAGCCTGTGTGCAGCCTGTGTGTGCAGCCTGTGTCCCCCCCCCGTGTGTGCAGCCTGTGTGTCCCCCGTGTGCAGCCTGTGTGTCCCCCCCCCCGTGTGTGCAGCCTGTGTGTCCCCCCCCCCCCCCTGTGTGTGCAGCCTGTGTCCCCCCCTCCCTGTGTGCAGCCTGTGTGTCCCCCCCCCCCCCAGTGTGTGCAGCCTGTGTGTGTCCCCCCCCCCCCCCCCCGTGTGTGCAGCCTGTGTCCCCCCCCCCCGTGTGTGCAGCCTGTGTGTCCCCCCCCCCCCGTGTGTGTGCAGCCTGTGTGTCCCCCCCCCCGTGTGTGTGCAGCCTGTGTGTCCCCCCCCCCAGCCTGTGTCCCCCCCCCCCCCGTGTGTGGGCAGCCTGTGTGTCCCCCCCGTGTGTGCAGCCTGTGTCCCCCCCCCGTGTGTGCAGCCTGTGTGTCCCCCCCCCGTGTGTGCAGCCTTGTGTCCCCCCCTCCCATATGGTGCAGCCTGTGTGTCCCCCCTCCCATATGGTGCAGCCTGTGTGTCCCCCCTCCCATATGGTGCAGCCTGTGTGTCCCCCCCTCCCATATGGTGCAGCCTGTGTGTCCCCCCTCCCATATGGTGCAGCCTGTGTGTCCCCCCCTCCCATATGGTGCAGCCTGTGTGTCCCCCCCCCATATGGTGCAGCCTGTGTGTCCCCCCCCCCATATGGTGCAGCCTGTGTGTCCCCCCCCCCCATATGGTGCAGCCTGTGTGTCCCCCCCCCATATGGTGCAGCCTGTGTGTCCCCCCCCATATGGTGCAGCCTGTGTGTCCCCCCCCCCCATATGGTGCAGCCTGTGTGTCCCCCCCCCCCCCATATGGTGCAGCCTGTGTGTCCCCCCCCCCCATATGGTGCAGCCTGTGTGTCTCCCCCCCCCCCCCCATATGGTGCAGCCTTTGTGTCCCCCCCCCCCCATATGGTGCAGCCTGTGTGTCCCCCCCCCCATATGGTGCAGCCTGTGGGTCCCCCCCCCCCATATGGTGCAGCCTGTGTGGTCCCCCCCCCATATGGTGCAGCCTGTGTGGTCCCCCCCCCATATGGTGCAGCCTGTGTGGGTCCCCCCCCCATATGGTGCAGCCTGTGTGTGTCCCCCCCCCATGGTGCTGCCTACCTGTGGAGGAGAGAGGAGAGCCGCCACTTTGAGATCACAGCAGAGAACATCACAGCTTTCGTTTCATAAGCTGTGTTTCCCCCGCCGCGTGCCATCACATAAGCCCCTCCCCTTGTCCGGGGAACTTTGATACATGTCACCCGTCCTAGGATTGGACGGGTGATCTGTCTATCAAAGTCCCGGAAAAGGGGAGGGGCTTATGTGACGGCGCGGCGGGGGAAACACACAGCTTATGAAACGAAAGCTGTGATGTTCTCTGCTGTGATCTGGGAGATCACAGCGGCTCTCCTCTCTTCTCCTCGCCAGCCCTCAAAAATCACTCGCAAAATGCGAGTGTGCGAGTGTAATTTTTGAGGGCTGACCATAGGTATCAATTACATTCCTTGTACCAATTCCTTGTTGCTGCTGAGTTTTAGGCCGGGTTCAGACTGCTGCGATGTTGGAACGCTGCGAATCTACTGCGGGTTCCCGCATCGCATGTCTCCCGCCGGCAGTTCACACTGCCCTATGCGAGCTGCTGGGAGTGTCAGTGAAATGTTAATGACACCCCCATATCAGTTCGCATATCGCAGTGCGATCTGCAAACTCAGACAGGAATCGGATCACATGGTAAGAACACGCATGCGATCCGATTCTGCTGCGGACCTAAGAAAGGATCCTGTGCGAGTTTGGGCCGAATGCGATGCGAATTCAGCCATACTATCTGTATGGCTGAAATCGCATCGCACAGAGATCGCATATGATTTGCACTGCAGTGCGGTGCGAATCATATGCGATCTCCCGCACCGCAGCAGTCTGAACCCGGCCTTACATTCGATTTGTAAAATGTGATTTTTAATCTCATCTTATAAAAAAATTATGTACAGTAAATTCAGGAAATCTTAATCTTTTCTTTTTTTTTTTTTTTTTTTCCTCTTACAGAAGTCAGATCTTTTACTACAGTACAGGAGTAAGTGTGGGTATGGTGGCCTCAATGCTTATTCTTGTGTTCGTGCTCTCCAGGTTTCTGCCTAAGGTAAGAACTGTAGGTTTTTGTCTCCTTTTACACTATAGGTGCTATCTCCTAAAATAGTTGATGGGGCTATAAAGCCAGGTCATGGGATAGCTGGCAGTAGTAATGTTTACCTAGTTTTTTTTCTTTTTTTTTTTTTTTTGTTACCTGCATTATTCACATTTTATAGTCTGTTTCAGGCATGTTTTGTTTTGTATGTTTTTTTATATGCTGCATACTGTTAATGCTGTATGATGGTTGGTAGAGATTATCACAATAATCAATGCATCTAATAATGATCAGTAGTAGTATTTCAATGGTTGTAGTGGGACCTGTAACCAGCCGGTGGGGCCTAATTAATAAAATCTGAAGTCCCAAACTGTATTTACTGAATAACCATTGTAAAGTAATTGGTGCCTAGCTGTAGAAGCTTCTGAAACATCCGTAAGACCTTGCAGATGACTAAAAACCATGTTGCATGTAATACAGCACGTTTTTTTTTGTAGTTATGCCTTGATTAAAGCGGTAGTGAACACAGACAATGTAAATACAAATCGCAATATATAACTTAATTTAGGTGTTTTCAATCAAAGTGCCATATATAGTATGCCAAAAAAAAACTTCTTACTTGTTATATAGGTTTTTGTAAACGTTCCTGCTTGTAACTTGCCGCCGCCGTCATTACTACTGTCTTCCATGACTAGACAGTAATATTTCCCCCCTCAGGATGTAGCTATAATCCTGCGCGTGCGCCTTATCCCCTGAAGCCGAGCCTCTTATCTCCACAGCCCCTCTGACGTAGCGAGTCACATGGGGTCAAGGCTCAGATTCTCAATGGGAGTATCGCAGGATGTCGTGGCTGACGTCGACACTAGGAAATGATGCAGCCCCAGTGTAGACCCTGCATTTTTCTGCAGGGTATATGCTTGCCGGAAAATTACGGCGCATGTGCGGGTGACGTCATAAAAAGAAAAATAAAGATTTCTTGCAAAGCAATCAGGTAAGGGGATATTCATCTAGCACAATAAATTTCATAACCTGCAATTGTCCATATAAAGAAAAATAGTCTGGGTTTACTACCGCTTTAAGTTGAAAGGGGGCCAACACAAGTTTTATTTTCGTTGTTTCTCATTTCAGAAAAGTACATTCTACATGTTATTGGTTGGTGGTTGGTCATTTACTCTTTACATTATCCAGTTGGTGGTTAAAAATTTTCAGGGAATCTGCACAGAATATTGGCAGTATCTATTGGGTACGTAACAGCTTTATGTGATGAACATGGTCATTGCCCTTGTGCTTATGATATCCATTGATTGTATTTTTGTCTTAACCACTTCAGCCCTGGAAGGATTTACCTCCTTAATGACCAGGCCATTTTTTGCAATACGGCACTGCGTTACTTTAACTGACAATTGCGTGGGTGTGCCACACTGTACCCAAAAACAATTGGTGTCCTTTTTGTTTTTCTTTTCCCCCAAAAATAAAGCTTTCTTTTGGTGGTATTTGATAACTGTTTTGATTTTTTTCTTAAAAAAAAAAAAAAAAAAAAAAAAAAAAAAAAATTATATATATATATATATATATATATATATATATAATATATATATAATTAATATATATATTAAAAATAGCGCACTACTCCCTTGGGAGCTGCTCGGTAGTTCACTGCTGGTTTGCCCCGCTCTTCCACCCCACACGATTCACAACAGACTAGGTCAAACAGTTGCACAATAAAGGACAGTGGGGTGGACAAATCATGGGACTTTTTTAAGGTGTTTAAGGACAAATGGATAGGTATTCAACAGATATCCATAAAAAGTATTTTATTAGATTACATACAGAATAGAAAAACATTAAAATTATCCACATAAAATTCGGTGCAAGGCAAAACAATTAGGACAAAAAATACCAGAGTATATCACTCAACATGTTTCGCTTATCTGAGCTTCCTCAGGAGTTTAGATACACTGTGTGGTTAACTAGAAATAAGGAGCTATGGATAAGACAATCATAATTCATATAGGTACACTTTCATATACAATGTAAACATTTATCATTTTAGTATAATAGCAAAATATATCAGAAAATATTATGCATCAGTAATCAGTCCATACAGGATCTTACCCAAAGTTGACGATAATTTTTGGATATGAGTTTGATTGGAAACAGTCATAAAGGCCATCAAAAGTGAAATGGACACCAATAAAGTTTTTGACCCCAGAGCTCCAGTTTCAATGACCACAGGAGAACAGAGAATGTAGGTATTCTCTATGGAGTGAGAGAAATAAATATAAATCCTGTTGAAACAACTGCCTCTCAAGGCAGCAAAAATATGTGGCATTGAAATCTACTTAACTTTCTAACTAAATAATTACCGTACCTATATGTTGTTGAACTATGGAATCAAAATAATTCTTTGGCAAAAGGAAAATTTCTCACGCAAAAAGTTTGAACCTGTGTGTAGTTGTGAGGGGGGAAAAAAATATCTCACAGAAAGGTGAAACAAATCTTCAACGATCCACAGAGATGAAAACATGTTAACGAGAGAGATAGATATAGATATATATATATATATATATATAGATATATATATATATATATATATATATATATAATAAATGCTTGCAGTGAATTACACTTTCACTTTAAACCCAATTATAAGGATATGTATCGTATAGGAATAATTACATTATAGCATCTGGAAGTTTGAATGGCAGATGGAGGTCAGGAGACATGAAGCCCCCCTGTTAACACAATGCCAGAGACGGACAATGGTGGAGTGTAACCGCATTCTTCTAGTCCTTCAATCCTGGCGGTGTCTGACGTCGCTTCCGGGATGCGGACGAACCGTGAGGAATCCCATTGGATCACATTACTGGATCAGGGTGGAGTTACGAAGAGTGACACTTTCGGCGCATGCGCCCAACAGATAAATAAACCGGAATGTCGGCTGCGCAATCTTGGAATCTGGAAATAAAGCGCTATGACTCCACAAATGTGCACACAACGCTTCAGTCAGCAAACCAGGCGCTGGTTGGATTTAACAGTAGGAACTGTGTCAATGGTAGAATGTATCCTCTAGGGCTCCCATGAACCAGGCGTTTGATTATTTGCTCAGCTGATGGGTGCCCCGGGCGTCTGTGGTCAAACGGAAAACTCCAGAGCAAAGGGACACCTGGAAACTTAAAAAATGGTTAATATGAGAGAAAAAAATCTTCATTAGGTAACCATTTGTTTACGGCAACTGGTCAGCAGATCCTGGATGGACACATTTGACATGCATTAATGACAAATGCGTATGGTGAAAAAATGAATAATGAACTGGGATGAAATGAAAAAATAGAACAAAACAAAAAATAAACAAATGAAATCGGGAGAATAAAAAAAAAGATAAATGAAAAAATAAGACTGGTTAATTTGTAAAGTTTTCTGTTTGACCACATGGACGCCCGGGGCACCCATCAGCTGAGCGGATAATCAAACGCCTGGTTGATGGGATCCCTAGAGGATACATTCTCCCATTGACGCGGTTCCTACGGTTATATCCAACCAGCGCCTGGCTTGCTGACTGAATCGCTGTGTACGCCTTTGTGGCGTCACAGCGCTTTATTTCCATGTATTTATCTGTTGGGTGCATGTGCCGAACGCGTCACTCTTCGCAACTCCACCCTGATCCAGTAATCCGATCCAATGGGATTCCTCACCGTTCATCCGCATCCCGGAAGCAACGTCAGACACCGCCGGGATGGAAGGATTAGAAGAATGCGGTTACACACCGCCATTGTCTGTCTCTGGCATTGTGTTAACAGGGGGGCTTCATGTCTCCTGACCTCCATCTGCCATTCAAACTTCCAGATGCTAAAAGGTAATTATTCCTATATGATACATATCCTTATAATTGGGTTTAAAGTGAATTTACTTTGGGTAATTCACTTCAAGCATTTATACATATATATCTCGTTATTATCAACAGGTTTTTATCTCTGTGGATCATTGAAGATTTGAACTACACACAGGTTCAAACTTTTTGCGTGAGGAATTTTCCTTTTTGCCAAAGAATTTTGATTCCATTGTTCAACAACATAGGTAATTATTTCCTAATTAGAAACCCAAGTAGATTTCAATGTCACATATTTTGCTGCCTTGAGAGAGGCAGTTTCAACATGATCTATATTTATTTATTTCTCTCACTCCATAGAGAATACCTACATTCTCTGTTCTCCTGTGGTCATTGAAACTGGAGCTCTGGGGTCAAAAACTTGGTGTCCATTTCACTTTTGATGGCCTTTATGACTTTTCAATCAAACTCGTATCCAAAAATGATCGTCCACTTTGGGTAAGATCCTGTATGGACTGATTACTGATGCATAATATTTCTCTCACTCCATAGAGAATACCTACATTCTCTGTTCTCCTGTGGTCATTGAAACTGGAGCTCTGGGGTCAAAAACTTGGTGTCCATTTCACTTTTGATGGCCTTTATGACTTTTCAATCAAACTCGTATCCAAAAATGATCGTCCACTTTGGGTAAGATCCTGTATGGACTGATTACTGATGCATAATATTTTCTGATATATTTTGCTATTCTACTAAAATGATAAATGTTTACATTGTATATGAAAGTGTACCTATATGTATTATGATTGTCTTATCCATATCGCCTTATTTCTAGTTAAACACAGTGTATCTAAACTCCTGAGGAAGCTCAGATGAGCGAAACATGTTGAGTGATATACTCTGGTATTTTTTGTCCTAATTGTTTTGCCTTGTACCGAATTTGATGTGGATAATTTTAATGTTTTTTTCTATTCTGTATGTAATCCAATAACATTTTTAGTGATATCTGTTGAATATCTATCCATTTTGTTTTTAAACACCTTAACCACTTTCAGACCGGACCAATTTGCAGCCAAAGGACCAGGCCCCTTTTTGCGATTCGGCACTGCGTCGCTTTAACTGACAATTGCGCGGTCGTGCGACGTGGCTCCCAAACAAAATTGACGTCCTTTTTTTCCCACAAATAGAGCTTTCTTTTGGTGGTATTTGATCGCCCTGCGGTTTTTATTTTTTGCGCTATAAACAAAAATAGAGCGACAATTTTGAAAAAAATGCATTATTTTTTATTTTTTGCTATAATAAATATCCCCAAAAAATATATAAAAAAACATTTTTTTTCCTCAGTTTAGGCCGATACGTATTCTTCTACATATTTTTGGTAAAAAAAATCGCAATAAGCGATTATTGATCGGTTTGCGCAGAAGTTATAGCGTTTACAAGATAGGGGATAGTTTTATAGCATTTTTATTAATAATTTTTTTTTTATTATTAATGGCGGAGATCTGCGATTTTTTTTTGTGACTGCGACATTATGGCGGACACATCGGACATTTTTGACACATTTTTGGGACCATTGTCATTTTTACAGCAATTAATGCATTTAAATGCATTGATTTCTGTATAAATGACACTAGCAGTTTAGGGGTTAACCACAAGGTGGCAGTGTAGGGGTTAAGTAGGCCTAGGGGTGTGTTTTTTACTGTGGGGGGGGCGTGGCTGTCAGCTAGTGAATGCTGATCTCTGCTCCAATCACAGGGAGCAGAGATCGGCGTCACTAGTTGCTAGGCAGAACAGGGAGATGCTGTTTATCTCGGCATCTCCCCGTTCAGCCGCTCCGTGAGACGATCGCGGGAGTCCCCGCGGCGATCGAGTCCGCGGGGACCGCGGCCGGACTCACGGGGGTCCCGACCGGCGCGGGAGCGCGCCGCTCCCGGCGCGCTCCCGATGGCACGGACAGGCGAAAGGAGGGACGTATATATACGCCCTCCTGCCTGTACGTGCCATTCTGTCGACGTATATCGTCGTGCGCCGGTCGGCATGTGGTTAAAAGTCCACCCCAGTGTCCTTTCTTTCGTTCTATGTATATTTAGGGATGTGGTGTTAAGTTTGTTTCTGCCCTCATTTGATGTAGTTGAACAAAAAACTTTTATTCTCTGGGTACGGTCCATAGTATTAGTGGTAGTGCAGGAAAGTATGAGCTGCCTCTTCTTGGTTCCCCTGTGTAGCCAAGTCCCTTTCCCTTTAATGAACTGGCCGATGCCCCTCTGAAAGACATCTTGGTAAATTGGAATGCTGGAAGTCCCAGGCCTCACCTGCCTTTCTTGCCTCCTGCAATCCTCCCCAGGCCAGTCCAGGAAAGTCCAGGTCTACTCCATCCGCTTTGCAGCTACCTCCCGTTTCTTGTGCAAGGTTCCATCCCAGCCGGGATGCCTGGTTCCTTCTCCCAGGATTTCTTGGTCAGCTTGAACCATCCAGCTCTGAGGTCTCTGAACCCTCAGGCCTTTCCGGTTAGGTTCCTGCTCTCCAGCGCTGAGGTCTGTGAACCCCCAGGCCTTTAAGCCTGTTCCTTGGGGTTACATTGGGCTGGTACACTGGACCTAGTTTCTTCCCATCTCCCCCAGGAAGCATGTGACCTCAGTATTTGTATGTCCCACCCCTGCCCATACAAATTAATGATTGGGCCAGGGCCATATACACTGCCTGCAGTTCAGTCCTTGACCCCGCCTCCTTTCCAGAACATTTCTCTGGAGAAGCAAGGGAGGTTTTCCAGGGTGAAGTACAGGTGGTCACACACCCCTTTCTATTCTACTTCTCCTCCTCAAACCAAATAAACAACCAGGCCTAAACAAAATAAAAGTGTAAGGCACTGGCAATTTTCTCCAAACTTCCTTCTACATTGCTGCTGAGGTTATCAGCTTACAAGATCAGATTTTTCTAAGCCTCACTTTTGGACTGTCATTCTCAGACTACTCACTTCAAAACTCAGAGGAGACATCGCCTCCACCAGCACTGACTGTAGTCTGTGCCAGAGACAGCCAAGACCTTTCAAATGCACCTGCTATTTGTTGTATTCTATTATGAAGGCGGGAAAAATCATGACAAGCTCTCTGTACCTTCCAAGTGTCAATTAGTCCTTTACCCATTTAAGGAGGATTTGGGTGAAAAGAGGGCTGCTCCCAAGCATCTGGCAATATCCCATCATTAGTGTCCACCATCCTAGTGGAGAATGCATATACTTTTTAAAGACTGCTCTGCAACCTGTCTTGGCCACAAACTTAATCTGTCAAACACCTTGCTGAGTTTCCTGTGGGTAAGGATGAGCAAGACCAAACAGTGTTTGCTTTTACATGCCCTTCTAGAAACAATGCTTCTTGGCGGATGTCCTCATCAAGTCTGTCATTGTTGGGAAAGAGTATCCATCTTTCTCTGCAAAAGTATAGGGCTCAAGGCAAAGAAGGCTCCCCCTTTCTTGCTGCACAACTCCAACCTCGATTCTGATACCCAGTCCACCTGCAGATCTTGGACTTTAGAGACACCCAAACCTTCTTCAAATCCTTAGCCTATGGGGCACCCCACTTTCCAAAGTAGGCGGACATCTGTTGGCCTATTTGGACAGCCAGCATCTCAGATGCTTGGCTGTGGGAGTTGGTTTCCAGGGATACAATCTGTAGTTTAAATCCCAGGTCCCTCCCCAATTACTTCCATCCTGCCTGGGTCTCTGCACCGATTTGCAGACCTTCATGCAACCCTGGAGGGTCATCTGAAGCTCAGCGAAATTGCTGCAGTGCCTGTGTCAAAGTTCCTGGAGGTTTTACTCGAACCTGTTCGGCTCATCCCTACTTAGGCACTTTGAACACCCCCCTGTTCGGTTTGCACCAGAACCTGCGAACAGACCTAAAGCTTGTGTGAACTTTAGAACCCTATTAAAGTCTATGGGACTCGAACGTTCAAAATCAAAAGTGCTAATTTTAAAGGCTAATGTGCATGTTATTGTCATAAAGTTTTTGGGGACCTGGGTCCTGCCCCAGGGGACATGTATCAATGCAAAAAAGTTTTAAAAACGGCCGTTTTTTCAGCAGTGATTTTAATGCTTAAAGTGAAACAAAAGTGTAATATTCCTTTAAATTTCATACCTGGGGGGTGTGTATAGTATGTAAAGGGGCGCATGTTTCCCGTGCTTAGAACTGTCCCTGCACAAAGTGTCATTTTTGCAGGAAAAAAAGCTATTAAAATCACTCGCGGCTATAATGAATTGCCGACTCCCGTAATACAGAGAACAGTCATTCATTGAAAGTCATTGATAAAAAAAAAAAAAAGCCTGGGGGTTCCCCCAAATTCAATTACCAGGCCTGCTATGGATATTAAGGGGAACCCTGCGTCAAGTAAAAAATAAAATGGCGTGGGGTCCCCCTCAAAATCCATACCAGACCCTTATTCGAGCACGCAACCTGGCAGGCCGCAGGAAAAGAGGGGGGGACGAGAGCGCCCCCCCCCTCCCTCCTAAACCATACCAGGCCACATGCCCTCAACATTGGGAGGGTGCTTTGGGGGTCTGTGACCCCCCTCAAAGCACCATGTCCCCATGTTGATGGGGACAAGGGCCTCGTCCCCACAACCCTGGCCCTTGGTTGTGGGGGTCTGCGGGCGGGGGGCTTATCAGAATCTGGAAGCCCCCTTTAACAAGGGGACCCCCAGATCCCAGCCTCCCCCCCCCCCCCCCCCCCCCCCCCTGTGTGAAATGGTACGGGGGTGCCAAAGTACCCCTACCATTTCACCAAAAAAGTGACAAAATGTTAATGACAGGAGACGGTCTTTGACAATTCCTTAATTAAAATCTTCTTCCATCTTCTTCGGCATCTTCTTGCTCTGGTCTTCTCGTCCGGCATCTTTTGCTCTGGTCTTCTCGTCCGGCATCTTCTTGCTCTGGTCTTCTCGTCCGGCATCTTCTTGCTCTGGTCTTCTCGTCCGGCATCTTCTTGCTCTGGTCTTCTCGTCCGGCATCTTCTTGCTCTGGTCTTCTCGTCCGGCATCTTCTTGCTCTGGTCTTCTCGTCCGGCATCTTCTTGCTCTGGTCTTCTCGTCCGGCATCTTCTTGCTCTGGTCTTCTCGTCCGGCATCTTCTCGTCCGGCATCTTCTCGCTTGGGTCTTCTCGTCCGGCATCTTCTCGCTTGGGTCTTCTCGTCCGGCATCTTCTCGCTTGGGTCTTCTCGTCCGGCATCTTCTCGCTTGGGTCTTCTCGTCCGGCATCTTCTCGCTTGGGTCTTCTCGTCCGGCATCTTCTCGCTTGGGTCTTCTCGTCCGGCATCTTCTCGCTTGGGTCTTCTCGTCCGGCATCTTCTTGCTCGGCGTCTCTTCTGTGTCGGGCCGCTCCGCGCAATGGGAGGCTCCCGCTGTGAGGCTTCGCTCCGTCTGACATGTCTTTTATAACGAAGGGTGGGGCCACCTGGTGACCCCGCCCCCTCTTGACGCACGGGGACTTGATGTGGACTTCCCTATGGCTTTCCCCATAATGTCAGAGGGGGGCCGTCCCCGCCCCCTCTGACGTCATGCAGAAAGCAATAGGGAAGTCCCCATATGTCATAGGGGGCGGGCTCACCAGGTGGCCCCGCCCTCCGTTATAAAAGACCTGTCAGACGGAGCGAAGCTTCACAGCGGGAGCCTCCCATTGCGCGGAGCGGCCCGACACGGAAGAGACGCCGGGGAAGAAGATGCCAGACGAGAATACCAGAGCAAGAAGAAGCGGATCGGAGAAAGACTATGGAAGAAGACCAGAAGATTTTAATAAAGGAATTGTCAAAGACCGTCTCCTGTCATTTTTAATATCTTTGTCACTTTTTAGTTGAAATGGTAGGGTACCATTTCACACGGGGGGAGGCTGGGATCTGGGGGTCCCCTTGTTAAAGGGGGCTTCCAGATTCCAATAAGCCGCAGACCCCAAAGGCCAGGGTTGTGGGGACGAGGCCTTTGTCCCCATCAACATGGGGACATGGTGCTTTGAGGGGTCACAGACCCCCAAAGCACCCTCCCAATGTTGAGGGCATGTGGCCTGGTACGGTTCAGGAGGGAGGGGGGGGCGCTCTCAATGCCCCTCTTTTTCTGTGGCCTACCAGGTTGCGTGCTCAGATAAGGGTCTGGTCTGGATATTTAGGGGGAACCCCACGTCATTTTTTTTTTTAAATTTGAAGCAGGATTCCCCTTTAATATCCATAGCAGACCTGAAGGGCCTGGTAATTGAATTTGGGGGAACCCCCACGCTTTTTTAATTTTTTTTTTATCAATGACTTTTGATGAATGACTGTTCTCTGTATTATGGGAGCCGGCAATTCATTATAGACGCGAGTGATTTTAAATGGCTTTTTTTTCCTGCAAAAATGACACTTTGTGCAGGGACAGTTCTAAGCACAAGAAACATGCGCCCCTTTACATGCATACTATACACACCCCCCAGGTATGAAATTTAAAGGAATATTACACTTTTATTGTTTCACTTTAAGCATTATTATCACTGCTCCTGAAAAAACGTCAGTTTTTAAAACTTTCTTTTGCATTGATACATGTCCCCTGGGGCAGGACCCAGGTCCCCAAACACTTTATGACAACTTGCATATAGGCTTTTAAAATTAGCACTTGAGATTTCTCCCATAGACTTTTACAGGGTGCTTGCAGCTTTTCTAATTTGCTGGGAACACCCCAAATTGTTCGCTGAACAGGCAATGTTCGAGTCGAACATGAGTTCGACTCGAACGCGAAGCTCATCCCTATTCCTAAGCCAACAGGGGACACCCCCCCCCCCTCATTTTTGATCTTCAGGTCTTAAATGTCTTCATGGGAGTCCAACATTTTTTATATGGTTTTCACCAGGTTTGTCATGGCTTCCCTTCATCGGGGGAATTTTCTGACTTCAAGCATGTGTACCTGCATGTCCCCATTTTTACAGCACGTCTGTGGTTCCTTCACTTTGCTGTAGGTCCTCTGCATTTCAATTTGTGGCCTTGCCATTCAGTCGTCTTCTGCACCTATTATTTATAAGGTGCTGACCCCTCTTTGTTAACCTTACTGTGCAGTCATCACCATAGTTGGATATCTAAATGACCTGCAGCATTCTGTCATTGTGGGAAAAGTCATCCAGGCACCAGGTTGTCCCTGGATGCCACATGAATCCTGCTCTGGAGCCAAGAAAGTACTTTCTTCCGATCTGGAAGATCCTCATGACAGATTCCAGCCTCTGGGGAAGGGGCCCTGGGTACCTTGTTAGTGCAGGAGATAGAGAAGGAGATCTCCCTTCATTGCCTTGATATAGCTCATTCTGTGAGAATTAACCTCACAGCCACTGCTTCCTTCATAAAAACGTACTCACTCTGTCACTCCTGATGTTCCTCATAAGGGTGAACCAACTTTTCAATCCATCATTTCTCGGCAGCTTAGGCAATAGACATGTGCAATTTGTTTAGTTCCGAATTCGTTTTTTAATGAATTTTGACAAATTTGTTGATTCCGAATTTTCGGAATTCGGAAAATTCGAAAATCAAAGAATCTGTTTAATTCTAAACTATTAAATTATAGATATTGGCATTCCCTTTCAAATTTGTCTGTTAGTGAACGTAACGAGTACGAATTTATCCGAAGTTACAAATTATCTGAAATAACGAATGCTGCATCTAACCAAATGGAACGTAACGATCTAATAATAAATAAATAATACCTTTTTATTATTAATTTGTTCCGTTCCATTTGTTTAGATGCGGCATTCTTTATTTCAGATAATTCGTAACTTCGGATTAATTCTTACTCGTTAATTTAATAGTTGGTTATTAATTTAAAAATTTTGGGATTTTCAAATCTTTGAATTTCCGAGTTCTGAAAGGAAGTTCGGCGCTCCGAATTCTGGAGTTCCGGGAGTTCGGCGCTCCGAATTCTGGAGTTCCGGGAGTTCGGCGCTCCGAATTCTGGAGTTCCGGGAGTTCGGCGCTCCGAATTCTGGAGTTCCGGGAGTTCGGCGCTCCGAATTCTGGAGTTCCGGGAGTTCGGCGCTCCGAATTCTGGAGCTCCGGGAGTTCGGCGCTCCGAATTCTGGAGCTCCGGGAGTTCGGCGCTCCGAATTCTGGAGCTCCGGGAGTTCGGCGCTCCGAATTCTGGAGTTCCGGGAGTTCGGCGCTCCGAATTCTGGAGTTCCGGGAGTTCGGCGCTCCGAATTCTGGAGTTCCGGGAGTTCGGCGCTCCGAATTCTGGAGTTCCGGGAGTTCGGCGCGCTCCGAATTCTGGAGTTCCGGGAGTTCGGCGCGCTCCGAATTCTGGAGTTCCGGGAGTTCGGCGCGCTCCGAATTCTGGAGTTCCGGGAGTTCGGCGCTCCGCATTCTGGGAGTTCGGCGCTCCGCATTCTGGGAGTTCGGCGCTCCGCATTCTGGGAGTTCGGCGCTCCGCATTCTGGGAGTTCGGCGCTCCGCATTCTGGGAGTTCGGCGCTCCGCATTCTGGGAGTTCGGCGCTCCGCATTCTGGGAGTTCGGCGCTCCGCATTCTGGAGTTCGGCGCTCCGCATTCTGGGAGTTCGGCGCTCCGCATTCTGGGAGTTCGGCGCTCCGAATTCTGGAGTTCCGGGAGTTCGGCGCTCCGCATTCTGGAGTTCCGGGAGTTCGGCGCTCCGCATTCTGGAGTTCCGGGAGTTCGGCGCGCTCCGCATTCTGGAGTTCCGGGAGTTCGGCGCTCCGCATTCTGGAGTTCCGGGAGTTCGGCGCGCTCCGCATTCTGGAGTTCCGGGAGTTCGGCGCTCCGCATTCTGGAGTTCGGCGCGCTCCGCATTCGGGAGTTCGGCGCGCTCCGCATTCTGGAGTTCGGCGCGCTCCGCATTCTGGAGTTCGGCGCTCTCCGCATTCTGGAGTTCGGCGCTCCGCATTCTGGAGTTCGGCGCTCTCCGCATTCTGGAGTTCGGCGCTCTCCGCATTCTGGAGTTCGGCGCTCTCCGCATTCTGGAGTTCGGCGCGCTCCGCATTCTGGAGTTCGGCGCGCTCCGCATTCTGGAGTTCGGCGCGCTCCGCATTCTGGAGTTCGGCGCGCTCCGCATTCTGGAGTTCGGCGCGCTCCGCATTCTGGAGTTCGGCGCGCTCCGCATTCTGGAGTTCGGCGCGCTCCGCATTCTGGAGTTCGGCGCGCTCCGCATTCTGGAGTTCGGCGCGCTCCGCATTCCTGAGTTCGGCGCGCTCCGCATTCCTGAGTTCGGCGCGCTCCGCATTCCGGAGTTCGGCGCGCTCCGCATTCCGGAGTTCGGCGCGCTCCGCATTCCGGAGTTCGGCGCGCTCCGCATTCCGGAGTTCGGCGCGCTCCGCATTCCGGAGTTCGGCGCGCTCCGCATTCCGGAGTTCGGCGCGCTCCGCATTCCGGAGTTCGGCGCGCTCCGCATTCCGGAGTTCGGCGCGCTCCGCATTCTGGAGTTCGGCGCGCTCCGCATTCTGGAGTTCGGCGCGCTCCGCATTCTGGAGTTCGGCGCGCTCCGCATTCTGGAGTTCGGCGCGCTCCGCATTCTGGAGTTCGGCGCGCTCCGCATTCTGGAGTTCGGCGCGCTCCGCATTCTGGAGTTCGGCGCGCTCCGCATTCTGGAGTTCGGCGCGCTCCGCATTCTGGAGTTCGGCGCGCTCCGCATTCTGGAGTTCGGCGCGCTCCGCATTCTGGAGTTCGGCGCGCTCCGCATTCTGGAGTTCGGCGCGCTCCGCATTCTGGAGTTCGGCGCGCTCCGCATTCTGGAGTTCGGCGCGCTCCGAATTCTGGAGTTCGGCGCGCTCCGCATTCTGGAGTTCGGCGCGCTCCGCATTCTGGAGTTCGGCGCGCTCCGCATTCTGGAGTTCGGCGCGCTCCGCATTCTGGAGTTCCGGCGCGCTCCGCATTCTGGAGTTCGGCGCGCTCCGCATTCTGGAGTTCGGCGCGCTCCGAGCGTGAAAACTAATGAAACGAAAATGAACAAATTTTGTCAGTGCACATGTCTATTAGCCAAACCATCATTAAACTTATGATCTGAAGGATCAAGTGCCACGTTTTTCCTGTCAGCACACTACCCACTGGTCTTCAGTTTACATGTTCTCAATCTTTTACCAGGTGCATGTTTTAGGTCTCATCTCTTGACTGATTCAAGTATTAATCCTTCAGGCAGCTCTTTAAGCTGCAGGCAGTCCCCAGTTTGTGTTAACAGTACTCGTGCTTTGAGTCGCACTCAATATTTATAAATGTAAGGCTACGTTCACATCTGTGCGGTTCTGCGAAGCCACGTTTTGTGTGGGCATGGCAGCCCATTCATGTGAATGGGCTGCTGTGCCTGCATTTTCATGCAGTAAAAAATATTCTTGCACCTTTAAAATATAGCCATAGGGAATTTTGCACCATGCAATTTCCATCAACCATAAATATTCTTTTTCACATGTCTGGAGACTGGCTAGGCCACTCCATAAACTAAATGTGCTTCTTGAGCCACTCCTATGTTGCCTTGGTGTGTTTTTTTTATTTATTTATTTTTTTTGGGTGGTCATTGTCATGCTGGAAGACCCATCTTCAGTGTTCTGGCTGAGGCAAAGTCTACCTCTACCCTTTAGCAGAGAAACGGCCCCAAAGCATAATACTTCCACCTCTGTGCTTGACTGTAGGGAAGGTGTTCTTAGGGTCATAGCATTTTTCTTCCTCCAAACACTGTGAGTCGAGTTAATGCCAAAGAGCTCATCCTTGCCCCATGAGGCAAAATCCTGCATGGAGCTTCAGACCGTGGGCAATTGATGGTTATTTTGTATTTCTTCCATTTGTGAATAATCGCTCCAACAGCTGTCTCCGTCTCACCAAGCTTCATGCTGATGGTCTCGTAGCTCATTCCAGCCTTCTACCGGTCTACAATCTTGTCCCTTACGACCTTTGGCAGCTCCCTGGTCTTGCCCATGATGGTGAGGTTTGAATGGAAGAAAGATTCTGTGGACAAGTGTCTTTTTTTTTTTTTTTTTTTTTTTTTTTTATACACAACGAGTTGTCGTTCTGAGCAAATCTAAAGTAAAGGGGTAACCAGTGCGCTCAACCAAACACTACTATAACCAATGAAATGGAAAGCAGCCAACATATAAGTGATCTCACACTTGTAAAGGTAAAAATGAATAATGGGGTATGTGGCGCTAACCCTTAATTAAATCATCAAAAAAGCTCAGAAAATCCGAAAGATAAGTGACCTTTGACATAAATATGTAAATATATACGAATATAAATAAATATGTATATACATACAAATAAAAACAATTCCTTAATAAAATATACGTAAAATGGTGAATCCAGATAAGATATGTGAATCCAGATAAAATGTGTAAGAAAGTGACCAATAGATAGATAAAATCTTCAATAAAAATAATAATAATATCCGTGTTGTAATAAATAATAAAGTGAAGAATGATGATTGTAATGAATTATAAAGTAAGCGAGAAATCTTCCATAGAACAAATATAAAGTGCACAGTGCAACGTGCAGGATGTGTGAATACAGAACCGATAAAATGGTTCTGGAAGTGCAAAGGAATTGCAAGGGAAATATATAACTGAACGAATGTGCATTTATATCCCAAGTGGTGATAAAGTGACCATACAGATGAGAAAAAATATTATCACTGTAGGTATGGTAAACCAAGTGGTACCAATAATAAAATAACGATGAAAAATTTACAAAAATTACAAGTCCCAGCTTGTAGAAAAAATATATATAGCGCAAAAACAAACGTTAAAGTCCATCACAGATTGTGGACTTTAACGTTTGTTTTTGCGCTATATATAATTTTTCTACACGCTGGGACTTGTAGTGCACCAGATTTTATTTTCATTTTTTGTAATTTTTTCATCGTTATTTTATTATTGGTACCACTTGGTTTACCATACCTACAGTGATAATATTTTTTCTCATCTGTATGGTCACTTTATCACCACTTGGGATATAAATGCACATTCGTTCAGTTATATATTTCCCTTGCAATTCCTTTGCACTTCCAGAACCATTTTATCGGTTCTGTATTCACACATCCTGCACGTTGCACTGTGCACTTTATATTTGTTCTATGGAAGATTTCTCGCTTACTTTATAATTCATTACCATCATCATTCTTCACTTTATTTATTACAGCACGGATATTATTATTTTTTTATTGAAGATTTTATTTATCTATTGGTCACTTTCTTACACACTTTATCTGGATTCACATATCTTATCTGGATTCACCATTTTACGTATATTTTATTAAGGAATTGTTTTTATTTGTATGTATATACATATTTATTTATATTTACATATTTATGTCAAAGGTCACTTATCTTTCGGATTTTCTGAGCTTTTTTGATTATTTAATTAAGGGTTAGCGCCACATACCCCATTATTCATTGTCGTTATGAGCACCTTCTTAACCTCTTGGCGTCCGCGCTATAGCGAATGACGGCTACAGTGCGGACCTGAATTTCCGGAAGACCGTCGTATGATGTCTTCCCCTTTGCACGCGCTGTGATCAGACTCTGGTGATCAGAGTAAGGGCCCGATCCGGCCCCTTACCACCTGATCAATTGATCACGTGTTTAAACAAAAGCTCGGTAAGCGTGTTTTTTTTTTTTTTTCTCTCTCCTCACACAGACAGTGTGAGGAGAAAAAAAAGCCGATCGCCGGCTTATGTGCAAGGGACATCAGTCCCGATCAGGATGCCAATCAGTACCCCCTGCCAGTGCCACCTATCGATGCCAATCAGTGCCACCTAGCAGTGCTTGCCCAGCACTGCCGCCTTATTGGTGCCCATCAGTGCAGCGTCATCGGCATACTTCAATGAAGGAGAAAAACAACCTGTTTGCAAAATGTTATAACAAATTTTATAATTGTTTTTTTTTTTTTTTTTTTAAATTTGGTCTTTTAAAAAAAAAATTGTTTTTAAATAAACTGCAGAGGTGATCAAATACCACCAAAAAGCTCTATTTGTGGGAAGCGCTGAAACCAGAAAAATTGGTCTGGACAGGAGGGGGGTTTAAGTGCCCAATAAGCAAGTGGTTAAATTGGCAAGACTAATCTGTGTACCACATGATCATACTGTAGCCAGTCTGTGGGAGACAGAATTATTGTTGGTAGTGAATCAAATACTCACTGAACTGCAACTCTGTTTATAACATTTGTATCATGTTTTTTTTCTGGATTTTTGGTTGATATTCTGTCTCATTTAAAAGACACCTATGATGACAATTCTAGACCCTTTGACCTTTTGGAAGTGGGCAAACTTACAAAATCTGCAGGGGATCAAATACTACTTCTCCCCACTGTATTTTTAAAGTATATCTAAAGCCAACTATTTTTAATTTTTGTTTCTGTTGATGATAAAAACTCCTGGCAGGTTGTTTTCAAGCTATTACTTCTAATATGATCGATCCCGTAATATTTATTTTATTTTTTTTCCTTGTAGGCTATCTCTGCATTGTGGGTTTTGGCAGCTTTGTTGTCTGTTATAAATATGGCCCGCTAGAAAACCCACGAAGTATTAATCTGCTGAATTGGACCCTGCAATTGGTTGGTTTGCTGTTAATGTATATCGGTGTCCAAGTGCGCCATGTAGCTCTTTCTATGATGGCGATTGCATTTTGCACGAAACAGATCGAGTACCCTATGCACTGGGCATACAATCTTTACAGGTTTGTTTCTCAACATTCCCTTGTAGCTCAAATGGAGGATATTTATTCTAAAGTGTTTAGTGGGACCAGGAGGTAGAGCCAGCCCTCCAATTTAGCAGGTGGATTGGGGGGTCAGAGAGGGGACCCTTTACTTTGGGCATTGTGGAGTAATCTTGCAGACTGCAGCAATTAAAACATTTTCCCCAGGCCCAATTTGTTCAGCAGGGATCCGAGGCAGAGGAGCTATGCAGTGATTTTTCAGGTGCAGATGGAGTAATCCTATCTACTGTGGTTCCCAACAGTTAAAGTTCTGGCATATACTGGTGGATTGATATAGAGTTCAGAATATCTTCTGTATCAATCCGCCAGGGTAGGCCAGAACTTTAATTGATGTGAAGGATTACTCATCCCACACCCAAAAATTATTAAATGGTCCCATTTCTGCCCCCAGCTCTCTACTGAAGACACAGGGCCCGAAGAAGTTTTTGTTTCTATGGATTACACCATGATGCCCCAGAGTCCCCCTCTCCCTGCCACCTGCCCCCCTAATGAATTGGACTATACCTGATTGGCTAAACTGCCCCGTCAAAGCCCTACGCCGAAATAACGGCGTGGGGGTCCCCCCAAAGTCCATAGCAGACCCTTATCCGAGCACGCAGGCCGGTCAGGAAAGGGGGTGGGGACGACCGAGCCGTACCAGGCCGCGTGCCCTCAACATGGGGGGGGGGTGCTTTGGAGAAGGGGGGGCCCTGCAGCCCCCCTACCCCCAAAGCACCTTGTCCCCATGTTGAGGACAAGGGCCTCTTCCTGACAACCCTGGCCGTTGGTTGTCGGTCTGCGGGCGGGGGGCTTATCAGAATCCGGGAGCCCCCTTTAATAAGGGGCCCCCAGATTGCGGCCCCCCACCCTGTGAGTGAGTATGGGGTACCCCTACCCATTCACCTGGGGGGAAAAAATGTGTACATAAAAAAAAAAAAACACGTTTTTTTAAAAGTCTTTACTAGACAGCTCCGGGGGGTCTTCTCTTCCGTCTTCGGGGGTCTTCTTGCCGGACTCCTCTGCTAGCTTCTGCTCTTTTACTAGCGGAGGAGCCCGGCTTTCTCCTTCGCCGTCGTTCGGGGGTCTTGTCCCGTTCTTCGGTTCTTCTTGCCGGGCCTCCGCTTTCTTCTTCCAGCTGCTCCTTTTTTTTTTTTTTTTAACTAGTGTTGGCCCGGTCTTTTTCTTTTTTTTTTTTTTTTTTTTTTTTTTTTACACAACGCTCTCCCTGGCCGCAATGGAAGGGACACGTTGTCCGGCGACTTGTATAGGGACAAGGGGCGGGGTCACCATATGACATCAGCCGGTGACCCTGCCCCTTGTCCCTAATAATATAAGTGGCTGCACAACACGTCCCGGCCATTACAAGTGGAGACAGCGTCGTGTCAACATCGGGAGAAGAAGCAGAAGGTGGTGGCGACTGACCAGAAGACCGGGCCAACGCCTAGTAAAAGAGCTGCAAGTTGATAGCGGAGGCCCGGCAGAACAAATGAAGAGCGGGTCAAGACCCCCCCCCGGACAGCGGCAGCGACGAAGGAGAAAGCCGGGCTCCTCCGCTGTTAAAAGAGCAGAAGATGGCAGAGGTGCCTGGCGAGAAGACTCCCGGAGCTGTCTAATAAAGTACTTTAAAAACCTGTGTTGTGTCTTTATTTTTAACACTTTTTCCCAGGTGAATGGGTAGGGGTACCATGTACCCCATACTCATTCACATAGGGTGGGGGGCCGGGATCTGGGGGCCCCCTTACTAAAGGGGGTTCCCGGATTCCGATAAGCCCCCCGTCCGCAGACCCCAACAACCAACGGCCACGGTTGTCGGGAAGAGGCCCTTGTCCTCATCAACATGGGGACAAGGTGCTTTGGGGTGGGGGGGGGCGCACGGCCCCCCTTCCCCAAAGCACCCCTCCATGTTGATGGCACGCGGCATGGTACGTGGGGGGGCGCGCTCGCTCGCCTCCACCCCCTTTCCTGACCGGCCAGGCTGCCTGCTCGGATAAGGGTCTGCTATGGATTTTGGGGGGACCCCCACGCCGTTTTTTCGGCATAGTGATTCCCCTTTAAATCCATACGTCCTTGCGTCGGGGCTAGCAAGGTGTCAAGGAGGCAGCGGCATTGACTTCCTTTGCTAGTCCCATCTACCTGGAGTCACGTTCTAAATGAACGGACTTTACTCCGTGTGTGGGCAAGCCCGTTCATTTGAAAAGTCCCGCGGACTAGCTCACAGACGGCCGGATTGTCCGACACCGTCTTTAGTTCTTGACAAGCAGTACTGCTATGTATAGGAGTACCTGCAGCAAAGGCTGCCAGTATTTCTTCTCTGCCTAACATAATTTGTCAGATAAATATGAGCCTGCAGGTGGCGCTTCATTAAATTTTATATATTTTATTGCTAACTGTTAACCAGCGTGTTCTACGCCTTTTTATCACCTTTTTTACATGGCATAATAAGTTTGAAAAATTGTGCAATTTGCAGAAATTAAAGTTGCTTTTGACATTCCAGAAAGGTGTCTAAATTCAGAGCGAAACCCAGCCCACCACGCTTTCTGACAGAGGAAGAATACCGGAAGCAAGGAGAACTAGAGACAAGGAAAGCATTAGAAGAATTACGTGATTACTGCACTAGTCCAGATTCTCAATCCTGGAGGATCGTGTCACGCATCCAGTCACCAAAGAGGTAATTTATGCTTTCTTTAGTTCCATTTCTCAATTTGTGAATGTGTTTCATGTGGTTCAGTTGAAAGTGCCACCTAGTGTTTTCACATGAGCTGTAAATACCAGGAAAAATATACCATCAATTATTAACAAAGTAAACGGGACACTTTTTTTTTTTTTTTTTGCTGCCTTGTTAGGTCAGTGTACTGCCTAACAGACAAAGGGCAATAGGAGCTTTTCAGTGTTAGTCATGAAACTTGGTGATTATTAAAGGTTAAATATATATATATATATATATATATATATATATATATATATATATATATATATATATATATATATATATATATATATATATATATATTATACTTGCCTGCTCTGTGCAATGGTTTTGCACAGAACAGCCCCAATCCTCTTCTCGGGTCTACTGCTGGCGCTCTTGGCTTCTCAGTGCCCCCAAAGCAAGCAACTTGCTATGGGGGCACTCGTGCTTGCTCTGTTCCAAGCCCCACTAGGTTTGGCCCAGTCCCTTGCTCTCCCCTCATTGGCAGTTGACAGCAGTGAAAGCAATTTGCTCCCGCTGCTGTGCCTAAGCCAATGAGGAGGCAGAGAACTGGGAGAGCAGCCGCACATTGCTGGATCAGGTATTAAGGGGGCTGTATACTGAAGGTTTTTTACCTTCTTCATGTTTGCAATGCATGAAGGTAAAAAAAAAAACAGCCTTTTATAAACACTTTAACTTATTTAGCCAAAAATAAAAAAAAATATTTTTTACTGTAGAACATAAATTGAATCTCAAATGCAAGGGGGTGAGCAGGACTACCTTAAAATATTTGAAATATGCTTTTTATTGCTGCCCCATTGGAATTATTTCTGCTCACTACAGAAAGTTCTTATCAAGGATGCTAACCTTTTCTTTTTCCTATTTATTAGAAATAATTATGTAGACCCAAAAGTGCTAGAAGAAGTCCAAAACACCACTAGTGGGCGTATGCAGGAGGTGATTAAGCTTGAAAATGTCACAAAGCGGTTTATGCTGACCACCCCACTCACCAGACTTCACTACCCCTGCAGGGGTGGTCAGCATAAACAGATATTCATAGGTGGTCCGTCTGCGGTTGTTCGCTTTGGGCCCCTTACACTGCCTTGTTCAGCTGCTGTATCCGCTCAGGATGTTCTCACTGCTTCACCTAGCACTGCGTCTTCCTAGATAGCATAGCATGTGAAATTTCCATTTGGGGGGATGTCCCAAGGTATGAATCCTCACAGGGAAGAGAGGATCTCGTAGTATTTAATTTTTTTATTTAAAATGAAAATTAAAAAACAAATACTAAAAACACAAGCCTTTCCTGTAATGGGTATGGCTCTGCTGAGCTACAGTACTAGCACAATGTGAAGGCGGTTCGCAGCGTGCGCTCAAACTGCGTTCCAAGCTTCTACTTCTGTACCAGAAATGATGTAAGTGCGTAGCTCCTCCTTATGCGTTTCGTCATATGACATTTTCAAAGGCGACGCCATCTTACTACACCACACTGTGTTTTGAAGCAAGCGGTCATGCGTGACCCTCCTATTATCCTGGTCAGCAGCCTTCATAGCCACACCTAGGGGCTTAAGAACACACACCCAGATCTACCCTTCTACGCAGTAGAAGAGGATGGATGGGGCGTTTATAAACAGCGCGGTGGGCGGGGAGCTTCCACATCCATCACACATAGGTGACACATAAACCCGACTTGATACTACGGTCTTGCATCACTGCTTGCCTCTTACAATGTGAAGGAGGGCAAAACATTACATAAATTAACACAACTGAGCATCATTGCATATATCAAGAATCCCATTAATGCAAATATTAAACATTATACAGAAGGTAGGATCCATCTCTATCCATTATTGGATAGCAATGCTGTAAGTTGAACTCAGTGGTGTAAATGGTAATTACATCTTACGGTTATAGTTGTGTTCTGAAAGAACGCCACAATAAATGTGCCAAACCCAGCTAGTACCTACACACACCCCAAGCCTGATGTCATAAAGATGGACTGAGCGTTCTACAATAAATATACCTTCGACTGAACATTCTACAATAGATATACCATCAGGGACAGCAGTAATTTAGTAATTGACGAACTGCTGACACTGGGGATGTGGATAAAAATAATAAATGCTGATGTATATAACGACATACGAAGCCAGAGGGGCTCCCAAGAAGTTTAGGAAGGTATGGTTTTGATGGGTAGCCTGAGAATACACTGGAGAGGAGGCGGACATAGACAATTAGTTTACTAGCATGCTTAGGCCAATTTCACTTTTGGTAAAGTGATAAAGGGAAGGTAATGACCATCTGTCCTCAACAGGGACAGTTTTTTTTTTTTTTTGCATACTACCGAGCATAACTTGCACAGCAGTCCTCCCCCGGCGAGGGAGGGAAGGGAGTTTTTTTCTGGTTGGACTATATAATGTGTTTTGGTAATGCGTCATGTTTTTTTGAAAAAAGCACATGTATTTTGATATATGATGGGGGAGGAGGTTTTTTTTTCTGCTAGGCTTCACTAAGCACGAATGAATATGTATAACGTTTATTATCAATGATGGATGTTCGTTTTTCCATTGAACCAGATGTAACCCTGTCTGTTGTAATGTATGAATAATACAGTGTGCAAGATCTTTTTGGAAAAAAAAGTAGCGAGTGTACAGCTTGTATAACAGTGTAAATTTGCTGTCCCCTCAAAATAACAACACACAGCCATTAATGTCTAAATCGCTGGCAACAAAAGTGAGTACACCCCCTAAGTGAAAATGTCCAAATTGTGCCCAAAGTGTCTATTTTGTGTGGCCACCATAATTTTCAGCACTGCCTTAACCCTCTTGGGCATGGAGTTCACCAGAGCTTCGCAGGTTGCCACGGGAGTCCTCTTCCACTCCTCCATGACGACATCACAGAGCTGGTGAATGTTTGAGACCTTTGCGCTCCTCCACCTTCCATTTGAGGATGCCTCACAAATGCTCAATAGGGTTTAGGTCTGGAGACATGCTTGGCCAGTCCATCACCTTTACCCTCAGCTTCGTTAGCAAGGCTGTGGTTGCCTTGGAGGTGTGTTTTTAGGGTCGTTATGTTGGAATACTGCTCTGCGGCCCAGTCTCCGAAGGGAGGGGGGAATCATGTTCTGCTTCAGTATGTCACAGTACATGTTGGCGTTCATGGTTCCCTCAATGAACTGTAGCTCCCCAGTGCTGGAAGCACTCATGCAGCCCCAGACCAAGACACTCCCACCACCATGCTTGACTGTAGGCAACACACACTTGTCTTTGTACTCCTCACCTAGTTGCAGCCATACATGCTTGAACCCTGCTTTTCTTCTGTTTGCGTGCTTTCTTGTGCATAATCTTAAAAGGCTTCCTTCTGGGATGACAACCATGCAGACCAATTAAATGCAGTGTGCGGCGTATGGTCTGAACACTGACAAGCTGACCCCACCCCTTTAACCTCTGCAGCAATGTTGGCAGCACTCAAGTCTACTTGCCAAAGACAACCTCTGGATATGACGCTGAGCACATGCACTCAACTTCTTGGTCGACCATGGCGAGGCCTGTTCTGAGTGGAACCTGTCCTGTTAAACCGCTGTATGGTCTTTTGCCACTGTGCTGCAGCTCAGTTTCAGAGTCTTCTCAATCTTCATTGCCTAGGCCATCTTTATGTAGAGCAATTCTTTTTTTCAGATCCTCAGAGTTCTTTGCCATGAGGTGCCATGTTGAACTTCCAGTGACCAGTATGAGAGTGATGACACCAAATTTAACAAACCTGCTCCCCATTGACACCTGAGACCTTGTAACACTAACGAGTCACATGACAGCGGGGGCGATAAAATGGCTAATTGGGCCCAATTTGGACATTTTCACTTAGGGGTGTACTTGCTTATGTTGCCAGCGGTTAAGACATTAATGGCTGTGTTATTTTGAGGGGACAGCGCATTTTACACTGTTATAGAAGCTGTACACTCACTACTTTACATGGTAGCAAAGTATAATTTCGTCAGTGTTGTCACAGAATAAAATATTTACAAAAATGTAGGGGTATACTCATTTTTGTGAGATACTGTATGTGAGTGGAGCACCGTGGCATGCAGTGTAGGTGAAAGTGTGTGTGTGCGCGCTATTTCCAAACTCGGTCTTTTAACTCCTTGCCAACCGCTGCACGACGATATATGTCGGCACAATGGCAGTGGTGGGCAAATAGGCATACCTCTATGTCCCCTTTTAATTGGTGGGGCTAGCGTACAGCGTGACCGCGCGTCGCGGACTGGCGTCTGCCGGTGTCCCAGCGATCATGTCAATAAGCCGCAGAAAGGGAAGATGCCTATGTAAACCAGGCTTTTCCCCGTTCTGCCTAGTGCAGTGATGGCGAACCTTGGCACCCCATAAGTTTTGGAACCACATTTCCCATGATGCTCATGCACTCTGCACTGTAGTTGGGCATCATGGGAAATGTAGTTCCAAAACATCTGGAGTGCCAAGGTTCACCATCACTGGCCTAGTGATATGACAGGGATCTACTGCTCCCTGTCATCTGGAGCAGTGATCGCTGTTGTGTCAGTGGTAGCCCCCCCCCCCCCCAAAGTTAGAATAACTCCCTAGGACACTCTTAACCCCTTGATCGCCCCCTAGTGTTTAACCCCGTCCCTGCCAGTGTCATTTACACAGTAATCAGTCCATTTTTATAGCACTGATCACTGTATAAATGACAATGGTCCCAAAATAGTATCAACAGTGTCCAATGTGTCCGCCATAATGTCAGTCACGATAAAAATCGCATTGCTAATAAACTAAAAAAAAAATGAATAAAAATGCTGTAAAACTATCCCCTATGTTGTAGACGCTATAACTTTTGAGCAAACCAATCAATATACGCTTGTTGTGATATTTTTTTTAACCAAAAATATGTAGAATACATATCGGTCTAAACTGAGGGAAAACATAATTTTTATATAATAAAAAAAAATTATATATATATATATATATATATATATATATATATATATATATATATATATATATATATATATATATATATATATATATATATATATATATATATATATATATATATATATATATATATATATATATATATATATATTCTACATTTTTTTTGGGGGGGGGGGGATATTTATTCTAGCAAAATAAAATATTGCTTTTTTTTTTTTTTTTTTTTGGGAGGCTATATGAATGAGGTTGAGCACTTTAAAAATGCATCTTTGACTTCCTGGGTGAATAGAAGCCCAACTTGAGGTTGGTCAAGTGCAGGAGGAGTCCATTGGAGAGAATTTTTATGATGAGCTATAGATCCAAATTCAAGGGGAATATGGGTCTATAGCTCGTGCAAGTGGAGGGGTCTTTTTGCCCATATGATGTAATGCATTAACAGCAGCCTGGATTTCTTTTGGGGAAATGGAAGAATCGATGTCTGAACAAACAAAAGGGTCCAGAGTAGTAAAATTAGAGAAGGAGATGTATACTTTGATCTTGTCAAGCCTGGATTGGGCAGTAATGGAGGTTGTATAAAAAGCAATAGAAGGTCACAAATTGTCTTTTGAGTGAACGACTAGTTTTAGAGCCCTGAGGTGATTCAAAGCGGATCTTAAGTCCATTTTTAAACTTCTAATTGCATTCTCTACCCCTCTTGGAATACCAATAGATAAAAAAAAAAAAAAAAAAAAAAAAAAAAAAACTTCTAGCAACAAATACCCTTTTTTTTTTTTTTTTTATTTATTTTATTTTTTCTACTTCTAGATGGTGAATTTAATCTAGAAGTTTATCTTGGCGCTCCTCTCGTTTTCAGTCTAGAGCCATGTTTGATGGTAATAGGCTCTCATTGAGCCTCCAGTGCCAGTCCTTTTGACATTATCTCACATCTGATAAATCCCCAAAGAGACTGGGGGGTCTGACCAATGTTCCTAATTGACGTCTGATGGACTAAGGGGATGTACCTGTGTGGAATCAAGAAGTCAATATGCGACTTTAAATTCAACCCATTCTTACATGAGCAATATTTTTATTTTTTAAGGCTAGGCGATGGATAGAAACTTGCAGTGGGCTTGGGAACCCGTACGTTTTTCAAGCCTGTTCAGCTGTGATGAGTAAGATCTTGATTGTATGCCGAAACTTCCACAACTGCCTCTGTGGAAGGCATGTCACCCTTTCATTACCCAGAGTTCTTTTCACTTGGTACATATTGGAGCAGCTGTTTTGGGGGCCGCTTGGGGTTTGTACATTGTGACCAGATAGCAATACTACTTGTGATGAAGATAGGATTTTGGGGGAGGCAATGCACCAGGCCAGCTTTATGACTCTTGTGGGTGTTTGGGTGAATAGGGCTCTAGCGATTGAGCTGCAGTTCAGATAGTCTTTTTAAGCTGTTCAATTGTGGTTTAGGAACCTGTGTTTGATAGGACAAGTGATAATTATGATGGTCTTATTTGGTGATTGCAGTTAACTGTGGAAGATTGTCTATTTCTACTTCAGTGGCTGTGATATTGGAGGTACACTTTAAGCCCCCTCGGCGCATTTTCACTCATCACACATAAGGCAGCCCATCCACCTGAATGGGCTGCCCTACACAAAGCAATCGCCCAAAAGAAGCTGCAGAACCTTTTTTTTTTTTTTAATTTTAAAGCAGAGCTTGGTTTTTGGTGCAGAGCATTTCTGAAATGCAAGGAGATGCACAGATGTGAATGGAGCCTCATAGTTCTTGTGTTAACGCACCATTTTCACATTTTGAGGCCCCATTCGTATCTAGCGTAGTGGGTGCGCATATTTTATGGCCATCTTGTACACCTAAAATTACTAGTTGCCCTTTCGGTGCCATTAATTAACGGAACACCGACGCAAACTCATTTTGCCATGTGAAAAAACAAGGGGCAAATGCTGCAAAACTCAGTAAAAAAAAATGCAACCCACAACGCCAAAATGTCTCATTAACCACATGATGTGCAGCCAATTGAAATCAACAAGCTGCCCTATGCGTGTCACAGGAAAAATGATGCAGTGTGTGCTCCCACTATGCTAGATGTAAATGGGGCCTGAATATGAAATTGGTGCGCTAACTCTTCAAGAATGAGGCTCCATTCTGTGCATTTCCTTGCATTTCAGAAATGCGCTGCACCAAAAATCGTAGTAAAAGCACCAAGCTCCGCTCTTTAAAAAAAAAAATATATATAATTCTGAAGCTTCTTTGGGGCAATTGCTTTGTGTGGGGCAGCCCATTCAGGTGGATGGGCTGCCCTATGTGAGTAAAAATGCTCCAAAACGTGCAGCTGGGAATGGGCGGGTGGATGATGCAGGGTGTGTGCTAATGAGGTCAGCTGGTAACTCCTTCCTGTGTCATGACCTACAGTCTGACCAGGAAGTAAGACATTATTAATGGATACATCTGGAAACATGGATGAGGACAAGTAAAGTAAGTGTATGTAGAATTAATGGGATGCGTTGATTTTATATTTTTGCAAAAAAAGTACATGAATGCTCTATTGGTACATAGTGGGGCTGGAATTTAGAAAAAAAGTGAACAAAGGTGCTTTTTGTCCCTAGACCAGGGTTTTTCAAAATACTTCCTGGCATGTCAAACTCAATGCAGATAGTGTTGTGCTCCCTAATGCTGCAGAAGAGATATTCACAAAGCCACTGTGCAGTACATATAAACTAATGAGATTGTAAAAAAAAAAAAAATATATGCATTCATTACTGTGCATTGCAATAAATCTGAATCAGTGGCAACACATATTGATAAAACCTCAATGCATAGGTGTGCAGCCAGCCTCAAGTGTGTGTTTTTCCCCACCACCCTTATAAAACTCATAATTTTTCATTACATTTCCATGTTTCCATGTGCACCCCAGCCACCCCCCGTGCATCAGAATTTCAAACTCTGAATTACCGTATATGTACCATAACTATTTTCCCTCAATCTTTGAATTGAAAAAAAAATGTAGTCTTTGCCATCTCGTATTTAAAGGGTATGAATGGTAGTTATGAGTGATTTATTTATTTTTATTTTTTTTTGAGGAATATTTTATTTTGAAAATTTTTGGCAGTGCTTATATTTTGAAAAACAAAAAACAAATCTCATTGCTTGCTAGGTATTCCTACACTGAAAACCCAAGAACCATGATAAGTCCTTGCAGGAAAGAGAGAAGAGGAAGGGAGAACATGGTACTTACTTTATTGTACATATATCCACCAATTTATGCCAGTATAATTTTTAGTTTTACATTTTTGTCTGCGAGCATGCTTTGAAAGCTCTCAGGAAATTTTACATTTTGATAAGTGCTTGTAGTTCTGGGACTTGCACTAAAGCAAACCTGAAATGAGGAAAGTTCTACCACACCATTGTGAGCAGCACATTGTAGACAAATGCAGGTGCCAGTGCATCATGTCCCTTATTTAATTTCAATGCCTCCATTGGCCACGTGGCAAATATCAGTTCAGGTAACTGAGTTTAGAGGAAAGCTCAACCTCCTTTCACCCACTAAGCCTTACTATTGCCCCATCACAGTGGCAGGCAGTCAGTACAAAAATGAGACTAAGGTATGGGTTGCTTCTTGACTAAGGTAACTGTTTTTGTTATAGATATATCAGGTTATTCTTGGATTCGGGAGCACAAGGCACCCTAACATTAAATCTAAGGTTTGATGTGTAAGAACATGAAAGTACCCACAATGTGCTGCAAAGTGGTGTGGGTTTTTTTTTTTTCACTTCAGGTTTGTTCAAGACCAGGTTCACACCTATGCCAATTAGATGCGGCTTTCCCCGCATCCAATTCGTATAGCAGAAGAATGTGACCGGCTCCATATCTCCGTTGCGGCTGCGGAGCGCACCGCACAGAAACGCTGTGCATTTTTGGCTCAGTTTCAGGGCCGAATTCAGGCATAGATTCGGCCCCGATTCATCCCTGAAACGGAGAACAGGGACGCACAGCACCTCTGTGCGATCTGTGGCCGGTTCCAGTGTGAACCCGACCTAAAAAATACATTATCCTTTGCCTATCCTAATGTTCCTTGACAACTTTTCCAAATCGTGAAGAGAACTAGCAGTTGCTGGTGCATATTACTGTCATTGCTACGCTCAAGCTATGCTAAGCTGTTTATAAAGCATAATCCTGTGGGCTCAATAGTGTAATTGGAAGAATTGACACTGAGGGCGTGTTACAGGTGCTATAAAAATGGTGCCTGCAAAACGCCCTAAAAAAAGCTACTCTATGCACTCCAGGGCTTTCACACTGGAGCGGTGCGCTGGCAGGGCGTCAGGAAAAAGTCCTGCCAGCAGCTTCTTTGGAGCAGTGAACTCGCCACTCCTCCACCGCTGCTCCCCATTGAAATCAATGAGACAGCGCTGCAATACTGCCAGCAAAACGCTGCTCCGGCCGGCTGCATTTTGCAGGCGGATTTAACCCCTTTTCGCCGGCTAGCAGGGCAGTTTTATCCCGAATAGCGATGCTAAAACGAAGGTAAAGCGGCGCTAAAAATAGTGCCGCTTTACCGCTGACACCCTAGGTGAACCTGTTGCCCTTTCTCTCTGACTGCGCACTATTATATACATGAATGGGTTTGTGAGCAAGTTGGTTGTGTTCTGTATTTTTATGGATACTTTAATACTGGTGTTATGGAGATACATTAGTAGTAGTAGTAGTGTAGTCATGGTGAAATGGTGTGTTGTGTGTTTGTTTTGTTTTTTTTTTTGTTTTTGCAGTGAGAGAAAAATTAAAATGGTATTTTTTTTTTAATTTTAGTGTTTTTGTTTTTTTTTGTTCTTGTATTTAACTGCAAATGTTCTCCCTGCCTGTTTTTTGTCCAGATTCGCTGACTTTGTGGAGGGTTCATCTCACCTCTCACCGAATGAAGTCTCTGTACATGAACATGAATATGGGCTTGGTGGCTCTTTCTTGGAAGGGGAGTTATTTGGGGAAGAAAGTGACATGGAAACTGAAGATAATGATGAACTGGAACCTGAAATTCCTCAACCCTTATTTAGGTCACCCCATAGTTGATGTTCCTTGGTCCTCATCTTTCATTGTCTGGACTTTCCTCTTTCAAAAGCCATAGAATTGATAATGGAGCCATAGATGGACTCTTGGAAAGTCAATGATTGAAAAGTTGCACTGAAGCTTCTTACTGTTTACTGTGAAGACTTGACACCAGAAACGGCTTACATTCTTGGAAACAAAACGTGCTCAGTGCTGCTTTTCCTTGAGAGCTGTAGATTCTGCACTTTGTGCTACTATGCAAAACGTTCTGCCTCCTGAATATGCTGTCCAACCTCTGAGTACATGTACAGTTACAATTTTAACTATTCTATGTTGATACCACAACAGATCGGTTTCTATTGCAAATGTTTTGTTTTTCCTTTATTCACACCCATGCTTTTTTTTTCTGCCTGATATGTCCTATGTTGAAATCAATGCAAGCTCATATTTAACGTGCATGTTGATGAATGTTTAGATCAAGGATCCTCAAACTACGGCCCTCCAGCTGTTGTGGAACTACACATCCCATGAGGCATTGTAAAACTCTGACATTCAGACATGACTAGGCATGATGGGAATTGTAGTTCCTGAACAACTGGAGGGCCGTAGTTTGAAGACCCCTGGTTTAGATTGTTGGTGCATTTCATAATGAACATCACTGTGTGTTGATGTGCAACTTGACACACTTGCTTTGAGTTTTCATTGATTTCATTGCAAAACTAATCAAGCAAAAACAGATGTGAATCCAGCCCTCCTAGTCCTATTCCTACCAGGCTTTTTGTTTTGGATAGGGTGGAGAAGAGTTAGAAACTGTCCTTGGCAATGTAGAGTAAATATCGAGGGCCTTATTGGTGTGAAGTACAGAGAAAATTGCTAGCAGAGAGAAGGCATAAAAAAATGTGAGATTCTTGCTAAGCTTCTTCCGCTATGATGTGAAGGGTTTCCATTGCTATTGCGTCTTCCCCTTCACTTTTTGTCCAGTAAATGATGTTGCTGGGAAAGCAAGTAAAAAAGAATCTCCCCAGCTAGAACCCAGACAGCAATGAAAACCTGACGGGTTATAATCCTTCTCCACTCAATCTAAATTACAAAATAACCAACGCTGGTCTGGGACAATAATGGCCTCGGTTTTGTTTGTCAAAATTCTTTTTTTATTTTTTTTTAATTATTATTTTTAAACATGTCATTTTCCTGCATGTTTTGTGTTTTTTAAAAGTGTGTGTTTTTTTTGTTTTTTTGTTTTTCTTATATCAAATATGTAAATATACTATTAAAGAAAATCTTGTTGCCAGAGGACATGTTATAGAAATATTTGAATTGCAAGCCTACCTCAGTGCCCAAGGAATATTAGGGACTCTTTTGTGTAGTAATAGGTCATGCGGTATACGTATGACGCATGCATCTAATGGAGTGTTATTCTGTATTACCGATAGCTAATGTTTTTTTGTAAAACCCTATTTTGGATAACTGTGTGTGTGGTGTGTGTTTAGCACATATAAGCCACTGCATATTTTAAAAGTATTTGTTACAAGCAGTATTGGAAAGACCATGACAAAATATATGGAGGTAATTTTTAAAACTAGCGCAGACTGGAAGTTAAGCAGGTAATAATACATTAAATATATTGAAATTTGCAAATTTACCTCACGACTAGTTTCTGGGCCTGAGTTGCTAATGCCCCTTTAAATAAAAAGTCAGGTGCCTGTTTGAGTTTTTTATATTGTGGTAAATAAAAAACGCATTTGACTGGGCACTGTCAATCTGTACATCTTTGCTTTAACTCCTAAGCAGGTGAAATTTTGCACTTTAAAAAAAAAAACATGCACTTTGGGGTGGAGGGAAACATGTGGTCTGGTCCAGATTATGCATAAATTTCCCAGCTTTCATCCGAAACAAAGATCTAATTGTGTTTTAACCTAGTGGCATAAAGGAGATCAAGATCACTTAACGCAAATCTAGGTTTGCAGTGTTCTCCCGACTAGTCACAGTGGGGTTGATTTACTAAAACTAGAGTGCAAAATCTGGTGCCGCTGTGTAAAGTAGCCCATAAACTTTATAACAATCAGCTTGTTCAATTAAGCTTTGACAAAAAAAAAAAACCTGGAAGCTGATCCCTATGCAGAGCTGCGCCAAATTTTGCACTCCATTTTTTTTTTTTTAATCAAATCAACCCCCTATGCAACTAACAAAATATTCATCCCCAGCAATACAAGGTTCTCACTCCTACTGCCATCCTCTACCAATTTCTTTCAGGGGTTTTTCCTCTTTAGGCACTGGGCAGCCATGCTAGCTGGGGTTATATTGTCTTGCCACCTTGCTCCATTCTCGGCATCTTACAGATGCTCCATTGGCAGAGTGTATACCAAGAGAATGTTTAACAGGCAAGTATAGCATTTTTTTTAATTTTTTTTGAAGAGGCATATTTTTTATTTAATTTTTCAACAAAAGATACTACCTGCTATAAAAGAAAAAAAAAATTGAAGTCCCCAACGCTCTCATTCATCTTGAGTCTCTGCAGCATCTGATTTTATTATATATTTTGACATTCTGGCAGTATACATTTTTCACTGCAGGTGACTTTAAAAACCATGGCCCTGGAAAATTAACATTTAGTTAATGTTAGAAATATACCCTACAATGTTTTTTCTTTTGTAAAACTTCACAATCTTTTATTTTAAAGACCATGAAACCACTGATACCAAACACGATAGGTGGCCAACAGAAGACCGTACATGTGATGTCTGCAACATGCACAAATAAAACGGCTTTGCATTTGGATATGGCTATCAATAAGCTAGGAAAGGCCTCCCTTCTGAAATCTTTTGGCGTGTTGACAATATTGACAGCCCCAGTGTGAAACCTGTCATTGCTGGGGCATTCTCATGATGTTGCTGCCTGTATTTTTGAGGATTTTCTTTTTATCCAGGTTAGTTGAGCTGACATATTCTTGATGGGAGGCATAACACAAGTAGCCAAAGGAGTGTTATCTGGGCAACTTTACGGGGCTTAACTAATTGTGTCAACTAGGCTGTATAGTGCAGGAATAAGTGACTGCTGTACACCAATGACGTCAATAGCGGCTCCGTCCTAAAAACTTCCTCTCTAAATGCAACTCATTTTACCCAATAGGGTTTAGTTGTAGAAAATGTCTGTATGGCTAACTCCAGTTGGGTGATGTGTTACAGGAGTGAGGACTGCTATTATGTTTTTTCTGTGGAATAAACTTTTGATTTATAGTGACTTAATTGGTGTGTGGCATACTCATCTCTGCACTGATAGAGATGTGCATGGCTCTGTTTGCCTCTGGGACATGGCATTTCAGGTGGCAGCAGGAAGTGTTCGGATTTAAAGAGGAGAGGAATGTTCCATATCTACTAAGCTGTGTAGTTATTGCACAAAGGCTAATGAATACTCAAAAAAGAAATAGTTTGGGTTTTAAGTCTTCTAGTCAATTGAAGGCTGACATGCGATGACTTGCCCTAAATTTGTGGCATATATTTCAGAGAATATCAGTAAATCTATAATAAAGTTTTCTCATATTTACACAGTAATAAATGGAGGCAACACTGCTGAAAATTCTCAATTTAAGGTGCTTTTAGTAATGCTTTCACATTACAGCATTTTGTGTTTATTATAAAATATATATTTTTATTAAAAATGTTTGTTATATTTGCTTCTTTGATGTCTTTATTTTTCAGTCCTACTGTAGGGGGGCGGGGGGTATGCTAGGCCATGCAGTAAACCTGGGCACAGTACTCCATCTCCAATTTGGGTTAATCATAATCAAAATGTAGTTGTTTTAGGGTTGGATAAACCTCCAACTTTATGGATGCATATAATCCACTAAATATATATATTCTACGCTCCCATTTTTAAGCCTAACCCAGAAATGTTAACCTGAAAGAACAGTATATACATGGTGATAAGGAAGTGGTGTGTGCTACAGGGAAATTTGAGTGACACGATTTATTTTTTTTTTTATTAAAACCCTGCCAGTCTCAAAAAAATAAATAATGCAATTCCCCTACAATAAGAGTTCATGTATTCTTTCTGGTGCCCCATATCTCCTATCTTTTCTCCACTCCAGTGCTGACTTTTCAGCATTTGTAACTTGTGCGTCTGATGCCTGTATCTCCTTTTCTCTGCCCACTTTTTTTTACCACAGTACTCCAGTGACATAAGGGTCAGAGGAGGAAACCACAGCAGGCAACAATACCAATATGTGCCAAGCAGCATGTAAAAAAAAAAATAAACAAATGTAGAGTGAGGGTATGATAAGCCTTCCCTGATTCAAAATAAATTGGAGATGGAGAGTATGAACAGGTCCCCTATTAACCACTTCAGCCCCGGTGAATTTGGCTGCTCAATGACCAGAGCACTTTTTGCGATTCGGCAATGCATAATTTTAACTGACAATTGCGCGGTCGTGCAATGTTGTACCCAAACACAATTGACGTAGTTATTTTTTTTTCCCCACAAATAGAGCTTTCTTTTGGTGGTATTTGATCACCTCTGCAGTTTATATTTTTTGCGCTATTAAAAAAAAAAAGCAATTTTTTTGAAAAAAAAGCAATATTTTTTACTTTTTGCTATAATAAATATCCCCCAAAAATATATAAAAAAAAACACGTTTTTTTTTCCCCTCAGTTTAGGTCGATGTTGTTGTTGTTTTTTTTTTTTTACGTAAAAAAAAAAAAAATGTAGAATAAATAAGTGTATATTGATTTGCGCAAAATGTATAGCCTGTACAAAATAGGGGATTGTTTTATGGCATTTTTATTATAAATGTATTTATTAGTAATGGTGGCGATCTGCGGTTTCTTTTTTTTTTTTTTTTAATCGGGACTGCTACATTTCGGCGGACACATCGGACATTTTTGACACTATTTTGGGACCATTGTCATTTATACAGCAATCGGTGCTATAAAAATGCATTGACTACGGTATAAATAGCAGTGAAGGGGTTAAGTGTGTCCTAGGGAGTGATTCTAACTGGGTTGGATGGGCTTCAACACACAGGACAGTGATCACTGCTCTCGATGACAGAGCTGTGCTGTGTCCTGTCACTAGGCAGAATGAGGAAATGCATTGTTTACAAAAGCATCTCCCCATTCTTCCTCTCCGTGACAAGATCGCGCCACCTGGCGGATACTGCTTCTTAAAGGGGACGTGCCTGTACGCCTTTTTGCCTACCAGTGCCACTCTGCCGCCGTAAATAGGCGTGCGCTGGTCGGCAAGCGATTAAAGTGTTACTAAACCTGCATTCATTATCTGGTCTCCCATAGTACACAGAAATGCAATTTATTTTTGTTTCTATAAATTGATAAATACATTTTTCATCAGCAGTATATAGCAGTCTTGTGACTTCTATCAGTTCCTAGTAAAGCTTGTAGCAGGAGTTTTTATTCTCCCCTGTAGATAGTGCTGATTGGTCCTGTGCTGATCACATGCATCCTCCCAAGAAAAAAAAAAAACTAGCAATACACACCAAACTGAGCATGTGCAGTCCATTCCCTGGCTCTGTAAATATCATCAGGTTATTTTTTTGGAGATGGTGGAAGAAGGGGAGGATCAGAGAAGATCGGATCAAACAGCCTTTATACACAATGCAAATGATTAACCTGTTAGGTTCCACAGTGAGTATGATGAGCATGCTTTACTGCACATACAGACTGATTTTACTGTTGTGGGTTTAATACACTTTATGCAAAATGGCTGGGCAGTAAGTTAATACATTAACTACTTGCCTACCAGCCACGAACACCTCCTTACTGACCAAGCCATTTTTCAGCTTTCAGCGCTGTCGCATTTTGAATGACAAATGCGCGGTCATGCAACGCTGTACCCAAATAAAATTTTTATCATTTTTTCCCCACAGATAGAGCTTTATTTTGGTGGTATTTGATCACCTCTGCGGTTTTTATTTCTTGCGCTATAAACAAAAGAAGAGGGACAAGTTTGAAAAAACATAATATTTTTTACTATTTATTATAATAAATATCCAATTTTTTTTTTTTTTTTTTTTAAACAAATTTTTTCCTCAGTTTAGGCCAATACGTATTCTTCTACATATTTTTGGTAAAAAAAAATCGCAATAAGCGTATATTGATTGGTTTGCGCAAAAGTTATAGCGTCTACAAAATAGGGGATAGATTTATAGCATTTTTATTATTATTTTTTTTTTTACTAGTAATGGCGGCGATTTGCGATTTTTATCGTGACTGCGACATTGCGGCGGACACTTCGGACACTTTTGACTAATTTTTGGGACCATTCACATTTATACAGCGATCCGTGCTATAAAAATGCATTGATTACTGTATAAATGTGACTGGCAGGGAAGGGGTTAACGCTAGGGGGCGCTGCAGGGGTTAAAATGTACCCTATCTTGGTGATTCTTACTGTGGGGGGAGGGGACTGACTGGGGGAGGAGACCGATCGGTGTCCCTATGTACAAGGGACACACCATCGGTCTCCTCTCCTCTGACAGGACGTGGATCTGTGTGTTTACACACACAGATCCACGTCCTGCTCGATTACCGGGCAATCGCGGGTGCCTGGCGGTCATCGCGACCGCCGGGCACGCGCACCGAGGCCCCAGCTACGCGGCGGGCGCGCGCCTCCTGCGGCGCGCGCGCGCCCCCCGCGGCGCGCGCGCGCCCCCCAGTGGCCAAATTGGAGACGACGTCATATGACGGCGTCCCGCCACAGTAGCTGAACCGTCCCGCCGTCATTTGACAGTGGGCGGTCAGCTAGTGGTTAAACAGCTGTCTTCTGAGGGTGGGAAGCTATTAAAAACCCATTAGTGGTGCTCATGCAACCAAGCAGGCTCTGTGATTGCTATGTTTATTGGAGGGTACAGAGCAGATGAAATTTGGTTCTGCTCAATGGAGTTGCTTACCAATTACAATGTAAAGAGAGGCTGCAGTTTGAATACATCGCTCGGATTCTTCTTGCAGATTGGACTTTCCTTCATAGTGGCTGTGAGCATCACTAGTCCTAGTGTAAGCCAGCAACAGTTTTCCTGATCACAGACCAGAGTAAGCCAAGAACTTTGTTCCTGATCGCTGGCCGCAACAGTAGTCCTCAACTCTAGCCACACTAGACCAGTGTTAGCCAGCAACTTAGTGATACCAGACCTATGTAAGCTAGCATTAGTGTTCCTGAGTCACCAGTGCAGCTAACAGCAGTGTGCCAGATCCCTGCCACACAAGTCCCAGTATCACTAGACTAGTAAACGAGCAGCAGTGTTCCTGATTGCTAGACACATCCCTCTCACCACACCTGTGTAAGCTAGCAGTTTTCCTGAACACTGACTGGCTACTGCACCAGTCCCAGTGTCACCAGACTAGTGTAAACCAGCAACAGTGTTCCTGATTGCAGCTACACCAGTGCCAATGTTGCCGGACCAGTGCAGCCAGCAATGGTGTGTATAATTGATGCTGCGCCAGTGTAAGCCAGAAACAGTATTTCTGATTGTCAACACATCAGTGCCATCATCACCAGACCAGCGAGCGGCAATCTCCCAGATTGCTGCCACACCAGTGCCGGTGTAAGCAACGAACAGTGCCCCGATTGCTGTTTCACGAGTACAGTGTCACTAGTGCGGTTGCCAGTGAAACCAGTACCTTGTTGTCTACTACCATTGTATAAAACACAGCCACTGCCAGAAATGTACACTAGTGAGGAAGCCTTTCAAATTCTGGGTATGATTGATGAGAGCAGTGAGGAGGAGACTTCACAATTGGATTCAAAGTATGGACCTTTGGAAAGCAGAGGTTCAATAATGGCATCCTAAGAGGTTTACTATATCACCAACCATGGGACACCCTACTGAATTGCAACAAGCAAACACCAGCAGTGTGGTACACCCTGGTGAAGTGGCACCTTTAGTGGCTTTCCTTTACTTCAGCAGCGCCTTTCATCCTCCCATTTACAGCCCAACCAGGAACTCCAGTAGAAATAGAACATGTTATACTCATTCAATTTGTTTATTATTATTATCTTATTTTCATCAAAGAATTTCACAATTTAATTGTAGAGCAATGTAATCTGTTTGCCCAACAGTAACTAATAACTAAATAATATAATCGCATATGGAGAGCTGGGTGTGTGGACCAATAGGATGGCATTTCATTTTATTTTGTGAAGACCATGTTTAGGGTAAGGTTTTAAACAGCAATAGGCTTTCAGTAAGTCATAACCTTACCCTAAACATGGTCTTCACAAAATAAAATGAATTGCCATCCTATTGGTCCACACACCCAGCTCTCCATATGTGATTATATTATTTAGTTATGTCCAGGATGTTATAAAATAATGAGATTTCAATGACGATTCCCTGTGCCATCCCCAAAGTAACACCACATATTATTGGCTCTATAAAATCAGGCCACTTATCCCCCAAGTTTTCAGAAATTCAATCCCCCCACCAAATTATCTGCATTGATGAGCTCCTCAGACGTTTTACAGGCAGACTTAAAATAAAAGTATGTTGTCGCCGTCGTCATCATCCCCCCCCCCCCCCCCATTATACTTACCTTGGTGGATGCTGTATCTGTCCCCCGCCGCCTCTGCACTGAAAACGAAACGAATTGCACTCCTGTGGCCCATAGGAGAAGCCCAACCATACAAGCTCAGGCTGGACTTCTCCTTTAAAGCGGAAGTAAACCCATCGATTTAACAGTTTTAAAAAAAAAAGGCATGCCGGGAATGCTAACTGCACATTGGCTGTGCTCTCAACCAAACAGTCAAACCAGCACCGTGGCAGTTGAAGATTAAACAGAGGCAAAGATGGCAGCTTCCTTGGCTGAAAATGATAGGGGGGTTTACTTCCACTTTAACATCAAACAATATCTCCCCAGTAAACGTGCCAGGTAGGGGTACGTTATATACACTTTGTGACAGGGTACACATGAAATCCACATTTACAAAATGAGAGATAGCCATCTGGAGCCCCAGGGATGCCCATCTTAGATAGGTGGCAGCTGAAGTAAAATGTGGGACCTTATATCAAACGTATTCCATCAGAGATACCACACTAACAGTATGTGGTCATTTCTATGCCAGCATGCCACTTTTCAGACCTCTTTTTCAGCAAAAGACTGGCTTTCTATTGTGACCAAACCACAAAGGCTTTCTCCATGATCTTATCACCAGAAAGATGAAAAGGGTGGAATCGGCAAGCTTTCTCAGTAGACTAAAGAGACTAAAATGTAATTATTTGACTAAAATTCTATTATTTGGACTCCACAACAAACAATGTGTCTGGCGGAAATCCAATACAGCTCACCATCCAAATAACACCATTCCTACAGTAAAGCATGAAGGTGGTAATATCCTGTTATGAGGGCCTTTCTCTGCAGCAGGGACTGGAGCACTTGTCGGGATAGTAGAAAAATGGATGGGGCAAAATATCATCAACTTCAGAAAATCTGCTGCCCTATGCCAGAAAGTTGTCAATGGGAAGAAGGTTTATCTTACAAAATGACGATGACCCAAAGCACACAGCAAATATTACCACACAGTGGTATGGCCTAGTCAGAGCCCAGACTTAAATCCCACTGAAAATCTGTGGAACGACTTGAAGACTGCAGTCAGCAAACGGTCACCATCAAATTTAACTGAACTTGAGCAGTTCTGCAAAGAAGAGTGGGAAAATATTGCAAAGTCTAAATGTGCAAAGTTAGTAGAGACATATCCCAACAGACTAAAGGCTGTAATTAAAGCAAAAGGTGGTCCAACAAAATACTGACATAAGGGGGTGATCCTTTTTCCAACTCAGTGATTCTGTTTTTTTATATATTTTTTTGCATTTTTCTGACATGTTTGTGTTATATCTTTCACTTGGGTGTTATAAGTTGCACTAGTAAATACAGCTGGATAAAACAAAAACTGTGTCTGTCTTCATTTCAGGCTGCAAAGCAACATAATGGGGGGGGGGATTCTTTTCTATACCCACTGTATACAGTATCTCACAAAAGTGAGTACCCACCTCACATTTTTGTAAATATTTTATAATATCTTTTCATGAGACAACACTGAAGAAATGACAGTTAGCTACAATGTAAAATAGTGAGTGTACAGCTTGTATAATAGTGTAAATTTGCGGTCCCCATAAAATAACTCGCACAGCCATTAATGTCTAAACCTCTGGCAACAAAAGTGAGGAAACCCCTAAGTGAAAATTTCCAAATTGTGCCCAATTAGCCATTTTCCCTCCCATGTGACTCGTTCGTGTTACAAGGTCTCAGGTGTGAATGTGGAGCAGGTGTGTTAAATTTGGTGTTATCGCTCTCACTCTCTCATACTGGTCACTGGAAGTTCAACATGGCACCTCATGGCAAAAAACTCGGAAGATCTAAAAAAAAAAAAAAAAAAAACAATTGTTGCTTTACATAAAGATGGCCTAGGCTATAAGAAGATTGCCAAGACCCTGAAACTGAGCTGCAGCACGGTGGCCAAGACCATATAGTGGTTTAACAGGACAGGTTCCACTCAGGACAGGCCTCACCATGGTCGACCATTGAAGTTGAGTGCATGTGCTTAGCGTCATATCCAGAGGTTGTCTTTGGGAAATAGACATATGAGTGCTGCCAGCATTGCTGCAGAGGTTGAAGGGGTGGGGGGTCAACCTGTCAGTGCTCAGACCATACGCCACACACTGCATCAAAAGGGTCTGCATGGCTGTTGTCCCAGAAGGAAGCCTCTTCTAAAGATGATGCACAAGGAAGCCCCCAAACAGTTTGCTGAAGACAAGCAGATTAAGGATATGGATTACTGGAACCATGCCCTGTGGTCCGATGAGACCAACATAAACGTATTTGGTTCAGATGGTGTCAAGCGTGTGGTGGCAACCAGGCGAGGAGTACAAAGACTAGTGTGTTTTGCCTACAGTCAAACATTGTGGTGGGAGTGTCATGGTATGGGGCTGCATGAGTGCTGCCAGTGTTCTATTGATTTTTGCCCTCCCTCGAAAAGTGCATGCGCATGCGCAGAACAGAAGGGCACTCCAGCTGATTTTCCGATCTGCTGGTGCGACGTCACCATAGCGCATGCGCACAACTTAGGAGTGTTTTTTCAACGGGAGAGACCATTTCACAGCCCCAATTTAAAGCTATGCAAGGAACGGAGTACATAGATGTCAGATTGTGCCTCGCTGTAAATCAGCGGCGCAACAGCGAGGCACAATATGACAAATATGGTGTCCCTCCGCTGTTTGCATAGCATTCAATTGTGCCCGAGAAATGGTATCTCCCATCGAAAAAAGGCTCCTACGATGTGCGCATGCGCTATGGTGACGTCACTCCAGCTGATCGGGAAATCAGCTGGAGTGCCGCTGCGTTCTGCACATGCGCAGGCACTTTTCAACAGTGGGCACATATCGACAGAACACCAGCACTGGGGAGCTACAGTTCATGAACCATGAATGCCAACATGTACTGTGAAATACTGAAGCAGAGCATGATCCCCTCCCTTCGGGGACTGGGCTGCAGGACAGTATTCCAACATGATAATGACCCCAAACACACCTCCAAGAAGACCACAGCCTTGCTAAAGAAGCTGAGGGTAAAGGCGATGGACTGGCCAAGCATATCTCCAGACCTAAACCCTATTGAGCATCTGCTATGAGAGACGTCTTAACTGATCCGAATTTCCACCCATTGATTTGAATGAAAGTCACATACAAGTCAGATCATCAAGGGAAACCCCACGCTAAAATAAAAAAAAAAAAACATCATGGGGTCCCCCCACCACCAGATCCATACTAGGTCCTTTGAGTCTGGTATGGATCTTGAAAGGGAACCCCATGCCAAAATGAAAAAAAAAACTGTGTGGGGGTCCCCCCAAGATCCTACCAGACCCTTCAATCTGGTATTGGTTTTGAGGGGAAACCCCATGCCAAAAAAAGAACGACGTGGGTTCCCCCCGGAAACCATACCAGACCCTTATCCGAGCATGCAGACCAGCAGGTCAGGAAAGGGGGTGGACGAGCACGCGCCCCCCCCCCTCCTGGACCATACCAGGCCACATGCCCTCAACATGGGGGGTTGGGTGCTTTGGTGGCAGGGGGGCTCTGCGCCCCCCACCCCAAAACACCTTCTCTGGCACTGCTGTCTTCTCTGACGCCGACCCGGTCCCCCTCTGACACTGGCTTCTGTCATGCCAGAACCGTTCTCTGCCTGTTCATATAGCCATCACGTGATGTCACAATGGGGCAGTGTCTCATAGTGATGTCACTGGATGGCCACGCCCCCATGGCTATATAAGAACTGGCAGAGAACGGAGCTGGCACAACGACGGGAGCCAGCATCGGAGGAGGACCATGGCTATATAAGAACTGGCAGAGAACGGAGCTGGCACAACAACGGGAGCCAGCGGTGGAGAAGACAGCAGTGGCAGAGAAGACATTACCAGAGGAAGAAGACCAGAGGAAGAAGATAGGCTGAATATTTTTAATAAAGAACTTGTCAAAACCGTCTCTTGTTTTTATTTACACTACGCTGCCTTTTTTTAGGGTGAATGGGTAGGGATACAATGTACCCCATACTCATTCATATAGGGGGGCCGGGATCTGGGGGACCCCTTGTTTAAGGGGGCTTCCAGATTCTGATAAGCCCCCTGCCCGCAGACCCCAACAACCACCGCTCAGGGTTTTCGGGAAGAGGCCCTTTTGTCCATCGATATGGGGACAAGGTGATTTGAGGTTGGGGGCGCAGAGCCTGTGTCATGGTCCAGGAGGGACTCGCTCGTCACCCCATTTCCTGACTTGCCAGGCTGCATGCTCGGATAAGGGTCTAGTATGGATTTGGGGGGTCCCCACTGCGTTTTTTTTTTTTTTTTTGGTGTGGGGTTCCCCTTCAAGAGCCTCAAGATCCTCATGATGAGCCAACTTGGATGGGATTTCCATTCAAATCAATGGGCTGAAAGTTGGATCAGATAAGACAGCTTTCATAGGGAACCATTGATTTTATTTGGGAGTGGAAAATAGAAGAGGCAGAGAAACGCTGCTAAACGTGCATTAACGCCAATGCATAAAGCTACTAAAAGCAAGTTTTTGCAGCCGGTATGTCGGTAGTGGCTCTGTTTCCTTTTTTATCTAATGTCCTGTGTGCATGAGGACTTATGCCACGTACACATAATCGGACCAGAGTCCGCCGGACAATCAGCCCGTGTGTGGGCTCCAGTGGACTTTTTCTTCCCAAAAGTCCGGCAGACTTAGAAAGAAGTTTTGACTCAAAATTATCCGTCGGACTCTGCAGTCCGGCAGACAATCCGGCCGTCTGTGTGCTAGTCCGTCAGACTTTTGAAATGAACGGACTTGCCCACACACGGAGTAAAGTCAGTTTATTTAGAACGTGACTCCAGGTAGACGGGACTAGCGAAGGAAGTCAATGCCGCCGCCTCCCTCGGCGAGATTGACACCTTGCTTGCCCCGTCGCCTGGTATGGATTTAAAGGGAAATTCCTACGCCGAAAAGCACACAGCCCGGCCGGTCAGGAAAGGGTTGGGAAAGAGCGAGCGCCCCCTCCCTCCTGAGCCGTACCAGGCCACGTGCCCTCAACATGGGGGGTGTGCTTTGGGGAAGGGGGGCCCTGCGTGTTGCGCGGCCACTTATATAGGGACAAGGGGTGGTGTCACCGGCTGATGTCACATGGTGACCCCGCCCCCATTATGATGTCACAGTCCCGGGGGATGCTGGGACTGTGACATCATAAGGGACGGGGTCACCATGTGACATCAGCGGTGACCCCACCCCTTGTCCCTATATAAGTGGCCGCGCAATGCGTCCCGGCCATTACAAGCGGAGACAGCGTCGTGTCAACATTTGGAGAAGAAAGAAGAAGCAGAAGGCGGCGGCGACAACAGCGACGAAGCAGAAGACCGGGCCAACGCTAGTAAAAGAGCTGCAAGAAGATAGCGGAAGCCCGGCAGAACAAACGAAGAGCGGGACAAGACCCCCGAAGTCAGAAGTATACCCCCGGAGCTGTCTAATAAAGTACTTTAAAAACCTGTGTTGTGTTTTTTTTTAACACTTTTTTCCTTAGGTGAATGGGTAGGGGTACCATGTACCCCATACTCATTCACATAGGGTGGGGAGCCGGGATCTGGGGGGCTCCCGGATTCTGATAAGCCCCCCGCCTGCAGACCTCGACAACCAACGGCCAGGGTTGTCGGGAAGAGGCCCTTGTCCTCATCAACATGGGGACAAGGTGCTTTGGGGTGTGGGGGCCACAGGGCCTCCCTTCCCCAAAGAACCCCCCCCCATGCTGGTACGGCTCAGGAGGGGGGTCTGCTATGGACCTTGGGGGGACCCCCACGCCGATTTTGGGCGTAGGGGTTCCCCTTTAAATCCATACCAGGCGACGGGGCTAGCAAGGTGTCAATCTTGCTGATCAAGGCGGGGGCATTGACTTCCTTCGCTAGTCCTGTCTACCTGGAGTCACGTTCAAAATGAACGGACTTTACTCCGTGTGTGGGCAAGTCTGTTCATTTCAAAAGTCCGGCGGAGCTCCGCCAAAACTCCGGCAGGTTGTCCGCCGGATCTAGTCTGCACACTCGTAAAGTCTGGCGGACCTCCACTGGAAAGTCCGGTGGGTTGTCCGCCGGACTAAGTCCATCCAACTAAGTACGCCAGATAGTCCGATCGTGTGTACGTGGCATAAGGATTAGGATGCTCTGAAGAATAGTTATGAGCTATTTACTTACACAACTAACAAACAAAGAGGCTGAAACTTGTTTAAAATGTAACTATATATTTTTTTTTGGCTAGGTTGTGGTGAGGATAGAACATCTACAGACTGTCTTGCTATCCCGGGCTCAGACTTCCCCTCACTTACCCTCACTCTCAGTTCTGGGGACAATGTTTTACCAGACAGGAAGTGAGAAACAATCTGCAACAGGGAAACAGACAAATAGCTGGCAGAAACTCCACCATTCTCCTACCTAACTTAAAGGATAAGTCCACCCTAATGCCCCATACACACGGTCGGAAACTCAGACGGAAAATGTCCGATCGGACCATGTTGTCGGAAAACCGGCTCGTGTGTGGGTTCCATCTGACTGTTTCCGTCGGAATTTCCGACAGAAAAAATTTGAGAGCAGGATCTCCAATTTTCCAACACCAAAATCCGATCGGACTTTTTCTGATCGTGTGTTGAGAATTCCGACGGACAAAGTGCCACGCATGCTCAGATCAAATAACGAGACCAAAGCTATTGGCTACTAGCCTCTACGTAGTTCCGTCGTACGCAACGAACGTCACCACATTCAGAATGATCAAATTTTCCGACAACTTTGTCCGACCGTGTGTATGCAACACCAGTGTCGGACAAAATCCGTCGGAAAAAATCCCTGCATCTACAGACATCCACGATCTAACACTAACCTATCTAGCCCTGTAAAGAAGAAATCAGTATACATAGCTTTTTTGAAGCCGATCCGACACGATCCCACACTGAGCTGTGAGTTGCGGCTTCGCTGTGGAGGCGGGTGCAGAGGACACAGCCGAAAAAGTAAAAGTAAGTCTATAGGTGACGTCACAGCTGGTTGTGTCCTCTGGAGAGCTTCTGCTGATGATAATCAGGTCGGATCGGCTTAAAAAAAGGTATGTATAGCCATTTCTTCTTTACAAAATGGTACCACTCTAATCAAAAAAAAACGGAGACTATACTATAGGCTTTAACCACTTGCCTACTGGGCACTTTCACCCCCTCCCTGCCCAAGCCATTTTTCAGCTTTCAGCGCTGTCACTCTTTGAATGACAATTGCGTGGCCATGCAACACTGTACCCAAATTACATTTTTTTCACACAAATAAAGCTTTCTTTTAGGGGGAATTTAATCAGCACTGTGATTTTATTTTTTTCTTAAATAAACTAATAAAGACTGAAAATTTTGAAAAAATAAACCTTTTTCATAGTTTGTTATAAAAATTTTGCAAACAGATCATTTTTCTTTTTCACTAATATGCGCTGATGAGGTTGCACTGATAGACAGCACTGATGGGCACTGGTAGGTGGCACTGATAGGTGACACTGATGAGGAGGCACTGATTGGCAGCACTGATATATGACACTGATGAGGAGGCACTAATGGGCACTGATTGGTAGCACTAGTGGGTGGAGATTGGCAGCACTGGTGGGCACTGTTTGGACTGCACTGATAATCAGGACACTCAGGATAATCAGGAGTGCCGATAACCAACTTCTGTTTACCTCCGTGATCAGCTGTGATTGGACACAGCTGATCACATGGTAAAGAGCCGCTGATTGTCTATTTACCTTAATCTGTGATTAGCAGCGGGCGCGATTACAGGAAGCCGTCATATGACGGCGTCCCAGAACTAGACGACTGCGCTGTAGCCATCATTCAGCTATAGTTCGGTCAGCAAGTGGATGATCCACACTCAGGGGAATTCAAAACAGCTCTAATAGCACTTTTCTAGTGGTAGTTCCCTCAGAACTACCTGCGCCTAATTCAGGGAAGCATTTGCACCAGTGTCGGTAACATTACCAACAAATTAAGGTAGTTCTTACTACTGCCTCTTTAGGAACCTGTTATGCCCTGTACACACAGGATTTTCCGATGGAAAATGTGTGATAGGACCTTGTTGTCGGAAATTCCGACCGTGTGTAGGCTCCATCACAAATTTTCCATAGAAATTTCCGTCACACAAAATTTGAGATCTGGTTCTCAAAATCCGTTGTCGGAAATTCCGAACGTGTGTACACAATTCCGACGCACAATGTGCCACGCATGCTCGGAATTAAGCAGAAGAGCAGCACTGGCTATTGAACTTCATTTTTCTCGCCGCACGTGTTGTACGTCACCGCATTCTTGACGTTCGGAATTTCCGACCAGCTTTGTGTGACCGTGTGTATGCAAGACAAGTTTGAGCCAACATCTGTCGGAAGAAATCCCATGGATTTTGTTGTTGGAAAATCCTATCGTGTGTACAGGGCATTACATTTTTGAAGAATGTCTCTGGTTACCCTGTGTAATGTGCTAAATCCTGTCAGTGTTCCTAAAAAACCCCAGTGCACCCAGACTAATGCACCCAAAACCAATGATCCACGATGGATGACATTTTCCTGATTACTTAAGAGAGAAAAGTAAATGTGCTGGTATATTTTTAGACCTCTATTCCCGAGCCATGGCCATATAGTAATATTGTCTTTATGAGTTCTACAGTAAACAATGACTGTAAGGATTATGATTTGATCGTAGTTGTTACATCCAGCTCTAAATCCTGAGAGCGTGCTTTTTATCTCTAGAAACCTCATTACCATTACCCGTTTGCACATCCCATGTACTCCCAGGACATGGAGTATTGGTCTGGTCAGTATACACTTCCAGTAATATCTGTAACAGCACCATGAATGGCCTCCAGCTGAATGAGGGAGAGGTTACAGTTCTGTGCAGGAAGCTGTTGCATTCATTACATCTTCCCAGCAGAGGCATGACCCACTCTGAGTGCTGGCGTACCTACCTCTGTATGCCAGCTGAGAGCTGCTCTGAATTCCCACCACTTCCCTAATTTGAGAACTGGCAGTAATTCTTCAAAGGATGAGTTTAACACAACTCTCAGCCTAATGCTACCGTTGTCTTCATGATTATTCTTTTCACGGTGATAAAAGCGTTAGGTTTAGGTTATCGCTGAACTCCAGGCTTTTATAAAAGGCCCAAAATATTACAGCTCTGCAATTGTTAATACATGCTAAATGGACGAGGGTTCTTCAAAATGTTTGAAATGTTTCAAAAACGTTGTTTAACTCTTTTAATTATAAAAAAGTGCGGAAACTTTTTGAAGACCCCCTCATATTTTTTAAATGCAAGCAGTGTATGTACCTACAATTGACTTGGCATCAGCTGCCTGTGTACAGCAGAGCTCAGTGAGGGGGAGGGAGAAACAGCACAAGGAGCCAATCGATCAATGTGTTGTGTGTGCAGTGCAAGTAGCACTGATAGGAGGAGATAGAGTGAAGAACAGATGAGCTCATCAGTGCTGCTTTTATTTTCACTGTCCAGTCACAGGGTGGGGGAGGGGCAAGACGAGAAAGTGGAAGTTAAACTAAAGCACAAAAAGAACATGTCCTCTCCCCTACCAGGTAGCATTGTGCTGTGAAGCAGAGATGTGCAAATCTCAGGACTAGATGGACAGAAATACAGTTCCTTTGTCAGGTAAAACAGCTGTTTTATATGAATTTCATGTGTTTTAGCTGTTTGCTTGCAGTTCAGCTTTAGGTTTAACCACTTCAGCCCCGGACCAATTGGCAGCCAAAGGACCAGGCCCCTTTTTGCGATTCGGCACTGCGTCGCTTTAACTGACAATTGCACGTTCGTGCGACGTGGCTCCCAAACAAAATTGGCGTCCTTTTTTTCCCACAAATAGAGCTTTCTTTTGGTGGTATTTGATCGCCCCTGCGGTTTTTATTTTTTGCGCTATAAACAAAAATAGAGCGACAATTTTGAAAAAAATGCAATATTTTTTACTTTTTGCTATAATATCCCCAAAAAATATATAAAAAAACATTTTTTTTCCTCAGTTTAGGCCGATACGTATTCTTCTACATATTTTTGGTAAAAAAAAATCGCAATTAGCGATTATTGATTAGTTTGCGCAAAAGTTATAGCGTTTACAAAATAGGGGATAGTTTTATAGCATTTTTATTAATATTTTTTTTTTATTAGTAATGGCGGCGATCAGCGATTTTTATTGTGACTGCGACATTTTGGCGGACACATCGGACATTTTTGACACATTTTTTTGGGACATTTGTCATTTATACAGCAATCAATGCTATTTAAATAGCACTGATTCCTATGTAAATGACAGTTGTAGTGAAGGGGTTAACCACTAGGGGGCGGGGAGGAGTCAGTGTGATGTGTTGTGTTTTTTTTTACAGTAGGGGGGCGTGGCTGTACGTCTGACGTCATTGATCGGCGTTCCCGATGACAGGGAACCGCCGATCACTGACAGTCAGTGTAGGAAGCGCGGGGAGAGGTTTGTTTACACAAACCTCTCCCCGTTCTTCAGCTCCGTAACCCGATCGTGGGATACCAGCGGCGATCGGGTCCGCTGGTCCCGCGGCCGTGGTCACGGAGCTCCCGAACGGGCCCCCGGGCAGGCAAATTAAAGGGGACGTACAGGTACGTGCTTTTGCCTGCCCGTGCCATTCTGTTGACGTATATATCTACATGAGGCGGTCGGGAAGCGGTTAAAGTGGTTGTAAACCTCAGACATGAAATATGAACAAAGCATATCACTCTGTACAGTGTACTTGTCACAATTAATACTAAGTGTCAATTCTGTTCACTGCCTCATTCCTCTGTTATCAGCATGAATAACTTATGGCAGGTTTTCCAGCACACCTCCTATGATTGACAGCCTCAGCTCTGTTCCTGTGTGCTGTGTGAAGGGGGGTGTGTCCCTTCCCTCCAATCATCTCTCAGAGCTCTCCTCACTGAGCTCTGAAGTGTGTAATTTCAGCTCTCCATCCCCTGTTTTCTGAAATCTCAGACAAGCTTTGTAAATTCTGTACTTTGAATGGATGTAGAGAAGAGAAGACTGCAGATTAGCAGGTACAAATTAAGTAGGAGGATTTGTTTAATCTCTTTGTATCACATGAGGCCAGTCACTTCACTGGGTATACTGTAGACAAGGGTTTGATGTCCTTTTTTTCCCCACAAATAGAGCTTTATTTTGGTGGTATTTGATCACCTCTGCGGTTTTTATTTTTGCACTATAACCAAAAAACCAACATTTTTGAAAAAAAATATGTATATTTTACTTTTTGCTATAATAAATATCCCCCCAAAAAATGTAATAAAACAAATAAAACAAATTAGTTTAGGTCAATATGTATTCTTCTACATATTTTTAGTAAAAAAAAAAATCGAAATAAGCGTATATTGATTGGTTTGTGCAAAAGTTATAGTGTCTACAAAATAGGGGAAAGATATATGGCATTACTATTATTTTTTTTTTTTTACTAGTAATAGCGGTGATCAGCAATTTTTAGCGGGACTGCGACATTGCAGCGGACATATGGGCCACTTTTGACACTTTTTTGGAACCATTGTCATTATTACAGTGATCAGAGTTAAAAATAGCCACTGATCACTGTATAAATGACACTGGTAGGGAAGGGGCTAACACTAATGCCGCGTACACACGATCGGAAATGCAGCCAGCAAAACTCTGATGAGAGCTTTTTGTCGGAAAATGCAACCGTGTGTATGCTCCATCGGCCTTTTGAGAGCATGTTCTCTATTTTTCGGTTCGGGAAAAGTTCCTATCGTCTGTATGCAATTCGGACACGCAAAAAAATAATGCATGCTCGGAAACAATTCAGCGTATGCCCGGAAGCATTGAACTTCATTTTCTCGACTCGTCGCAGTGCTGTACGCCATCGCGTTCTTGACGGTCGAAAGTTTTGAGAACTTTTGTGTGACGGTGTGTATGCAAGACAAGCTTGAGCGGAATTCTGTCGGAAAACCCATCCAAGAATTTTTCGGATGGAAATTCCGCTCGTGTGTACGCAGCATAAGGGGTGATCAAGGGAGTTAAGTGTGTCCTGTGGAGGTGTTTCTAACTGTGGGGGGATTGGACTGACTGGGAGTACAGAGAGATTGCTGTTCCTGATCACTAGGAACAGACAATCTCGCTGAACTCTCCTGTCAGAAGGGGGATCTGCTTTGTTTACACTTGCAGATCCCCGTTCTGCCTTTCTGAGAAGCGATCGCGTGTGGCCGGCGAACATCGCGGTCGCTGGACCCGTGCATTGGCTTCCCCCACAGTAACTCGTGCACGAAAATACGTACGGGTACGTAGTTTCGCACAATAGGGCCGCCCTGTCACAGTTTATATGTGGTGGGCGGTCCTTAGGTGGTTAAAGTAGAATTCCAGGTATGGATCCAATTGGACCAATGTAACTATGTATATGCTATTCCTGACCAATGACCCTGGAAGCTGGAAATCACTAAAGTCAACACCGCTACTCCAGTGATCTCTACCTGCTTCTGGGTTCCCGAACCAAGTGGGTGCCCTGCTGCATTGTATAGGAGCTCAGCAGCGGTGCCATTCAGAGAATGATTTGCATTTTCGGAAAGAATGCAAAGTATTCTCTGAAGGGACAAGATGGAGAACATGATGTACTGAATCACTGTTGTAAAAAAAAATATTTTTCTTAATGAATACAAGGTGTTCTCTGATTGGAGGAGGTAGAGATTGTGACATCACCACCCCACCATTCCACCCCATCTAATAAGAGAACACCTTTTTATTAATTGAGGAGAATGCAAGACATTCTGTGAATGGTGCCTGTGCCAAGTGAGCAACCTCCTGTGTTCATTATGCATCAGTGTAGCCGCTCAGCAAGGGACCTGGAAGATACCAAGGATCACTACAGTAGTGGTGGCCGCCACAGTGATTTCCAGCTTCCACAGGGATCCAGATGGTATTTGCATGTGTATATTGGTTCAAGCTGGACCAATGTAAAAATATCTTTACCTGGAATTCAGCTTTACAGGGAGCTCCTGCTGATAAAAAATACGTAGGTTTTCATTGCTGACCTTCTTTCTGTTGCTCCAGGTCAGATTTACTAGGCAGCAAAGCCAGGAGGAGTCTGCAACTTTAAGAACAAATCAGCAATGGTGGTTCCCATTTTCCTCTGCTCTCGAGTTCCCTGTTAGTTATCTCTATCAACGATATTCATAAACTATTTTCCAACTTCTCAATCAGCTAATGCATTTTTTTTATTGGTGTAGCACCCTCTAGTGTGTGCTACTAGAAGTGGGAGTAGGTAAAGCATATTTCTGGCCAGGAATAAAACCTGAGTCATTGAATTGGGTAAGGGTTTTCTAGAGGCCAGGACTGGATGACTCATCCTGGCAGCTCTCTGGTGCCTCCCCCTGGTATCTGGAAAGTTGGAGAACCTTCTAGAACTAGAGGGCAGAGGTAAGGAGGGGCTTCCTTGAATATTTATGGGCTCTCAGCCAATCCCCAGCAGTGGGCTGCCAGGGAACTGGGATAACCATAAATTGACTTGAGCCATACAAGCAAGGGGAGTCAGATGGAAGATGGAGAAGCAGCGCTGAGGGAGGCTGTCGGTGGCCCTTGAGGGGACCTCTACGCTGGGAGCTCAGGAAAGCTGGCCTGGAAGGATCCCAACACAGGAGGCAGTGAAATAATTCATGCCCGGAGAGGCAGCGAGAAGGAGCAAACAGAGACAATGAGTAGATCAGCATGGCGCAGGGACAAGACAAGGGGAAAGACTGTCATCAGTGCTTTCTTGTAGACCGCATAGTGCCAAGTCTTCATCTTACCTTGCCCTGGGAGGTCTCCATGTGTGTGTGCCAGTTGGGCAGGACTGGGGCAGAAAACCAGTCCGGAGGACTGGGAGGAAGATCAGCCAGGTGTGCCTGGTGGCAGCCAGGTTGGCTAGTAGTTCTGCAAGTAAGTGGAGCTGGGATCAGTGGCCACAGGGAAGCAGAAGGAGAGATGTCATGCTCTTTACTACATCTGTGCTATTTTGTCAAGGGACTGAGAGTTCCTGCCTGTAATGAGCCTTTGCTGAGCTAGCAATACCCTGCTAATTCCAACAGAAGTGAGCAGAAGGTGCTGTACACTGGAAACCAAGTCTGTGCAGGTGGAAGGAAGAAGGAGACTTTTTTAAATAGGGAGAAAATTGTCCCTGGTTCTGTGTTCATTTTCAAGTTGGGCATCCCATAATTCCCTAACCCCATCCAAGTTGTCACCCCCCTGGAGTGAATGAAGGAAAATGGTAACTGGCTGTGCAGCAGTGGGGACTTCCGACATCAGTGACTCCTACGGTGGTAGAGCTACATATTCAAGCCTGAAGGAGTGACTAGCTTAGAGACATAGTAGGCCCATAAACATTCACTAGTGAACTGAATGACATTGTCATAGTATACAGTAGGTATAGAATTGTTTTATAACCCAGAAATTGCTGATATGCCATACTTTGTGACATTGGGAAGACTGCTACATTTCCAGCAAGAACAATGCAGTATCAGATGATTTTATACAAATTGTTACATCATTCAGTCCACAAAATCAAAGAATTTAGTTTATGAAACATTGTACAAGTTACTACCAAGGTCAGATCGACAAGACAATACATGTGAACTTTTATCTAGTCTGAAAAAATTAATATAGTAAATGTAGGAATGTGCTTCAGATTAGTGATTCCTGGAATAAGAGAGTGTTCGTGTAAAAAAAAAAAAAAAAAAAAAATGATATATATATATATATTTATATCTTTTCCATAATAACAGGTTTGGATCAATTGGATATCACTGTGTTTAATGCTGTAGGCTTTGTTTACACCAGTGCGACTTGTCATGCAATTTTGGACACATAAAATCGCATAACAAGTCGCAGCCCATTGATTTCAATAGCACCTGTTCCAATATATGCGACCTAAAGTCACAGTGACTTTGAAAAAGTTTCTGCACTACTTTGATGTGAATTTCTTGTGACTTGAGTGCCAGAGAGTGTAAAGTTGCATACAAGTAAGTCGCACTCGAAATCGTGCTACTTTGGAGTGACACTAGTGTGAACGGAGCCGCAGAGGTCCATTTTGCCTCATAACTGTCACCTTCTTGCAGTCAAGCAATGGCAACCTACAGCACTGCATTTTTTATTTTTGAAGGAAAAGTTTATTAACCACTTCAGCCCTGGAAGGATTTACCCCCTTCCTGACCAGAGCATTTTTTGCGATATGGCACTACGCCGTTTTAGCTGACAATTGCACGGTAGTGTGATGTTGTACCCAAACAAAATTGACATCCTTTTTTTCCCCACAAATAGAGCTTTCTTTTGGTGGTATTTGATCACCTCTGTGTTTTTTTTATTTTTTGCGCTATAAATAAAAAAATCACGTCAATTTTGAAAAAAAAGCAATATTTATTTACTTTTTGCTGTAATAAATATCCCCCAAAAATATATAAAAAAAAAAAATTTCTTCCACAGTTTAGGCCGATATGTATTCTTCTACATATTTTTGGTAAAAAAATTGCAATAAGTGTATATTGATTGGTTTGTGCAAAAGTTATAGCGTCTACAAAATAGGGGATAGATGGCATTTTTATTATTTTTTTTTTTTTATTAGCAATGGCGGCGATCTGCGTTTTTTTTTCAGGACTGCGACATTATGGAGGACAGATCTTTGGACACTATTTTGTGACCTCTGTCATTTATACAGCGATCAGAGCTGCAAATAGCCACCGATTACTGTGTAAATGACACTGGCAGGGAAGGGGGTTAAACAATAGGGGGAGATAAAGGGGTTAAGTGTGTTCCCTGGATGTGTTCCAACTCTAGGATGGGCTCACTACAACATGACAGAGATCACTGGTCCCGAAAACAGGGAGCCGTAGATCCCTGTCATGTTTCTAGGCAGAACAGGGAAATTCCTTGTTTACATTTCCCCTCTCTACCTCTCCTCGCCGCGTGCCCTCTGGGGGGCAAATTCAAAGGGACGTACAGGCAGAGGCGTACTAAGTGGGGGGTGGGGGGGCGGGCCGCCCCGGGTGCCACACACTGGGGGGTGTCAGGGCAGCGCCCTTCCCCCTCCGCGACTGAAGAGGAGACAGCGCCGGGTTATGCAGCGGCACCGCTCGTGACAGACCACACTGAGTGCCTGAGGCAGTGGCATTGCGGGGGGTGCGAGCCGCACGCCGAGTGGCACCTGTCGGCAGTGACCGGTGCTATCCCCTTCTCTCTGTAGTTGCGGTTCTTATCAGTCTCGGCAGCGGCTGTCATAGCTGAGCAGCGTGAAGCCGCCTCCCCCTCCTGCATGCACAGCACTGTGTAGACATAAAGGAGGAAGAGGAGGTGTCTTCACTCTGCTCGGCTGTGACAGCCGCGGCGCTGCCGAGACTGATCAGAGCCGTGACCACTGAGAAGGTGATCGTTGCGCCGGGTCCCGGGTCACTGCCGACAGGTGTCTCGCACCTCCCCCGCAATGCCACTGCCTCGGGCTCTCCATGTGTGGTTTCTGAGGTACATTATGGGTCTGAAGGGGTGTGGGTCTGTACTGTACGGGAGTCTTTACGGTAGGGGGGTTCTTTACTGTAGGGGGGTCTGCACTGAGGGGGGTCTGTGCACTGTAGGGGGGTTCTGTACTGTAGGGGGTTCTGTACTGTAGGGGGGGTTCTGTACTGTAGGGGGGGGGGTTCTGTACTGTAGGGGGGAGGTCTGCACTATAGGGGGAGGGGTCTGTACTGTAGGGGAGGATTCTGTACTGTAGGGGGGTCTGTACTGTAGGGTGGAGATGTCTGCACTGTAGGGGGGGTCCTGCACTGTAGGGGGAGGGGTCTGTACTGTAGGGGAGGATTCTGTACTGTAGGAGGGTCTGTACTGTAGGGGAGGATTCTGTACTGTAGGAGGGTCTGTACTGTAAGGGGGTCTGCATTGTAGGGGGAGGGGTCTTTACTGTAGGGGATCTGCACTGTAGGGGGTCTGCACTGTAGGGGGGTCTTCACTGTAGATGGGGGGTCTGCACTGTAAATGGGGGTCTGCACTGTAGGGGGGTCGGTACTGTAGGGAGGGGGTCTGCACTGTAGGGGGGTTGTGGAGAGGGGGTACACAGTAGTGACAAAAAATATATTGAAGGATGCAGAGGCATGCAGGGGGCACAGTGGGGTGTTTTTACATTTTAAGTTGGGGTGGGGGGTGCCATATATAGGATCCGCCCCAGGTGCCAAATGCTCTAGGTACGCCCCTGCGTACAGGTACGCCCTTTTGCCTGCCCATGCCATTCTGCTGACGTAAATCCGTGCGCATTGGTCGGCAAGTGGTTAATATTTACAGTTCAACAATAAAAATTACATTCTGTTCAGGTTTAATTAGTATAATCAAGAACCTAAAAGCTTGGCTAAAGTATACCCCAAAAGGGCCCGATAATTATCACACACTGCTCCACTGACTGCAGAGGAGCCCAAAAAATGAAATTTACCTGACATTTCTAGCAACCTATCTAGGAGGGCGCTACATCCAGAATAGCATTAATATTAAAGGACAAGTGCAGGAATATAAAAAATAAACATACATACTTACCTACCCACCACAGCCGTGATCCAATGCTGCTGCTGTCCCCTGCTGGCTCTAAACCCGAAACTGAGTAATCACATGATCACTAATCGCTCATGTTCTTGGGTCCACTCTGAGCACAGAGAGATGACTGTCGGTCACCTTTCTGTGCTCTGCCCCTCCAGTGCTCACCTGAGCACCAGGCAGAAGAGAGGATGGGAACGGCTGGCTCAGGCTCTCAGCAGTGCGCTGAGAAGCTGAGAAAGCTGCTTGTAAGGCACCTGGGTGGATCCCGACATTATTCTGTAAGATTCTACACCACATGTGTCAAACACAAGGCCTGTAGGGCTGAATCCGGCCCGCCAGGCAATTTCATGTGGTCCTCCCATCTCTCCGGCAGCTACGGCACCCCAGTTGGCAGCCCAATCACCAGTTGGCAGCAAAGAGCAGGATAGAACTCCTCCTCCAAATCCTGCGCTTCTCTATGCAGCTGCAGCGCTCCCCGTCTCCTCCTCCCTTGTCCCAGCATTAAGCAGATTCCATCAGCTGACTCCATTCCTCCTCCTTTCCTCCTCCACACCCTGCACTTTATGCTTCCTAGCTCCCCAGCTTATTCCTGGCAGCAGCAAAAGGTAAGGGGGTGTGCTCTGTGATGTAAGGGGGGGGCGGGGGACTCTTGACTTCTGATGATGGAGGAGCTCTTGACATTTGATGTAAGAGGGGTGGGGTGCTTTGGACATCTAGTCTTAAGCTTTGTACACACGATCGGACTTTCCGACAACAAAACTGTTGAATTTTGTTCGAAGGGTGTTGGTGTTGGCTCCAACTTGTCTTGCATACACACGGTCATACAAATGTTGGCCAACAATTACGAACGTATTCACGTACAAGACGTACATGATATCTCCATTACGAACGCTTCTGGCTCGTCCTTGATTCCGAGCATGCGTGTTTGTACTTTGGACTTTTGTCCGACGGACTTGTGCACACACGATCGGAAAGCCATGATAACACACATTTGTTGGCGGAAAATTTGAGAGCATGCTAGCCAACGTTTGTTGGTGGAAAGGCCAACAACAATTGTCCAATGGAGCATACACACGCCAACAAGCTCACATCCAACATTTCCTGTTGGAAAATATGATTGTGTGTACACGGCATTACGGATACAACTGGTTCTTTGAGGCAACCATAATGCTGATGCGGTCTGTGATAAAATTGAGTCTGACACCATTGCTCTACAACACGGTTACAGTGGCGTTGCCACCTCATCCCTTTGAACCCGAACACATATGAATTACACAGGTTCTGAGGCTGATTTAATGCAGATAAGGCAATAAGTGAGTTTAATTACCACCTTAATAAGTCACAGAACCTGTGGAATTAATATGTGTTCGGGTTTAAAGGGATGAGGTGGCAACCCTAGGTTACAGTGGCATTAAATGCAACAGCAGCCAGTAATGGGACAGCCGCCATTACACGTAGTTTGTTTTCACATTGCAAATGGCAAACAAAACTTCATTTTTTTCTCCCCAGAGTTCAACTTTAAGCTGTAAAAAAAATCTAGAATAATTTATGCCAGGTATCACTGATATATTATTGACATGACAAGCAGATGATCCTTTCATGGCATGCACATGTCTAATAACACAGGTTGTAAATGCTCGCTGAGAAGGGTGTGTTGTTTGGTCATATAGTCTGTACCTTACCCTGCAATAACTCTTGTTTGCTCACTTACAGGATACTTTGCTCCATGCTTGGAAGACATATTAACAATTTCATCAGATTTTTTTTTTTTTTCCTTTTTCTTCATGGACTTTCACCAAGGTGATTTAAAATGCACTCATGGGTGGGGCACATTGCACGACTTTAAATGTGGAGCTCTATTAATGAAAACTTAATTGAGCAAAATATTTTTATACACCTGTTACAGTATATGTTTGCTTTATTACACAGTTCATAAAGCACTGGAGAATAGGATTACATCACCTGTAAAACAAAACATACTGAGAAAAATATGGAGGGTGCCATAGCTAACCGCCTTTAAAAATGCCAGCTACCTGCCTGTCTCTGGCTTTGTAACAGTCATTTACCGATGATGGCAATCTGCTGAGGCCTTCAATCCATCAAATTAGGCCCACCTACTATTTTCATCAGCTCACCCATCTCTCTAGAGCCTCATTCACCTTTAGGCTCGATTCACATTGGTGCGTTGCAGGAACCACAACGATTCCTGTGCTGGTTCCCGCACCGCATCAGAACCGCTGCGGGTGTAAAGTTAATGGCACCAACCAAATCGGTTCGCAGATCGCAGTGCAAACTGTGGAATCTGATGGAATCGGATCACATGGGTCTGAACACCCATGCGATCCAATTCCAGTGCGGACAATAAAAAGGGTACTGCATGTTTTTGGTACGGATCCAGTGCGAATTGAGCCATAAAAAATGTATGGCTCAATTTGCACCGCACTGAATTCGCATTTCATTTGTACAGGAATCCGGTGCGACCGCATCAGTGTGAACCAAAGCCCCGTACACACGATAGGACTCTCCGCCAACAAAACCGCAGATTTTTGTCCGAAGGATGTTGGCTCAAACTTGTCTTGCATACACACGGTCACACAAATGCTGGCCCAAAATTCTGAACGTGGGAACGCGATGACGTACAAGACGTACGACGAGCCGAGAAAGCGGGAGTTCAATAGCCAGTGCGGCTCCTTCTGCTTGATTCAGAGCATGCGTGAACTTTTGTGCAACAGACTTGTGTACACACGATCGGACTTTCCAACAACAAGTTTTGTTGGTGGAAAATTTGAGAAACTGCTCTCAAACATTTGTGTGCGGAAATTCCAACAGCAAATGTTCGATGAAGCATACACACGGTCGGACTTTCCCACAAAAACCTCACATCCAACATTTCCCGTCGGAAAATCCAACCGTGTGTACGCGGCATAAGTATCATTCCTCTGGAAGTGGGTGGACTTTCTGATATAGCCATGATTTTTTTGCAGCTTTCAAAGATGATTTCTTTCCTAGGCAACCTTCAAGTACGTCTATCTGTCAGGCTTTTTCATGCAAATGAGACTGAAGCATGCACATTAGTCTTCATTCTGACTTAAAGTGGTTGTAAAGGCAAATTAAAAAATAAGAATAAAAAAATAAACACATCTATACTTACCTGCCCTGTGCAATATAATTGCACAAAGCGACCTGGATCCTCCTCTTTACGGGTCGCCCGCCGGCACTCCCGGCTCCTTCTCTCTTGCTGGTGCCCCCTATATGAAACTAATTCCCATATGGGCACCCATGGGGGCTTGCTTCCAAGCCCTGCTGCTACATCCATTGAGACAGACAGCAAGACTCAGCCCCGCTCCCCGATCCCTCGTCACTGAAGTTGATTGACAGGATGGCTCCTGCTGCTATTAATCTGCCCAATGAGGAGGGAGACAGCGACGAGACCCACTGCTCTGGTGCACAACAGATTGGGCTCGGGTAAGAATATAGGGGGGGGGGGGACTGGGGGATCCTGCAGCAGAGAAGAAACTTAAGGCTTTACAACCACTTTAAAAGACACATAGAAAGTACAGGCTGGCAACTCAACAGCTTCTCCATAGAAAATATTTATTTAAGCATTACAGCAATAACAGCATCCAAAAATCTTGACGCGTTTCGGCCTTAGGCCTTCATCAAAAGCATAACAAAAATGACATTAAAAACAAGTATGTATAAGGGCTGCTTCCCTTATATATATACTTGTTTTTAATGTCATATTTTTATGCTTTTTATGAAGGCCAAAACGCATCAGTTTTTGGATGATGTTATTGCTGCAATGCTTAAATAAATATTTTCTATGGAGGAGTTGCCAGCCTGTACTTTCTATGGATCTTTTGTGAGCTTAATTAGCCAGAGCACCGACTACTCTACACACCAACTATACTATATAGCGGTTGAGCTCGGGTGAGTTTTTCTCTTGGTACTTTAAAAGACAACTTCCCTTTCTGTACTCCACAAGGTTAAATGCTAACACCATGTTAGGGTGTAACGTAGCATGGTGCAATTGCCCCCCCCCCCACCCCAGTGGCAGCAAGCAGGGATTCTTTTTCCCCATAGCTGCTGAATAATTTATTCACAGAGATCTGTGAATTAATAAACTAGACCAGTGTTTCTCAACTCCAGCCCTCAAGGCGCCCCAACAGGTCATCTTTTCAGGATTTTCCATTATTTTGAACAGTTGATTTGATCAGTTCCACTGCCTTAGTAATTACCACAGCCGTTTCATCTAAGGGAAATCCTGAAAACTTGACGTGGTGGGACGCCTTGAGGACTGGAGTTGAGAAACCCTGAACTAGACGTCCCGTCTGCCACCGCAGCAGATGGGCTTGTAGTTCTCAATGATCACTGCACTTGTAGTCCATTGATACTTCCTTCAGCTTTCTAACAGCACATACCTCTGTATGGGCAGGGAGCTGGCAGAAGAGTCTGCAGGAGCCTGGCATTGCACCCATGATCCACTGATCACGGTTTCAATGCTTTGCAGGCTAATTTGCAAAAAAATAATACATGCACAACATTTCCTGCAAATATATGAGCAATTATTATTATATATGTTTTTTGTAAAAGGTGAACTTGGCCCTTTTATTAGGTATACCTTTGTTTCTAACTTGTATCCGTGTGTCTTTATACTTCCTATTTAATAAAATGTATTTGTTGCACAGAAAGATTTTTCTTTTTCATTATTGTTTTCTATTAAGATATTTTCAGAATTTCCTTGGAAGCCCTATAAAAGTAGATATTTTTACCGAAGTTGTGTCTTCCGGTTTTCTGCTGTGGGCTCTGGATCTACTATTCATTTTTGATTGAGGCTACTTTCACACTGGGGCGTTGGGGGCACTGGCGGTAAAACGGCGCTATATTTAGCGCGGCTTTACCGTCGTTTTAGCGGCGCATTTCGGCCGCTAGCAGCGTTTTGCGGGCGGGTTCGGATCGCTGCCCCATTGTTTTCAATGGGAACGGGCGCTATAGGAGCGGTAAATATACCGCTCCTACAGCGAGCCAAAGATGCGGCTTGCAGGACATTTTCCAGCGTCCTGCAAGCGCACCGCTTCAGTGTGAAAGCCCTCGGGCTTTCACACTGAAGACACAGCAACAGCTGTTTCGGGTCGGTTTGCAGGCGCTATTTTTAGCGCAATAACGCCTGCAAACCGCCCCAGTGTGAAAGGGGCCTTAACTATTTAAGGTGTGGGCTTTGGAATATAGATCTATGGAAAGAACCCGCACTCTGGAATCCATCCAAATTCTTTATTCGATAATCACCAAGTACAGAGTAACTGCTAACATGTTTCGGCGAAGAGCCTTGTTCACAGCATAAAGGTGTGGGCTTTGTCTGGTTTTAAAGTTGATTGTTCTTGTGGAAATACAACAGTTTTACTGGCTGGATCACTGGATGAAAATAGAAGTAGGAAAGCATAAAAAAGAAAACAAATGCAGTCATCACACCTAGGAATTGTTAAGCTGCACTATAATAAATGTCTGCTTTTGGGTTTAATACCACTTTCAGTTATAATATATAAAATGGAGACATGAAACACATATTAAGTAGGTGATATCCCCATTTGGCTAAAAAAGTGGAAATACACTTTAAATTGTGAAACAGTATGAGGTACTCTGCTCTGCTTCCAAGTTGACCCTATGGAAAAGGAAAACACTGTCTGCACTCCAATGAAAAATTCAAGTGCTGGTAACCTTATTCATCCCTCTGTTCCTGATGTCCGGACAATTAAAGTTATTGGTATTTGAATTTTATTTGAAGTGCTGACAATCTTTACCTATGGATGCTTAAAAGCATAGTCCACCTTTGTGACGATGTTTCATGTCACACCCATATTTAGGGTGTAAAATAAAACATTGTCACATCTCACACAACTTCAAATCACCCTCTTTCTATTAATTCTTGGGGTGCCTCTCCCTGGAGCATCCTGCTCTCTTTTGAAGTTAGCACAAATATACATGGTTCAGCCCACACAGCCGCGTCTTCCATTCACAGGTCCATTCACAGGGATCTGTGACTGGAAAACTACAAGTTCCATGTGCCATTATGGCAGAAAGATTCATAGATCACAATGGAGGACAAGTGCAGAGATGTCACCAGACTTGGGGGTCTAATTAAAAAAAAAATCTGCAGAGCTATTCATCCTGTGGAACTGCATGTACATTCTGTGCAAATGGGGCAAAAATGAATGTTATTAGGGTAGTTTCTCTCTAGATGGAATGTTATTTTTAATACACAATAAAGTGAATCAGGAATATACTGCTTTATGGCCACTAGATGGGATTGATGATCATAGGATCATCTAGTGCAGTGGTCACCAACCTTTCAGACCTCACGGACCACTAAACTCACAATGTTGAATCCTGCGGACCCCTAACATGAATTTTGCATGCCTTATACACACAATGCTCTGGCTCTCTGCCCTCCTCCCCCTGGATTACATTGCTGCCTTATTCACACAATGCTCCGGCTCTCTGCCCTCCTCCACCTGGATTACATTGCTGCCTTATTCACACAATGCTCCGGCTCTCTGCCCCCCTCTTCCTGGATCACACTGCTGCCTTATATACACAATGCTCTGGCTCTCTGCCCCCCTCTTCCTGGATCACACTGCTGCCTTATACACACAATGCTCTGGCTCTCTGCCCCCCTCTTCCTGGATCACACTGCTGCCTTATATACACAATGCTCCGCCTCTCTGTCCCCCTATTCCTGGATCGCACTGCTGCCTTATACACACAATGCTGCGGCTCTCTGCCCCCCTCCCCCTGGATCACACTGCTGCCTTATATACACAATGCTCCGGCTCTCTGTCCCCCTCTTCCTGGATCGCACTGCTGCCTTATACACACAATGCTGCGGCTCTCTGCCCCCCTCCCCCTGGATCACACTGCTGCCTTATATACACAATGCTCCGGCTCTCTGCCCCCCCTCCCCCTGGATCACACTGCTGCCTTATACACACAATGCTCCAGCTCTCTGCCCCCCCTCCCCCTGGATCACACTGTTGCCTTATACACACAATGCTCCGGCTCTCTGCCCCCCTCCCCCTGGATCACACTGCTGCCTTATATACACAATGCTCCGACTCTCTGCCCCCTCCCCCTGGATCACACTGCTGCCTTATACACACAATGCTCCAGCTCTCTGCCCCCTCCCCCTGGATCACACTGCTGCCTTATTCACACAATGCTACGGCTCTCTGCCCCCCTGGATTACACTGCTGTCTTATATACACAATGCTTCGGCTTTCTGCCCCACTCTTCCTGGATCGCACTGCTGCCTTATACACACAATGCTACGGCTCTCTGCCCCCTCCCCCTGGATTACACTGCTGCCTTATCTACACAATGCTCCACCTCTCTGCCCTCCCTCACCCTGGATCACACTGCTGCCTTATACACACACAATGCTCCGACTTTCTGCCCCCCTCCCCTGGATCACACTGCTGCCTTATACACGCAATGCTCTGGCTCTCTGCCCCCCTCTTCCTGGATCACACTGCTGCCTTATACACACAATGCTCCGGCTCTCTGCCCCCCTCCCCCTGGATCACACTGCTGCCTTATACACACAATGCTCTGGCTCTCTACCCCCCGCCCCTGCACTCTGCATTACACACTACTGCCTTATACAGACTCATCATTGGATCTCACCGCCTTATCCAGCCATGTGCTCGAGCTCTGTGCTCCCTCCCCAGTCTGTGATCAGTGCTACCATTGGATTTCCCCTCCTGATTCACCTCCCGGTCTCTGCACTACTCCCGCCTCAGGAGCCGGAACTACAGAGGAGACATTGGGTATCAATGTGCGCTGACAGCATTGACTGGAGAACAATACTGGAAACAACATTCGGTGGTGTACATCCGCCACAATGTTGATTTGCGGTAGAACCCCTGGGGGGCCAACTGACCACTGGTTGGTGACCGCTGATCTAGTGGCTGTAATGTGTAATTTTCCTGATTTACACTAATACTTATTTTCTATAGTTCTCAGCTTCATCTAGTGGCTAAAATTGCAGTATTTCCCTACTTGTATTTTGAATGAAGTATAACATTCGACCTAGAGAGAAAACATTTGTTTTTGTTCCCATTCACACAGAACAGATTTACATGCAGTTTCACATAATGAATAAATAATAAATACACCTCTTGTTGTCCATGGTTTACTTCTTCCAACCCAAAGCAGAAGAGCGATACCTCCATGTGGATCTGGGGCAAGACTTTGCAGGAGCCTGTGCAATGCTCTGCAGGTTTCAATGCAGAAATAATAATATTGTAATAATATTGTATTGTAATAATAATGTATTGTAATAATAATGTAATGCAAATTTTTTTTTAATTTTGTTAATGCGCGTGCATTTATTAAATGTTTGCAAAAGGTAGCCTCGTCCAAAAAAAATTAAAATAAATCAAGAACACATCAAATGTCATATGTTTGTTAATGCATTTTTTTCTTTGCAGTGCTGGCAGCTGTCAGGCAGGGGGTGTTCCAGGCTAGCCTTGTGGTAAGGAAATAGGTGTGGTGATGGAAGGGATGTACTAGGCTCTAAGTGCTGCCAGTCATTATCTCCAGCTGCCAGACACCATGGACAGCTCCATGTAAGCACACACAGGGATTCTGCTCCTGAAACTTGGTGTTAGAGGTCCTCTGGGAGTGTTGGAGCTCCTTTGGGAAAACACAATTAAATCCCACCAGCTACACAACAGCTCTCGGAATCCCCCATTTCGCCTGGAGGAGAGGTGAGTGAAGTTTTGCTGTGATTTTCAAGTTCTCCGGTGACAAGAACAAAGTACAGCAGATCCATCATTTATATAAGGATTTCTTCCTTATTCTGGAATCAATATTTTTTTTTCTTATAGCACTGTAAGGAAAAGTCAGTATGTCTGCACATGGATATAAAGACCTGTCATTAGGGACTGGGGCTCTTATAACCTCCAATGTACCTATAGATTACTGTTTGTTCATTTTAAACCTAATATTCTGGTTGCTCTGCCATCTATTAGCCATGAATCACATGTTACAGTGGGATTCATTTGTTACAGATTGAGGATAATGGTTATCGCAATAACTACCGATGACAAATATCATATTGATTTATACAGGGACCATTGTAGATAGACTAGTTCAGCCATTCATTGATTATATGACCACACGTGGGGAGTAGAAAAACTAAAATTTAAAGTATTAAACCCAAAGGCAAAACTGTATTATATTGCAGCTTACCAATTTTTAGATGTGATGGCTGCATTTGTTTTCTTTTTTTTTTTGCCTTTCTTGCCTTTAACCGCTTCAGCACCGGGCGATTTTACCCCCTTCCTTACCAGAGCACTTTTTGCGATTCGGCACTGCGTCGCTTTAACTGACAATTGCGCGGCCATGCGACGTTGCACCCAAACAAAATTGACGTCCCTTTTTCCCCACAAATAGAGCTTTCTTTTGGTGGTATTTGATCACCTCTGCGTTTTTTATTTTTTGCGCCATAAACAAAAGAAAAGCGACAATTTAAAAAAAAAACACTATTTTTTACTTTTTGCTATAATAAATATCCAATTTTTTTGAAAAAAAAAAAATTTTTTACTCAGTTTAGGCCGATACGTATTCTTCTACATATTTTTGGTAAAAAAAATCGCAATAAGCGTTTATTGATTGGTTTGCGCAAAAGTTATAGCGTTTACAAAATAGGCGATAGATTTATTGCATTTTTATTTATTTTTTACTAGTAATGGCGGCGATACACACACAGCTCCACGGTCCCGCATGGTCCCGCTGTTTTCACGGGCAATCGCGGCCGCCGGGCATGCGCACCAGGTCCCGAGTGCCCCCTAGACGGCCGCAAATAGGAGGACGTCATATGACGCCCACCCAGGATGGGAGATCCATCTTGTGGGCGTCATATTACTATAGGCGGGTACTGAAGTGGTTAATTTTACTTGGTGATCCTGCCAGTTGGCCTGTTATTTTTCAACAAAACAAGCTGTCCTGCAGATGTAGTATTTGCTTTATTTAGGGTGTTTTGATTGCCACCCTAGGGCCAAGCAATCAATCTCTTGTCTGCAGATGTAGTAGTTTGAAGGTTGAGACCATAGGTGTGCGCAGCCTGTTGCATTCGTTTGTGCACCCCAAAGCTCAAACACACACTACCGATCACGCATGATGTTCATTCAGAAAGAGAAGGGGCTGATAAATACTTATTTACCGGCCCCTTCCCTCACTCATCCTAAAACATCCCCGCAGCAACAGCTGGCAGGAGAGGAGGGAAGCCAGCCATGCAGCAGAGGGAAGGAGGGGGGAGCCAGGGCAGTAGGGGGGATCTTTGCTGCACAAGGTTATTAGGGTGTGCCTGGGCACACCCGGGGCGCACGCCTATGGTTGAAACAAGCCATTTACCACTGACAGAGGTGCTTACAATAATCAGCTTTTATTTGATTATATAAAACCTTTATCCCATATAACGGAAAAAAACATGGTTTACTGTAACTGTAATTGCAATTTATAAAGTATTAAAATTGTAATTTATAAGGTATTAGCTGGAGTTTGGCTTACATTTTGTTTAGTGTATAAAAATCTGCTAGTACATCTAGCACTTCCCTCCCCCCCAGACTGACAATACTGCTGTCCAAAGGTGCCCCTGTGCTCCTTCATCCATAGTGGGGGCACTCTAATACAGGAGGTGTGTTACTGGCCAGATCACCAAGTGAAAACAGAGGGAAAAAAGCCTAAAAACAGAAAACTAATCCAGTCCGAACATCTAATGATTGGTAAGCTGCAATATATTACATTTTTGGTTTTGGGTTTAATACCGCTTTAAGTGAAATATCTAGGCTGCCATTGTTTCCTTTTGAAAATACTATTTGCCTGGCTGTCATGGAAATCCTTTTGCTGCAGTGCTTTCTGACTGTCTAAAAACAAGAACAGAGATATGTTATACATGAGGTTTCTCTTTCATTTGCCATGTGCTTGCTCCAGGACTGTGATGCACACATATTTATACCAGACACAACCAGGTATCTATCACTGTTATGCCCCGTACACACGGTCGGAAATTCCGACCACAAAATCCGTCAGATTTTTTCCGACGGATTTTGTCCGACACTGGTTTTGCATACACACGGTCGGACGAAGTTGTCGGAAAATCCGATCATTCTGAACGTGGTGACGTGTGTTGCGTACGACGGAACTACCTAGAGGCTAGTAGCCAATAGCTTTGGTCTTGTAATTTGATCCGAGCATGCGTGGCACTTTGCTACACACGATCGGAAAAAGTCAGATCGGACTTTGTTGTCGGAAAATTTGAGAGCAGGATCTCAATTTTTTTCCGACGGAAATTCCAACGGAAAAAGTCCGATGGAGCCCACACACGGTCGGATTTTCCGACAACATTGTCCGATAGGACATTTTCCGTCGGAAATTCCGATCGTGTGTACGGGGCATTAGAAGCCTGTAAGCATCTAATAATGTTTGGAAGTGTGGAATGAGACCAATAAATTATTATGTTCAAAAAAATAAATGTATTATCCCCCCCCCCCCCCCCCACTACCACCACCCCTCTCCACCCAAAAAATACAGTAATGTAAACGGGAGTTTGAATAATGGAGGGATACTGTCCAGGCATCTGTATTGCTATACACATTCATTCTGCATTATTTTAAGGTACAGCTCTGAATTTAGGAGATATATGATATGATATAAACATTAGTAAAATTTGTAGAAATGATACATACAGTATAATAAAGATGAAATAGCTTTTTATGCTACTGTCAGTTTAGGCTGACCAGTCTACTTGGTTCCATATAAATTTAATGGTTTGGGTTCTCCCTCTCACTGTAAAAGTACTTTTGCTGGTACAGGACAAAACTATCAGAAATGTAACCAATATGTGGACAGCTTTAGTCTTAGTATAATTATAAAAAAGGTGCCAAAAATGATTTCCCAGAATGCCTTTGTGTATTTGCTTTAAGGTTGTTGTAAAAATCTGAACACCCTGATTAATTTATTTTAAGATGATATTATAAATACTGTCACCCAGGGCCGTTTTTAAGGCAGGGCAAAAGGGGCAGCCGCCCTGGGCCCAGTCATTGTTGTGGGGCCCAAAGCAGCTGCCTCATACTTACCAACTATCCTGGTTTAAATGCCCTCGTCCCTTGAGGTTTTAGCCCTGTGCTGTCCCAATATCTCAGTGTGAAATGCTGCTACTAATGCTGCCCAGCTCTGCCCTATTGTTGTGTACAGATGACTCACCTGCAGACCCTGTGTTTACATGTAAATTACCGGTATTCATATGTAAATAGCGGCCCCCTGAGGTCATATTCACGGTAATCTCTAGCAACCAATCAACAAGCATAAATTATGAGCTGTAACCTCTAGCAACTAATCAGTGAGCCGTAATGTGTGCTGTAACCTCTAGCAACCAGTCACTGAGCAGTAATGATACACTGTAACCTCTAGCAACCAGTCAGTGAGTGGTAATGATACACTGTAACCTCTGGCAACCAATCGCAATAGCCGCCTGATCTGATTCAGTAAACTGATTTTGAGTCTAGCTGCTATTTATTATATATATGTCTCAGAGCAGGTGGAGAGCAAAACTTCATGGGGGGGGGGGGGGGGGGGGCAAGAAAAGTTTTGCCCAGGGTCCAATAAATATTAAAGATGGCCCTGCTGTCACCTTGTTATTGACCAAGGTATTTATACAACATGTATGCAATAAAATGTAAACCTGAGAACTCATAATTAGAGCATAACACAAGTTAATGCTTAGCTCTGATTTCTAACATGTATCCAAAGATTATGAAACACAATAAATTGGCCTTCACAAAGTAAAACTGTATCCTGTTATCATACATGAGGTCAGAATAATCTTTGTTACAGATGATAATCTAATCCGTTGCTAAAATATGCCGCTGCATTGTCCTTCGTCAATTTTTTTTTTAAATGCAAGCGTTAAATTCCTAATTCTAAAAGTAGCCTTTTACATAATAAAATGTAGACATTTAAGCAAAATATAGGGATCACCTGATGAATGTCAGGGTGGCACAGTGGTGTAGTGGGTAGCACTCTCGCCTAGCAGTACCAAGGGTCACTGGTTCGAATCCCAACCACGACACTACCTTGCATGTTCTCCCTGTGCTTGCGTGGGTTTCCTTCGGGTACTCCGGTTTCCTCCCACACTCCAAAGACATGCTGGTAGGTTAATTGGCTTCTGTCCAAAATTGGACCTAGTATATGAATGGGGACCTTGGATTGAGGGTGGGGACTGATGTGAGTGTGCGATGTGTGGGGTTGGGGACGGTTGTGGACACGCATCCACACTCACACAGGTTGAACTGGATGGACTGGTGTCTGGTCAACCTTGCTAACTATGTAACTAAGTAATGTCACCTACTTAGATGTAGTGACTGCTGTGTCCAAGGAGAGGCAGACTTTACTGGACTCTCTCCATATCATATATTGGACTCTCTCCATATCATCCCCTGAATTCTCCCTATATAATACACACTGGTCTCTACCCATATCATACACTGACTTCTCCCTATATAATACACTGGACTCTCCCTATATCTTACACTGGACGCTCCCATATTATACACTGGCCTCTCCCTATATGATAAACTGGAACCTCCCCATATCATACACTGGACTCTCCCCATATCATACACTGACTCCCTCCTATCATATTCTGGGCTCTCCCTATATCATACACCAGGCTCTACCCATATCATACACTGGACTCTTCCATATCATACACTGGACTCTTCCATATCATACACTGGACTCTCACTATATCATAAACTGGCCTCTCCCTATGTCATACACTGGACTCTCCCTATATGATAAACTGGAACCTCCCCATATTATACACTGGACTCTCTCCTATCATATTCTGGTCTCTCACTATATCATACTCCAGACTCTACCCATATCATACATGGGACTCTCCCTATATAATACACTGGACTCTCCCCATATCATCCGCTGAATTCTCCCCATATCATCCGCTGAATTCTCCCCATATCATACACTGGACCCTTACCATATCAAACACTGGACTCCCCCATATAATACCTATGTAATACACTGCACTCTCCCTATATCATACACTGGACTTATTGTACACAGGAGTCCCCCTATATTAAACACTGGAATCTCCCTTTATCATACACTGGACACACCCCATATCCTACACTGGACTCTCTCCATATCATACACAGGACCCATATCAGTGACGTACATGACACAATGCAATAGTGCTACTACAAGGCCCAATAGTATGATAACATGTATTACTTTACCTAGCCTGGGATAGGATCATTAGATACAATGTGATCTTTGGTCACTCATGTATTTTTTATGTATTTATGGCTTGGAAATGGCAGATCATTACTACTTTTTATTTGAATGAAAGATAAGATTAGCTTTATTACTCTGCACAGAGAGTCAAAGGTGAATAGAAAGTCTAAAAAGAATCTGCAGAGCCTTACAATTTTACAAGGCTGAATAAGGGCTGCAGGTAGACTTTGTGCTGCTGTCTTTTTTACATTTCTATTAGCGATCTATGGCAAGTTTCAGTGTCTAAATAAAGAAATGTGTTTTGTGAAATTAAGGTGGTTTCCATTTTCAGCAGAACAATGGAAATGTCTTCCAGTGTTCTTCTGATGCGGAACTGCAGAGAGGGATACCCCAGCTCCACCCCACTGGTGGCTGTGAAAGAACAGTTACTAATTTGTGGGAACGTTTGGAGTATTCCCTTTTCTGTATGATCCAGAAACCCCCTGCTTTCTAGAATGCTGACTCAGCACAATGACAAGCCGTTCCCAACACTCCAGAACACTTGTACTCTTCTGTTATTTGAGCAGGGCAGTCACCTCTCAGGATAAAGCAAGCTTTATAACAAACCTGTAATTTGCCCTTGTACCCTGCAGTATATACTCACCTCCCCTTCAATCCCTTGCCTCACCATTAATTGGGGGAGTCACTTCATGGAGAAATACCTGACACCCCATTGCATCAAAACAGATGCATACCACAGCACAATAGTGTGAAACAACTCTTAAACTAACCATGGAGATCGTGATATCCGATTTTCCCTGCAGGACCTGATGGAAGAAGATGGAATGGTTAATATACTGGGATCTGAAGTTAAGAGTTTAGGTTTATTTACAGTGCCTTGAAAAAGTCTCTACCAGCTTTGGACATCTAGAGAGTGAAAACAGCAATTTTAAAGTCTTGCCACAGATTCTCAATTGGATTTAGGTCTGGACTTTGATTGGGCCATTCCAACACATGAATATGCTTTGATATAAACCATTTCATTGTAGGCTGTATGTTTAGGGACGTTGTCCTGCTGGAAGGTGAACCTCCGCCCCAGTCTCAAGTCTTGTGCAGACTCTAACAGGTTTTTGTCTAAGATTGCCCTGTATTTGGCTCCATCCATCTTCCCATCAACTCTGACCAGCTTCCCTGTTGAAGAAAAGCATCCCCACAACATGATGCTGCCACCACCATGTTTGACGTGGGGATGTTGTGTTCGGGGTGATGTGCAGTGTTAGTTTTCCGCCCACATAGCTTTTAGCTTTTAGGCCAAAAAGTTTAATTTTGGTCTCATCTGACCAGAGCACCTTCTTCCATATGTTTGCCTCATCCCACAAATGGCTCCTTGCAAACTGCAAATGGACTTCTTATGGCTTTCTTTCAACAATGGCTTTCTTCTTGCCACTCTACCATAAAGGGCAGATTTGTGGCGTATATGACTAATAGTTGTCCTGTGGACAGATTCTACCACCGGAGCTGTGGATTTCTGCAGCTCCCGCAGAGTTACCATGGGCCTCTTGGCTGCTTCTCTGAGTAATGCTCTCCTTGCCCGGCCTGTCAGTTTAGGTGGGCGGCCATGTCTTGGTAGGTTTACAGTTGTGTCATACTTTTCATTTTCAGATGATGGATTGAACAGTGCTCCGTGAGATGTTCAAAGCTTGGGATATTTTTTTTATAACCTAATCCTGCTTTAAACTTCTCCACAACTTTATACCTGACCTGTCTGGTGTGTTTCTTGGCCTTCATGATGCTGTCACTAAGGTTCTCTAACAAACCTCTGAGGGCTTCACAGAACAACTGTATTTATACTAAGATTAAATTACACACAAGAATAAAGAGGGCTGAATACAAATGCACGCCACACTTTTCACATAATTATTTGTAAAAAAAATTGAAAACCATTTATCATTTTCCTTCCACTTCACAATTACAGTATGTGCCACTTTGTGTTGGTCAATCACGTAAAATCCCAATAAAATAAATTTACAATTTTGGTTGTACCATGACAAAATGTGGAAAATTTTAAGGGATTTTTTTTAAGGCACTGTATTGTAACCTGCCTCATAAAGTGTTTTAGAAACTTACTATAAGTTTCCTATTATGTGCTACCATGTTTTTAGGCATTCAACATCTGAGTTATACACAAAGATCATAAAGTGCCTGTAACACTGATGATGGAACTGGTTCTCTCCCCATAAAAGTCCATTGGAATACAAAAGCAGCTTGAAGCCAGTCAAATTCAGGCCAGAAGGAGGTCACGTGACCTTCCATTGGCTAACAATATATTTTGTGGTACTAAAGAAAAAACAGTTCTCTTTGCCAAGGTGTCAGTATGCCTTATTGTAAGAACTGAGTATTCACATAATCCACCCTACACCAAAGGTTTAGTAAGCCAAAAAATTGTGTCCCCTGTGTTTTTACTTTAACTTAAAGTGGACCTTCAGTATTCCCATCTATTAAATCTTCTGCCCTTGTTGTTTTAACTTTGGATAGTAAAACTTTGTTTTCTGCCAGTAAATACCTTATACAGCCCACTTCCTGTTTCTTGTCTGGTAAAAAGCCTAGGCTTATGACATCATGCACAGCCCTCTCTTACTCTTGTGAGATTTTACCAGAAAGGAAGGGGGAGGAGTCATAAGAGAGCCAATGAGAGTTGTAGGGCTGGAGGTGTGACTCTGTGTGTCTGTGTAAAGGCAGCAGCTTCAGCTGCCCACAGTTAAAATGGATGCAGCCAAACTTAGTGGAGGGAGATTTCTGCAGCATATTTGGCAAGTACAGAATCACAGTATATATAAAATAATATGCAATGTGGTTGGAGGGAAGCTTCAGAATGGCAAAGATGTTTTTATTACAAATTATGTGAGCAGACTGCAGTTCCTCTTTAACCACTTCTCAACCCGCCCATTGTCATATGATGTCCGCAGATGGGATCTCCCATTGTAGACGGGATCATATGACGTCCTCGGCTTCTCGGCGGTATAGGGGGGCGCACGTGCCTGTAGCTAATGCGCGTGCCCGGCGGCCGCTATATCTGCCGGGCACTCGCGATCGCTCGTTACAGAGCAGTAACGTGGATCTGTGTGTGTAAACACACAGATCCACGTCCTGTCAGGGGAGAGGAGACAGATCATGTGTTCCTAGTATATAGGAACACTGATCGGTTTCCTCCCCTAGTCAGTCCCACCCCCCCACAGTTAGAATAACTCCCTAAGTAACACATTTAACCCCTTGATCGCCCCTAGTGTTAACTCCTTCCCTGCCAGTGACATTTATACAGTAATCAGTGAATATTTATAGCACTGATCGCTGTATAAATGTTAATGGTCCCAAAATAGTGTCAAAAGTGTCTGATATGTCTGCTGCAATGTCACAGTCATGATAAAAATCACATATCGCCGCCGTTACTAGTAAAAAAAAATAATAATAATAAAAATGCCATAAATCTATCCCCTATGGTGTAGGCGCTATAACTTTTGCGCAAACCAATCAATATACGCTTATTGCGATTTTTTTACCAAAAATATGTAGAAGAATACGTATCGACCTAAACTGAGGGAAAATTTAAATTTTTATTTTAAATTTGGGATATTTATTATAGCAAAAAGTAAAAAATATTGTGTTTTTTAAAACTTATCACTCTTTTTTTGTTTATAGCACAAAAAAATAAAAAACCCAGAGGTGATCAAATACCACCAAAAGAAAGCTCCATTTGTGCAGGAAAAAAATATTCATTTGGGTACAGTGTTGCATGACCGCGCAATTGTCATTCAAAATGTTACAGCACTGAAAAATGAAAATTGGCCTTGTCAGGAAGGGGATGAAAATGCCCTGTATAGAAGTGGTTAAAGAGGATCTTCACACAGATCAATCAAAGGTGCTCTTTGTCAAAAATAAATAAAAAAAAGAGCATCTTCACCTCATCAAAAGGCAGCAGCTACAAATACTGTCCCGGGATCTGTCTCTGTCCTCACCCAGGCTGGTTCTTCACCAGTCTTCGGGTTCCAGGCTCTGCCATGTTTGCTGTGGGAAGCCAGCTGGGACTCCTTGCAACTTCACAGCCGGCTTCCCACTGTGCCTGCGTGAGCCTCGCTGACGTTTGTGAATGGTCCCAGAAGGGACCTGTGATGTGTCCCAGAAGGGACACTGGCAAAGAGAAGGGGCCGAACTTCTGCTTAGATTACCTAGGCAATCCAAGTGGAAGTGGGAGCGGGTGCCTATCAAAACTAGATGCCTGCTCTCCCAAAAAATTTAGGAGGGGAGGAGGATATAATGTGGAACTTCCCCTTTAAGGTGAAGTTCTGCTTTAAGCTGGCGACACACAGATCAAATTTGTGCCAAGTCCTGCTAAACTCGTTCCTTGGCTCTACCCAGTGAAGCTTTTGTTCAAGGAGCAGGGCAGAAAATTCTCACCCAACCAGGGCCTGCATCCAATCAGATACCCTGTTTGGTGCATTCTGACAGCTGTGGGTGTCGGCTGTCAGAATACATTAGCCATCAATGCAGATTCATCCATCCATGCCGTTTAGTATGGCTGGAAGAATAATGTGGGGTCACAGGGCTGAACGAGGGAAATCCTAATGTTTATGACTTGCTTATGGCTAACAGGATGCCCTTTTAAATACTAGTACCTGTTGTAATATACAGTAAATTACAACAGTACCCTGTGTACTTGCACATCAGAGATGTAGAAAGACTTTCCCTCTGGTGAGCAACAGAAGGTTCCGTGAGCCTTTGTTGTTTATATACTTTTCGAGACCTAAGTCCACCCAAGCTGATATCATCGCGCTCACTCAAGTGCCATTATGACCCTATATAGGTTTCTATATATTTCACCAGCAGTGTCCCTGAAGTTGAAATCTATTTATTAGACATGTGCACAATAGAAAAATTTGTTTAGTTTCGTTTCTGTTCATTTCCGTTGATTCGTAGCGATTCGTAATTTCGTAAGTCGTCTGTGTTCGTATTCGTAACGATTCGTAAATTCGTAAGTCGTCGGTGTTCGTATTCGGACTCGTTCGTATTTTCGTTGAGTTATTTTTTCGTTGATTCGTTTTTTCCGTTAGTCTAATTTTCGTTTATTCGAAATTCGTATTTTTGTATTTTCGTTATATTTTGTATTCGGACGCATTCGTATTTTCGTAGATTTAGTTACATTCGTACTTTCGTAAGATTGATTTATTCGTACTTTCGTAACATTGTTTTCGTAGATTCGTAATCGGAGCATAATTCATAATTGTATGTAATGTGTATGCTATTATTACATTGTAAGAGACACGGAAAATTACGAATCAACAAAAAAAAAAGTTACAAATGTACGAATTTTTTCGTTCATTTTGATTTTCGTTGTTCCTGTTTTCGTTTTTCGGATTTTCATTCTTTCGTAGTTTCGTTGTTTCTAATTTAATTATTTCGTATTTTCATTGTTTTTCATATTCGTTCGATTCGATAGTTCGTTATTCGTTAGAATTTTTAGCGAATCATTCGTTCATTCGTACGATAACGAATGAACGAATATAACGAATTTGAACGGAAAACAAAACGAATTGCAAATGTCTACTATTTATACAGAGTACTTTACATGGAAGGTTAGGTCTGCAGGAAGGTGGAGTCCCTTCAGGGGATCACTCTAAAAGGCTAAAATTAAAAATGTAAGAAGACCAAGAAAACTGATTTTACTGTAATAAAACTGCACAGAAGACCTATTGTATTGATTGCTGTAGAACCATCATCCAGTAAGGACTATACAGTTAGCATAGTAAATGTTATCTCTGACACCAGTATGAGGCAACATAAAGAAAATAAACTATACCACAAGAAGGCAAGCCCCATCATATACACCAGGAGTCTCCAAACTTTCTAAGCAAGGGGTCGGCTTACGATCCTTTAGGGTTTAGGGGGGCCGGACTGTGGCCATTTGGAGTAGAAAATGCCCCCAGCATCAGTGCCCCATCACTGGTTTCAATGGGAAGAATAGTGCCCCAGTGATAGTGTCAGTAGTGGGAATGAATACAGGTGTGTAAGCGCTTCCAACTTCTCACATCCCAGTAGGGGGAATGATGCCCCATCACTGATGTCAGTTGGTGGAATAGTGCCCCAAGGGCCAGATAAAGGCAAGCAAAGGGCCACATCTGGCCCCCGGGCTGCAGTTTGGAGACCACTGTTATACACAATCTGCATTAACAGCAAGGCCTGCTGTGTTTGTTCATATTACTTTGTGACAATTAGTATTGGTACAATACATCTTATTCTAAGAAACATAACAGACAAATGTTTACCAAGGCATCCTTTTATTGTACTATTTCACATATTATATACAGAAATAGTTACCCTAGCACCAGCAGGGCTAATAGAATAATCAAAAATATTCAGTGCAAACGAAGGCAATTAAAAGCCACTTAAAAGTCAATCAGTATGCGGAAAAAAAGGAAATCCATGTAAAGTTCTTATAGTATAGATGGTGCTCCGTATCCCCTCCGCAGAAAGAAACAAATTTCCTCATCTGAATACCATCACCAGAAGACGCCTCGTGCACGGAAAATCCCCGTTGGTAATGAACTCACCACAAGTAAATGATAAAAGAGCCTTGTATCACCATACACCGTAGGATGATCTCCAATCCTTAGATTCCTCCAAGATCAATGCAATTGCAAAAAGCACTAGAGCCTGTAATCGGCTGAGACTCGAGAAGGACTCCTGTCCCTGGATTAGAAAAGTTTTTCCATAGGGCAATTCATTCTGGCTTTGAAACGCAAAAAGAAAAAAAATGGTCTAAAATGCAAAAAGAAAAAACTAACGTCTATCCTTCTATGATACTCCCTGATGGTGGAGCTCTCCCATCAGGGAGCATCATCGAAGGATAGACGCTGGTCTGAAAGGCATGAGCCCCCTCTTTTTTTCGCTGTACAAGGCTAAATGCAGAAATGGAACTGTAGAAGGAAGGGGCGCAGAGGATGCCAAGAGGACATAAAAGGCTCTTTAACATTCAGGACCATTTTTATATTTTTGCGTTTCAAAGCCTGAATGAATTACCCTATGGAAAAACTTTTCTAATCCAGGGACAGGGACAGGCTATAGTGCCTTTTGCAATTGCATCGATCTTGGAGGAATCTAAGGATTGGAGATCATCTTATGGTGTATGGTAGGGATGCATGAATTCCATTTTTTTTACAATGCGTACGAGTACCGATACTTCTTTTTCAGTACTTGCCGATACCAATTACTGATACCTACCGCAACTGTTTTGGTTTAACTTCAGCTGTCAGCAATGGTACAAAGCATTGAAAAGTTATTTACAAATGAAATAAATTGATTTTTTTTTAATTTAGCCCTTTTTCAATGTGAAATGTGTAAATATATGTTAATATATGTGTAAAAATATTCACTAAGACCCTTTTCACACTGGGGCTCTTTGCAGGCGCTACAGTGCTAAAAATAGCGCCTGCAAAGCGCCCTGTGTGTGTTTGGGCCCCGCTGCTGTGTCTCCAGTGTAATAGCCTGAGGGCTTTCACACTGGAGTGATGTGCTTGCAGGGCATTAAAAAAACTCCTGCAAGCAGCATCTTTGGAGCGGTAATATCAATGGGGCAGTGCGGCTATACCGCCGGCAAAGTGTTGCTGCTGCGGGGCTTTGCGGGCGGGTTTTACCCTTTTTCGGCCGCTAGCGGGGGTTAAAACCGTTCCGCTAGTGGCTGAATAGCGCTGCTTAAACAACGGTAACAACGACGTTTTACCGCTGGCGCCCGCACCGCCCCAGTGTGAAAGGGGCCTTACAAAGCAAACAAATTTTTTTTTAATTGTTTATAAAATAGACGTGAACAAAAGAAAAAAAGCAGGAAAATAATAATTAAATGGAGGAGAATAGGGAGTTAATTAAGGCTGATTAGAGTAAATTAAGGGGTTAAACAGAGGAACATTTGTTCATCCCTTTGATCTGCAGATGAAAAAACTGAAATATACAAAAAGAAACAATGTTTTTTTTTTATTTGAGTGTTTCAGGGCTGAGCAATGTTGTTAATAAACATTGCCAGCTGCTTTTTTTTTGACAGCTCCAAATACCGGACTTCTTTAACACTGGGGAGACCCACTGACAGGTCAAAGTACCGTGCCTGAAAGTATTGGTTTCAGGTATCGGTGCATTTTCACAAGTACCGATATTTGTGCAAATACGCGGTATCAGCACCGATACCAATACTAGTATTGGTGCAACCCTAGTGTATGGTGATACAAGGCTCTTTTATCATTTACTTGTGGTGAGTTCATTACCAATGGGGATTAGCACCATCTATACTATAAGAACTTTATATGGATTTTCTTTTTTTCTGCATAGTGATTGACTTGTAAGTGGCTTTTAACTGCCTTAGTTTGCACTGAATATTTCTAATTATTCTATTAGCGCTGTTAGTGCTGCCAGTGTGCCCATCATTTGCTGCCAGTGTGCCCATCAAATTCTGACAGTGTCACTCCCGGGACACCCTGCTCACACCCCCCCCCCCTCGGATAGATTGCGGGACACCTTACTCACACACCTCCCCCACCGCGGATGGATTGCAAGACACTCCACTCACACCTCCCCCCGGAGGGACCGCGGGACACCCCGCTCACACCTCCCCCCAGGAGGGTGTCGTGGGACACCCCACTCACAGCACCCCCCACGCCTACAGATGAATTCCCATACAGGAGGCCCAGCGCTTACCTGGTGTCCTCTTCTCCGGCATCTCCTCTCCAGTCAGCTTCCTCCGCTCTATCCCACTTGCGACAAAGCGCTGAGCATCCAATAGGGATGCCTGGCGCTTTGGCCATTCAGGAAATAGGTCTCACTGACCTGCCTCCAGATTGGTGGGGAGGCATTGCGGTGTGAAAATAGCGAATATTAATTCGCTATAGTTACACAATTGGGTGTGTCCCGAGCCTACCCTTTTTTGAAGCCTATTAGAGCCTCTGGCTCTAATCAGGTGCTTCAAAAAATAGGAGTCCATGCGTCCGGCGTCCTGAAAGGGGCCAGGCGCATGGATAGGGAGGCGGCAGCAGGGATAGGGGGGGCAGCGCCCATGGCCATAAACAATTTTATTTGTTTTCAGAAAATGTGTTACTTTTCTGTAATGAAGGATTTCTCCTAACTGCAGCATGTGGGAGAGTAGCAAGCACATGCCAAAAAAGAACAGCTTTGTTGTTCTCATTCAATATTGTTAAAATAATAATCATTAAATAAACAAGAAACAGGCTCTAATTAAGAAGCATTGCATGAGATAGTTGAAGCTTAAAGGGGTACAGATTGGCAATGATTCCCCATAGCAAGCCAAACGCTCACTGTTCAATAACAAATATGGTTTACTAAGTAGCACACATTCACACATCTGAGCTTAAAGGGGTTGTAAAGTCTGCCCCCAAGAGCCCCCCTTTTTCTTACCTGAACCTGTTCATTCCAGTGAGGAGCACAAGCCCAGCTGCTGTCTCTCTCCTCATTGGATAGATTGATAGCAGCAGGGACCATTGGCTCTCACTGCTGTCAATCAAATCCAGTGACACTAGAGCGGAGGGCGGGGCCGAGTCCTGCTGTCTGTGTCAACGGATGCAGCAGTGGGACTCATGAGCGTGCCCGCACTGGTGCCCCCATGGAAAACAGCTCTCCGTGGGGGCACCCAATGAAGAGGAGGAGCCAGGAGCGCCTCCGGGACACCCCAGAAGAGCAGGGCCATCTTTAATATTGATTGGACCCTGGGCAAAACTTTTCTTGGGCCCCCCCATGCAGTTTTACTCTCCACCTGCTCTGAGACATACAATAAATAGCAGCTAGACTCAAAATCAGTTTACTGAATCAGATCAGGCGGCTATTGCGATTGGTTGCCAGAGGTTACAGTGTATCATTACCGCTCACTGACTGGTTGCTAGAGGTTACAGTGTATCATTACCGCTCACTGACTGGTTTCTAGAGGTTACAGCACACATTACGACTCACTGATTAGTTGCTAGAGGTTACAGCACATAATTTATGCTTGTTGATTTGTTGCTAGAGATTACTGTGGATATGACCTCAGGGGGCCGCTATTTACATATGAATACCGGTAATTTACATGTAAACACAGGGTCTGCAGGTGAGTCATCTGTACACAACAATACGGCAGAGCTGGGCAGCATTAGTAGCAGCATTTCACACTGAGATATTGGGACACAGCACAGGACTAAAACCTCAAGGGACGAGGGAATTTAAACCAGGATAGTTGGCAAGTATGAGGTAGCTGCTTTGGGCCCCACAACAATGACAGGGCCCAGGGCAGCTGCCCCTTTTGCCCTGCCTTAAAAACGGCCCTGCAGAAGAGGAGGATCGGGGCTGCTCTGTGAAAAACCACTGTACAGATTAGCCACTTTAATGTAGAACTATAGGCAGAACAATTTTTTTTGGATACAGTAAGAGAGGGTTATAACCCCTGTTAGATTTGTTTTTTTGACATCTGTGTCCCATTGCAGAGATTTCTCTTCACTTCCTGTCCCATAGCCAAACAGGAAGTGAGAGGAAATCACTGCAAATGAAGGGAATTCCTTGGGGACCCCCAAGTCACCAGAACTAGTGTCCCCATTGGAAGATTTCCTTTCTATTACTTTTCTGGAGACAACCGAAAATGAATATATTGATAAAGGTTAACAGAACAAAAAGGTAAATCTCCCCAACAGGGGCGAAGACAGCAATAAAAACTGACAGGTGTTCTAATCCCTCTCTACTCTATTGATATGTCTTCATACTTTGTAACTTTTTTCAAGCTTCTCATCTGCAATCACTGTATAGCTATTTTATTAAATGATTTCAAGTACATACCGTGACCATAGACATAGATGTGCACAGGGGGTGTGCCTGGGCACACCCTAATCACTATGTGGGGTGCCAATTCCCCCTACTGCCTGGGTTTCCCTCCTCTCCTGCTGTTGGCCCTGCAGTGCTGCTGGCTTTCCTCCTCTCCTCTCCCCTCAGCTGCTGCAGGGGGATGTTTCAGGATGGAGAGTGGGGGAAGGGGCTAGTAAATATGTAATTTACCAGTGCCTTCCTTTTGTAAATGAACACAGTGAACACACTCACTAACTGTGATTGTTCATAACTGAAACATAGTGAACTGTGTTTACTATGCTTCCATTTGTGAATGAACAGGAAGCCACTCAGCACAGAGCACTTCCTATTCTTTCACTGTCCAGTGCAGCTGAGGCTACAAAGAAAGGCACGTGTGTTTGAGCTTTGGGGTACACATCCTAATGCAATAGGCTGCGCACACCTATGACCATAGACATCATAAACGAGTGTAAATCTTTAGCGGCCTATGTAAACATTGTGGAACCCAGCACCACTGTTTGACTAAAGTATAATTTATCGAAATAAAATTTGCGTTTGGCGAATAATTTAAAATAAAATTATCACATAATTAATTGTTGACACCTAATGCAGGATGTGGAAACCTTGCAAAAAGATCTGAACAAATTAATGGAGTGGGCAACTACATGACAAATGAGGTTTAATGTAGAAAAATTTAAAATGATGCATTTGGGTGGCAAAAATATGAATGCAATCTACTCACTGGGGGGAGAACCTCTGGGGGAATCTAGGATGGAAAAGGACCTGGGGTCCTAGTAGATGGGCTCAGCAATGGCATGCAATGCCAACCTGCTGCTAACAAAGCAAACAGAATATTGGCATGCATTAAAAAGGGGATTAACTCCAGAGATAAAACGATAATTCTTCCACTCTACAAGACTCTGGTCCGGCCGCACCGGGAGTATACTGTCCAGTTCTGCGCACCAGCCCTCAGGAAGGATGTACTGGAAGCGAGTAGAAAGAAGGGCAACAAAGCTAAAAAAGGTTCTGGAGGATGTTAGTTATGAAGAATGGTTGCGAGCACTGAACGCTTGAGAGGGGATATGATTTCAATATACAAATACCTTACTGGTGACCCCACAATAGGGATAACATTTTTTTTAACAAGTTTTTTTAACAACAGTTTAACAAGATTCGTGGCCACTCATTAAAATTAGAAGAAAAGAGGTTTAACCTTAAACTACGTAGAGGGTTCTTTACTGTAAGAGCGGTAAGGATGTGGAATTCCCTTTCACAGGTGGTGGTCTCAGCGGGGAGCATCGATAGTTTCAAGAAGCTATTAGATAAGCACCTGAACGACCGCAACATACAGGGATATACATGTAATACTGACATTTGATCACACACATTATTATTATTATTATACACGTTTTATATAGCGCCAACAGTTTATGCAGCGCTTTACAATGTATAGGGGGGGACAACACAATTACAGTACAGTTCAATACAAAAGGTACAGGAGGGCTTGTACCTTTGGACTTGATGGACTTGTGTCTTTTTTCGACCTCACCTACTATGTAACTATGTAACTATGTAATACAGACTGCCATAGAAGCAATTAGTAGATGACATAGCTTGTACTTTACAGGATGGCATAGTTCTCACCATCATAAAAAGCTCCACTTCTGGCCTTATGTAGGGACCAGGTTTTCCATATGTTAAAATGCCGACATTACCAAAATGTATGGCACAGCAGTATCTGGACTTGCTAAAGTAGGCATAATTTATCAGGTCTGTTCAACTTGAGTTTTGGGGTAGAAGTTATCCTATAATTTTAAACTTTTCGGTTTGGCCACAGCAGGGAACTTCATGAACCACTACTGGGTTTTTACAACAGCTTGTGTCTCCAAAGGGCTGAGTTATTTCTTACGCTTCTGAAGAAGGGGGACCTGGACAGCCGCACACCAATATAAACGCCTTTATTTTATAAAATAACAAATGTCCAAACAACTGCAGGATACAGGATAAATTTACTGACACGTTTCACACTCTTAATAGTGCTTAGTCATAGCTACTCTATTCTTGCGCTCCTGATAGGGAATCAGAGGGATAGGAAGTCAATTAGGTGAGACAGCAACAAAACACCCTCCGAAACTGCAGTTCTTGTGGGATGTTCGGGGTCTATTGTCAGGACCTTACAAAAGTGATGCAAGAATTAATACCAGTGAACTGGTGACAAGGACATGGGTGGCCAAGGCTCAATAATGCACATGTGGAGCAAAGGCTGGCCCATGTAGTCCTATCCAATAAAAGAGCTACTGTAACTCAAATTTAAAAAAAAGGTAATGCTGGTTTCAGTGGAAAGGTGTCAGAACACCTTCATCTTCTTCATCGGAATTTGTTGTAGATGAAGTTGCAGACCAGTCAGGGTGCCCATGCTGACCTGTGTCCACAGCTGAAAGCACCAACAATGGGTATGTAAGCTTTAAATTTGGACCACGGAGCAATGGAAGAAGGTGACCTGGTCTAATGAATCACATTTTCTTTCACCTGCGGATGGCTGGGTGTGTGTTACTATTAATACAGAAAAAATGACTGCGCTGCAAAAAAATGCTTAAACCCAATAGTGATAAAGGCTATAACAAATACGCATACATATACCTAGTAGAATGGTGAGCTACTAGTACATAAAGGAATACGTATGCCAAAACATTGATACAAAAGCATGCACCTTGATATGATAAGGAAAAAGAATAACAAATAATTTGCAATAATCCAAAGTGGAAAACAATTATTAGCCAATAGAGTCCTTATATGTGTGCCATTTCCAAGTCGGCTGCATGCATCAACATTAGTGCACAAGCGGGGACTCCAAATTCAAAGGTGACACCACTCAAATAACACCAGATGAAGGTAGTGGTCTGGTAAGAAGAAAAAAGCACCTCCACCATCAAGAATTACTGACTCTTACCAGAGTGTAAGATCTCCTGTTAGAGAGATCCCACAAGCTTGCGGCTTATTTCCCAGCCACGGGTTCCAATGGGCTGTAGGGTGGTTAGCTCTAGATGCAGGACGTAGTGTCTCAAAAGCGATCAAACGGATAACATGCAGAGATAAAAGCAATAGAACTCCATAGTGTATCACTTGAGACAATTTATTTAAAAGAAAAAGAATTGCCCTTACAGAAATGCAGTTGGTTAAAAGCGTGTAGATAAATTGTTAGCCGGCCGGCTCACATTAGCTGCCCGTTGCTTCCGGGTTTCGCGTGGTATTGTGGTGACGTCAGCACGCCGCTCCTCCCTACGCCGTTTCGTCACTCTAGAACAGGCAGAAAGGAATTCGAGAAGAATTGAGTTACTATTACCTAGGGAAGAGGTGGCACCAGGATGCACTATGGGAAGAAGGCAAGCCTGCAGAGGCAGATACCACAGCATACCTTCTCATGTATAGTGGAGTCCATGCCCCAACGGGTCAGGGCTGTGTTGGTGGCAAAAGGGGGACCTATACAATATTCGGTGGGTCACCATAATGTTATAGTGGGTGGCCATAATTTTGGTGTATGTTGGCTCTCAATTCTGGTCAATCTTCACAGAATTTACTATAGGTAGCAGTTCTAATTGGTTCAGGATGGATAAAAGTACTTCTGGCATGAAATATTAATGCTTAGAATTCTCCCTGCTTGTGCTGAGCTGTATGGGGTAGTTGCTGAAGCAGAGGTCCTTTGAGGTCTTTTGGCAGTGTGGATCTGTGTTGGATCTGTGCCCATAGTAGTTTATACTGTATCTCAACAGCCCATTTCCACTTATTATTTTTTTTGCTGTAAATCACATGCTTTACTGCATGAAAATGTCTCTCAAATAGAAATCCAATTCATTTCTATGCAGCTAGTTCACATCTATGTGCTGTATCTTAGCATAAAATATTACAAAGAATCTAGGTGCATTAAGCTGGCCCATTGACATGAATAATAAACACAAAGGTTTTTGAGTTATGAATACACTTTTTTTTTTGTATTTATTTTTTCTATAATCTTTTTTTTTTTTCCTTAGCCTTGGGTAGGGTGGAAGAGGACCGCTCAGGGGGGAATATTAAGGGATAAGGGAAGGGAGGGGGGAAATAAAAAATAAAATAACAAGGGTAGAAGAGAATGTGTTTTTTTTAGTCTTTTTTTCTATAGATCAGTGGAATGTTGGAGGAAATACAAATATCATTTAAGATTCTATTGATATATGTGTGTAAGAGGGAAATTGTTAAATGAAAAGAAAAGACATATGTTGATTTCTGTTGTGGAATTGTAAAACTATCCTTGTGAAATGAAAAATAAAGAATATATATAAATAATAATAAACACAAACACATATAGATCATGATTTTTTAGTTTATCCACGCAAATATTGATACTGAAATATTTTCTCTCAATTTGCATTAGGCAGAAATACAAAAAAAAGGGTGTTACTGAATGAATATTGGTGTGAAAAGGATTGAGGCCTGGCAGCATCGGCAAGGAAATGCATAGTAATTTGCACCATAAGATTTCCCAGCGGTTCCCACACCTGCAAACGCACTGCGTTTTTAGATGTGTGCCCGTGCCATTAAGAATTAATGGCTGCCCTTTGAGTTTTTAAAGAGCTGCAGGTGGTTTGCGTGTGAGGGAACAGGTACGATTCCTTGTTCTTTTTCTAGAATATGTAAATTAAAACTATTCATTCAAATAACCTTCTATTGAAGCCTTTCCCCAGAACTTGCTTCTAGTTATTTAATTGCATCTCCCAGGGAGCAAAACCTGCAATCTCCCTACTTGTACTTTATACTCCACTGATGTAAAAAGGAAACTAAAAGTTAAGAAAAAGCAAAGAGCAGCATGTAAATACATAACCTGTAAAAAACAGTCAGTCTTTTATTTATACACAGAGACTAAGGGTGAGGTCTACCTGGCTTTGGCTTATGGAGCCCATAGAGTGCCTTGCCTCTGTCAAGAGCCTTGCCTGGAGCATTCAGGGGTTAAGACCCTTCCTCTTCGAAGGTTGGACCATTTATCTACCCTTGTGCTGGTTTTTTATGAATTTTGATTTCACGGCTTACTTTTTTGCTCACGGGATTTCGACAAACACCATACTGTGGAGCTGCGTAAATAATAAAAAAATAATACATCTTTAAATTGAGAGAGAAGAAATTGAATTGGTTGCTGTACATATACTTTACCATTACTGTTTACATTACCTTTTTAGATTACCTTTTGATAAAGTCTTAAAGCGGAAGTAAACCCATCCATAAAACTGTTTAATTTCCGGCACGTGACGGAAATTTAACACTACCATTGGTTGTGCTCTCAACCAAACTGTCAAACCATCCAATGGCTGGTATCATAGCTGATCACATGTGTTACATCATGGCAGATTACATTATGGTAGATTAAACAGAGGCAAAGATGGCAGCTTCCTTGGCTGAAAACCATAGGGGGGTTTACTTACACTTTAAGTGACCCTTTCCTTTTTAATGTTTAAAACTGCAACCAGATATAATCCATTCAGCAAGAAAAAATAAACGATCACTCCCAGTGCTCAGGGGTCCTCCTCAGAGAGATGGCTATACAGTTGATACATCACATACATGGCCCAATGTATGTGATGGTGGATGCAGCCCTCCTTGGATAGGGGTATCCAATGTGGAACTACAAAAACGGCAAAAGGGAAGGCACAAACACCCGAGTAAAAAGTTTTTTGATGAAAGGCAATAAAACCAATAAAATGCATTCTCACAAAGGTACAAAGATGAACAGCATGTCAATGGGAAGATGACGTCAAGTACAAAGTGCAAATACTTCAACAACCCCACGTTACAAGCATGCTGACATATTTTGGGGCACACCCTCTTCCTCAGAGCTGTGCTCCCCGTGAGGAAGGGAGCGCGCCCCCAAAACGCGTCAACATGCTTGCAAAACTCCTTGTAAAACTTCATTAATCTGTCCCTAGAGATCCAGTTATTGTCCCCCTAAGTGCAACCATAGACTGACCACACATTAAAGACACCACTGCCCTTCTTGAAGCAGTCATTTGTCAGTTCTTTTTGCATATCAGTGGCCAGGGTAAGTAGCTAAAGATGGTGAGGTGGGCTTAGCTGCTGATTTTTGACAAAAATCTAGCTTTGCATATCAGTAACAACGTTGTGGAGTCTGCTTAGGCTGCAGGTTTTGGACAAAGAAGGAGTGCATTTTAGTTGGCTATTGGAACAGATTAGGAAGGTACCACTATTTACATTCTTTGTGGGTGTAAAGGTTCATTTTAAGGCAAGAAATAATATTCAAAGTGTTGTGATGTTCTGGCTGCTCCTATAAATGCTAAAATGGGAAATAAATGCTAAAATATGATTGGTTAACCTGCATGGTATTTCTCTTTGCATCTAATTAAAAGACAACTTAAAAGGCAATAACAATGTTAACTCGTGTATTCCTTTACATGTGTTCAAACACTTTCAGTTCAGCTAGTGTACTCAAATTAAACTTTCTGTTTATTAAGAGTCACACCACTCCGTAAGCTGATGGTGAAAGAAGGAAACACTTAAAGCCCAACTCCAGGCAAATAAAAAAATATCACTTGTGTTGCGGTGGGGCTGTACCTGCACCGCAAGAGTTATTGCCATGTTTAGGTCTAGGGGAACAAAAAAATAATTTACTGCTCCTCCTTGCAGCTAGACCAGCCACCACAACATCTGCACGTGGCCGCCCATGCTACACCCATGCTAGGGTCTTCACACTATCAAGACCAGAGCAGATTCAATAGCCCTGCTCTGGACATGAGAACGTCGAGGGACAGTCCACCACCGGCTCGTGGGAGTGAAGCCTGTTGGGGGATCCTGTAAGTAACATGCTTTCTCCTGTCCCCTTGACAAAATGAACAATAAAGCCTTGCAGTGCAGGCACAGCCCCACTGCAAGGGATAATTTCTGATTTGCCTGGAGTGGTGCTTTAGGCTGACCATACACCTTTCTTAGTTTCTTGTTTGATCCGCAGGCTAAAAGAGAGAAATCAATCAATTCCCCCATCCATGCTAGAAAGCTTAAACAAATGCTGCACTACCCCAAAGGAGCCGCAGAATAGTGTTTGACCCTACAAAGGTGCTTAGCAGTCAATAATCAGGCCTCAGTAGAAAAAAACAGAAAAAAAACAGGCATTAAGCAGCTCAATAAGATAACACAATATATTATCATCAATATAGTTGGTAACCAAGCTGGGTACAATAGGATTACCAGTAATAGTAAACACTTTGAGCATTTAAGCGATGAGTGACAACAATTGAAAACGAAATGACAATTGCTCTCCAGTTAAATGGTAGCAGTGCCACCATAAGTGCAGCAGTTGACAGTAATAAATCTCAGGCTACCAAATGCAATACTACACCACCTTGTCCCTCAGTGTCTCACAGGAACTGTAGTGAAACAGAGTATTGAGTACAGAGTACCATTGTATGTCTGCGGGCTCAAACTACAACTCCCAGGATTCACAATGCTTTTCATAAGAGTCTATGGGCTGACCTGACTCAGTTCTCCCCCTGCTGGCAGCTTTAGACTAGAAAGTAAGCAAACATAGGGCATTGTCTCCTCTATGTTGCTTTAGTCCGACACCTGGCTACACTAAGAAATTTCCCTGCTGGCTAATGTATGCAGAAACTACTGGGACCTGCCAACAAGTGGCACATTCAACAAAAGTCGATTGGAATTTTGTGGAAGTTTTGTTGAGTTGGGCGGTGCTGACAGGGCCATCCATAGCTTGAGTTTCAGACAATTCATTAAAAATCGGTAGGTCATCAGTAAAGTGCTAAAGATAAATGTTCACTAGCAAGAGCAGACAGAAGTCAAGGCAGTAACATGCAGACTGTAGTACTGCAAACTCTGATTAGTGGTTTCTACCTCCCTGTGCACCTCTGTGATTGGATTACAAGAACATGTATTTGCAAAGTTTTTGGCAGGTTAAAACGTTTATATGTGTGGGTTTCTATAACTGATTTTGCTTGTGTGGTTTAGATTGACATTTATTTTATTTTTTTATTATTACATTTTTAGATTGACATTTAAATAGAGTTTGTAAAATTCTGTACAGCTTTATACCATAATCTTGCATTAGCCAATACTAATTTCAGGATGTTTACCAAGTACATGCATGAAGTTTTCCGCACTACGGATTTATTTGTTCCATGCTCATAGTGCTGGTGACAATTCATTAAGTATCCTGGATTTCACATCCTTCCTCCCAAGTGTATTTAGGTTGCTTTTCCGGATGGCAGCTGTAAGAAGCATGGCTCAATAAGATTTCCTACAGTATGGAAGGGATTGTAAAATCATAGGACTAAACCATGCCGGTCAGCATGTCTAAGGATGGACATAATACATTTTATAGAATCCTTCCATACCTTTTCTAAGTGTTTAGTACTTACCGTAATTCACACAGCCCTAAACATTTTACAGTTGTTATTACACATGTGTTTTTTAGGAGAAAAGTTCCTACATAATGATCAGTAAAATACTTGTGTATAGATCCATTTATACACATAAAGACACGTCTGCGTACAGGCCTCATTGACACGGCATATACAAGTATTTTTTGCTCTGCTGGACCTGGTAATCTCTAACCATGCAGAGATTATTATTAATATTCACATAAAAGAACATCTGGGTAGCAGTGACCGTAGCATGATTTCATTTAATGTTGGCTGTAAACAACAAGCATGTACTGGAAAGATAAAAACACTTAACTTTAACAGAGCAAATTTTCAAAGGAATAAGGCTGCTCTCCAAGACTTTTGCCCCGTACACACGGTCGGAAATTCCGACCACAAAATCCGTCGGAAATTTTTTTTCCGACGGATTTTGTCTGACACTGGTGTTGCATACACACGGTCGGACAAGGTTGTCGGAAAATCCGATCATCCTGAACGTGGTGACGTTCGTTGCGTACGACGGGACTACGTAGAGGCTAGTAGCCAATAGCTTTGGTCTTGTAATGTGATCTGAGCATGCGTGGCACTTTGGCCATCAGAATTCGATGCACACGATCGGAAAAAGTCCGATAGGACTTTGTTGTCTGAAAATTTGAGAGCAGGATCTCAAACTTTTTCCGTAGGAAATTCCGACAGAAAAAGTCTGATGGAGCCCACACACGGTCGGAATTTCCGATAGGACATTTTCCATCGGAAAATCCGACCGTGTGTACGGGGCATTAGACTGGGAGGGAATGTTGACATTAATGAATACGGAACAGAAATGAGAATTCTTCAAAAAGAGTGAATGTGAGCTCACTGCAAAATACAGTATATTCCCATGGGCAATAAGTTTAAAAGGCTAAAAGTAAAACCTATGTGGCTCACGGTCAAAGTTAAAAAAAAGCTATAAATAATAAGAAAATAGCTTTTAAAAAAATATAAAAATAAAGGAACACTATCATTGTTTAATTGTTACAAAGAATATAACAGAATATGTGAAAAGGAAATCAAGGCTGCAAAAAATCAGAACAAACGACAGATTGCAAAATATAGTAGACAAACCCTAAAATAAATTCAAATATATTAATAGTAAAACGGTCAGGTCTGATCATGTAGGCCCTTTACAAGATAATCTAGAGTGGGTGTCTAGGGACAAAGCAAAGACAAATTTATTACATACCTTCTGCAGCTCTGTGTATACAAAGGAGCATGGGGGAGCTCATCTCCATAATGGAGATGTATTGACACAGCCCAAAATGATCCACTATGACTCAAAATTGATATGGTCAAGAAATATTTACACGGAATAAAGGTGGGTAAAGCACCAGGACCAGATGGCATCCACCCATGGAGCCTTAAAGAATTGAGCTCTGTTATTTTAAAGCCATTGTTTCTAATATTAAGTGACTCTTTAATTAATGGAATCGTACCACTGAATTGGTGTAGGGCCAACATGGTGCCTATATTTAAAAAGGGATCAAAGTCTTCACAAAGTAACTATAGACCTGTTAGTTTAACTTCAATAGTTGGGAAGATACTGGAGGGTTTAATAAAAGACAAAATAGATGAGTTCTTGCCGTAGAAAAATATTTTAAGCAACAGACAGCATGGCAAATGAGGTTTAATAGTAAGTTTTTAAGTTTTGCCCTTGGGGGCTAAAGATATGCATTCATCATACATACTAAGGGAAGTACAAATAGGGGAAATCAATGGTGGAGAAGGATCTGGGTGTTCTGGTAGATCCTAAGCTTAATAATAGCATACAATGCCAAGCTCCGGTTTCCAAAGCGAGAAAAATCCTTTCTTGTAATAAGATAGGTATGGACTCCAGAGAGAGATATCTCATTTGGAATATGCAGTTCAGTTTTGGGCACCAGTTCACAAAAAGAATATCAGAGAACTGGAGAAAGTGCAGAGAAGGGCAACCAAACCGATAAGAGGCATGGAAAAGCTCAGCTATGAGGAAAGATTAGAAGAACTGAATTTATTTTCTCTTGAGAAGAGGAGATTAACAACATGTATCAACATGTATAAATACATAAGTGGTCTATATAGTGAACTTGGTGTTGAGTTATTCACTTTAAGGTTATCACAGAGGACAAGGAGGCACTCTTTACATCTGGAGGAAAAGAGATTTAATCTCCAAATACGGAAAGGCTTCTTCACAGTAAGAGCTGTGAAAATGTGGAATAGACTCCTTCAAGAGCTGGTTCTGACCAGATCAGTAGATTGCTTTAAGAAAGGCCTGGATTCTTTCCTAAATGCGCAAAATATAACTGGATGCTAACATTTATAGGTGAAGTTAATCCAGGGAATATCTGATCGTCTCTTGGGGCTGGAGAAAATTGGATCATGCTTTATTGGGGTTTTTTGCCTTCCTCTGGATCAATTGTGGGTATTGGATAGTGTATATGGAGGTTTTCTATTTGAGTGTGTTGGTCTTCTTTTTTTTTTTTCCTCTCTTTTGGTTGAACTGGATGGACTTGTGTCTTTATTCAACCAGATTAACTATGCACCCATGTAACTATGTAACCAAAGCACCCCAATGAGGCTCCTAAAAAAACTGTGAAAAATAAAATAACAAAAATGAAAGACTACAGACACCAGTAGCGGAACTGGTCGCAAAAGTCATGCTTGCAACTGGGCCCTGGTGTTCTGCCACAGTGGGGGGCACTGAAGAACACATGAAAGGGTCCTGTTGAGGGACCATAATAAAGGGTCCCACAATGGGAGTAAAGGGCCCTGGGCCTGGAGGGAAGGGTCCTGGTCAGGAGTAAGGGGGGCCCTTCATTGTTTTTGCACCGAGGCCCTATAGGTTCTAGTTACGCCTCTGGGAATAAGCACTGGTGTTCAGAAGTTACTTACCTGAGCACCTGCTTCCATGATTCTGCTCTGCCTCTGTTGACCTGAACTATGCTGTGACTATCAGGTAGGAGATCATTCCATCCGAGAGAAAGTGCCCGCATAAGTCCAATGCCAGGTGTTGGAATGCAGAGCATTCCAGCATCGGCAACCTTTTTCCAGTGTTCTGGATCCTGTGAGACAGCCCACGAGGCAGGTGTCAGACAGTGTTTCAGAGACACATAAGGGTTCAATTACTAAAACCGGAGAATGCAAAATCTGGATCAGCTCTGCATAGAAGCCAATCAGCTTCCAGGTTTTATTGTCAAAGCTTAACTGAATAAGCTAAAGTTAGAACTGATTGGCTACCATGCACAGCTGCATCAGACGTTGCATCCCCTTAACAGCTATGCTCTCCTATGATGTAGTGAATCTGGAACAGTCATCTGAAGCCATAGCAGTTCAGGAGAGTAAAGATTGCCAGTGCAGGTAGTAGGACAGGTGTCGTACCTCTTCTTTTACAAGAAGCATTTTTACATTTTACAAGGCACTAACCAATTTTATTTAACCAGTAAAATACTTGTTTTTGGAAGTCTGACCTTTATGCCTCGTTTCCACTGAGCGGATCGGTTTGGGTCAGTACAGTTTGGAAGAGTTAGAATGGTCCGGCCTATTCAGGTGAGCATTTCCACTGCAAGTCGGACCACCAGGGTCCATACAGGGTTTAGAAAAAATGCCTAGCATGGCCTCACACTGATTGGCAGACGTTTTTTTGTCCGCCAATCAGTGGAATGTATCGTAGCTCTGCCCTAACCGAACCGTTCCATTTTCTATGGCCCCACATCTGAAGCAGGACCCTGAATGGTGCGGTATGGTTCGGTTGTATGGGCCACTTTCATAATGGAAACACTGAAAATAGCGTACCGTACCGAACCGATCCGCTCAGTGGAAACGAGGCATTAGATACCACCCTTCCAAATGCCATTAAAACAAGCCATGTCTACCTACCCTCCTCATTTCTAGTATATTGGGTTTTTCCATGGCTAGAATGCTTTCATAAATATGTTTGCTGGATTTTCACACATGCTTCTGAATGGCTAAATGTGTGCTGATACAGCATTATGCCATGGGAACAAGGCTTAATTATTATCACAAGGTTGCAGGTTGTGTTTCAAAACTGTGTTTAATATATACCCTTAACATAATGACTATTGTCATTTCATAACTGCTATTGCAGAGCAGGGTTCACATGTGCAGTGATGTTACTTTCTGCATGTGTAATATAAATTGTCGTAATAAAATGGCTTGTTGCTGTGAGTTCAGCCGTTATCTAGTGTGACTGACTGTAAATTGCACGTTATAAAAATATTATTGCTGCATGCATATGAATGGAAACACATCTCTGCTGGATATGTGCTGATACATAATGCCATGTCGTTATATAATAGCCAAACCAATAAAGACATTTTAAACATTTAAAAGTAAAAATTTTTTTTAAATGCAAGTACCAAAATTTACCTGTTTGCCTCTCTGATTTAGTTAAACTTGACTGTCTGTGCTATTCCCAGTGTGGGCCTTCTTCAATAAGAGTACTCTTATGCCCTGTACACACGATAGGATTTTCCGACAACAAAATCTATGGGATGGGGGCTCAAACTTGTCTTGCATACACACGGTCACACAAAGTTGTTCGGAAATTCCGAAAACGTCAAGAACGCGGTGACGTACAGCGCGTACGACGAGCCAAGAAAAATGAAGTTCAATAGCCAGTGCTGCTCTTCTGCTTGATTCCGAGCATGCGTGGCGCTTTTTGCTTCTGAATTGTGTACACACGATCGGAATTTCCGACAACGGATTTTGTTGTTGGAAAATTTGAGAACCAGATCTCAAATTTTGTGTGACGGAAATTCCTATGGAAAATGTGTGATGGAGCCTACACACGGTCGGAATTTCCGACAACAAGGTCCTATCACACATTTTCCAGCGGAAAATCCTATCGTGTGTACGGGGCATTAATGTGTATAGATGCTGTAAACTATAACAAAGCACCCCACCCCCTCATGAAAACCAGGTAATATCGGATCACAAATGCAGACAATTTGCTTATTGGCCTCCCCAGCCTGCACAACGCTAAGAGGTTTGTTGATTAAAAATTAGGCCATTTACAGCAGTCAGCATGTGCTGATCCTTAAGAATGAATTAAAGGACTAGTGATCTGATGATACTGCGTAATGCAAAGAGGACAAAGTCTGCATGTGAGGTGTGCCCTTTTTGATTAGGGGGTTGGAGGATTTCCTGGAGTTTATAGCACATGTACAGTTGCTCTTTGAATGTAATGGTCTCATTGTAAAGGGAATGCCAGAAGAACAAAGCTTTGGTCCAGAGGTCAGGGCGGTAGGGATACAATAACAAATCACTATAAATGTGGAAAATTTAGAATGAAAACACACTTGACCTGTGCAAATGGTGTCAATTAAGACTAATGAAAAAAACAACAAGATAGGAGCAGCTCGTTATAAGTGAAATAAAATAGTGAAAGTAATTAATAAAAATGAATTAAACCGCGCTCTGTGAACAATTACAATCCCAATATGCAAAATTTTCAAAGATCGTGACTGAAAAGAATTTATACAAATATATATAGTATCCCAGGTGGTACACAAATTGCACCAAACTATAAATGCAAAAAACAGCAAAAAAAATGTAAAAAAAAAAGAAAACTGTGATGCAATAAAGTTCATTTCATTTCAGTGATCTATGATGTATTCCGGGTCTTGGTTAAAATATTCCACCACCATCAACGCCTGCCACCCATCCTACTCACCAGAATCCCATGACACCCATTAAAGGTATCATAATAGGCCCACACGACAATCCCAACCGAAATTCCCAAAGACCACAAAGGTTGTCAGCAATAGGATTCAATCAGCATCGATCGCTGGATATTTTCAATGGATATACTCCAGATGGATGTAATGTCCTCAGCAGGAAACCAGTGTCATTAGTGTAAAATAAAGAAAGATGGAACTTCCATGGTGAAGTACGTTTAGCATTTATTCCAAAATGGTTCCATTAAAAGTTTAAAAACAGCTTTAAAGCAGCACAAATGGAGGTGATGTGTCTCAATCAATACAACCCACATCACCTCCGTTTGTAACGCAGCCTGGAACGCCGACAGCGTTTTTCAAACACGTGAAAGTGTCAGCTGCTGAAGAAAAAACATTTTTGCTGCTTTTAAGCTGTTTTTAAACTTTTAATGGAATCTTTTTGGAATAAATGCTAAACATACTTCCCCATGGAAGTTCCATCTTTCTTTACTCCAGACAACTCGGATTCTTATGATAGCATTGTCACAGCACCTACCACCCAAACTGATTTGCCATCTTCATCTGCAAATAGAACTATTTACTATGCAGGTGTACACCGGGAAATATCAAGACCAAGGAAGGGAAGTGAATCAGGGGGAGCGAGTAGTAATGGATTTGGCTCAAGGAATATTACATTCTTGAGGAAACATCACTCGTGATAACTTCTTCACGAGCCTGCAGTTAGCTAAAAAATTACTGGAGAAAAAAATCACAGTTGTTGGAACAATTCGTAAAAACAAAAAAGAACTGCCCCAAGAATTGATGACTGCAAAAAAACGAAATGTCTACTCTACTCTGTTTGGTTTCCAGAAAGACGTGATGATTGCATCATACTGTCCCAAGAAAAGTTGTTACCCTCTTGAGCTCTATACATTCCCAACCTACTGTTCAATACCGAGAAGTAGAAAGGAGGCGTCGATACGTTGGATCAGATGGTTAAAATACTGAACGAATGACCAGAAGATGGCCAATGGTTATATTTTATAACATGTTGGATGTTAGTACTATCAACGCCTACATTATCTGGATGTCGCTAAAACCAGACTGGGATGCAAGTAAATTGCACAAAAGGAAGGTTTTCCTTACACATCTTGGGAAAGCACTGACTGTAGTATCTGAGGGGCCTGACATTCATCAAACTTCTACCTCAGAAGAACCACCAAGAAAGAAAGCACGTTGCAGCATCTGCCCTAACAGCAAAGACAGAAAAACTCGAACAGTTTGTTGTGTGTGCAAAAAAAAATGTATATCAAGAACATCTGAAAGTGGTGTGTTTGAACTGTGGACAGTGAAACTTCTTCATCATATTAGCATAACTTTTCTAACTACCAATGCCCTACACCAGTGGTCATCAAGACAGGACCCACTAACAGGCCAGGTTTGCAAGATAACTGAAATACATCACAGGTGATATCATTTGCTGCTCAGTGATTGCAGTATTCTAGTCTGCATCTCCCCAAGGTAATACATAAAACCTGGTCTGTTAGTGGGCCCTGAGGACAGGGTTGATGACCACTGCTCTACACCACTTATCAAAACGTTATGTTTCCCTCAATTGACAATTTCTTTATCATTTTTATCGTTATCTGTGAATTTATGTGCGAAATAATATAAGACGAAATACTCTTCACAGTCAGTGATCAAAATATGGAGAATACACTTTATTATCACCAAATGAGTAAGCATTGCTTAGTATTTCATGGAAATTCAATATTTTACTAGCTAAAATTCTAATCAAAATTCATAATTTCCCTGTTTCACAATAAAAAATAATTATGCTACTTTTTATACAAACTTTTATTCATTATATGTACCAACATTTATTCATTATATGTACCAAACTATAGTACAGGGCCCATTGGACCCTGGCAGTGCAAGGTGGTACAAAAAAAAAGCCAGTAGGCCGAGGGTTAATGCTATTGTACAAGAAAAACAGACTCTCCTCTCCTCAACAAATATGTTTAGTAGACCCACATTTCCCCATTAAATATATATAATAATTACTGATTTTAATTTTAAAGGAACCAGTGGCCAGGCAATGGACATTCAAATATTTATAATAAAATGTTCATATATTTTTGACAAGCAAGAAACAAGCTTGTAAACAAGTCATTGCTGACCTCACTGAAAAGCAAAATCAATAACCAGTGAGTGAGTTGCATTCAGACACTTATCAGCTTTATGTTTCCATTGGAAGTCTGCCAGCTCAATAGTGGGAGGAACAAGAGTGTGTGACCCAGATGCTAAGAAACTGACCACAACTTGGTCAGAGTGCCCTTGTCATTGACTTTGAGGATGAATTTCTCCACAGTACCTGCAGCTAAATAGGTCAATGGGGCAGTGACCTGCAGTCAGGGGAGGCAGGTGAGGCAGAGCCATGAACATAAAGAAAAAAAAAGATCAAGCTTCAAGGGTCATAGCACAGTGACCTAGGGTCATAGAGAATTCCTACCCCACCACTGGTCAACATTTGGGGCTTCTATCATCTATGGTTCCGGAGATACGGGGCTCCTCGCACAGCCTGTCAGGAGCTACATACGGAGCGGACAGTTTAACTACAAGCTGGCCCACTCTGAGAGACTGAGAGGATGAGCTCATAGTGCCTCTCACTTCTTGTCAGAGGCACTGAGCTCCATGGACAGAGTACTATTGGCCCCAGCTGTCCAATAAAAATGCTGCAGTGGAGGCTGTCCTCTCACTGCAGTGTCATAGAAGTGGATATATGTCTAAAAGACAAATGCTCCCTTCCAGCCCAGCCCTCTTAACTACAAGGAAAAAACATGTGTTTATGGGTTATAACTTCAGTAATTTGTCCGTTAAGCCACCTACTTGAGTACAGTTTTTGAAAATATAGCAAATTGCCTTTAAAACAATATATAATAATTATTTGTATATTACTTACTTATGGTAATTAACCACTTGCCACGCAGGCCAATTCTGAAACTTCTCTCCTACATGTAAAAATCATAATTTTTTTGCTAGAAAATTACTCAGAACCCCCAAATATTATATATACTGTTTTACCAAACACCCTAGGGAATAAAATGGCGGTCGTTGTAACTTTTTATGTCACACAGTATTTGCGTAGCAATTTATCAAACACTTTTGTTTTTGGAAAGAAATTGTTTCATGAATAAAAAAAAAACAAAAAACACTAAAGTTAGCACAATTTTTTTGTATAATATGAAAGATGATGTTACGCTGAGTAAATAGATACCTAACATGTAACGCTTTAAAATTGCGCACACTTGTGGAATGGCGCCAAACATCAGTACTTAAAAATCTACATAGACGACACTTTTAGAGGTTACATGTTTAGAGTTAGAGAAGGAGGTCTAGTGCTAGAATTATTGCTCTCGCTCTATCATTTGTGACCTATGTAACCTGTGTTTATCTGGCTCTGATACTAGCCTGTGCCTCACCAACCACTGACCTCACTGCACATTCCTGCAATCGGGGCTTGTTTAAAACTCATTTACTGTTTGTTAAGAATATGTAAATGCTTGTGTGTCCATATTGTGCCCACAAGTTCACTTGTATTAAAGCAACAAAATACCCATACTACCTGTACTGCATATCAGCATTGAAGGATATGTAAATGGCTCCCCTGTTGCATTAAATTACATTGTCTATTATGGTTTATTGACCTAATAATTCACACAACGTGTCAGTGAGAAGATTTTAAAGCGGTTAAAGCCTGAAGCCAATTGTGGCATATTAGAGAATCAAAGAGCCAGGTACAATGGAGATGTCATTATAGATGCACATGATGAAATAAAAGCCAATGTTACATAGTGTGTAGTGGCAGGATCTGTACATTTGGGGAAATGAGAATGTTGAGTCTAATGACTCAGAGTTATGGCCCTACAACATACAGCCCTGGCCAAAGGTTTTGAGAATGACACAAATATTATTTTCCACAAAGTTTGCTGCCTCAGTTTTTATGATGACAATTTGCATATAACAAAGAATGTTATGAAGATTGATCAGATGAATTGCAATTAATTGTAAAGTCCCTCTTTGCCATGAAAATTTACTTAACCTCCCTGGCGGTAATCCCGAGTCTGGCTCGGGGTGGAAACTTCAGTACCATAAGCGGTAACCCCGAGCCAGACTCGGGGCTGCATTGCAGGATATAGGGGGAAGTTACTTACCTTGTCCCCTCGATCCTGCGATGTCTCCCCGCTGTGTGTGCGAGCTCCTCCGCTCGATTCACACAGTGCCGAGTGCCGCTGATCTCCGTTCCCTGCGACGTTACGACGCACGGGAGCCGAGATCGGCGCCAAATTCAAAAAAGTTAAAACACACAAAACACATACAGTACTGTAATCTTACAGATTACAGTACTGTATAAAAAAATTACACATCCCCTTTGTCCCTAGTGGTCTGTCCAGTGCCCTGCATGTCGTTTTATATAATAAATAAAAAAAATTCTGCCTGGAAACTGGAGATTGTCCATAGCAACCAAAAAGTGTCCCTTTATGTCAAAAGTGGTTTTAGACCAACTAGAAAACAGCGATAATAAATTAGAATCACAATTCATCATCAAACACTAAATTTAATGACAATTCTGCAACTGAGCACATTTTAGTGTTTTTGATTTGATTACATTATTGAATAATTTGTATAGTTATTTATTATATTATAATTTATGATTTTGTGTTTCAAACTTTATCATACCCGGGATGTCTACTAGACTCTGGTTTGGACAGATTTAAAGTGGAGGGCCACCCTGAAAAAAAAACTTCATAAAAAGGTTAATAAAAATGTAAAATAAAAAAAAAAAAACTTTTACCAGAAATGGCTGTTGCTAGGCAGATCATCCTAATCTGCCTCTTCCTGTTCCGTGGAGCTGATCTGTCTTCTGCTCCTACGCCGTCTTCTAGTGAATGGGGCGCGGTGTGTTATGGGAACTGTGTCCCACAACACATCGCGTTCCCCATTCACAAAGCGCCGCGCGACGACTCGCGCATGCGCAGTAGGCCGCGCGACGACTCACGCATGCGCAGTAGGAAACGGGCAGTGAAGCCATAGTCTTCGCTGCCCATTTCCATTATTGAGGATGGCGGTGCTGGGACCGGAGCACCAAGGGACATCTCGGCCTCCACGACCGACATCGCGTGGCCCTGGGAGGATAAGTGTACTTATTAAAAATCAGCAGCTACCTTTTTTTAAGCTGCTGACTTTTAAAAATGTTTTTTTTTTTGCTGAAACACCCCTTTAAGTGAGTTATTCATAAGAATGGCATGCCTACAATATAAAACGCCAAATTTCCATGCAAAATAATTGTACCGCTTTTAATACAAAATTCCAGACATAATCATACCGCCAGGGAGGTTAATTAAAAAAAAAAATTCCACTGCATTTCAGCCCTGCCACAAAAGGACCAGCTGATATCATGTCAGTGATTCTCTTGTTAACACAGTTTTCAGTGTTGACGAGGACAAGGCTGGAAATCACTCTGTAATGCTGATTGAGTTGGAATAACAGACGGACGCTTTAAAAGGAGGGTGGTGCTTGAAATTATTTTTCTTCCTCTGTTAACCATGGTTACCTGCAAAGAAACACATGCAGTCATCATTGCTTTGCACAAAAATAATTCACAGGCAAGGATATTGCTGCTACTAACATTGCACCTAAATCAACCATTTATCAGGTCATCAAGAACTTTAAGGAGAGTGGTTCAATTATTGTGAAGAAGGCTTCAGGGTGCCCAAGAAAGTCTAGCAAGCACCAGGACCCTCTCCTACAGTTGATTCAGCTGTGGGATCAGGGCAACACCAGTGCAGAGCTTGTTCAGTAATGGCAGCAGGCAGGTGTGAGTGCATCTGCATGGTCAGTGAGGTGAATACTTTTGGAGGATAGCCTAGTGTCAACAAGGGCAGAAAAGAAGTCACTTCTCTCCAGGAAAAACATTAGGGACAGACTGATATTCTACAAAAGGTACAGGGATTTGACCAGTATTTTCCAGCATGATGGAGTACCTTGCCATAAGGCCGAAGTGGCTTAGGGAACAAAACATCAAAAATTTGGGTCCATGGCCAGGAAGCTCTTCAGACCTTAATCAGATTGAAAACTTGTGGTCAATCCTCAAGAGGCGGGTGAACAAAAAAACCCCCCACAAATTCTGACAACTCCAGCATTGATTATGCAAGAATAGGCTGCCATCAGTCAGGATGTGGCCTAGAAGTTGATTGACAGCATGCCAGAGCGAATTGCAGAGGTCTTGAAAAAGAAGGGTCAACACTGCAAATATTGACTCTTTGCAAAAACTTGTAATTGTCAATAAAAGTCTTCAACACTTACGAAATACTTGTAATTATACTTTGGTATACCATAGTAACATCTGACAAAAAGACCTAAAAACACTGAAGCAGCAGACTTTGTGAAAATTAATATTTGTGCCTTTGTCAAAACTTTTGGCCAGGGCTGTACAAACCTGCATAAAGTATTCATGATGGTTAAATTCATTCCAGTGACCCTGCAAAGCTCTACTAGGTACCCCTGGGCACATTCCAAAGCCTTGTTCCTTAAAAAAAAAAGTGTAGGAACTGCTATCCTTGCCTGCTAGTTTCACAAAGCAAACGTCAGTCGTTTTCCTCAGCATACTCTTATGCGGCGTACACACGGTCGGAAATTCCGACCACAAAATCCGTCTGATTTTGTCCGACACTGGTGTTGCATATACATGGTCGGACAAAGTTGTCGGAAAATCCGATCATTCTGAACGTGGTGACGTTCGTTGCGTACGACGGAACTACGTAGAGGCTAGTAGCCAATAGCTTTGGTCTTGTAATTTGATCTGAGCATGCGTGGCACTTTGTCCGTCGGAATTCGCTACACACGATCGGAAAAAGTCCGATCGGACTTTGTTGTCGGAAAATTTGAGAGCAGGATCTCAAATTTTTTCCGACGGAAAAAGTCTGATGGAGCCCACACACGGTCGGATTTTCCGACAACATGGTCCGATAGGACATTTTCCGTCGGAAATTCCGACCGTGTGTACGGAGCATATCTGGACCTTTATATTTACTGCATGTGAATGGTCTGTTCAAAAAGAGCTTGATGATGACCAAATTACAGTAGTCAGCAAATCAATTTTAATTACACTTGAAGCTCACCACATGTTACAATATGATTGTGTGATCTCCTTTAGTCTACAAACAAAAATTGATTGAATAGTTTAGGTAGGTCATCATATTATGTACTTTTGGCAAATCTAAAAGATGCTGTAATTCAGATTGTAATGTGTCTGGTGAGTTTAGTGAAATATTAATTGTTAGGGGTTGCTCTGAGTAAATGCATTTGGCTCTTTATATTATAATAATAGATACCTCCAAAAATGATTATGGGTTTCTGATACTGCTGGAATTATGCCATATTTACCTATTTATTCATCATTTATTTTTGTTTAGTTTCCAGGCAGATCTGCAACAATGGATTTCAGTTTATCCTTTCTGGATGGCATGGTTGGGGTGGGTGATATGATTCTGCTGGACACACTGTCAGAGGATTCCCTGCTCCAGAACCTGAAGGAAAGATTCAAAAATGATGAAATCTATGTAAGCATGCAATTGTGTTTTCTGTTATAGTTATATAATGTTAATAATAATGCAATACTATCTACATGCTTTATCATCTGTACAGTGGATGTTGCCAGGTTAGCAGTAGGCAGAGCCAATGAGTGTGTAGGGCTCACGGTATAGGCGCCTAGCTAATGCTGGCCAAACCCTTTACTTTTCCAATTGTATAATTTTTATTTTTTTAGAATTATGAAGAATAATGTAATCCTATGGCCTACCACACCAATCTGTTCAATACATATTCAATTAAGTAAACTACCAAGCTAGGTACTTCTTGGTAAATCTAATGGAGATTTTATAATCAGATTGTAACAGGTTTGACCAGCCCATGCATTTGATCTTTGCAGTTTAGACAGCAGGAAATTATTTTTTTGCGTTACCCATAGATATGATCATTGTCCATTCTTACTGATGATGGTTCGATCAAGAAACAACAACAAGCACACAACCTGTAGCCTTTCTGAATATTATTGATCTCAGGGGAAGATTGGCTATTCTATCCTATAGATTGATGGGTAATAATATGCAACTCGGAAAGCATTAGCTTGCATGTTTATACCATGACTCTTGCTTGGGGTAGTCCAATTTCTCTAACTGCTATCTCCTGTCTGTGGCTAGCCATGTATCAGTGTAACATATTCTAACTAACTGATAAAATACTCTGCACTGCTATTATCAGTATTTAATATAAATAAATAGCTGCTACATTATATTTCAAGTATCTACTAATGAATGGTATAGACCAGTGATGGTCTGAATGATGATGATGAACCCAGATGTTTTGGAACTACATTTCCCATGATGCTCAACTACACTGCACAGTGCATGAGCATCATGGGAAATGTAGTTCCAAAACATGTGGGATGCCAAGGTTCGCCATCACTGGTATAGACTATGGAATACTACTATAAAATGATACATGATGTATTACTACTTTCAATGTCTATACATTAAACAAACCCTCCCAGTAATCTTAACCCCTTTCCTGCCCACCTTGGCATTCCTTTAAAAAGTTCTGAGTATCCAGGTGTTAAAGCCTGCCCTTTTGCTGCCGGTAAGTGTTATGCATGTAGGGAGGTGCAGCATGGTGGGGTGGCCGTAAATACACAGAGTCTGATTCAAATCCAAAGACATGCAGGTAGGTTAATTGGCTTCTGTCCAAGAAAAAAAAAAAATTGGCCCTAGTATATGAATGGGGACCTTGGATTGTGGGCTCCTTGAGGGTAGGGACCGATGTGAATGTGCAATGTACAGGTATAGGGACAGTTGTAGACACTTGCTCAGGTTGAACTAGATGGACTGGTGTCTTTATTCAACCTTACTAACTATGAAACTATGATTGCAGAGAACAGAGCTTGTATTAATTTGGAATCCAATAATTCATGACAAGCTCAACAGGACGGCACCTGACTGGGTACACTTATGGAAATTTCAGCATTGTGTAGCAAAGCAGGTCTAGATGTGCCAGCAGCATCTGTTTTGAGGAGCGGGGAGGTCTTCAGGAGGATGGCATGTCCCTATCCTCTCCCTACTTATCTAGAACCTTTCCCTGATGCTAATCACTGTCCCTGCCAGACAGGTTACCTGTCCCTACACTATCCACATGCGAAAAGCGCGCCATGCCTAAGGGCCAGGGCTTTAACTAGGCTCTGCCTGACCCAATATGGCTGCTAGAGTCACATGGGGTGGCAGCATCCAACTGGATAGCTTCCCCAGTGACCCAGGAAACTATAGAGGAAGCACATTCCCCTAGATTTCCTCTCCCTCTGCAATATTGCTGTGGTTGAAAGCTACCTGCAGAGGAGAAAATGGACCGCACCTACCTACACGTGGGCGCCAACAGGTTGTGAAAATCACAGCTAAATCCAATGGACACTATTCTTTACTCCTACTTCTGGACCTCTCTGATGCCTTTGATGCAGTGGACCACCCCCTCCTGCTCAAAAAACTCCATGCCTTTGGTCTCCATGACTGTACTCTTCCCTGGTTCTATTTATCCAACTGCACCTTTAGCGTTACTTACAATTCTACTTCCTCCTCTTCTCTCCAATTCTCTGTATGGGTCCCCCGAGGTTCTGTTCTTGGACCTCTCTTGGACCTCCATCTAGACCTCCTCCCTCGGTCAGGTAATAGCCTCCCATGGCTTCCAATACCATCTCTATTCTGACGACATACAAATTTATCTCTCTACCCCTCAGCTCACTCCTTCAGTCTCCTCACGTATGACTAATTTACTAACAGACATATCAGTCTGGATGTAATACCACTTCCTCAAATTCAATCTATCCAAAACTGAGCTCATGATTTTTCCTCCCCCACGTGCCTCTTTCCCTGATTTCTCTGTCAAGATCGATAGCACTACCATCAGCCCATCCCTGCATGCCAAGGCTCTAGGTGTAGCCCTGGACTTTGAACTATCCTTTCAGCCCCATGTCCAAACACTGCCTGAACCTTCGTAACATCCCCAATTTATGCCGCTTCCTAAACAATGACACCACAAAACTCCTAGTTCACTCCCTGTCATCTCCCGTCTCGACTACTGCAACTCCCTCCTCACGGGATTACCTTTACATAGGCTATCCCCCCTTCAGTCCATCATGAATGCTGCTGCCAGGCTCATCCACATTACCAACCGTTTAGTTCTGCTACCCCTCTCTGTCAATCCATCCACTGGCTTCCACTCACCCAACCAATTAAATTCAAAAATCTAACAACAACTTACGAAGCCATCTTCAACTCAGCCCCCAGCTACATAACTAACCTAGTCTCAAAATACAAACCTACTCATTCCCTTCGTTCCTCCCAAGACCTCCTGCTCTTTAGTTCCCTCATCACCTCCTCTCCGTGCAATCAAAGTCCAATAAAGAGGAAAAAATCTCCAAGTGACAGTTCATATAAAAAAGAAAAAAAGTGCATGTGCAGTATGACCGAACAAAATCCACTTTATCCAATTGATATCACCATCCGTGGTGTGCCACTCGTTTCCCCCAGCCTCTCACCTCATATAGAGACCCCTACAGGTCAAGTCAAGCCTTGGTATGACTATAACCAGGATCCTCAGTGATAAATTCCATCTCTTCCCCTAGTAAAAGTACCTAACACAGTATAGTAAAACAATGGTTAGGCACACAGTTAACACTTTGATCGCCCCTGATGTTAACCCCTTACCAGCCAGTGTCATTAGTATAGTGACATTGCATATTTTTTAGCACTGATAACTGGATTAGTGTCACTGGTCCCCCAAAAAGTGTCAGTTAGTGTCAGAATGTCCTCCGCAATATCGCAGTCCTGCTATAAGTAGCTGATCGCTGACATTACTTAAAAAATAAATTAAAATATCCCATAGTTTGTACACTATATAACTTTTGTGCAAACCAATCAATATACGCTTATTGGTATTTTTGTATACCACAAATATGTAGCAGAATACATATTGACCTAAATTTATGAAGAATTTAGATTTTTTTATGGATTATGTTTTATAGCAGAAAGTAAAAAATATTAGTGATGCACCAAAGTTTCGGCCGCCAAAAAGTATCAGCAGAAAATAGGGTTTTCAGCGTTGTGCCAAAAGAAAAAAAGGGCTGTTAATGGCTGCCCAAAATGCCCACGATTTTACATCGATTTTGCTGTGATTTTACTGAGATTTTACCTTGCTTACGGTGTGTTTTTCTTAGGTCATGTGACTCACAAAACTCATCAACAACGTGTGCATTTTTGATGCGTTCTTACTGCATTTTCTATGGTGAGATGCGTTTTTGGTGCGGTTTGCCAAATATGCACCAAAAATGCAGCAAGCAGGATTTTTAACACCATAGGAGGTTTAATGTAGAAAAAATTATAATAATGCATTTGGGTGGCAAAAATATGAATGCAATCTACTCACTGGGGGGGAATCTGGGGGAATCTAGGATGGAAAAGGACCTGGGGTCCTAGTAGATGATAGGCTCAGCAATGGCATGCAATGCCAAGCTGCTGCTAACAAAGTAAACAGAACATTGGCATGCATTAAAAAGGAGATCAGCTCCAGAGATAAAACAATAATTCTCCCGCTCTACAAGACTCTGGTCCGGCCGCACCTGTAGTATGCTTTCCAGTTCTGGGCACCAGTCCTCAGGAAGGATGGGCTGGAACTGGAGAGAGTCCAGAGAAGGGCAACAAAGCTAATAAAGGGTCTGGAGGATATTAGTTATGAAGAAAGGATGCGAGCACTGAACTTATTCTCTCTGGAGAAGAGACGCTTGAGAGAGGATATGATTTTAATATACAAATACCATACTGGTGACCCCAAAATAGGGATAAAACTTTTCTGAGAAAGGGAGTTTAACCACTTCAGCCCCGGACCAATTTGCAGCTAAAGGACCAGGCCCCTTTTTGCAATTCGGCACTTCGTCGCTTTAACTGACAATTGCGCGGTCGTGCAATATGGCTCCCAAACAAAATTTTTCCCCCACAAATATAGCTTTCTTTTGGTGGTATTTGATCACCTCTGTGGTTTTTATTTTTTGCGCTATAAACAAAAATAGAGCGACAATTTTGAAAAAAATGCAATATTTTTTACTTTTTGCTATAATAAATATCCCAAAAAAATATATAAAAAAAAGTTTTTTTTCCTCAGTTTAGGCCGATACGTATCCTTCTACATATTTTTTGGTAAAAAAAACACAATAAGTGTTTATTGATTGGTTTGCGCAAAAGTTATAGCGTCTACAAAATAGGGGATAGTTTTATGGCATGTTTATTAATATTTTTTTTTTTTTACTAGTAATGGCGGAGATCAGCGATTTTTATTGTGACTGCGACATTATGGCGGACACGTAGGACAATTTTGACACATTTTTGGAACCATTGGCATTAATACAGCGATCAGTGCGATTAAAAATGCATTGATAACTGTAAAAATTTCACTGGCAGTGAAAGGGTTAACCACTAGTGGATGGGGAGGGGTTCGGTGTTTTTTTTTACTCCGAAGGGGGCGTGGCTTGGCGTGTGACATCACTGATCGTCTTTCCCTATGACAGGGAACAGACGATCAGTGACAGCCTCACTAGGAAGCACGGGGAGAGTTTTTTTTACACTTACCTCTCCCAGTTCTTCGGCTCTGTGACCCGATCGCGGGACACCAGCGGTGATCGGGTCCGCGGGTCCCGTGGCCACGGTCACGGAGCTCAGGACCAGGTCACGAGCGGGCCGCCGGCGGCTCGCACGCGACCCACGGCTGGGCTCTTAAAGAGTAAATGTACTTGTACTTCTACGGCTGGCCGTGCCATTCTGCCGACGTAAATGTGCAGGAGGCAGTCCTTAAGTGGTTAATAAGACACGCGGCCATTCACTAAAATTACAAGAAAAGCAGTTTAACCTTAAAGCGGTTCTGCACTCGTTTTTTTTTTTTTTTTGGGCTATATGCCAAGGGCATATAGCTCAATTGGGGGACTTACCTGTTCCATCTTCCATCTCGATCGCCGCCGGTTTTCCTCCGATAAAATTCTTCATCTTCTTCTTGTCTGCTGGGGTCCATCTTGCCTGTGGGCATGTGAAACCCCACAGGCACTTTAGATGGCCCAGCATGCACCGCCGTTACTCGCGCGTGCGCAGTAACGGCACATCTGCCGACATCTCACGAGATTTCGGAAGATGTGGCCGAAATCTCGCGAGATTTCGGAAGATGCCCGCACTGACTCCTGGGATCAATGACACCAGATCCCAGGAGACAGTGCGGTGTGACGAGGATCCCCGCACAGACCCCCGCCCACCCCCGAAGAGACAGAAGACAGGAAGTCATCAATTACAAGGTAAGTAAAAAAAAAAAAAGAAAAACACATTTCATTTAGTACTCTTTGCCTGATTTGGAAGGCAAAGAGATTTACTAAATGAAATGTGTGCAGAACCGCTTTAAACTGCATAGGGAGTTCTTTACTGTAAGAACGGTAAGGATGTGGGATTCTCTTCCACAGGCGTTGGTATCAGCGAGGAGCATCGATTATTTCAAAAAACTATTAGATAAGCACCTGAATGACGGCAACATACAGGGACATACAATGTAATACTGACATATAATCACACACATAGGTGGACTTGATGGACTTGTGTCTTTTTTCAACCTCGCCTACTATGTAACTTCAATAGGTGCCAATAATGGCTGATAATAAATTCATATTCATGATATTAATTAAAAAGTCAAACATAATACAATTACTTATAAAAATATATATATTTTTTTAAAACTGTCAATTTCGGTTTCAGCCATGTGCATACTAAATCTGAACCTGAAAAAACTCAGAGGTGATGAAATACCACCAAAGGAAAGCTCTATTTGTGGGGAAAAAGGACATACATTTTATTTAGGTACAGAATTGCATGACCGCGCAATTACCAGTTTAAGTAACGCAGCGATGTATCACAAAAAACGGCCTGGTCATGAAGGGAGGTAAATCCTCTGGAGGTCAAGTGATTAATTGCGTAACCCAAGATACAGACTGTCATACTAAGAGCTGAATATACAGCTACAATGCTTATTTAAGAGTTAGGTTTGTATTTTTGTCCATTCAGTACTGAAATTTACACGATCTGCCACACAGCATAGGTCTATCTGGTAGGGGAGTGAACATGATCTTTCAGATCAGGTCTCCTCCCCCACCCTGTGACTGGGTGGTAGAAAGAGTAGCAGCACACTTGTGAGTTCATCTTGTTATCACCCTCTCCTCCAATCAGTGTGCACCTTGCATGGCAGCAGACTTAATTGGCTCCTTGTGCTGCTTCTCATTCACTTTCTCTGAGCTCTGCTGTACATGGAATGCAGGAGAGTTGTACAAAGTCAAAATTAGACTGCTTGCATTAAAACATAAGTGCTAGATTAATGTGTGGAGTGTGGAGTTCAGCTTTAAAATAAATTGTTTAAAATACATTGATAAAGGTTTTCTTTTAGAATTAGTATGACAGTGAATTGTCTGGAGAAAACTGAAAAGACATATTAGCCGCCCAATAGTTGAACATTTTTTTGAATATACGGTAAGTATGCATATCTTTTGAGAAATGCAGAACATTGCCACGAGTTTGGTGTGGCTGCACCGCACTGACTGCTACCCCATCCATAATGCTATGGGAAGACGGAAGACTGTGACGGGAAACTCAATATTCACCCCTCTGTGAATGAAGTCATTCAGTGTCAGTGGTTCCTAGCACCTTGATCAGATAAGATATGATACAGTAATGTATTATCATTGCTATGTAAACAGGAACCTTGGGAACACATTCCTGTGGTATTTCCATGGAAATGAATACATATTGGTTCAGTACAGATACAGTATCTCACAAAAGTGAGTACACCCCTCACATTTTTGTAAATATTTTATTATATCTTTTCATGTGACAACACTGAAGAAATGACACTTTGCTACAATGTAAAGTAGTGAGTGTATAGCTTGTATAACAGCGTAAATTTGCTGTCCCCTCAAAATAACTCAACACACAGCCATTAATGTATAAACCACTGGCAACAAAAGTGAGTACACCCCTAAGTGAAAATGTCCAAATTGGGTCCAATTAGCCGTTTTCCCTCCCCGGTGTCATGTGACTCGTTAGTGGTCTCAGGTGTGAATGGGGAGCAGGTGTGTTAAATTTGGTGTTCTTGCTCTCATGCTCTCATACTGGTCACTGGAAGTTCAACATGACACCTTGTGGCAAAGGACTCTCTGAGAAAAGGAAAAAAAGAATCGTTGCTCTATGTAAAGATGGCCTAGGCTATAAGAAGATTGTCAAGACCTTGAAACTGAGCTGCAGCACGGTGGCCAAGACCATACAGCTGGTTCTTTTAAGAACAGGCCTCACCATGGTTGACCAAAGAAGATGACTGCACATGCTCAGCATCATATGATATCAAGAGGTTGTCTTGGGGAAATAGACGTATGAGTGCTGTCAGCATTGCCGCAGAGGTTGAAGGGGTGGGGGGTCAGCCTGTCAGTGCTCGGACCATACACACTGTATGAAATTGGTCTGCATGGCTGTCGTCCCAGAAGGAAGCCTCTTCTGAAGATGATGCACAAGAAAGCCGGCAAAAAGTTTGCTTTAGACAAGCAGACTAAGGACATGGATTACTGGAACCATATCCTGTGGTCTGTTGAGCCCAAGATAAACTTATTTGGTTCAGATGGTGTCAAGCGTGTGTGGCGGCAACCAGGTGAGGAGTACAAAGACAAATGTGTCTTGCCTACAGTCAAGCATTGTGGTGGGAGTGTCATGGTCTGGGACCGCATGAGTGCTTCCGGCACTGGGGAGCTACAGTTCATTGAGGGAACCATGAATGCCAACTGTATTCGACCACTGCCTTGCTAGAAAAGCTGAGGGTAAAGGTGATGGACTGGCCAAGCATGTCTCCAGACCTAAACCCTATTGAGCAACTGTGGGGCATGCTCAAACGGAAGGTGGAGGAGCGCAAGGTCTCTAACATCCACCAGCTTTGTGATGTCGTCATAGAGGAGTGGAAGAGGACTCCAGTGGCAACCTGTGAAGCTCTGGTGAACTCCATGCCCAAGAAGGTTAACGCAGTGCTGGAAAATAATGTTATTTATGTTTGTTTGGGTGAAGAGCTAAGGCTTTCATTGCAGACCTTGCCGTCAGTCCCTGGGGCTCAGTCTGATTGGCAGGGTCACTTTTAAGAGTGATCTGGGATACTTCTTAAAGCAGTATTAAACCCAAAAACCAAAATATATTATATTGCAGCTCATCAATTTTTCCCTTTTTCAATTTTTTTTCCAAAACTGGTAGTTAGATCGTTGGGATAGATGTGCTTACAATGGTCAGCTATTATTGATTTATGTAAAAGTTGTATGCCCAAAGGATTTAAAAAGTTGATTTTGGCTTTATTTTGTCAGTCAAATCCATAAACCTGTGTTAAATAAATTGTAGGAATTGTAAGAATACAATTCTGTGCATGCAGCAACCTGTAGTATTTCATGTACACAGTTCCCTTTACAAATACTTAGTGTTAGCTCACCTTTACATTTTTCTGTAAAGGTGAATTAACCCTTAATTTATCTATTTATCTATTAGTATGTAACTAACTACAGCTAGCTATACCATAACCTGGATAAAACAGAACCTTCCCAGACATTATAAACACAATGAAGTATTAGAAAACATGTTACATATAATTGTGTGTGTTTCCTTTTTTCTTCTTCCATGTAACTAGAATGTTTTCTTTATGTTGTCCGTACATGAGAAGTTAGATAAACCAATTGTTTAAAAAAAAAAGGATCAAAGCTTCTTGAAATTGATTGTATTAAACCATTATTTTGATCTTTGAATAATTATTTTAATTGAAAAAGGACTATACTATACCAGTAGAAAAACGTAAATCATATTGGACTGAATTAGACTTTTTTATCTGTCAAATGATCATTTGAAACTTTCGTATCTATGATGACATTAATGATAAATAGTTATTCATTGTTATGTATGAGAGCGCCATTTGAGTCTGCAATTTGACTCTTATTTAACTAATTAAAATTTATCTTTATTCTCTGATAGACATACATCGGCAATGTGGTTATATCAGTAAACCCCTACAAGCAACTTACCATCTACACCCCTGAGAAGATAGAGGAGTACAGGAACAGCGTTATGTACCAGCTGAAGCCACATATGTAAGTGGGTTAAAGAGAAATTAACATGGTTAAATGAAACTTCAGCTTTGCTCAAGAAAAAGCTTTGGGGTATACTGCACATTATTACATTTTATTGCAGATTCTTGCCCGTTTGTGTTCTGGAGATAATAGTACTGTACTTATAGGCTCCTGACTTTTTCACAATAAAAACCAAATAGCAGGTACTGTAGTGGGGATGATAAGATGAGCCTTAGCCAAAATTATTTTCTTTTAGTTTTGAGTTGAACGTGGAAGGCTTGTTACCGTTGTCTGTTACTCCAGTGGGAAGATTTCTGGCCACTTTTTATCCCAACACAAGAAATTAAAGAGAGAGGGGCACCGGGACAGAAAGGCACAGAGAAAAAAAACCTGAAAAAATAAAAATTGCCTCTTCTACTAAAAAAAAAAGAGTTTTTTTGTAAAGAACCTGGATTGGACAGGGCAGGGGTGTAACTATAACCTTTAGGGCCCCAGTGCAAGAAACGACGAAGGGCCCCCATGGCCCCTGACTGAGGTCTATCCCACTGATCCCTGGAGCATGGGGCAGAGTCACAATGGCGCCCCCTGCGACCCCTGTATGTACGCCCTTGGGACAGGGGTTTGTGCTATGCTAGCACAGGTCCCGCCCTGCTTCTTCTTGGGTAGGATAGTAACCTACCTGTTGTTTGGAGATACTCTGCCATGTTGTGACACTTACATTCTCCTGGCCTGGGCCACCTCCTCCATATTTCCAGCCACAGGCCTGTTACTTGGAATAAACATATGCTCAGTTGCATTTTAAATGCTTTACTGCACAACTGAATATGTGGTTCACTACATTTCTTGTAAACACAGTAATTTTCAGCTTAACATCCATTAATTTGACTCACTGAACAGAAGTCTTAAGTGCAAAGCACTATTTCTCCATAAGCAACATCCTATCAATAGTCTTCAGTGCAGAACACTTGTTAACATGCACCCTTGTAGCTATCTTCCCAGACATTATTGTTTCTTATCATATTCCACTCACACACAGGATGTACCTTCCCCTATGCCCCAAGGCTATCGTGAACCAAGCTACAGGACCTGCTAGATGAAGGTCAAGGGTGGAAAAGTTCCTCTTTTTATCCCCAATGTGTCCTCACCATCTACCCTGGCATTTCAGCCCTACAGTTGTCTCTCTCTCTCTCCTTCAGCACAGCTCTACATCTTGGTTGACCAGGGGTGCTCTGCTCCCATACTTCAACTCCATAGGGCTCTAACCACAGCTGGTATATAAAGGGGCACTATCTCCAACAACTATGTCACTACAGGAGGGGCTACCAATAATGGTGCACTAACACCTGCCAACATGTTGCCGTAACTGTCTCCATCGTAATGATTGCCCATTACTTCCTGATAAGAGATTTTAATTCTTCTTTTCTCTGGCAAAAAAAATTGCCTGAATTTGAGATATAAAATTCTGTATAAAAATATAAGTCAAATGTCAGCTGTGATTCTAAGAATGTTTTCTTTCCAAAAGGTGGATATATGCTTTTAGGAAACTAAACAAAGTCCTCAAGTGATCAAACACTAACAGATACTTGAACTTCCTCCAGTATTACATACAATTTACATTCTCCAGTACTGCACATCCTTCATTCACTCTTTGCACTCTATTATAACCTTAAAAACACATACAATCAAACTTATTATTAAAGGACAACTAAATGAACACGGTCGGAAATTCCGACCACAAAATCCATCAGATTTTTTCCGATGGATTTTGTCCGACAAAGTTGTCGGAAAATCCGATCATTTTGAACGTGGTGACGTTCGTTGCATACGACGGAGCTATGTAGAGGCTAGTAGCCAATAGCTTTGGTCTCGTAATTTGATCTGAGCATGCGTGGCACTTTGTCCGTTGGAATTCTCTACACACGATCGGAAAAAGTCAGATTGGATTTTGTTGTCGGAAAATTTGAGAGCAGGATCTCAAATTCCGATGGAGCCCACACACGACGGATTTTCCGACAACATGGTCCGATCGGCCTAAAGGCCTAAATAATTAAGTTGTAATGATTATTTACCCTAACATCCAATATTTTGAGAGACAGTGGGGTAGATTTAATAAAACTGGTGCACTCAGAATCTGATGTAGCTCTGCATGGTAGCCAATAGGTTTCTAACTTCATCTCATTCAATTAAGCTTTGGCAATAAAACCTGGAAGCTGGTTGGTTTCTATGCAGAGCTGCACCAGATTTTACACTCTCCAGTTTTAGTAAATAAACCCCAGTGAGAGCAGTCATGTAGCTGAAAGGGACAGTCATGGCAAATAAAGCATCCCTTGCTGGCCACTATCATCTTCTCCTTCCGGGGTACTTCTGGGTGCTGGTTTTTAGCCGCTTGATTGGCTGCTGTGGTATGACAACATCCAATGCATGCACATGGGAGTCAGTCATTCTAGCACAGCCGCATTCGCGCAGGTCAGTGTACATTCAATAGAGGATGGCAAGCAGGCTTCTGCAATAAAGAAATGCCTGCTCACAGTTTAGGTTTAGTTCTGCTTTAATTAGTCAGCAAAAGCAGCTTTCATATATCTCTGAACGGGTTTCTTTTAACCTTTACCTTCTGTGTTCCTGTGTATGGTGTATACTCATGGGAAGTCTTCACAATAATGTGAAAGTTACCAGATGACCTCATTCTAAAGGTAACAATGCAGGCTGTATTTGGTCTAGTTGGTCTGAAGGAAACTGCACCTTCTTATCCTATTGTAGGCTGACTGCCAAAAGAAACAATTTTTTAAAGCAAGTTAATTTTTAAAAATTTACACAAGAAGCATTGCACATAATTAGGCTAAAGTTATCATAAGTCAGCGTATACTACAACCCTTACCCTGTCTATAAGGTATTTCATATACCTGCTTATTGGGTATGTAGGGTAAATATGAATGCAATCTATACACTGGGGGGAAAACCTCTGGGGGAATCTAGGATGGAAAAGGACCTGGGGTCCTAGTAGATGACAGGCTCAGCAATGGCATGCAATGCCAAGCTGCTGCTAACAAAGCAAACAGAATATTGGCATGCATTAAAAAGGGGATTCGTTTCAGAGATAAAACGATAATTCTCCCACTCTACAAGACTCTGGTCTGGCTGCACCTAGAGTATGCTGTCCAGTTCTGGGCACCAGTCCTCAGGAAGGATGTACTGGAAATGGAGCGAGTACAAAGAAGGGCAACAAAGCTAATAAAGGGTCTGGAGGATATTAGTTATGAGGAAAGGTTACGAGCACTGAACGCTTGAGAGGGGATATGATTTCAATATACAAATACCATACTGGTGACCCCACAATAGGGATAAAACTTTTTTGCAGAAGGGAGTTTAACAAGACTCGTGGCCACTCATTAAAATTAGAAGAAAAGAGGTTTAACCTTGAAACTACTGTAAGAGCGGCAAGGATGTGGAATTCCCTTCCACAGGCAGTGGTCTCAGAGGGGGGCATCAATGGTTTCAAGAAACTATTAGATAAGCACCTGAACGACCGCAACATACAGGGATATACAATGTAATACTGACATATAATCACACACATAGGTTGGACTTGATGGACTTGTGTCTTTTTTCGACCTCACCTACTATGTAACTATAGGCCGATGTAAAACTTCATGCTGCAGTCAGCAAGGAAAGAAGACAGGTAGAGAGACACATCCCCTGGATTGTATCAAAGTTCACAAATGATAAGCAAATTCCAATCAATAGTCGTGATGATCAGTTTGTTTTGGCAGCAAACTTTTATAATCAGTAATGTTACATAAACTTTAGTGGAAAAAACACTCCAGTTCATGTGTGTTCTTCTGGCTGCTGTGAAGTGTGCTACTCACACTCACCACACATCAGCTATTTGAGGCCCCCAATACAAGTATGTCCAAAGCTATTTCCAATTTCCAGTGTTGTGCAATGCCAGCCATGGACACCCTCTGCAAGGTTATAAAAGAGCTTTCAAGTATTATATAATGAAATATATTTTACTTATTAACTAGTTGTAATGGAAGATATGAAAAATGTGCCAGTAGGCTTACACACACACACACACACGCTAATTCAGGATGTGATATCATCCATGAAAGGTAAATATCCCGTTGGACATAGACATCACAAAGTGATCAACTTAGCAAATATTCAATATGAACGGTGCTTATCACCATCACTTTTCCATCAGTGCTTTTCCTTATAGCTACAGGTAAAACATAACCATACCCACAGTATAATAAATATAATTTTACATAGGTTAATTAGCAGCCTCATGGGATTCCTGACTTGTGCTATATTTATCTTTTCAGCAGTCACGTTCACCTATTTACCGTATGCTAAAAGGAAATATGATATACCAAAGAGATGGCTGAAGCATCATGATGGATGTATTCTGTATAATGCACTTCATGTACAGTCTCTAAGAAAGAAAAGAAACGACACTCTTATGTTGTCGAAAATCCGATCGTGTGTGGGCTCTAGCAGGCTTTTTCCGTCTGAATTTCCCCGGAAAAAATTTGAGAGCAGGACCTAAAATTTTCCGACAACAAAATCCGATCTGACTTTTTCCGACCGTGTGTAGAGAATTCCGACGCATGCTCAGAAGAAATTTGGAGACAAACGCTATTGGCTACTGGCCTCTACATAGTCCCGGCGTACGTTTTATACGTCACCTCGTTCGGGACTATCGGATTTTCCGACAACTTTGTCCGACCGTGTGTATGCAACACAAGTTTCGGACAAAATCCGTCGGAAAAAATCCGACGGATTTTGTGGTCAGAATGTCCGACCGTGTGTACGGGGCATAAGGCTCCTTTCGCACATGCTGTCTGTTTGTCCGTTTTAATCTATCGGATGATGAATGAAAAAACGGACATCAATGCATCTCTATGGAAAAACGGATGCAAATGGATGATCCGTCAACATCCGTTTTTTGAAACTGATGAAAGCTCAATTTTTCTTCCGTTAAAAAAAAACGGATCGGACAAAAAACGGTGTGAACACTCACCAGCCCTCCTGGCTGCCTTTGTAGAACTCCTGGAGACTTGCCCGGCAGTGTTCTCCCACTGTCCTCTCATGCTCCTCCTGTGTCTCCTGTCCAGGACACCTCTGTGGGTTGTAAGAGGGTCCCGTCCGCACCCAAGCCCAGGCCCAAGGTCACCCCTCCCCCCAGACTGGGGGCTCCCTTAAAGGCCCAGACAGTGTAACTCTCCATCTCCATCTCCATCTTCTACCCGAAAAAATGCCTCTCCAGCTGGGCCGACCCTGGGCACTTAGGGCTCCCTAGAACACCCCAGGTGGCTCCACCTCCTCTCTCCACCTCTCTTTCCAGAAAGAACCAGAAGATTCTGGAAAGAAATAGGAGGTCCTGGTGACACCACCTTTTTTACAAAAAAAAATGCACTATTCTTCTAGCACACTAGAGGGTGCTATAGATGTAAATATTTTAGTAGAATAAATTTGTTTCTGGAGGAGATGAAACTGGACTGTTTTTTATTTTAATGCAATGCTATATCAGCGAATATTCCATCTGTGCATTACCTTTGTCTGTGCTGGGAGGAAGAGGTGTAGTACTATTTTAATATTATTAGCTGTGGTTGCATACTGAAATTCTTGCTACCATTCCAGCAGTGAAGAAGGAAGGCTGGTGTGACCACTGATAAGCACAGCTCTTCACTCCCAGGTAATATAAAGGACAAAATCCACTTCCTCTTCTGGATGAAACTCCCAGGATAAAGGAATACTGTTATCTTGGTCTTGTGGTTGCTGTTGAATTACTAGGTTTCTGGCATATTGCTCAGAATAAAGGGGCACACGAGGCTTACCAGTTAACGTTTACTGTCTCAGCCAATGGCTAAATCCATTACAGCGTCCATTACCTGCTGTCTCAGACAGACTAAGTGCTCAGAAACTGCAATGTGAATCTATAACATTCTCAGCATAATTTCATTGTGATGTCTGGCCAGCATTGTCTGCCCTCATACCCCTGTGAATAGATAGGAAGTTGCTGATGGCTCAGAAGTTAACTCAACACTTGCCAAACAAGCTAGTGCAGACTTTTAAGCACAGCTGTACACACAAGAGTAATATACTGTAGATATCCAGTCATTCAGAATCCTACAATAGCTAACTGATTTTTAAAGTAAAACTAAAGGTAAAACGTTCTCCCATTAGGGAGATTCACCCTCTCTAGTTGTCTTGTTTATCATCAAAAGTTAAAGTAAAATCCCAAATGTTGGGTTGTCCCCAAAAAAGAAATAGAGGGGAAATCTTCCAATGGGGACACTAGTTCTAATCTAAGTGCTAATTACAATTAGCCTTAGAACCAATTATATATATACACCCCAGAAATAAGCCACATACAGACGGGCTGAATATTGTCCAAAATCAGCTAGTACAGTAGATACCAGCCAACCACCGACACCTGTATACAGGTCCTTGTCGAACGGGTATGCTGGAAAACCTGTAGCTGATCAGCATCCGATCAGAACTCAGCCAATGTTTTTAAGCGCTGACCAAAGTGTCCTAGTGGTGGTGGTGGGGGGGGGGGGGGGGCGTCCCCCTGTCAGAACACAATAGCTTAGCGGGGAGATCACTGTACTATCATCACTAGTACAGGACCTCCTTGCGATCTCCTCAGTCTTACCATGTGTACCGGGCTTTAGCCTCACTGTTTTGGATACTAAATGCAGCTCTTGAGCAATCTGAGTTTACTACATTTAGCTGGTTCATTTGCTATGCTATTTCCACACACTATTCTATGTTTACCACATTTTATTATGTATCTATAGATGTATTATGTGCAAAGGATTATGTTACTTTACCATAATTTAGCTGCAATTCATATTGTATGCTATTTCATACATTATGATTCCTACTAAATAAGTATGCAATGTATATAATGTGTGATTGCATTACTTTATAATTAGGTACCGTAGATTGATCTAAGGGGCCAACATCCATTCTGTCTGAAATAATACATTTTTGGAGGATAATCATGTCACATTTCATCTTACACCAGCAGATGTTGCTGGCAAAATTAGTAATGATAGCATCTACTCTCGGTAACACTTTGGTGTTGCCTTGAAATGTGGCATGATTTGCAGGGCTCTTTAAGATGGGCAGCTTTGGGGGAGGGGGGGGGGCTGGGCAGTAAAAACACGCAGAAGAGCCGCAGTTTTAATACCTCTATTCCCTGCCCACCCAAAATGTAACCATACAGCTAGACAAGGCACACTGCCTCTCAGTCTTATTCATTGAGTTCAGAGGGGTAGAAACTGGGTAGGGTCAAAAAAGGACGTGAGCACTTGAATAGGCAGCAAATAGAAAGAGATAAAGTAGGTTTTTATTTTGAAATAAAAATTAAACAAAAATAAAGGCCTCCGAACGGGACAGCTTACTGAGGTGATTAGTCTCTATGCCGATGACATGCTCCTCTACTTAGAGGACTCTGGTCCTTCACTGGAGGCCGCGCTTCAACTCATTAAACACTTCGGCGAGTACTCAGGGCTACAAATTAACTGGTCCAAGTCCCAAATCCTCCCACTGGACCTTGGGGCACTGTCGGCCCCCCAGGCGGAACTCCCGCTGGTCAGGGCAAGCCAGATAAAATACCTTGGTGTGCAATGTACTAGAGCCCCCGAGGAATATATAAAATTAAATGTTGAACCACTGTTCGCCCTTCTCAAGTCCAAGACTCAGACCTGGTCCCAGCTCCCCCTCGGGGTTATGGGGCGCATTAACTTAATAAAGATGATTCTCCTCCCCAAGTTACGCTATGTGTTCTGGCATGCCCCCCTAAGTATCCCCCTACGGATCTTCAAATCCATGGAAGCCATCCTCAATACTTTTGTCTGGGGCCCATCTCGCCACAAGCTCTCCTGGAAAACCCTGAAGTGCCCTGTGCACCTGGGGGGCACCGCTCTTCCTGACCTCCTCCTATACTACGTAGCGTCCCAACTCACCCATTTTTATTACTTTGACAAGACTGACAAAGACAGATACCTGACGCTAGTTTGCTCGCCCCGCACGGGCCTGATCTCTCACCCGCTACAGGTCCTCTTCTGCGGCACCCATGGCCCCCCCACCCCCCACAAAACTATGCTAGCCCACCACTGTAGAATCTGGCAACTAACAATCAATAAGACTAAAGCCCCGCCCATCCATGCCCACACTCCCCTCTGGAACAATTCCCAACTGCCTGAGCTCCTCAAGGTGCCAGACCAGACCCTTTGGATCTCCAAGGGCATAGTGTTCCTCTCACAGGTACTGAGAGGGGGCACAGTCAGACAATTCCAGGCACTCAAAGACGACTTCGACCTCCCTAACCACATGCTCTTACGCCACCTCCAGCTCCGACACGCTCTTAACTCCCAATTCACTGGCTCTGTCCCCAGGCTAGAGTCATTGTCCGCCGTGGGCGTCATCCGGGGTCAGGACCCTAAAAAACTAATTTCCTTTTTCTACAACCAACTACTATTACCTGAGGCCAACCAGTTGGCACACGACCTGAGACCCAGGTGGGAGTCGGATCTGGGCGCGGTGGAGCATGAGGACTGGGAGGACGCACTCGCTGTTTCCAAACTAGTGTCCCCCAAACTATCAGATAGGCTCACTCACCTCTACATCCTTCACAGGTCATATCTTACACCGATACGCCTGTCTAGATTCAGGCCTGACCACGACCCCTCCTGTCCCAAATGTGGGGATCCAGGGGGCACATTCTACCACCTAATTTGGACATGCCCGCACATCCAAGAATACTGGTCACAGGTCATTAAATTCCTGCACGACCGAATGGGCTCCCCCCTATCTCTATGCCCTCGCCAATGCTTGCTAGGGATCCTTCCACTCCCTGAGGAGGAAAAATACCTCGCAATTTTTTTGCAGGAGTCCCTTTTTCTAGCCAGAATGCAGATTGCCCGCACTTGGATCAAAACGAGCCCCCCCACTCTCCAAGCTTGGTTTGCTGCTGTTAACGCCACTCTGCCCTATAAGAAGGTACTATACCTCCATCGTGGATGTCCAGCTAAATATAATAATGTCTGGGACAGGTGGCTCGATGACCCAGATACCTGTCCGACCTAAGGGCGGCCTGCCGCCCCCGGAGCATACACGCCCCCCCCCCATGTGACATAACCTGATGGGTGCCTATATGTACTGAGTCTGTACGGCCCACCTTGCGCACCCCTCCTGGAGCGGCATTCAGCATTGCGTGATAGGACAAAGCCCCAGCAAGGAACCATGAAGCCCACGGTACTGCATTTACCTGTATGTATGCAAAACACTTTTATTGTAAATTGGCTCCTACTCACTCAGACATGTCAAATTCTCTTCTTTGTACCCCGTTTATATGGTGCCTGTTGCACCTAAGCTGTGTATACTTATTCTTTTATGTTATATGCTCAATAAACTCGGTTTTGATAAAAAAAAAAAAAATTAAACAAAAATAGTTCAGTGGCTTGCTCTTCCTTAAATCTTTTTTCACTGGTCAAACATACGAAAGTGGCAGCCTGGATCAAGAGCACAACTGTCATAAACTGGATGTTGTTAGTGTTCTGTTTTTACAATTTTTAGTACACAAAAATGTTAGTTACATTTTTATTTACTTTTTTTTTTTTTAAATGTAATCTTTATTTATGACAGAATAAAATAATAAAGACATCAATAGCTTATCTGGCCATTTTTTAAAAGGAAGAACAAAATAAACATACTGACGGGAGCGCCGTCATGCAGTATACACCATATCAATGTAAAACAAACCTTTCCCGCTAGGGGACAAGCTATACGACTGGCACACAATTTGACTAATGCTGGCATAGGCAGTATCAGGTGGACACATACAGTTGGCCTGTCTAAACAAACAGATCTTGCCGCAGGAGCAGGACAATGCTCACATGTGGACCCCATCTCCAAAACAAGAAGGTGGGGGGGGTAACCACTAGAGGGAATGTGTCCTATGATAGGATAACAGGTAAATGCCACCAGTTTTCACAATTAGGATAAACATATTCAGACCAAGAACACAAAAAAATAAAAAAATAATAGAGAGGAGGGGGAAAACCTTCTCCTCCAGGTACGTATCTATGGAGATAGGTGAATCAGGTGAATTGTTTATTTTTATTTTTTATAATTGGCTAACTGATATTGGGAGAATATGGAAGAAAAAGTGCAACAGAGAGAAAGGAATACCTAGGCCCAGTATTTCCTTTATCTGTGCTTTAATGTCTTCCCAAAAGGTTCTGTTTTATTTAGATTTGTAATTGTTTTTCCTTGTTCCCACGCAAAAGTGTTTGTTGCAAGATAAGGCCACCAGCTCAGACATTTGCTTCACAAGAGTGATGGCTACAAGGAGTACTACCTTGTAGCTGAGAATAGGGAGGAATAATTCTAATGGGTTCAAAAGGCTGCTTCTGAAGCACAGAGAGAACCAGATAAGTTCTTAATCAAGCAGTGCAACAGTCTCTGAAACAAGATAGAAAGAGCAGAAACCTCATCTGTGATAGTGCAGTGCTAAAATCCATTTGCTGGTCCAGACCCAGCCATGTTTGCACCCTCCATCTCTATTTTTTTTACTATAATTTACAGATTTACTTTTTTTATGTAAATTTTTTACAGGTTTCAAACTTTTTAAAAATTTTTTTCCTTGAAAGGTCATCCCTGCCTTTGTCAAGCAAACACAGGCTGGGCTGACAATGAAAACTGAATGCTACCTTAGGCCAGTCGGAAATTCTAGGTTGTGGGAGGGGCTTAGGCACCCTATTGGGGGACACTAGAATTAAACTTGCTACGTACACTTACACTTTCTAGGAGATTGCTTCCATGCATTATCCATCAGAGTTAAGGCAAAACTCCAGATTTTGAAGTGAACCACAATGAACACAGCTAGGTCTCTAGCAATCTCAGGCTAACTGACTGTACTGTTAAAACTATGCACACTAGACACCACTATGGTTAGAGAACACCAACTGCCAGGTGTGCAGAATTTAGGAACTGGTGTTCTGCACCAGCATCCACCAACCCAGCAATACCCGTCACCTCATTCCCAGTGACATATCCACAGTTACCAGTGGATACAGGAAATTAATCTCCCTCTGTAACTACGTGCTTGCTCTCTCATTCTCTCTCTCTCTCTCTCTCTCTCAATGCCCCCTTCTATATCTCTCCCATGACTCCCAGGCTAGGTCTCTAGGTGCTCTGTGCCACAGGTCTGGTCCAAAAATGTGGAAAACCAACTGCTAGTGAATGGGACAAGCACAACACCCTTCACCATCAGAGTATATCAGAGTAATCATCACCCTACACTAGTCATCCATTCCCTGTCTGGTTGGCTGAATTAAGCTGCGACACATATACAGTTGTCCCTAGCAATGGCAATGTAGCCTACACTAGACAGCAAAATACATGCTGGACTAAAGTGCACTGTATCTACTCTAGCCTACAGTCCCCATGTTACAAGCCCCCATGTTACAAGGCTTAAGAAGAAACTTCAAACCAGGCAATAAACAGTTAACAGTAACATTACTGAAGAATGAACTGTTCTTATCAGGCAGTTTCCCACATGAATTCCTGTACAAGGTGCTTTAGGGCACATAGAGTAATCATACCTGAATAACAGCAGAGAGTCCTTAGTGTCCTTTAGAGGCATAGTCCATGATTGGCAAATAATTCACAAGAGGTAACACACGGTTCAATACAGTCCATGTTTGCATGTTTGGCAAAGATCCTTTAAGACAGTAAGTCCAAGATTGGTAGTTAGGCTTTCTCAGGCTCCCAGTCGCTCAGGGAGCCCTGAGTGCCCCCTCCCCATCTGGGGACGCCATCTGGCAGCATAATGGTCTACATTTATGTTGATCAGGCATAAAATTGTTGGGAAAAAATATATATATATGGTATATATATTTTTAACATTATTTAGAGATTTTCTTACTTTAATAAAACTAATTGGACCTGGATCACAGTAGACTACCAAAACACCAATGCAGATGTTATTAGTAAAACCAATACATTTATTTTATATACATTTAACTAAGAAAAGACCAAAACTTTTTGGGGTTTTGTGAGCCTAGGGCAGGGGGTTGTGGGGCACCTGAGGTGTGGGCGTGCCGTGTTTTGGGTGCACTGTGATTTCACATTTTTATTTTTAAAAGATGCAGTGAGGTATTGCAAAAAAAGTCAGCTCTTGAATGGACCGTCAGCAACAACAGCCTGATGCCCTAATCTGAACAAGATAAAAGTTTTAATCTTAAGAAGAAAAAAAAAGGAAAAAAGCCAATTAACAGCCGATTGACATTTGAAAAGCTATCTATTAATAGTTGTTGAGGACAGTTCTCACTCTTTACAAGGATATTTGGGTGTACACATTTGTACACACTGGCAGAGTACATAGGAAAATGAAGCCCAGTACTGCAAATCCAAAGAACTCAAACAATAGTTTGTAAAAGTAGATGTAAACCCAATCACTAAAATCTCATATAAGCTTTAAAATGATAATATTACATTGTACATGGAAATCCTATTTTTACTTTAATTGCTAGCTTTCATTAAAATAACAACTGGTTATATAGATAAAAGGTCCTTGTTTGGGCACTTTGTGTTAGAATGTTACAATGCTCTTCCTCTGTTTCCCACAATCTGGAGGCTGTGTGGATACACATTGCCCAGGCACAATACATTGTTGTCACCCTTTAAAGAAATAAAAACAATAGCCTGTGAAAAAAACAATTGCAGCCAGCAACTATGCAAGGTCAGGGTCAGGTAGTAAAGAGGCTGGAGAACATAAGTAGCATTAAGATGTAACAAAGGAGGAAAATAGATAAAAACCCTTCCCTCCATCCACCCCCAAATTCTCCAAGATACACTGCATTTTGCTATCTACAGGGCTGTAACACACCTCATAAACTTTAAACCTAAACACAAGCAAACAATGTCTGCGCTCAATGGGTTAAATGGAGATAAGTCTCTCAATAGCAGTAATAGCAAACAGGAACAAGTTTATTTAATGACGATCATGAGAACTAAATCCAAAGATCATTGCTGAGATGGTAACTGTAAAGGAGGGATATAGAATAATTAATTTAAATTAAAATGAGCCTACGGTTTCGCTGGAGGTCCCCGGAGCAGTGAGTGGAGGAGCTTACAATATCCATCGATGGAACAGTGCAGCATGGAGGGTGCCAATATCTTGCTGCACCGAGAGATCCTGACCCCGACGGCAGACCTGCTCACTGGCTTGGTCTGGGATGGCTGGCGTGCTGCTGAAGGAGGAGGAGAGCCGCGGCGGCGGAAAGGAAGACTCTCCACAAGTCAGCTCGCCAACTCAGTGTTTATCATGTAGGATAATGCACAGGGTGCAGAGAGAAGGGCTCAGGGGTACATATTGCACAGAGTGCATGGGTCAGGAGTGTTTAATGCACATAATACAGGGACTGCAAAGTGCATGCAGAGCACCGTTAAAGTTGGGTCCACCAGGAATATGGGTGAGCATAATTAACCACTCCAGCCCCGGAAGATTTGGCTGCTTAATGACCAGGCCATTTTTTGCAATTCGGCACTGCATCGCTTTAAATGACAATTGCGCAGTCGTTTTTTCCCCACAAATAGAGCTTTCTTTTGGTGGTATTTGAGCATCTCTGCGTTTTTTATTTTTTGCGCTATAAACAAAAAAAGAGCAGCAATTTTGAAAAAAAAATAATATATTTTGTACTTTTTACTATGATATAAATATCCCCATTTTTTTTTTTAAAGCAAATTTTTTCTCAGTTTAGGCCGATATGTATTCATCTAAATATTTTTGGTAAAATTTGGCAAGCGGTTCAAAGATTAGATTACAAAATGAAAATTAAATGTTGGCTCCGAATGATGTTCTTAAGTTTGCTTCATTGAGGTTCTGCAAAATCAATACATGGTGTTCAGTTCTGGCCAATCAGTCTGTAATGTGCTTGATTTAGAAGTTCCAATGTCTGAGATGATCAAGTATAGACAGACATTGGTTTACTGGAACTGGCCATTATGTTATGATAATTGCATCAATACAGAGAAAAAAAAAGATTCCAGTAAAAAGTAAGTCCCATTTTTTTATTTTACTCTGGACTGTGCTGCGCTGCTGCCTTTGCTGTAAATCAGATATTTCCATTAAAGCTTGATAACTCATGTGCAACATTGCACTTTTACTAACATTTTCATCAATATATCTGTACAATCTGTAAAACATTCAAGTAACATATGCTTCTATCTATGAGGTGTGTTTAGAAAGTTTGATGAATGGTATCAGAAAACAAATAAAACAGAAAATACAAACAAATTACTTTTATTGGCCTTTATAATTATTGCCATCCTTCACAATACACTTTTGGCAAGGTTCATAAAGCTTCTGGAAACTGTCAGCAAAGGCCTCTTTAGGAATCAATCACAGAACCGCTGTCACACATTCTTGGATTGCCGCCATGTATAAAAATGTGCGCCTTTCATGATTCAAGCGGGGAAACAGAAAGAAGCCCGCAGGCGCCAGAGCAGGGGAGTACGGTGGATGATGGAGAACAGGTACGTCACGCTGAGTCAAGAATCGGATCACCCTGTGATGATGGTTTGCAGAAAGGATGGATCCTGGTCACACATGGAAATGAAATCTCCTGAGGTTTCCATTCATTTTGCTTTCTGTTCGTCTGTCAGCTTGTGCGGCACAAACCAGGAACAGATCTTTGCCTCTGACGGTTTGCTAATGCCCAATTCCTCCACCATCAATCGTAGAGTGAGTCGCCCGTCTCTCGTGCCAGCATTTGATGCACTCGCTCAATCATGTCTGGAGTTTTGCTTATCAATGGCCAACCCAAGCGTGGCTCATCATTCCCGTCGCAAAATCGTTTGAACCAGTTGTAAACACATTTTCTGCTCACGGCTTCCATCCTGTAAAATTGGCACCAACATTTAACTACTTCCATACCTGGCCAATGTCATATGACGTCCGCATGAACACTCTGTCCCTCCAGGCGGATGTCATATGACATCCTTGGCTTCGCACTGGCATAGGGGGCGTGCGCCCACCACTTCACCAAGGAGCCGATGCGCGTGCCTGGTGGCCACGATGTCCGCCGGACACACGCGATTGCTCGTGACAGAGCAGGAACGTGGATCTGTGTGTGTAAACACACAGATCCATGTCCTGTCAGGGGAGAGGAGACAGATTGTGTGTTCCTAGTATAAAGGATCACCGATCAGTCTCCCCCCCTTGGGAGTCCCATCCCCCCCACAGGTATAACACACTGAGGGAACACAGTTAACCCCTTGGGGTTAGTGTTAACCCCTTCCCTGCCAGTGACATTTACACAGTAATATGTTTTTATAGCACTGATCGCTGTATAAATGTCACTGGTTTCAAAAAAGTGTCAAAAGTGTCCGATCTGTCTGCCGCAATGTCGGAGTCACAATAAAAATTGCAGATCACCGTCATCACTAGTAAAAAAAAAAATAATAATAATAAAATTGCCATAAATCAATAACCTATTTTGTAGACGCTATAACTTTTGGGCAAACCAATCAATATACGCTTATTGCAATTTTTTTCACCAAAAATATGTAGAAGAATACATATCGGCCTAAACTGAGGAAAAAATATTGTCTTTTTTTTCAAAACTGTCACCCTTTTTTAGTTTATAGCACAAAAAATAAAAACCGCAGAGGTGATCAAATACCACTAAATGAAAGCTCTATTTGCGTGGAAAAAAAAATGATCAACATTTCATTTGGGTACAGTGTCGCATGACTGCGCAATTGTTATTCAAAATGTTACAGTGCTGAAAGCTGAAAATTAGCCTGGGCAGGAAGGGGGTGAAAGTGCCCTGTATTGAAGTGGTTAATGGGTCTCCTTTTCCAAAATTTGCAGCAGAACTTGATGTTCACTCATTTTTCCATTGCACTGCAACCGTACCTCTCATACTGACTATGTTCGACTGCCCACAGCGGGTTTACCCTTACAGGCATGTGTACTCCACGCTAGGTGCCGCTGCTTGACTCTCTGAATAGCCATGAGCATGCGCACACACCTGGCCCATGTTGCCGATGAGATTTCGGACCATTCACTGAACTTTTTAGACACACCTTGTATATTACTGATTGACTCCCTATTTTATAGATCTATCAGTTCTGGTGGATCTGATATTGAAAGATTTGGTTAAGTTTGACAAGGATACATGTCTCTCAAGTCTAGACTTCCCTGGTCTCTATTAAGCTTCACTGAGCCCCAGTCAGTCATCCTTACGCATTCTAATTTATATATATATATATATATATATATATATATATATATATATATATATATATATATAAATAAAGTTGTGCTCATAAGTTTACATTTGAATCAGAATTTATGATTTCTTGGCCATTCATCAGAGAGTATGAATGATAACACAAAAACTTTTCTTTCACTCATGGTTAGTGTTTGGCTGAAGCCATTTAGTATCAATCTGCTGTGTTTACACTTTTTAAATCATAATGACAAAAAAAACTACCCAAATACCCCAGTTTTTAATACCATGTATTGCCCCCTTTAACATCAATGACAGCTTGAAGTCTTTTGTGGTATTTGTGGATGAGGCTCTTTAGCTTCTCAGATGGTAAAGCTGCCCATTCCTCTTGGCAAAAAGCCTCCAGTTCCTGTAAATTCTTGGGCTGTCTTGCATGAACTGCACGTTTGAGATCTCCCCAGAGTGGCTCAATGATATTGAGGTCAGGAGACTGAGATGGCCACTCCAGAACCTTCACTTTATTCTGCTGTAGCCAATGACAGGTCGACTAGGCCTTGTGTTTTGGATCATTGTCATGTATCATTGTCATGTTGGAATGTCCAAGTACGTCCCATACGCAGCTTCCTGGCTGATGAATGCAAATGTTCCTCCAGTATTTTTTGATAACATACTGCATTCATTTTGCCATCAATTCTGACAAAATTTCCTGTGCCTTTGTAGCTAACACATTCCCAAAACATCAGCGATCCACCTCTGCGTTTTACAGTAGGAATGGTGTACCTTTCATCATAGGCCCTGTTGACTGCTCTCCAAATGTAGCATTTCTGGTTGTGGCCAAAAAGCTAAATTTTGGTCTCATCACTCCAAATGACTTTGTGCCAGAAGGTTTGAGGCTTGTCTCTGTGCTGTTTAGCGTATTGTAAGTGGGATACTTTGTGTCAGCCCATCTTTCTTCAAGTGCCTCCTTATTGTGCATATTGAAACAGCCACACCACATGTTTTCAGAGGGTACTGTATTTCACCTGAAGTTATTTATGGGTTTTTCTTTGCATCCCGAACAATTTTCCTGGCAGTTATGGCTGAAATTTTAGTTGGTCTACCTGACCGTGGTTTGGTTTCAACATTTTCCACTTCTTGAGTAGAATTTGAACACTGCTGATTGGCATTCTCAATTCCTTGGATATCTTTTTATATCCCTTTCCTGTTTTATACAGTTCAACTACCTTTTCCGGCAGATCCTTTGACAATTATTTTGCTTTACCAATGACACAGAATCCATAAACATCAGTGCAGCACTGGTTGAAAGATGCAAGGGTCTGTCAGGAGTCCAAAAACTCATTGACCCTTTATACACACACACTAATTACAAGCAAACAGATCACAGATGAGGATAGTTACCGTTAATAGCCATTCAAACCCCTTTGTGTCAACTTGTGTGCATGGTATCAGGCCAAAATCACCAGGGTATGTAAACTTTTGATCAGGGTCATTTGGGTAGTTTCTGTTGCCATATGATTTAAAAAGAGTAAACACCGTTGATTGATAATAAATGGCTTCAGCCAAACACTAACCATGAGTGAAAGAAATGTTTTTGTATTATCATTCATATTCTCTGAGAAATGGCCAAGAAATCATAAATTCTGCCAGGGTATGTAAACTTATGAGCACAACTGCATATATATGTAAATCCATATATATCATAACAGCTCTTGTATTGCATTCTCCATAAAAATGATCATTTAGAACAAAGTATTTCTTTTTAGTGTCAACTCACCCAAAAGTGATATTTTAGGTATGGGTGGAGCTTGGTAGTCAATACACTGGCTTTGTTTTTATTGGATACTCTAGCAGTGACATTTTGCACATTCTACCATCTATAATATAAAAATAAAATCAAGCAGGAACAGTGGGATCCCTGTCAGGAACCATAAAAAGTGCAGGAGACAGAAAGTGCAGTTAAAATCACACCTTTAATGAAATTACAAAAATAAGAAAAACAGGAACATAGTCAAAAAACAGAAGCCAGGGTTAGGATACCGGAGAGTGTAATCAGATGTGCCGGGGTCAGGAAACCAGAAGTCAGCATAGTTAGGAGCAAATATTAGGAACAGGAATCGGAAGCAAAGTCAGCCAGGCCAAGTCATACACAGGAGCACAGGAAAGAACACACTAGATTACATAGACCACGCAAGGGCAAGGAGGAAATGAGCTAAGTTGCTTAAATAGCAAAATAGGGGCTGGCTGTGGGCTTGACTAACGAGGCAGGTTTTTGGTAACCAGGTGAGTCACTGTGGTAACGAGTGGGTGGTAATTAACCGACAGCTGAGCAGCTTCTGTGCACTAAAAGAAAAGAGCTGCTTGTAAAAGTAGCAGGAGCCCAGCCCTGACAGTCCCTTAGAAATGGAGAAATTTGTCAGGTTAGGTGGTTTGCATCCACCAAAAGCTGAAAAAACAATCATAAGTGAATTAGCCCATTAAACATAATACATCACCAGAAATTATATCACATGGATATTCGGTTATCCTACATTACTCTATTTTCTTATCAAAGGGGTAATTGTGTTGTCATAGGGATTGTTCTATGCACAGTTTGTGGTTTCTTTATGTGTTACATTCCATTACCAAAGTTGCATGGAGGTAGTTGGATTTGACTGTTACTTCAGAGATGTAAATGCTGGAGAAACAAAAATCAATAATGGACCCGTCTTTGTATGTTGGTTATGATTGATGATGAATTAAACCCTCCTACACTTTACAACCAAGGAAGCTGCCATCTTAACACCTGTTTGATTGTGATTTCCCATGGTGCTGCACATGTTATCAGTTATAACACCAGCTATTTGATACCTTGACAGTTTTATTAAGATCACAAGCAACTGTTATAGCAATCAATCACACTATGCGTTCAATGTAACTATTTTAATCAACAAGCATATTGTGATATGTACAACAGCTGGAACCTATGATCTAATGCTATTTACTTCTCCTCTTATTTACAGCTATGCATTGGCTGATGAGGCATACATATGTCTGCGTGAACGTGACAGGGACCAGTGTATCCTAATCACAGGGGAGAGCGGTGCTGGAAAAACTGGTAAATACACTCTGATGAAGACTATTCATTTTTGATGTTCATATATGTAGCACTACCCACCCAAGGAATCGCTAGTGTCCCGGGTCCCCACTGCTGCACAGCCAGTCACATAGCATTTCCTTCACACACTCCAAGGAAGAAAACAGTCATTGGCTTGTTTTTGATATTTTATTAGGGGTTGATAACTTGGATGGGGTAGGACATTAAGGGATGGCCAACTCAAAGAAATGTCCGGAACTATGAACAAAGGGCAATTCCTCCCTATTAATAAAAAAGTCCACTTTTCCTTCCTCCTGCACAAACTTGATTTTCACAGTAAAGCACCTGCTGCTCACTCTTGAGGGAACTAACAGTTTTATTGTTAGCTCAGCAAAGGCCCATTACAGGTAGGAACTCTCAGGCCCTTGACAGAGTAGTGCAGTGAGCAACCAGCATGGCATTCCTCCTTCTGCTTCCCTGTGGCTACTGATCCCACCTCCTCTTGCTTGCAGACAATGCTAGCCCACCTGACTGCCACCAGCTACGCCTGGCTGATCTTCCTCCAGTCCTCCTGACTGACTTTCTGCCCCTGTCCTGCCCAACTGGCACAAACTCATGGAGACTTCCCAGGGCAAAGTTAGATGAAGACTTGGCACTATGCGGTCTTCAAGAGAGGCCTGCTGCAGATGGCAGCCTTTCCCCTTGTCTGTCCCTGCACCATGATGTTCTATTCATTGTTTCTCATTGCTCCTTCCCTCTGCCTCTCCGGCATGGATCCTTTCACCGCCTTCTGTGTCAGGATCCTTCCAGTCCAGCTTTTTCTGAGCACCCGGCCCAGGGTACCACCCCTCCCTGGCAGGGGTTTCCTCAAGGGCCACTGACACCCTCTCCTTAGCACTCCATCTTCCACCCGACTCCCCTGCTCGAATGGCCCATGTCTATTTATGGGGTTGTCTCAGTCCCCTGCCAGTCCACTTCTGGGGATTGGCTGAGGCCCCATAAATATTCATGGCAGCTCCATCTAACCCTCTCCCTTTAGTTCTAGAAGGTTCTCTAACCTTCCAGACACTAGGGGGGAGGCACCAGAGATCTGCCAGGATGAGTCATCCAGCCCTGGCCTCTAGTAACCCTGACCCAATTCAGTGACTGGTTATTCCTGACCAGAATATGCTTTTTCCTACTCTCAACACTAGTAGCACACACTAGCCTTTGGAATCGTTGCCTAAAAGTGACTGCTGTTAAGCTGGCAGCTGACCCTTTAAAAAAATACAATAATGAACCAAAGTAAGCAATTTCCTGTCTTTAAGCCAGCTTCATATATATATATATATATATATATATATATATATATATATATATATATATCTATAGATCTCTCTCTCTCTATATATATATATATATATATATATATATATATATATATATATATACAGTATATATACACAGTATATATACAATTTTTTAGGACAAGCTTTCGGGGTATGTCCCCTTCTTCAAAGTCCAAAGTCCCAGCAGTACTAGATCCCAAAATTTGGTGAATTAGTACTGCTGGGACATTGGAGAAGGGGACATACCCGCAAACGCTTGTTCAGAAAAATTGTATGTTAATGCAAATAAAAAATGTATAATTGACATTACTCAATTATTTCTGTCACAAGTGCACTAATATGGCTACAATAACCTCAAGCAGGACTGGTAAAGTAAATTGCTGAAAGGATAGAACAGGAAATTAGACTTATGTGTTAGTAGAGGTAGGTATAAGTTCCTCCAGAACATAGCATCTAAGGGGCACCTCGTCCCAAAGAGGAACACCCACAAGAAGGTACTGTAGATATTTAGCTGCATGGTATCTCCAGGTTGTCTCTCAGGTTTGTTACACTGGGAGCAGATCATGCTTATGCAGATAGAGAAGCAGACAGATGTGCCGCCCATGGAAAAGCCAGGTTAGCAATGTGGAGACTTTTGCTGAAGGCTAGGTAAAAGTTGGTCACACAGAGATAATGCTGGACAGACAGGCAAGATCCAGTGCTGAAGAAGCACTATTGCCCATGTCGCCAGACAGTGATGATGTTCAGTAACAGGCTGCAGGAGGAATGTGTGTAAACACATCTCAGATTAAGGTAAATTCAAATAACTTTCTGCTTTTAGCAAAGTTTCAGCAATTGATATAGCCTGATTTTACATTTTGGGTGTAGATACGATTGTATGGTACTTGTTACATGAAAATAAATAGCAGGTGTCAAGGACCAGAGTGTTTTAGTTATCATTTTTTTTACTCTAAATTAAATAGTGTGTCACCATTAGTTGATTGTCCCAACACCACAAAAGAGCACATATGTTTTTTTCCCTTTTTTTTATCTTTTGTGGTACTTATGGACTTGGTCCCCTAGCAGAAACTTCAGACATTACCCTAATACTGTAACTCATTGTGCTATGTTTTGCTGCCTATCTCATTTTGCTCATACGGATTTTATTAAATAAGGTCCTGTAACTTTCACAGAGGCCAGTAAGCTGGTGATGTCCTACGTGGCAGCTGTGTGCGGAAAAGGAGAGGAAGTAAATCAAGTGAAAGAGCAACTCTTGCAATCAAATCCTGTTCTGGAAGGTAAGTGATAAAATACTGTTGGCAAATAGAATTTCAAAGAGTTATCATTACTTCTGTAACAATCAACTATTTTCACAACATAGGATGGACTTATGTCTTTTTTCAACTTCACCTACTATGTAACTATGTAACAATATGGGCAAAGTATATCTTTCATGTGGACAAACAAAAGGAGACTATTGATTAAATTTGAGGCAAAAATTTCTCACAAAATGGTGTGTGTGTCCACAGCACTGTCACATTCTATAGAAATGATACCAGAAACTGTTTAAAAACGAGTGCAATGACAAATGCAATGTTGTGAACAAGCACGGTTCTTTTCCATGCGAAACACATCAACTGATCATCATTGCAATTTTGTCTGGCTCATGACAATAAAAAAATTTGTGCGATCAATCTTTTCTTCTCTTCTTGACAAATGCAATGTGTTGGATTTTTTCCAGAAACAAATATAAAAGAATCCATTATAAGATGTCCATGTGAATGTACCTGGAGGGAAAATAAAAGCCACAACCCTTGCTTGTCCCAGGGCTTATTTGCAAGAATAATATGCCTGTAATTTTACATGGCTCCTCTTGTACGATATGGAAAAAGGGGAGCTGTTCTTAAGCAAAGTAGTTCCTATAAATTAACTTGTAGTCCATTAAACCTGGCTAAAGTGCCACAGCTATAAATCAGCAGGCACTTCCAGGAGACTGCATATCAATTTAACTTTGCTGTTAGGCAAACTAAGAGTCCTGTCCCCCAGGGCACTCTGATATCCAACAGTTCACTGCTTTAATAGTTGACACTCAGGCTCTGCCCCCTCCTGTACCTCCTTGTCAGTTATTACTGTGATAGGTGGCCTTGCTAGCCAATATTGAGACACATTGTATGGAAGGGGTGGAGTCAGGGTATTGAATACTTTATAAATGACTCCTTCGAAAATGAGAAATTATACATTTTTCTAATTTCATTTGCACAGACAGGTCTCACTTTCAGATCCTGCCTTTTGGAAATGGAGAGATATAAAGTGATAAGAGTAATGTTTCCACTGAAGAGCGAAACTCTGCATAGCCATTATTGTACTGTTGCACAGTAATGTGGCACTAACCTATGGTTCATTTATTTATTTTTACCACAGCCTTCGGAAATGCAAAGACCATTCGAAATGATAACTCTTCCAGATTTGTAAGTTCTTTTCTGCCAAACAGTTTTTCTAGCAGCCTTCTGTTAGTTCATTTACTATAGTGTCTTCTTGTTTTTTGCATGTCCATCTTGCCTTGATCTCAATTCTCAAATTGCCTTTGCACAGAGACACTTATAGCTGTTTTGCTGCAGTCATGTGCCAATTTTTTTTTTTCTTCCAAAAGAAATTTTATTGAAAATATATCGTATCAAGATAACAGTATCATCATACAATCGTTTAAGAATCAAGGAACTATTGTTGTTGTAGTTAAGACAAGTGTGTCAAAGATTTGGCTATTACAAAAAATCTCATATGTAAACATTTCAACGTACATAAGGCAAAAGTGTTATGTCTAGTAGAAGAAAAACAATACATTAACTTTAGAGTAGATATTACTAGGTACCATGGCATATTTTTCATCTTGTGTTATGACCAGTGAGGGGAGGTTCCAATTTGTAGAGTGATGGTGCCGAAGTTTGTATGATAATTCAATCCATATGGAGTGTGAAGTTGCTGACCGGGTGCTCTGTTACGAGGACCCGAACAGCAACAGGTATTAAGATGGGGTCTTGATGGATAGTGAAAGACAGAGGGATGAAGGGTAGGGCGGGGGTCAAGGAAGTGTGGGGGTGGTCAAAGTGATTAGGGGGTTAGTGGTTGTCTTCTCAGTCTCCGCCACTTGTATCGTTATTGCGGTGTGATATCACTTTAGGGTGGAGTGGATTAGGTTTGTAGGACACCTAGTGTCAGAGAGCTATGTAGGGAGAATGTTGACATGCGGTCTCCCATACTCGTCCCTTGGTTAGGGGTGGGAGGTCCATGTCATCTAGGATAGGAGAGGAAATAAGAGGGAGGAGTGGTTGAGGGGACTATGCAGTGTAGTCAGTAGGTGTTTGTCACAAGTGAGCAAGTCATGGTCAAAAGTTAGTTCATCAAAGTCAGATATCTGTCGGTTGTTCAAAAATGAATCCAGCATGCCCATGTCTTTGAAAATTTGGCTGGGGAATCTCAGGAGATGGAAACGAGCACTTCCATTTCAGCTATTTTGTTAATTTGTTTGAACCATTCTGGGATGGTCGGTACGTGAGGAGAGCCCCAATGTCTTGGAATGCACATTTTTTCTGCATTAGTCATGTGACAATTTTGCACTGTACAATATCTGCAAAACGTGTAGACCTAATTTGAAGGACACAGATTGCTTGCCTTTGTGATGTATCTAATGTCTATATGGTTTTAAACTCTAATAAGATTGTGTCTTTTATTAACTTAACTTTTATGTTCTGTTGAATCATACATAAGTGACACTAGGGGTATATTTAAAGTCCCAAAACCTCCCTTACCTTCCCTTTAATTTACACTGTACAAGATACAAATATGTCCAGTTTATTAAAGTAATTCAGGAACTGGTCAAAGTGGTTTAAATGCTGGCAGTTTAACCTTCCAACACAAATCATCCCCAAGTGGAGTAATGCCTTTGCAGTAAATGACTTAGTACCTCAAATATTTCAATTAAAAAGATACGAATACACAAAAAAATTCCATTTAAACTTGTATAAAAAAATACTAAAACCTTGATGTGGACCCATATTTTGCGTGTTTTATTATATGTTTACTGTCAGAACTGTGTGCACACACATTTTGCAGCACAAAAGGAGACTATTGATTAAACAAACAATCATTTCTCACAAAATGGTGTGTGCGTCCACAGCGCTGTCACAATCTATGAAAGATAAACCATAAACTGTTTAAAAATTAGTGCAATGACAAATTATGTGACATGAAGATAAACGGAATATAAAGTGCTAGTGCAACATGAAGTTCATATAGTTCAACTCATACAAATAAAGTGCTAATAATCTTCATAAAGTGTGATCCGTGCTTGATATAAACTGATGCCAATGGTGAAAAAACTGTGCTGTTCCCTGCCCCCCTCCTCATGCGTCCCCACCCACGACTCCCAATGGTAAGTTGCCTATTTGGTGTATATGGGGATCTTCTAGATATATGGTAAGTAATTCACTTCCTTGAATTTCCCAGTAGGGCAGTGTATGTCTCAACGTGATAACAAAAAAACCCGCCACCACCCTCATCTATAGCTAACTATCGCAGTAAGCAGCATTGCAAGGCTGGAACAGGCAACAACAAAGCCTGGGGAATGCCCAGGAAAAAAACCCAAGCCTACTTACCACCAGCTCGCAGACAACCGAATGAACCTGTCTAACAGTGCGTTAAAAACAGGGGTTTAGTCCGCACGCATTTGCAATTCGCATGCGTAAGCCACAGAGCCTTTGTCACGTCACCCTGATATCTATGGTCCTAACACTAAAATATGAGTGTCCCCACAGTGGAGGCACATGCAAGTGTATGTCTCAAATGGGTTTATGCAAAAAAAAAAGATCGAATAGTATCCATAGTGTAATTCCATTATTTTATTTTTTATTTTTAAAACATGCTAAAATCCATAAGTATTACACTCACATGTGAAAGTATTAAAACAGGCAACAAGCGCCGATTAAAAAAACAGTTTTTGCGGTATGCGTTCCAATAGCGTTCCAAGGACCGGATGTGATGTCACCGGAAGTTCCGCCTAATACATTTCGCTCCTCCCCGGGAGCGTTATCAAAGGGCCTGGGGAGGAGCAAAATGCATCAGATGGAACTTTCGGTGAAATCACATCCGGTCCTTGGGGCTTTGTCAGGGCTTGTTGCCTGTTTTAATACTTTTACATGTGAGTGTAATACTTATGGATTTTAGCATGTTTTAAAAATAAAATAATGGAATTACACTATGAATACTATTTGATCTTTTTTGCATGAACCCATTTGAGACATACACTGCCCTGCTGGGAAATTCAAGGAAGTAAATTACCTACCATACATCCAGAAGATCCCGTCATACACCAAATAGGCGATTTACCATCGGGAGTCAGTGGGTGGGGACACATGAGGAGGGGACCGGGGAATAGTACAATTTTTTTTGCATCAGTATATATCAAGCACGGATCACACTTTATAAAGATTATTAGCACTTTATTTGTAAATGAATTTGTGTTGAACTATATGAACTTCATGTTTTACTAGCACTTTATATTCCGTTTATCTTCAGTTCAGATCATTTGTCATTGCACTCGTTTTTAAACAGTTTAAGGTATAATTTTCATAGATTGTGACAGCGCTGTGGACACACACATCATTTTTTGCCCTGAGGGCAATTAGTCTTTTTTTCCATAGCAGCAGTCTAACAATAGTAGCACATATACCATAGCTCAGGAATAGTCAGCATATAATAATTTCTCACACTTTCAAAATACGCAAAATGTTTTATGTTATATGCCAACACAGATCCTTAGGACACTACATAACTTGTGTGCAAGGCTCACATGCAAAAAAATAAAGGTAAAATCGATTTCACTCTGTTGGGTCATACATACCATAGAGTTGCAACGGCACCACTCATGTGGTATGCCAGTATTTCAGTTTATTTGCAAAAAATATTAAACTCAGAAGTTTATGTGCAGATGGTCCATAAAGCACTTCCAAAACTGTTGCAAACTATCACACACACACAGCATGGCCATTGGATATATCACTCAAGAGATGAATATCTGGCATATAAATCTCCAGATATGGCTACTGGCATCAGCAACCTGCTGCAATATTTCCAAATGCATTATATTCACATAGTAGGATATTTCTAAGTGTCAAAATGCCATAGACCAGTAATGAAACCATTTTATGTGTGATTGCTATCTTTTAGTCAATTATTATTTTCCAGCTCCACTACGGTAGACTTTCAGAAAAGCAACAGCTTGAACATATGCATGTAATTGTCGGGCGCACTGTATCAAACATTATATTGTCAAAGTAACAGTCTTGTTGTGTCCCTTAAAGCGGTTCTGCACACATTTCATTTAGTAAATCTCTTTGCCTTCCAAATCAGGCAAAGAGTACTAAATGAAATGTGTTTTTATTTTTTTTTTTCACTTACCTTGTAATCGATGACTTCCTGTCTTCTGTCTCTTCAGGGGTGGGCGGGGTCTGTGCGGGGATCCTCGTCACGCCCACTGTCCCCTGGGATCTGGTGTCATTGATCCCAGGAGTCTGTGCGGGCATCTTCCGAAATCTCGCGAGATTTCGGACACATCTTCCGAAATCTCGCGAGATGTCGGCAGATGTGCCGACATCTCGCGAGATTTCGGAGAACGTGAGCTGCACTTTGCCGTTACTGCGCACGCGCGAGCTCGGCGCAGTAACGGCGGTGCATGCTGGGCCATCTAAAGTGTCTGTGGGGTTTCACATGCCCACAGGCAAGATGGCCCCCAGCAGAAAAGAAGAAGATAAAGAATTTTATCGGAGGAAAACTGGCTGCGATCGAGAAGGAAGATGGAACAGGTGAGTCCCCCAATTTAACTATATGGCCTTGGCATATTCCCCCCCAAAAAAAAAAAAAGCAGTGCAGAACCGCTTTAAGTATACTTTTTTAACACAAATATCTGAGAGGACAATAAATGTATTGATGGTAATTATTGTATTGTGATAGTACTCCATCTCATGTTTTTTTTTTTTTGTATATTAATATGTCGACTTTGGAAATTCAGTGGCAACAATGCCTAGAAGGCTTAAAAATGTTGTATGTTTTCTGTTGTCCTCTGGCAGTGGTGCAGAAGCTGCATGGTTTATAGACTGAGGAGTTTGCCCAACTTGCACTGAATATTGGATGTGTACTCACATTCACTTATTATCACTTATTATTATCAAAAAGAAAGTTAAGTGACGACAACTGAAATATCGTCTTTATTTTCCTTGAAAAATAAAGAGCTAGGGAATTTTAAATTGCTGTGTTGAATGCCCCCAATCCAAAGTTTTCTTTCCATAATTTCCAGGGAAAATACATGGACATTGAATTTGACTTTAAAGGAGATCCAGTTGGAGGTGTTATCAGTAACTGTAAGTATTTATTTCATACAAGGATGTATATAGCCTATATAGTATGATTTAATACTTTCGCTGCCAGAGTTGGTTTTGCATTTTCCACACATGTTTAAAAAATCGAAATAATTTTAGGCCTGAAGATTACATAAAACCCCCAAACATTATATATTTTCTGAAAGACACTAGAGAATAAAATAGTGGTAGTTCCAATTTTTTATGTCACTTAATATTACCACAACAGCCTAGGAAATTGAAAATTTCAGTAAAAAAAAACACAGTGAAGTTAATTTCAGGGCAAACAAATGCAAAAAACTACCCAAAGTTTGATAAAATTTAAAAGTTGAGGTTGCACCGAGTAAATAAATACCCAACATGTCAAACCTTACATTTGCGTGTGCCCATGAAATGGCAACAAATGGCAACAAACTTCAGTACCCTTCAGCGATGCTTCAAATGCCCGCTATAGGCCATCAGTTTAGTGTTACGGAGGATGTCTTCTGCTAGAATTATTGCTCTCACCTTGGCGTGCGTGGCGATATGCAGCATGTGTATTACAATCAACGTTTTCATGCGTAGGTGCCCCAGACACATGCATTTATGTTCGTATGGGCGTATATGTGGGGATGGGGGGGCCTCAAAATTTTTTGTGATGATTTTTAGGTGACAGGTTCTCTTTAATGAGACATGAGACATGCAGGGTCTGAAAGACCCTGCATGTCTCAAAGACCCTGCATGTTTTTGAGACCCTGCATGTCTCCTCTGGGCTCCAATGAATGTATTGCAATGCAAAAATGCTGGGTCCTTCGGTAGCTCCTGGTAGGTACATTTTTGGGTCACGCAATGAACCTCACGCAGGAGGCGGCACTACCAAAAGATGTGCAGGAGCAAACCAAAATCCTCCCCACACCTCCCACAAAGATCTAAACATTAGGGGAACAGCCTGTGAATCTTTACCTTCGTGAGGTACCACGAGGGAGCACCTTAAACGCAGCTCCCTGGTGCTTGGCGCATATAGAGGTTTTGTAAGAGAACAACATAAGTTTTTCCACTTATTTGTCTGTGAATGTCAACCCCAAGTCTCGTTCCAATCTGGCGATATAAGGCTGTCCAAAGTCCGGGGGCGGAGATATCAACAGACGATAGGTCTGAGAAACTCCATGGTGCATTGGAGATTGCTCTAAGCATAAGTGTTTGAACGTGGTGAGGTGTCTCTGAAAGACCTTTGGGGGAGGTAGAGAGCCAATGAAGTAGGCCAACTGTAATTTTTGCCAAAATGATAGTCCTGCATACGCCGGGCCATACATGATTTGGACGGCCGTCCATGGTTTGTTTTCACCCAATCACTACAATGAAGTGATGGGCCTGAAACCATACATCTGATTTCAAGTTTTGGAATCTCCAGTCATGTAGGCCAGGGCTAAAAGCAGGGTTACCGACTATAGAGGTAAGTGGCGAGGGACTCGGAGCAATGGAGAAATCACAGACCGCCTTCAGGCAGATCCACCGAGTCGCTCCCACTGTGGGATGATCTAAAGTCCGATTGGACAGATCTGTTAGACACCATGGCACCGATTCCTGTGGAATCCCCGCAAGGATCTGTTCCACCTGCACCCACTTTCAAAGATCCATGGCGGTACCAATGTCAGATGGCATGCCATACGATAGAGGTTAACATCCGGTAGAGCCATGCCTCCCAATAGTTTTGGTAATCTCAAATTCGACTGAGCAAGGTGAGGAGGTTTCAGGGCCCAGAGGAAACCAACAAGAGTTTACCGCACAAAGGAAAAGGTTCGGGATATGAATGGGAAGCACCTGAAAATGGTAAAGCAGGTGGGGCATAATGTTCATTTTGACTATGTGACACTGGCCAAACCGGCCATGTTGCCATGACGTCAGGTCATTTTTAATTGCCGCCAGAAGAGGAGGGAAGTTAAGTGGATAATTCTCTTCCACCTTGCTAGGTAGGATGATGCCCAGGTATTTTCTGTGCGAAAAGTGGCCCATGGTAGCATAATTATTAATGTGGAATATACACTATATTACCAAATGTATTGGGACACCTGCCTTTACACGCACAGGAAATGTAATGGCATCCCAGTCTTAGTCCGTATGGTTCAATATTGAGTTGGCCCACCCTTTGCAGCTATAACAGCTTCAACTCTTCTGGGAAGGCTGTCCACAAGGTTTAGGAGTGTGTCTATGGGAATGTTTGACCATTCTTCCAGAAGCACATTTGTGAGGTCATTCACTGATGTTGGACGAGAAGGCCTGACTTGCAGTCTCCACTCTAATTAATCCCAAAGGTGTTCTATCGGGTTTAGGTCAGGACTCTCTGCAAGCCAGTCAAGTTCCTCCACCCCATACTCACTCATCCATGTCTTTATGGACCTTGCTTTGTGTACTGGTGCTCATGTTGTCAACAGGAAGAGGCCATCCTCAAACTGTTCCCACAAAGTTGGGAGCATGACATTTTCCAAAATGTCTTGGTATGCTGAAGCCTCAAGAGTTCCCTTCACTGGAACTAGGGGGCCAAGACCCAACCAGAGCCGGTATAAGGGGGGGGGGGCAGAAGGGGCGGTTGCCCTGGGCGGTACAATTTATTGGGGGTGGTGGGGGCTCAAAAAAAGGGTCCTGTCCTTCGCCGTCACTAGTTTGCTGGGACCGTGGGTTTCCCCGGGCAACCAGTGACGCTGCGTGCGTGTGCCCGCCCCCTGCTCCTCACTGCAGGTCTCGGAGACAAGTTGATAGAAGACGAATTTGCACTCACGGGCCACGAGTAGGGGCGTGACGTCACATGCGCGCCCCGCCCCCCTGCTACTCGCGGTTCCAGGGTCCTGGCTCAGGCTCTCCATATCACGCAGCTTCCGCTATCTGCCCCTTCGGTATTTCAGGTGTGCGGCGTGCCCTTCTGCATTCAAGGTATGTGGGCCAACTAGTGATCACTAGTGGGCATATACATATTTTTATATGCACACTGCTGGGCATATTTTGTTAAAGGTCACGCTGATGGGCACCTTTATTTTATGTTAAGGGGCACTCTGATGGACAAATTTTATTTTAAGGGGGGCACGCTGATGGGTATATTTTTAATGTGCACACTGATGGGCATATTTTCTTAAGGGGCACACTGATGGACACATTTTGTTGTGCCCATCAGAGTGCCCCTTAACATAAAATGTGCCCATCAGTGTGCACATTAAAAATATACCGATCAGCGTGCCCCTTAAAATAAAATGTGCCCATCAGAGTTCCCATTAACATAAAAGGTGCCCATCAGCGTGACCCTTATTTTATGTTAAGGGCCACCCTGATGGGCACCTTTTTTTTGTTAAGGGGCACTCTGATGAGCATATTTTATTTTAAGAGCAACACTGATGGGCACATTTTGTATTAAGGGGCACTCTGATGGGCACATTTTACGTTAAGGAGCATGTTTTGTTGTGCCCATCAGAGTGCCCCTTAATATAAAATGTGCCCATCAGGGTGCCCCTTAACATAAGATTTGCCCATCAGAGTGTCCCTTAATATAAAATGTGCCCATGGGCAAATTTTATACTAAGGGGCACTCTGTTGGACATATTTTATGTTAAGGGGCACTCTGATGGGCAAATTTTATGTTAAGGGGCACTCTGATGGGCATATTTTCTGTTAAGGGGCACCCTGATGGGCAAATTTTATATTATGGGGAGCGTTTTGTTGTGTGAGTGAACTCTGTTTCCATCGCATTAAACCAAATTGAATTTGTATTGTTTTAACCACTTCAGCCCCGGAAGGATTTACCCCCTTCCTGACCAGAGCGTTTTTTGCGATTCGGCACTGCGTCGCTTTAACTGACAATTGCGCAGTCGTGCGACGTGGCTCCCAAACAAAATTGATGTCCTTTTCCCCCCACAAATAGAGCTTTCTTTTGGTGGTATTTGATCACCTCTGCAGTTTTTATTTTTTGCGCTATAAACAAAAAAAGAGCGTCAACTTTTTGCTATAATAAATATCCCCAAAAAATATATAAAAACACATTTTGTTTCCTCAGTTTAGGCTGATATGTATTCTTCCACATATTTTTGGTAAAAAAAAAAAATCGCAATAAATGTTTATTAATTGGTTTGCGCAAAAGTTATAGCGTTTACAAAATAGGGGATAGTTTTATGGCATTTTTATTAATAATTTTTTTTTACTAGTAATGGCGGCAATCATCGATTTTTATCATGACTGCGACATTGTAGCGGACACGTCGGACAATTTTAACACATTTTTGGGACCATTGGCATTAATACAGCGATCATTGCTATAAAATTGCATTGATTACTGTAAAAATGTCACTGGCAGTGAAGGGGTTAACCACTAGGGGGCGGGGAGGGGTTAAGTGTATCCTAGGGGTGTGTTTCTAACTGTCTGGGGGCGTTGCTGTTGTGACACCACACTGATCGCTGCTCCGGATGACAGGGAGCAGACGATCAGTGTGCTGTCATTAGGCAGAACGGGGAGATGCTGTTTACATCGGTATCTCCCCGTTCTGTGGCTCCGTGACACGATCGCGCGTACGTTACTTTGCCCAGCCGTGCCATTCTGCCGACGTATAAGTACAGGAGCCAGTCGGGAACCGGTTAAGTATATTCTTGTTCTAAAACGACATTGATTCTTTCTTAAAAATGGGGGGGGGGGGGGCGCAGTTTGCCATCTTTGCCCTGGGCACCAAATGGCCTTGTCCCAGCACTGAGCCCAACCCCTGAAAAACAGCCCCACACCATAATTCCCCAATCCACCAAATGATTTGGACCAGTGCAAAAAAAAAGGAAGGTCTATAAAGACATGGATGTCCTGACTTCAACCCGAGTTGAAGCTGTTACTGTATAGCTGCAAAGGGTGGGCCAACTTAATATTAAACCTTAGGGACTAAGACTGGGATGCCATTAAAGTTCATGTGCATGTAACGGCAGGCGTCCAAATACTTTTGGTAATATAGTGTATGTTCCTTGCTAAAGAACATTATTTTTTATCAAGTTGTCATGGGTAAAGTTACGCTTTAAGGTTTCTCATGTTTATTGAACCAGCCTCCTGTTATATATCATTCAGTACAATATAAAGAGTTTTTCCATCACATTTCAATATAGAATTCATCAAAGCCAGAATAACATTAAATAAAGTAAAATAAAATACCCAATTCAAATATGACTTTGCAATCAGAACATAAATGGTTCTAGTGTTTGGTAACTTGCCTCTTTTGCTATAGTTGACCATTATAAAAGCAACTATATTACAAGCCAAACACATATTATACAGATCTACAAAGATTCAAGGAAATACAGAAATATGACATATTTATGCTGTAACATATGATCTTGCCTTTATTGTTGGCTTAGTGTGTTATTTCTCATGTACCTATTATGTATATTATTGGATTCAATGCCACAGTCATTTTTGGTATTGTTTTTCCTTGTTTGTCTCAGTCCTCATTATTCCAGGACAGGTCACAGCAGGAAGTATCCGCTCATTTCCGTCAGAGTGGGGTGGCAGTTATTTACAGCACATATTTGAAATATTGCTTGTTTATTCATTAAGTACTGGGAAAGACAATGCATAAAAGAGGTTGTGTATGAGGAGAAGGATATAGACAGAATTTGTAAATCCCACCTGTGTCCTGTATCGTAAAATGAAAGGCTCAGTGAGTTACCAAACATTTCCCAGTAACACATCCAACAGTTATTCATTAACTCATTCCTCCACTCGAAAACAACAGTTATGATTGCTCTATTGTACTAAAAGCATTAGTAGTATTAGTATTAGGCATATTTCTTTTGTGTTGAGAATGTTGTTTCTGACATTTGTCTTCCCCTTCATCAACTGCTGTTCTGCAACAGCTGGAAAGCATGCACAGTAACATAACTGCTCAGGTGACTCTATTCAGGTGACACAATTCTAAGCTTGATTGTTCTAAAAGCTACTGTACATAAACTCACATGGCCCTCCTGATAAAAAAAAAAACGTTATTTTTTATTTTTTTAGACTTGCTGGAGAAATCTCGGGTGGTGAAACATGTTAAAGGAGAAAGAAACTTTCATATATTTTACCAGCTGCTTGCAGGAGGAGGCAATGAACTTCTGGGTAAGGAACTCAACCCCAAAAAGGGGCTGCTGGATAAGAAATGGGCCACCCCTTCCCTGTTCAGAAGCTGATCGCCCCGTTTGCAGTCCTAGAAGCACATTGACAAACTCAAGTTCCAGTCTAGAGGTCTTTTTACGATTTGTTGCAGATTTCAGACAAAAATGCAGGAAGGAGGGTTGAAGGTGCAAGATACCCAAGGCACAAGAAACTTGGAGGTCAGCTTCCTCAATACCTTATTCCAGCAGTATCAGTAGTAGGCCCTTTAGCAGCATCCACAAAATAATGCTGATAGAGAGGGGACAGCCAGGCAATTCGGTGAACCTATGAGAAGCACCTACTGGCATCTCACCCTCAATGAGTACTTCCATACCTGAAGCTATAGGTGAAAGGTCCCAAGCAAGTTTCCTGAAGTCCTCAGCAAATAGCACCTCTGAAGCCTAGTAGTTGCTTCTCTGGAACACACACATTCCTCCCTTCATTGGGAAAACCAGGGTAGAGCGAGAGTATTATCAGATCCTCCCAAATTTGTATCTTCTTCCCAGCCATTCCTTCCGGGTCAGCTTCCCAGAGGGTGGTTTAGGCTCACTTGCTGGTTGCTGCCTGGCTGGGCTGCAGCATGTTCCAGTGCTGGCCGGCAGGCCCCAGTGAAAGGCAGCACACTGAGTCTGGGCTGAGGGCTCACTTGAGCTGGCTGTGGAGTGTGTGCTGCTGCTGCTGGGGCCTGTTTTTGTGCTGTCCCTTGGGCGGAGGACCACAGCACAGCAGATACGGAGGGGAGGGCTTTAAAACAGACCTGGAAGCCAGAACCGCAACTGGATGGAGACCACACTAAAGCCGATGTAACTGCCCCCCCCCCCCCAATAATTTGGTTTCTGCCATTCTTGTTTTGGGAACTGCCTGGTGAGGGAGCGGTGATGTGTGCAAACTGCATACTATAACCCTGAGTTCCCGGCCAACCCCAGGCCTTGGGACTGGGGGCTAATAATTCTCAATGAGCAATATGAGACCCAGGGCTTTTTGGGGGCCCACTCTGGGCTATAGCCCGGGTCAGAATCCCCCACCCCCCGACACGACTGGTCACTACTGTGTGCTTTAGTGACTTAGGGGTCATTGGAGGAAACCACAAGGGGACCAGGAATGTGACTTACTCAAACATGTCTTGGATGCAGAAGATCCTTCAGCAATCGTAGCACTTAACAAGAGAAAGGATTGGCAGTGGGACAATTTTTTTTCCCGTTCTTTTTTGGAATGACGCTTTCATTTTTTATATCTGCCATTATCTTCTAGCCCTAGTCAACATTTTTCTTTTTGTTTTTTAAGAGTGAAAAAGGTTGCAACCTCTGCAAGGTCTTTTTTGTCTGTCCTCGCTGTGGAGATTTCTTCTCACTTCCTGTGTAGGCTAAGAGGGACAGGAAGTGATACAATAGTTCTCCTGTATGATAAAAGAAAAAAATTAAAAACTCTATTTAGAGTGAGGAAAGGTTAGAACATCTGTTGGGTTTATTTTGCTGTGTCTTCCTGTTTCAGTAACACCTATACCCTTAGAAATTCCTTTTAGACATCACTGTAGTGTGCTTATTAGATAATGATCATGTTTTTTTTTTACATTAGGCTCAATTCACAAAGCCAACAAAGCCAACTGGCTGAATTAGAGTGCCTAATCCTTGTGTTAAAACTTTGTGAATTGAATCCTATTGTTTGAGATATCTGTGTTCACTGTTCAGTAGGTTTTCAGGTATATTTTGTGTCAAGGTCTAAAGGATTTTATTTGTGATCCTGACTGACTGTAGGGTACAGTTCTGTAATTATGTTTGCATAAATACTGTATGTTATTTAGCCTATGATGCCTGTCAGGGAAGGAAGTAATGGGAAGTCTCTTCAAAGGGCCACATAGAAAAAACACACTTTTAATACAGGAAGAATTAGAGCTTCAGACAATGTTTTTGTTGTCCTTGCCTTCCTATCAAGTTGTATAGGCTTCAAAGGAAAGAAAGAGAGGAAAGAGTTCCACAATGGAGTCAAAAACAGATATAAAAAACCTGTCTCGAGTAAGGCTTAAACATTAAAATACAGTATGGTCCTATTCATTTTTTTCATGGAAAATATTGATTAAAACAATTTTGCCAATTTCTAAAACTGCTACTTCTTAACTAAAGAGGAATGAATACAGATATATTGGGTTTGAAGTGAGAGCTCTACAATTAAATCTACATTACAACGTCCCGTGTCTAAATTGATGAAAACTGGATAAAAGAAAAAAAAGTTTAGTGATGGAAAATAAGCCTTAAAGTAGTTTGTCATCATTCGCAGTGCACACCTTGCCTCCTAAAAAAAAAAAATAGTTTGACATTTTTGCTATTATTAGTAATGCGGTGTACAGAGCAATCATGCAATTATCCCTGACAATCAGTTAGATATCAAATTCCTGTACACCAATACATTTTTGTTCAATGTCAATAAACAAACTAATATACCTTACGTTCAGTTTTATATTTGGATGTATTTTTATTTTTTAATAGGAAAACTTAAATTGGTTCCAGACTGCAGCAAATATGTTTACCTGAATAAGGACCCCGACAGTTTCGCTGGGATGAACGATAATGAAAATTTTAGAGTTGTTAAGGTATACCTTTGTTATGATTTTACTAAGTTTTTATGTTATTTATGTTCATTTAGCTGTATCTAAAGTTTAATTATTTACATATAAATAAAGGTAATTTCTAAAAAGATGGAAACCCTTTATCAGATGTATTAGCATTGTCTCTGCAATGCTGTATTCTACCAGCAGGAGGAATTTGTAATTGTAGCTCTGTATTCAGGAAATACATAGGAAAAGGGGTGATCATCTGTGATACTACATGGGTGGATCAAATTCAGTTTTTCAACAAAAAATAAAATTAATGGAATTTCATCCAGGTAATCTGTCTCTACATTAATTTACTAACTGGTTATATGCATGTTTATTTTAAAAGGATGCCATGAAAATTATTGGATTCGAAAATACTGAGGTTACTTCAATCATGGAAGTTGCTGCGGTTGTTCTAAAGTTGGGGAACATTGAGATAAAAGGACAATTTCAGGCTAACGGAATGGCCTCATGCTATATCACTAATTCTCAGTGTGAGTGTTGACTGCACCTAAATGTTTCTGAATGTTTATGTACACATATTAATTGAACCAATTATGAGTCATGACACATGTATTTAGAGGTACATCATATACATTCATCCTCATATTACTGCTATCTTCATGTAGGTATTACTACATGTGGAAGGCTCAGACAGTGCTTAGTGCAGACTACAGTAACCTATAGCATCCTCACTAAATTCACTTTATTGAATCCAACCACTACAAGGTAACAGTTTAGCTCATGGGTGGAGTTTGAGGGGTCTAAGGGGTCTCAACTGTGACCCCACCCATGCTCCAGGGGGCCCGTGTGACCTCCCTGTCACATTAGGTTGGCAGTTGGACCGGAAGATCGGGCAGATCTTGTCCTTTCCTTGCCAACCCCCTGGACCTTGACAGGAGCAGGGCTGGCATTTACTGAAACCGATCTGTATTTTCTTCCTGCAGCAGCTGAAAGCAAGCTTCTCTACTTCTCCCCCCTGCTGGCATTCAGCTGTTGCAGGGGGAAAATACAAGTAAATGCCTTCTCTGGTTCATTACTTTTCTGCTGTTTTGTCTTTTATCCTTTTCTTTGTCCATGCATACATCGATTGTACCTAGTGAAATATGGAAGATACTGTAAATAAGAGTTAGAACCTAGAAAGTTGTGAAATTCAACAATAAGTGTAATCTAATTATACTTAAATTAATATAAACTTGAAATGCAGTCTTGGTAGTTCACTATTGTAGTATCTTGGCCTCAATTAACATTTTTATAATTTTTTATCCAGATGTTAAAGAGATTGGCTCGCTTATCGGCCTTGATGGGCAAACACTAGAAAATGCTTTCAGTGTCCGTACTGTGGAAGCCAGACAAGAAAAAGTGGTGACTACACTGACCGCAAACCAGGTATGGAGCCTGAACAACAAGAAATCTCAGTACACTGTACATCTTCTAGATTATGTGATCATCACCTACAGTTTGATAGGTCTGTCATCCACAGGTCAGCTTGGCTCAGTTGCAGGATTTGAAATTTTCTTTCAGCCAATATTAAATTATGACCAATGTCTTGCATACTTTTATGATGGCACAATGGATTATCCCATGGCAGCTATTACTAGGAACTATATTTATAATTTATCATACTGCTACCATGGCATAAAGATTTATAGTATATCTAAATTCAAAATGTTTTTTCTTTTGAATTGTTAAAGCCCTTGATATTTTTTTTAAAGCTGTCCCACTGGGGAGATTTCCTTTCACATATAAATGTACCTAAAATGAGGCACACTCAGGTAGACAGTTGTAATCAGAAACATTGTTTCCTTGAGAGATTTTCCATCCATTACTATTCCAGTGATAACCATTTTGTATTTTCCATCACTTTTTGTTTTGCTGACAACGGTCACCAGGACACATTCAGATGGTGAATTAGAACTGTTAAACAACATGATTTTCAGACTTTTTACTCCATAGGGGCAGTTTGGATAACTTTTAAAAAGTCAGAAACCTACAGTGATCAGATTTTCAGTGTACTAGTGGTATTGTCAGTAAACATAAAGAGAGCATAATAAGGTGGGGTTGATAAGGACCAAGCCTGTTTTTCAGACTGTGTTTTCATGTTTAAAACTGTTTTTTTTGCTAGAAAATTACTTAGAACCCCCAAACATTATATATTGTTTTTTTCTAACACCCTAGAGAATAAAATGGTGGTCATTGCAATAATTTTTTTCACACCGTATTTGCACAGCGGTCTTACAAGCGCACTTTTTTGGGGAAAAAAAAAAAAACTTTTTTGAATAAAAAAATAAGACAACAGTAAAATTAGCCCAATTTTTTTATATTGTGAAAGATAATGTTACGCTGAGTAAATTGATACCCAACATGTCATGCTTCAAAATTGCGCCCGCTCGTGGAATGGCGTCAAACTTTTACCCTCAAAAATCTCCATAATCGACATTTAAAAAATTCTACAGGTTGCATCTTTTGAGTTACAGAGGAGTTCTATGGCTAGAATTATTGTTCTCGCTCTACCGATTAAGGCGATACCTCACATGTGTGGTTTGACTACCGTTTTAATATGCAGGCGCTACTCACGTATGCTTTTGCTTCTGCGTGCGAGCTTGCCGGGGCGGGGTGTTTTAAATTTTTATTTTTATTTTCATATTTATTTTACTTGAGTTTATTAATTTTTACACTGTTTAAAAAAAAAAATGGATCACTTTTATTCCTATTACAAGCAAACATCCCTTGTAATAGAAAAAAGCATGACAGGTCCTCTTAAATATGAGATCTGGGGTCAAAAAGTCCTCAAATCACATATTTGGACTTAAATGCAAAAAAAAATTTCATTTGAAAAAATGACATTGAAAAAAATTTTCCTTTAAGACGTATGGGCGGAAGTGACATTTTGACGTCGCTTCCGCCCTCCTATGGTATAGAGACGAGTGGGGGCCATCTTAGACTCACTCGTCTCCATACCCATCACACTGCAGGACCCGATCGCCTCCGCCGCTACCGACGGCTTCGGTAAGCGGCGGGAGGGGGGGTGGCACCTCTCCCACCGCCAATAACGGTGATCTCACGGCGAACCCACCGCAGAGACCACCATTATTGTAAACAGAACCGCCTCCTGTAAAGATGGATATCTCGGTTGTGGCAGCAGCTACTGCCGTTACCAAGATATCCCTCTTCAAAGTGCCGACGTATATGTACAGGAGGCGGGGCTTAAGTGGCTAAAATGCACTATTCAATGTCACTATGTTTATTTGCACTATGTTAGATTTCAGGGACTGTGTCCATCAAGCTGTCCATCAAGCTGTGGAAAAATAATCTTTTGGAAATATTTTGAGTGTAATTGTGTAATAGTAAGTAGTAAGGCTTATTTACATACATATCAGCCAGAACCTACAATGCTCTTTTAGTAGCCGCTTGTCTTACAGGCCTAGGCTACTAGCTTGACATTCAACCCTCCTTTTTCTTCACTCAGGCTTGTGACCATCCATGGTAGAATAGGAAATTCAGGCTAAGGCCGGTTTAATTAGAAGTCAGTTAACCTACCTGCATATTTTGGGCTGTGGGAGCACTAGCATAGAGAGAACATACAATTTTCAGGTAAAATGTTCTTTATAATAACTGCGCCTAGGACTTGGACATTGCAGGGGAAGAGTGACTACAAAGCTACTCCTCACACATCTTGATTATTTATGGCTCCTTATTGCTCCAAACAAAAATCTGCACAGAAAGGATATTTTAGCACCATAAATTAACTCTGCATGACTAAAAGGGTCACATTTGGTATGGTACAGATTACACATTATCATTACACATAAAGAACTTACTTGTTTACTTGATTACTGTCAAAAAAGTTGTATGTTGACTGGCAATGGACTGCACTTAATTGACTACTTGTTTTCATACAACTGCTAATTTGCATGTACGTTTCTTTGTGTTTTAGGCTGTTTATGCCCGGGATGCTTTAGCAAAGAACATGTATGACCGACTGTTTAGCTGGCTTGTACAGAGGATTAATGAAAGCATAAAGGTATGTCACTAGAACTTTGTTACTAGAACAATGTGTGCAAAATACAACTGTGAGATTCCATTTAATTTCCTAGTTCAAACCTTTGGTTTATCTTAAATTCTTTCTAGGACTTCAAGTCATTGTGGCCCTCAGTTTGTATACCCCTATATGTACATAATAGAAATACCGTATATACTCGAGTATAAGCCGACCCGAATATAAGCTGAGGCACCTAATTTTACCACAAAAAACTGAGAAAACGTATTGACTCGAGTATAAGCCTAGGGTGAGAAATGCGCAGCTACTGTAAGTGGAAAAGAGGGTCAACAATGCCCATTTGCAGCCTCACTGTGTCCATTTGCATGCCTCACTGTGCCCATTTGCAGCCATAGGTCCCTCGAACTTCAAACTTGGTAGTTAAGGGTTCCTAGCTTCAGCCAAAATTTGGGTTCTCTGGACCCAAAGGGTCACGAAATTACGTTGCTGCAGATGGACACAGTTGACCGAATTTAGGGCCCTGTATCTCGGGGCCACTTGGTGCATTTGGATATGTTGTACTGGTTCCACTGGGTTTGCGCGCCAAATTTGGGGTTCCTAGCACCAAGTGGCCCCGAGATACGGGGGCCCCAAAGTCGGGTCGGAAAATGTCATTCTCTGCTGCAGAAAAGCGTTGGACTCGAGTATAAGCAGGGGGGCACTTTCAGCACAAAAAAATGTGCTTAAGAACTCAGCTTATACTCGAGTATATATGGTAAATGCTCTTCTGATAGATGCAGGTTTTGGTTCTCTTGGACACGCTGACTTCTAGACCCACATCAGAGGTTGCATGCTTTGTTTAGGTGTGATCAGCAGTCATCAAAGCGTCAGTGAGAACTGACATCTGCATTCACAATAGAAAATAGTTTATACTGTAATAAACAGATCATTGCCCCAGAAAAATGAAAACAGAATTGCATAACTGCAGTGCCTGTTTATATACAAAATAAAAACCACATTAATATATATGTGCATATAATATATTATAACTTCATATAATAGATGCTTACAGTTTCATTTATCTTTGCCCTTAGGTATCTGAATTCCAGGGGAAGAAAGTAATGGGTGTGCTGGACATTTATGGCTTTGAAATATTAGAAGTAAGATTAATTGCTACTCTTTTCTATGTGTGTGTGTCCTTTTATGCTAGATGTTATAGATCATTTTTATAATTTTTTTTTACAATAAATCATTTGGTTATTATTCAATTTCTCTTCCTTTTTCTGGTTATGATTGCTACTCATAGAAGAACCCCTTAAGTACTATTTACTTCTAATATTGATACACAATTTCATTCTTAGAAAATACGTGGAGGAGCTTAAATTTTTATTCATTCATGTGACCAGTTCTCTTGAGGTCTGAACCAGTAGAAAATGCTCACCTCCTGTGAGGCAATGTAGGCTTCCAGTCACTTGATATGTGTAATGCCACGTACAAACGGTCGGAATTCTTGTCGGAAAAAGCTCTGATGGTTTTCCCATCGGAATTCCAACGGAATCTCGCTCAAACTGTCTTGCCTACACACGGTCACACCAAATTCCGACGGTCAAAACACCGCGGCATACAACACGTTTAACGTCACTATAAAAAGGGAAGATTAATGCTTCCGAGCATGCGTCAAATTGTTTCCGAGCATGTGTCGAAATTTTGCGTGTCGTAATTGCATACACACGATCAGAAAATCCGATAGAAAGGTTTTTCCGTCGGAAAAATTAAGAACAGGTTCTCAATCCAAAGTCCATCGACAATTCCGACAGAAAAAGACCGATGGGTATACACACGGTCGGAAAATCTGATGAAAAGCTCCCATCGGACTGTTTCCATCGGAAATTCCGACCGTGTGTACGCGGCATAAAGCTACTCATAGTCACTCAGTCCAGCCATTTCTGTCTATGGGCTTAATGCTGACCATGTCTACCAATTTCCATTCACATAAAAATTAGATTGAGCTGATCCATTGGAGGCTAATTCACTAAAGGAGCATATGCTGTTCACTTTGCAAAATGAATGAATGATAGTATAACATGAACCTTGGAATACCCAATCATGTGTAAGAAAAAAAAAAAAACTGAATGATTTCTAGTACATTTGAAGTGAACGTTTATTTACTAAGCTTTGTGTATATTGATTTAGCTTTGTGAACAGTCCCCATAATGTCACAGCACTTAGCAGTCTTTGAAAAAATTTTACTTTGAAAGTATTTATCTGCAAGTTTTCGAAATGCAGTAAAGAAATGTTGGAAAACACAATTTTATCAAAGGTATCAGACAATTTAATTTAATTTAAAATAGGTTCTCTCCTTTTAGGAGTAGAAAGGAGGAACATTGTATTCAATGATTTAAAATCTAGAAAAATCTAGAAAAATCGTTTTTTGCGTTTTTTTTTTTTTAACAAAAGACAAATGACATGTGTTTCCACTGATATGGTACATTTTTAATGTAACTGTTCATGTTTACTAGGGTAACAGCTTTGAACAATTCATTATTAATTATTGTAATGAGAAGCTTCAGCAAATCTTTATTCAAATGACATTAAAAGAAGAACAAGAAGAGTACAAGAGAGAGGTAAATAGAATTCCGGCTTTCAATTGTATTTCTTATCTTACTCTTTAATTCCTTCAGAAGATTGGAACATTTCATGGATCTGTGTCTTAGGTACCTACTTATATATACTACTAAGTGCATACTACGTATAAAGAATAGAAGTAGTTTCAGAAGCAGGGTACAGAGAGTGAGCCTTGGTTGACAACTGCTTACATTTTATCGATAAAAAAAGAAATTGCAGGCGAGTAAGAGGGATTTTGTGTGGTTCACAAGTATGAACATTTTTTAGGTCAATGCTATCTATGAAGAACAATAAGTGACCAATGATGACTAATCATTACCAAATTTGTGAACATTTATTTTGAAAAACTTCTTATGATTCTGGTCAGAAAGCGAAAGTAGCATTAATAGATTGTCTATTAAAAATTAAACCATTAAACAATGGTGTTAATAGTCATCCTTCAGGCTTTAACCTCCCTGGCGGTATGATTCTGTCTGGAATTTAGTGCTGAAAGCGGTACAATTATTTTGCATGGAAATTTGGCGTTTTTATATTGTAGGCATGCAATTCTTATGAATAACTCACTTAAATCTGTCCGAACCAGAGTCTAGTAGACATCCCGGGTATGATAAGTTTGATAATAAATTATAATATAATAAAAATATATATAAAAATGATTCAATAATGTAATCAAATCAAAAACACTGAAATTTGCTCAGTTGCAGAATAGTCGCTGTCATTAAATTTATTGTTTGATGATAAATTGTGATTTTAATTTTTTATCGGTGTTTTCTAGCTGGTCTAAAAACACTTTTGACATAAAGGGACACTTTTTGGTTGCTATGGACAATCTCCAGTTTCCAGGCAGAAAAAAAATCTTTTTATTATATAAAATGACATGCAGGGCACTGGGCAGACCACTAGGGACAAAAGGGATGTGTATTTTTTGTATACAGTACTGTAATCTGTAAGATTACAGTACTGTATGTGTTGTGTGTTTTTACACTTTTTTGAATTTGGCGCCGATCTCCGCTCCCGTGTGTCGGAACGTCGCAGGGAACGGAGACCGGCACTGTGTGAATCGAGCGAGCGGACGGCTCGCTCACACAGCGGGGAGACATCGCAGGATCCAGGGGAAAAGGTAAGTAACTTCCCCCCTGCATCCTGCACGCAAGCCCGAGCCTGGCTCGGGGTTACCGCTCCTAGCACAAAAAGCTGGACCCGAGCCAGGCTCGGGGTTACCGCTAGGGAGGTTAAAAATGTGACACCTTCATGAGTAGAGTTGGTCTATATGCACAACCTTGAAGTAGAATAAATTCCAAAACATCCATCGCCTCAGGAAGCACACCAACTATCACTATCACTGTACAAATCAAGGGGAGAACGAAGATTTGCAGTCCAAGGACCACGGCTATGGAACGCTCTACCTACGAACATCCGCTTAGAAAAAGACCATCGGGCCTTCAGGAAAAAACTCAAGACCCACCTCTTCTAAGAAGGAATCAACCCAGGTCGGATCAAGCGCCTCGAGGCGATTCAGTTCGCAGTTGCAGCGCTATACAAATCTTTCATTCATTCATTCATTCATTCACTCAAAGGTAAGTATTTTCCTCCTCAACCACTTCCCAGACTCTTACTGAATTTTCTGACCCACAATGAAGATTTGGGTAAGCTTTAAATCAATAATGTCTCTGTGTCTGCTCCTTATTTCCAGTAGACCTTACTCCATCTTCCATAAACATTTTCATTCACAGGAGTGCAAAACAAATTGCACTCCTGTGACCCATAGGAGAAGCCTAGCTGAACAAGCTCAGAATGGACTTCTCTTTTAAAGGATTTTTTGACCCAAATCTTCATTGTTGGTTAGAAAATCCGGCAAGAGTGTAAAGAGTGATTGAGGAGGACAATACTTACCTTTGAGCAATACTTGATGTGCTTTTGAGGCGCTAAACATTTTGGACTTTATTTGAACTGTAACTCACCAGGGGGCACTGAAGTTCAGTCCGGCAGCTGTTGTTGGGTGCACTTGAAGTGGATTGTTGTGTTATCCTATTATTAGAAAATATTGATTATTAAGCGTGGAGTATCAACATATATTTTTAAAAAAGTGACATTTAATTATAAACTAAAATACAGCATGCACTATAAACTGATGTGTTTTGTTTCTCTATTTTTCATTTTAGGGGATTGAATGGAGACAAATTACCTTTTTTGACAATGAAATCATCTGTAATCTCATAGAAGATGTAAGCAGCAGTTTCCTTATATATTACAAACAGGAACATAGGCCATTTCTTAAGATGAAATATTTTTGTTTTTTATTTGGTTTTTACCTATTCCAATTTAAATAATATATTGGGTAGATAGGAAGAACCTTTTATGCTGATTACTGACCAAAATAATGCTGCCCTATAATAATTCATATGTTCACAAATGTATTTCTTATTTGTGGGTGGAGTGGAGCAGAGTACCATTTTCTTCCAGGTCTTCACTGTTTAAGGACTGAGTCTTGCTCTTTAAGTCTAATCTAATTTAAAAGCTTCTACTGTTTTTTGTTAGATGTTTTAAATATACTATTGTTTACTTTATTCTGTATATATTGTTAACGGGTAAATAGAAGAAGGGGTGGTATAAAATAATTTAAATTGACAACTGTACATGCTTTGTGCCCCTGACAGGGTACCAATGGCATTTTAGCAGTGCTGGATGAAGAATGCCTGCGCCCAGGGAATGTCACTGATGCCACGTTTCTAACCAAGCTAGGAGTAAAATTCAAAAACCATAAGCACTTCAAAAGCAAGGCTACCCAAAATGAAAAACGTATTACTGATAACACATTGGCTGACAATGCTTTCCGCATCGAACATTATGCTGGACAGGTGAGAATGAATAGTTCCTTACACTTTTAACACAGACAGTTATTAGATCCCTGTAATTATCCCTATGAAAGCAACTGTTGTGTACAGCGTATTTTTTCTAGGAATTTTACTTGTTTTTTTATTGTACTTGTTTTCTTAGACATTTATTAAAATAAAATAGTCTAAGCCCCCATACTCAAACCAATATAACAGCGCTGGCAATCAAAAATTATTACAAACCAATAAAAATGGTCCCACAAAATTGACTGGCATCAATAATGTGTGTGATGAAATTATTTCATAAGTGACATGATTAAATAATTCCCAAAATTTATAAACCACAACCTATATGTGATGAAATTGATATAAATATGAATATAAAAATAAAGATAAATATATTGTCCAATTAGTGTCCCAAAAATCAAAAAAACAAAAAAATATATGTGCATATAGGCTCTTCCTTGAAATGGACTCACCGGGCTAGCAGACAGACAGAGCAGCAAAGCAGAAGGCAGATATGCAGACAAGCTGTAGTACGGCAAGCAGGCACAGAAGCAGAGCTGAATAAACAAGCCAGTGAGATGAGAGGGTCCAGGGAGCGATGAATGCACGTGTGGCACAATGATATTCTTGGATGATGTTGTACCGATAAGAGAAGAAACCAAAATAGTAAAGTATTGTGGGGAGATTTCAAACTGCGCGCTCAGCGCTACTTACTGGATGCAGAAAAGAAAACAAACTTCTCAGATACTTCCGCGGTCGCCGCAAGTTCAGCGTGCGCTCCACGGAAACAGGAAGTGGCGTCAATGGTTAGATCCTTGGCCGGAAATTACGTCGACGCGTTTCGCCCCTCCTCCAGGGCGTCATCAAAAGCAACTGTTGTGTACAGCGTATTTTTTCTAGGAATTTTACTTGTTTTTTTATTGTACTTGTTTTCTTAGGCATTTATTAAAATCAAATAGTCTAAGCCCCCATACACATGGTCGGAAATTCCGACCACAAAATCCGTCAGATTTTTTCCAACGGATTTTGTCTGACACTGGTGCTGCACGTGGTCGAACAAAGTTGTCGGAAAGTACAATCATTCTGAACGTGGTGACGTTAATTGCGTACGACAGAACTACGTAGAGGCTAGTAGCAGTGAATGAATGGGAGCTCTGTAGAGAGCTGTAGAGAGCTATTCTGTGCTGCTGAGGCTGCAGGGATGAAAGCTGAGGACTGTGTCCTAAAACTCCTAAAACTCAAAGATGTCTGTCTGTCTCAAAGGTGAAACATCAGAGGTCTGTTTAGACCCCTGATATTTCATCAAATCCCCCCAAGGGGGCTCCTAAATTTTTTTTAAAAACTATAAGAAATAAAATTGTAATTTTTATTTATAAATAAATAAAATAAAATGGTAAAAAAGTTTCAAATAATAAATAACAAAAGTAAAAACTACTGACACCAGTGGCGGAACTACCAGGGTCGCAAAGGTTGCACTTGTGACTGGCCCTGGCGTCACACCACCGGGTTCGGAGGGAGGTGCCATGGGCTAGGAGGGAAGGGCCCTTCATAGTTTCTTGCACCTGGGCCCCCGAAGGTTTTAGTTTTGCCACTGCTAAGGTCTATTTGTTAAAGTGTAATATTTTCTATTTTTATTTTATTTTTAGATTTAGATTTAGATTGAGTGGTGAGGGAAAATTCACCCTCTTTATTAGTCCTTGCGAACATTGTTGTGAGTACTAAAAGTGAGGGAAAATCTTTAAATGGCAACATCTGTTTTAGTGACAGTGAGATTGGTTTACTAAAAGCAGAGGGGGAGATTTACTAAAACTGTTTAAAATCTGGTGCAGCTCTGCACAGAAACCAATCAGCTTCCAAGTTTTATTAACTGAACATGCTTAAGTTAGAAGTTGACTGGCTACCATGTACAGCTGCACCAGTTTTAGTAAATCTCTCCCTATGGTTTGCTTTAATTCTTTTTAAATAATCACTCCCTATGAGTCAGTCGTAGGTAAGAAAAAACATAACATCCTGTTAGGTGATGCCATTATTTTACTTCATAAATGTGAGACTCATAGACAGCAACTGTTCTGTGCAGGTCACTTACATCACTGAAGGTTTTCTGGACAAAAACAACGATCTTCTCTTCAGAGACCTCTCCCAAGCCATGTGGAAGGCCAAACATGAACTGCTGAAATCTCTGTTCCCAGAAGGTGACCCAAAGAACTCCTCATTGAAACGTCCGCCCACTGTTGGCTTCCAGTTTAGAGCCTCTGTGTCAACACTTATGAAGAATCTGTATGCCAAGAACCCCAACTATATTCGGTAACTAGTTTATGATACTTGGTTATACATGAGGGCTCTTCTGGGAAGTAATATATACATTTAAATGATCACTGCAAAAAAAGGTAATTGCATTGTGAAATTCCACCAACCATCAAGGTCACAGAATACTCAGATGTCATCAACTGAATATTGTTTAGCATTGAAAGGCATATTTCTCCACATTTCCAGGACATACTGGGGTTGATTTACTAAATGAGAAGGTCATGTTCACCTTCCAAGGAAACTTTCATTTAGCTTTGTTAAAGTGATTCCAAAGGTTGTAATTTAAATAAATAAATAAATAACAATGTTATACTTATCTGCTCTGTGTAATAGTTTTGCACAGAGCAGCCCCGATCCTCTTTTTTTGGGTCCCCCGCTGGCATTTCTGACTCCACCCCCCCTGTCGAGTGCCCCCAATAGCAAGCCTCTTGCTACGGGGGCTGAGGCGCGCTCCTGTGAATGGACATCATCCATTCACACACAGAGCACGGCTCGGCACTGCCCCCGCTCGCTTCTCATTGGCTCACTGGCTGTGATTGACAGCAGGAGCAGGAACTAATGGCTCCTGCTGCTATGTGAGCCAATGGGGAGAGAGAGACTCAGGAGAGCCGCTGCTCTTGTGCACATCATTGGATCTAGATGGGGTTCAGGTAAGTATAAGGGATGGCTGGGGGGGAAGAACTTTAAAGTGATACTAAAGTCTTGTTTTTTTTCTTTAAAAATAACAAACATTATATTTACCTCCTCTGTGTAGTAGTTTTGCACAGAGCAGCCCAGATCCTCCTCTTCTCGGGTCCCTCGCTGGCATTCCTGAGTCCTCCCTCCTGTCGAGTGCCCCTACAGCAAGCAACTTTAGACACGGAGTCGCGGTTTGGTCCCGCCCCTCTTTCTCCTCATTGGCTAACAGAGTTTGATTAACAGCAGCGGGAGCCAATGGTGCCGCTGCTGTGTCTCATCCAATCAGGAGGGAGAGTCCCGGATGGCCTTAGCACTCGATCACATCACTGGATCAAGAGGGGGCTCAGGAAAGTATTAGGGGGGCTGAGGGGGGTGCTGCACACAGAAGGTTTTTAATCTTAATGCATGGGATGCATTAAGATAAAAAAAACTTTCTGCCTTTACAACCACTTTAATGCATAGAATGCATTAAGGTAAAAAAAAAAAACTTCTACCTCTAGAACCACTTTACTGTGGGATAGCTGTGCTGATTTTAACCTCCTAGGCGGTAATCCCGGGTCCAGCTTTTTCTGCTGGGAGCGGTAACCCCGAGCCAGACTCAGGCTTGCGTGCAGGATGCAGGGGGGAAGTTACTTACCTTTTCCCCTGGATCCTGTGATGTCTCCCCGCTGTGTGAGCGAGCCGTCCGCTTGCTCGATTCACACAGTGCCGGTCTCCGTTCCCTGCGACGTTCCGACGCACGGGAGCGGAGATCGGCGCCAAATTTAAAAAAGTTTAAAAACACAACACACATACAGTACTGTAATCTTTAGATTACAGTACTGTATACCAAAAATACACATCCCCTTTGTCCCTAGTGGTCTGCCCAGTGCCCTGCATGTCATTTTATATAATAAAAAGATTTTTTTTCTGCCTGGAAACTGGAGATTGTCCATAGCAACCAAAAAGTGTCCCTTTATGTCAAAAGTGGTTTTAGACCAGCTAGAAAACACTGATAAAAAATTAGAATCACAATTTATCATCAAACAATAAATTTAATGACAGCGACTATTCTGCAACTGAGCAAATTTCAGTGTTTTTGATTTGATTACATTATTGAATCATTTTTATATATATTTTTATTATATTATAATTTATTATTTTGTGTTTCAAACTTTATCATACCCGGGATGTCTACTAGACTCTGGTTCGGACAGATTTAAGTGAGTTATTCATAAGAATTGCATGCCTACAATATAAAAACGCCAAATTTCCATGCAAAATAATTGTACCGCTTTCAGCACAAAATTCCAGACATAATCATACCGCCAGGGAGGTTAAATATCCAATCATGTGCAAGCTAAATTTTTGCTGTTTTATTTTTTCATTTTCCTTGCACATGATAAGATATTCTTCACTAAACTAAGTGAAAATACCATTTCAAAATGAAAATTCCCTTGAATATGTATTACTCCTTTAGTAAATCAGTGCCATTCGGTCTAACACTGATCAGTCAGCCAGGATAATTATGACCATTTTCTGCTTTTATTTTATAACTGAACTGTATAAATTGCCTGTTGCCTGTGGATTTTTTGATCTGTATTTGTAAAAGTTGATATTTATCTTGGCTGTTTGAATTAAAATAGGAGTTTTAATGTTGTTCTACTACCAAAAAACTAAATTATCCTTTGGTTTCTGTGAAACAGATGCCTGAAACCCAACGGCACAAAGAAACCATCCCTGTTTGATGATCAGCTTATGAGGACACAGGTTCAGTACCTTGGTTTGCTGGAGAATGTACGAGTTCGTCGGGCTGGCTATGCTTTCCGGCAGGTGTACAGTGCTTTCCTGGAGAGATACAAGTTGCTTAGTAGGGTGACATGGCCCCGATGGGAAGGAGATGCAAGGTAAAGAGAGTACCTTCAAGGGGATATCAAATATTACAGATACAATTTTAAGTGCTGTAATACTATAAAGTGCTATAATACTATACTATATCATATGTTGTATGTATTTGACAGGGAGCCCATAGGTCAACACATTCAGGACTGCAACATTGTGGCGGACAGATCGGCCACTTTTGACACTTTTTTGGGACCACTGACATTTATACAGCGATCAGTGCTATAAAAATGCACTGATTACTGTGTAAATGTCACTGGCAGGGAAGCGGTTAACATTAGGGGTTATCAAGGGTGTGCTTGCGGGATGTTAAAAAAGTCCTGCAAGCAGCATCTTTGCAGCGCTTTAGGAGATTATCCTCTATATATTGGTTGGGGTCCTTTGTTAGCCATATCCCCAGATATTTCACCCTGCCCACCATCCTTAATTGCCCTGCCAGTCTGTATTGTGTCTACCGGCATCAAGGCAGATTTCTCCCAATTAATTGATAAGCCTGAGAATCGTCCAGAATCTTCTACAATACTCATAGCTGTAGCAAGAGACAAATCCATATCTCCTAGAAATAACAAAATGTCATCCGCATAAAGTGCGATCTTTTCATCACCTGACTCTCTTTTAAATCCCTCTATACCCCCTGCTGCTCTGATCGCAATTGCTAATGGTTCTATTGCCAATGCTTTAGGGGTGCTTTAGAAGCGGTGTATACACTGCACCTAAAGCGCTGCAAAGATGCTGCTTGCAGGACTTTTTTAACGTCCCGCAAGCACACCGCTCCAGTGTGAGGGCACTTAGGCTACTTTCACACTGGGGCGGGCGGGCGGTCATTGGCTTTAAAGTGGCACTGTTTTTAGTGTTGCTTTACCATCATTTTAGCAGCGCTATTTGCCCGCTAGCGGCGGCGGTTTTAACCCTCCACTAGCGTCCGAAAAAGGGTTAAAACCACCCGCGGTTTGGCGGCGCTGCCCCATTGTTTTCAATGGGTAGGGGCGCTTTAGAAGAGGTGAATACACCGCTCCTACAGCTCTGCAAAGATGCGGCTTGCAGGACTTTTTTGACTGTCCTGCAAGCGCACCGCTCCAGTGTGAAAGCTCGAGGGCTTTCACACTGGAGACACAGGAGAGGCTCTTTACAGCCACTACACAGGCGCTATTTTTAGCGCTGTAGCGCCTGTAAAGCGCCTCAGTGTGGCCTTAGAATCATTGTTGCTAATCACAAATCTCCTTTGCAGGCTGTGAAGTAAGGAGACTAAGTCCTGGTTCACACTGAATGCGGCTTTAAAATTGCACGACTTCACTTGAAATCACACAATTTCAAAGCCACATGTCAGACTTCAGGTGTGACTTGGCTGACATCTGTGTGACTTCATGCACAGATGTCTATGTGAGTCGCACCTGAAATCGCCAATAGTAGTGCAGGAACTACTTTTTCAAATCGGTGCGGCACTGCAAAGTTGATGTCGCAGCGCTTTCAACAGTTCCATTGCCGACAAAAAGATGCGACTTGTCATGCGATTTAACCTGTCAAATCACTTGAAAAGTCGCACCAGTGTGAACGTGTTATTTGGCTGTGTTAGTAGTGTAGATTTATTGCCTTCAGAGATTCTGGTCATCCTGGCCAACACTGAAATGAACTTTCCAATGCCTAATGCAATGCCTCCTCAGCTAAAAACTTAGCTACAGTAAAAAGCTGTAATTAGTTCTGAAAAAAAATCTCACAATTTAAATAAGGCAGGCTATAGATGGTGTGAATTTATTTCTTGCAATCAGGGGTTGCAGGAAAGAAATTTGCACAATTTCCCCCATCAACACAGACAGTGCTTACAGAAGAATCCCTCCTGCCAAGCAATTGTCTGCTCCTGGCTCGGGGGGCTCAGGGGGGAGCCGTCCCTGCAGGAAAAAGACATTGATTATTGCTAGCGGCTATAACAAGTGAATAGAGCAGGCTGGTTGTAACCAAGTTGATCGAGTAATTGTATGCAAGAGTACTAACAATTATGTTGTAATACCCCCTTGATATCTAGATATATATTTGGCCTTTGAGAAAAGATCCATGGTGTGCTGGCAACATATTTTATTTTATATGTGATGCAAGTCAACAGTTACTACTTCACCCCTAACCAATATCTATTCTGGTATGGTGTGTGATAGGAATATATTAATGAATTTGTGAAAGGATTTTGTTAATGGGACAGTTTAAATATACACAGTTGTACTGGAAATTCTATATTAAAATGGTTGTAAACCTCAGTCATGGAATCTGAGCAAAGCACATACACTGAGCAAAATTATAAACACAACACTTAAACATAGAAAAAGTCGTAGATCTTTGAGTTCAGCTCATGATAAATAGGGGCAAACACAAAAGTGCGTTTATAATTTTGCTCAGTGTATATCTGTATTGTTTACTTATCTCTCTCCAAAGCTCTAAGTGCTGTTTCTCTCTGGTGCTTCGTTCCTCTGTTATCATGTGTCGGGAAAGCTTCTGAGAAGTTTTCCCGACACATGAGATAAAATTTGTGAAGGGGAGGGGGAGTTCAGCAGACAGCTTGTCTATTCAGAACACAGTTCTTCTGCTGTGTGGAGGGGGGGTACCCGCCTTTCCTCCAATCAGCTCTCACACAGTGTTACTACAGCCTCTCCGCTCCCTCCACTGTGATACTAACAGATGAAGGAAGATTTTAACACTTTTCCGCCCTTTTGAAGGGGAGTAGAAAAGAGAAGACTGCAGATAAACAAATAAAACCTATGTAGGAGGATTTGTTTGATCTCTGTGTATCACTGGGTATTTATGAGGGTTTACAACTACTTTAAGGTATTCGGGTACTGTAGCAGTGTTTACCCCCGGTACACTTTTTGGTCCTTCATTGGGAAATGATATATGGTATACTAGAGACACTGGGAGTATTCAATCAAGCATTTAAAATACCTTTCTATGCATATTGGCCCTTTAAAATGTTCAGCGCCAAAATAATTAAAGCATTGTGAAAGTTTCATAAAAATTCTGAGACAAACAACAAATACCTGTTGTTCTTCTTTGCATCACTTTTACAATGGGTTGTTGTGTCTGCAACAAATTCAAAAAGAATTACCTCCATTTCATAGATATAAAGCTGAACTGAAGTTCCGCTGTGGAAAAAACTGCAAGCAGGCAGGCTTTTATTGCAGAAGAGACATGCATGTCTCTTCTGCATTAAAATGGCCCTACCTGCCATTTTGCGCTGTCTCCTGCAGCACTGTAAACTGAGCTGCGCATGCACATGCGCAAAAGTGACGCCAAAGAGGAGGCCCAAATACTGGAACTCAGAAGAAGATGGACAGGCAAGTATTTAGACTTTTGTTCCGCTTTAAACTGGAGGTAATTAAGACCAACCCAAAGTTGAAATACAGAGACAGGCCAGATTGGTGGGAGTGGGGGGATTGGGGGGTTGTAGGCCTCTAGTGGCCTGCCAACCAATGAGACTCGCTCCCCATTAGGTCCGCCTGTCTTGTGAATGACAGTGGATAACACTGGGCAGATTCCATTTAGTCCAATAGAAGCTTTGGTATCCCCATCAGGTTCAATTGCTATATGATTGACAGTGTACAGCAGTGGACAGATTCCAAAGCTGCTAGACTACATTTATTTACACTTATTTTTAAACTAGGGTTTAGTGTCACTTTCATTTTTATACTGTACTGCAGCACCAATAAGTAACTAATATAAGGAGGGACAACTTTTTGATGAATGTCTCCCAAGGTTTTTAAAACATCGACACGCTGATAAGATCATCTACATTGAGGAAATGTTTAGTGGTTTATGTATAATCTATTTCTAAAATGATTTGTATTTTATCAAAATTGTACTTATTTTTCTATTTTAAAAATAATTTTATTGTTTACTCTTTAATACTTACTGACCCTTTTGAAAATAGTTTTATTTTTACTTTTTTTTTAAACTTTGTGTAATGCCACTATGTGTTGTGCCAGGGTGGGAGTTGAAGCTTTGTTAAATGACCCAAAAGTCAGCATTCCAAAAGAAGAGATTGAGTATGGTCGGACCAAAGTATTCGTCAGGACTCCAAAAACAGTATGTTATTTTTTTATTCTTCCTTCCAGGGAGGGAGGGAAAATACACAGGCTATTAGCATAGATTATGGGAGACATTTAAGGAAAAAAACGTACTGTAGTTTTATTGATTTTTTTTGTGTGTTACTACTGTTGCTTGATGTAAGTTATTAATAATCAGCATGAGCGTGACATCACAGCCCTGCCTCTCCACCTTGTTCAATCAAAGAACGTGTTGCATTCAATAAGACAATGGAAGGCATTCTCTGAATGGCACTTATGTCAACTGGTCAATCTCCGTTGTTCACAATGCAGCAGGGCAGCCGTCCAGCATTTGACCCGTAAGTTAGTTGAGATCAGTGGACTAGCGATGTCTACACAAGGCCTGCGGGCCGAATCTGGCCCTCCAGGCCATTTTTACGTGGCCCTCGCACCCAGGGGAAGGGGTGAAAGTGAGATGTGAATAGCCTATGAAAGAGAGCTGATTCCTGCACTGTGTACATAGCGCACCTCTGAACTCTGCATTGTGTACGTATAGCGCACCCCTGAACTCTGCACTCTGTACATAGCGCACTCCTGAACTCTGCAATCTGTAGATAGCACACCCCTGAACTCTGCACTCTGTACATAGCACACCCCTGAACTCTATACTCTGTATATAGCATACCCCTGAACTCTGTACTCTGTACGTAGCAGGCGCTTTAACACTGCACTCTGTACGTAGCACACCCCTGAACTCTGCACTCTGTAGGTAGCACACCCCTGAACTCTGCACTCTGTACGTAGCACACCCCTGAACTCTGCACTCTTTACGTAGCACACCCCTGAACTCTACACTCTGTATGTAGCACACCCCTGAACTCTGTACGTAGCACACCCCTGAACTCTGCACTCTGTATGTAGCACACCCCTGAACTCTGCACTCTGTACGTAGCACACCCCTGAACTCTGCACTCTGTACATAGCACACCCCTGAACTCTGCACTCTGTACATAGCACATCCCTCAATGCTGCACTCTGTAAGTAGCACACCCCTGCACTCTGCACTCTGTAGGTAGCAGGCGTTTCAACACTGCACTCTGTAGGTAGCACACCCCTGAACTCTGCACTCTGTAGGTAGCACACCCCTGAACTCTGCACTCTGTACGTAGCACACCCCTGAACTCTGCACTCTGTACATAGCACACCACTGAATGCTGCACTCTGTACGTAGCACACCCCTGAACTCTGCACTCTTTATGTAGCACACCCCTGAACTCTACACTGTATGTAGCACACCCCTGAAGTCTGCACGTAGCACACCCCTGAACTCTGCACTCTGTACGTAGCACACCCCTGAACTCTGCACTCTGTACGTAGCACACCCCTGAACTCTGCACTCTGTACGTAGCACACCCCTGAACTCTGCACTCTGCACTCTGCACTCTTTACGTAGCAAGCCCCTGAACTCTGCACTCTGTACATAGCACATCCCTCAATGCTGCACTCTGTAATAAGCACACCCCTGAACTCTGCACTCTGTACGTAGCAGGCGCTTCAACACTGCACTCTGTAGGTAGCACACCCCTGAACTCTGCACTCTGTAGGTAGCACACCCCTGAACTCTGCACTCTGTAGGTAGCACACCACTGAACTCTGCACTCTGTACGTAGCACACCCCTGAACTCTGCACTCTGTACATAGCACACCACTGAATGCTGCACTCTGTAAGTAGCACACCCCTGAACTCTGCACTCTTTACGTAGCACACCCCTGAACTCTACACTCTGTATGTAGCACACCCCTGAACTCTGCACGTAGCACACCCCTGAACTCTGCAGTCTGTACATAGAACACCCCTGAACTCTGCACTCTGTACGTAGCACACCCCTGAACTCTGCACTCTGTACATAGCACACCACTGAATGCTGCACTCTGTACGTAGCACACCCCTGAACTCTGCACTCTTTACGTAGCACACCCCTGAACTCTACACTCTGTATGTAGCACACCCCTGAACTCTGCACGTAGCACACCCCTGAACTCTGCACTCTGTATGTAGCACACCCCTGAACTCTGCACTCTGTACGTAGCACACCCCTGAACTCTGCACTCTGTACGTAGCAAGCCCCTGAACTCTGCACTCTGTACGTAGCAAGCCCCTGAACTCTGCACTCTGTACGTAGCAAGCCCCTGAACTCTGCACTCGGTACATAGCACATCCCTTAATGCTGCACTCTGTAAGTAGCACACCCCTGAACTCTGCACTCTGTACGTAGCACACCCTTGAACGCTGCACTCTGAACGCTGCACTCTGTACGTAGCACACCCTGGAACTCTGCACTCTGTACATAGCCCACCCCTGAACTCTATGCAGACTGCATCCCTGAACTCTGCACTCTGTATGTAGCACCCCTGAACTCTGTACGTAGCACACCCTTGAACGCTGCTCTCTGTACGTAGCACACCCCGGAACTCTGCACTCTGTACATAGCACACCCCTGCTCTCTGTATGTAGTGCATCCCTGAACTCTGCTCTCTGTATGTAATGCATCCCTGAACTCTGCACTCTGTATGTAGAGCACCCCTGAACTCTGCACTCTGTACATAGCACACCCCTGAACTCTGCACTCTGTACGTAGCACACCCTTGAACTCTGTATGTAGAGCACCCCTGGGCTCCGCAGTCTGTACATAGCACACCCCTGAATTCTGCACTCTGTACGTAGCACATCCCTGAATGCTGCACTCTGTACGTAGCACGCCCCTGAACTCTGCATTTTATGTAGCACACCCCTGAACCCTGCACTCTCTACATAGCACACCCCTGAACCCTGCACTCTGCATCAGGGATGCACTCTGTACGTAGTGCATCCCTGAACTCTGCACTCTGTATGTAGCACACCCCGGAACTCTGCACTCTGTAAATAGCACACCCCTGAACTCTGCACTCTGTACTTAGTACAACCCTGAACTCTGCACTGCACTGCACTGCACTGAACTGCAACCCTGAACTCTTTACATAGTGCACCCCTGAACTCTGTACATAGCACACCCCTGAACTCTGCACTCTGTACGTAGTGCATCCCTGAACTCTGCACTCTGTACATAGCACACCCCTGAACTTTGTATGTAGCACACCCCTGAACTCTGCGCTCCGTATGTAGCACACCCCTGAACTCTACACTCTGTACATAGAACACCCCTGAACTCCACACACACACACACACACACACACACGCACTCCTGGTAATTATTGCCCCTTTAAGATCCTCCCACTGTTAGTGCAATTTGGCCACACCCATTGTTCGATGCAGTTCAGGGCGGGGTGTTGTTGAGTTCCTTCACCTAGTCTCTGAGAAAAAAAAGCCCTGCATAAATTTATATAGTCTTACAGATACAACTGGCCCTTTGAGGACAACCATAATGCTGATGTGGCCCCCAATGAAATTGAGTTTGACATCCTTGTTCTAGAGGAATCCACAGGCATTGTATATAATAAGTTGCATTTGCATACAGCTGGGCCAATGTAACTAACTATGTATAAAATGCCATACCTGGAATTCCTCTTTAAACTTTATATGCCACTGCATTAGAAATGATTATGATAGCTTAATGAAAACTGAGCTAATCTAATGATTTATTTTCAGCTTTTTGACTTGGAAGAGCTACGCAGGAAGAAGCTGAATGAATTGGCCACCCTAATACAGAAAATATACCGTGGTTGGAAGCAACGGAAACTGTTTTTGCTCATGCGCCAGAGCCAGATCCTCATCGCTGCATTCTACCGAGGAAATCACGTATGTTTCTTCATCATTAATGATGTTTGTTTCTGGGCAGAGAGACACCTGAATATGAAAACTTTAAGCCCAACTCCAGGCAATGTTTGATGTTGTGCTTAAAATGAATCTTTACGCATGGTATAAAATAAAAAAAGAAGCTCACACTGCAATATTCACCTCTGTTAATCAGATTTCCCTGGCAGTACTTTTTTTTTTGCCACAAAATTCATTCAACCTAGAAGACTGAGGACATACTATGAATGAATAGGCATTCTGGACCTGTTTTCCTAAGGGGGCATCACCACAATGCTGTTCATTCATATTGTAGTGAATCTGAGAGGGATGTTGATGTCAGCGCCACTCTGTACATTAGTAGAGGACTGCCCAGACTGGAGAATAGACAAAGAGGAAGAAGACAAAGCACATGACATGACTGGCCTAAAGATGTCTGAAAAAGTGCCTTTTCCAAGGCATAAAGTGCCTTGCAAAAGTATTCACCCCCCTTGGCATTTTTCGTGTTTTGTTGCCTCACAACCTGGAATTAACATGGATTGTTTGAGGATTTGCATTATTTAATTTACAGAGCATGCCCACAACTTTGAAGATGTTTTTTTTTTATTGTGAAGCAAACAACAAATAGGACAAAATAACAGAAAAAGTCAATGTGCATAACTATTCACCCCCCTAAAGTCAATACTTTGTAGAGCCACCTTTTGCGGCTATCACAGCTCGAAGTTGCTTTGGATAAGTCACTATGAGCTTGCTACATCTTACCACTGGGATTTTGCCCATTCCTCCTTGCAAAACTGCTTCAGCTCCTTCAAGTTGGATGGTTTGTGCTTGTGAACAGCAATCTTTAAGTCTGACCACAGATTTTCTATTGGATTGAGATCTGGGCTTTGACTAGGCCATTCCAAAACATTTACATGTTTCCCCCTTAAACCACTCAAGTGTTGCTTTAGCAGTGTGTTTGGGGTCATTGTCTTGCTGGAAGGTGAACCTCCATCCTAGCCTCAAATCACACACAGAGTGGTACAGGTTTTGCTCAAGAATATCCCTGTATTTAGCACCATCCAGCTTTCCATCAACTCTGACCAGTTTCCCAGTCCCGACTGCTGAAAAACATCCCCACAGCATGATGCTGCCACCACCATGTTTCACTGTGGGGATGGTGTTCTTTGGATGATGTGATGTGTTGGATTTGCACCAGACATAGCCTTTTCTTTGATGGCCAAAAAGTAAAAATTTTGTCTCATCAGACCAGAGCACCTGCCTCCATACATTTTGGGAGTCTCCCACATGCCTTTTCGCAAACTCAAAACGTGCCATTTTGTTTTTTGTTGAAAGTAATGGCTTTCTTTTGGTCACTCTGCCATAAAGCTCAACTCTATGGAGTGTACGGCTTATTGTCATCCTATGTACAGCAGTCTCTGCTGTGGAACTCTGCAGCTCCTCCAGGGTTACCTTAGGTCTCTGTGCTGCCTCTCTGATTAATGCCCTGGTCCGTGAATTTTGGTGTGCGGCCGTCTCTTGGCAGGTTTGCTGTTGTGCCATGTTATTTCCATTTGGTTATGATAGATTTGATGGTGCTCCTAGGGATATTTTCTTAAAACCTAACCCTCATGGCAGTGTTTGGTTAGTGGTGCCTCTTGCTTAGGTGTTGCAGCCTCTGGAGCCTTTCAAAAAGGTGTGTATATGTAATGACAGGTCATGTGACAGTTAGATTGCACACGGGTGGACATCATATCACTAATTATGTGACTTCTGAAGGTAATTGGTTGCACCAGAGCTTTTTATGGGCTTCATAACAGAGGGGGTGAATACATAGGCACATGCCAATTATCATTTTTTTATTTTTGAAAAATAGTTTTATGTATATATTTTTCAAATTTTACTTCACCAACTTAGACTATTGTGTTCTGATCCATCACATATAATTCAGATTAAAAAAAACATTGAACTAAAGGCTGTAATGTAACAAAATAGGTAAAAAGACAAGGGGGTGAATACTTTTGCAAGGCACTGTAAGTATAAAACAACAAAGCAACAAAGCAAAATATACATTGTGGGAGTCTTCCAGGAGGGAGAAGGGCTGAATCTGGAGTTGGACTTTACAGACAGTGGCGTCTCCAGCTTTCATATTTAGGGGGGGCACATGGGGGGACAGGGACAAAAGTAGGGGCAACTATAAAATGCAATTTTACTACGATCCCCAGGGTGGCAGAAAACAAGAGATATATGTCACCAGCATACCAAGAAAATATAAGGGTCCAAAGCAGTGGGAGAACTATCAGGGTTGCAAAGGTTGTCTTGCCACCGGGCCTTGGTGTTCTGCCACTGTGGTGTTCCCCAGCCTCCTCTTGCTGTCCTGCCCCTGCTATTGACAGTGCTGGTCTTGCATCTGTGTCCTTGGCAGTGGCAGCAGTCTATTAGGACCTAGTGCTGGTGACATTATGGGTGCATGCAGGGGAAGGCTGGCACTATTGGTTGTAGAGAGCCGAGCCCCCAGCTGGTCACCTAGCAGCAGTAATGTTGTATAACCTTCTCTGTTGACATGCTGATCGGCATGTGATCCAGGTGATGCTCCCAGTCAGATCTAATAAACACAGTATTTATTAGCATCAAGAGTACAACCACATCCACCGTATGTTCAGCAGACATGTGGGCTCTATGCCTGTAAGGTGTGGGCTTTGATCAATAAAATCACTATGATATTTAACACTAGGATTTGACTAGGAGCATCACGATCAGCATGTCAGAGAAGGCTGCACTGCTGCTAAGCAACCTGCAGGGAGGTCAACTGTCTACAACCATTAGAGATGGGCTCGGGTGTGTTTGAAATACCACATGCCCGATCCCGCCAGGAAGCCGACACTGCACACGGCTAATCACAGGCAGTGAGACATTCCTGATCTGTGCAGCTGCGGACCAGGAAATGTCTCACTGCTTGTGCTTAGCGCCGTGCAGTGTGGGCTTCCTGGCGGGTTCGGGCATGTGGGATTTTGAACATGCCCTGCCCATCTCTAACAACAAATTGTGCTGGCTCTCCTGTACATTAGCCCCATAAAGTAACCAGCACTGGGTTCCAATGTGCCGCCGCTGCCATGGAGACAGAGACCAGCGCTGTGAATAGCCAGGACAGCAACCCTGGTAGTTCCACCACTGGTCCACACTGCAAGGATTCCCCCATCCACCTATAATGTGTAGATGGGAGAATTGGATCATTTCTTTTTTTTTCATGCAACCTACTAGTTAAATGAAAAAAGTGATCAATGTATGGGCTGCCTAAGTGCTAAGACCAGCCATAGGCAGTTTAAATCTCAGCTGGTTGAGGTTTGAACCATTAATGAGCAGGCTGAATGTACCAAGTTGATCGATCAAATTGGGAACAACCAGCCTGACAGATACTCTTCTGATTATCACTAGTGGTTGCTATAGCCACTAGTGATAATGACTGTTTGTTGGGAGAATACAATTGCTGGGCAGGAAGGATATTCCCCTGTCACCACTGTCTGTGTTAATGGGGGAATCATGCAAGTTTCTTTCCTGCACTCTGTGGATGCATGAAAGAAATTTGCATAGTCTATTACCTGCCTAACTGAAAGTGAAAGTAAGTTGTGAAGGTCTTGAAAGAACAGGAGAGGGGGAGCGACAGATGGGGGAGAGAAGGGATGGAGATAATGCAGTTCAGTGATTACAGTGTACTGCAGTGCACACACTTACCCACGCGTCCAGGCTAGAAGAATACTTCCCCTCTCAATAGAGACTGTGTTACTCCAGCGGCAGCCTGAGTAAGATGTGGCGCATCCGCTACGGATGCAAACAAAAAGACATTGCCTTTTTGTAATTGCCTTTGGGGGGGCACATGGTGGGGCACAGCATCATTTTGGGGGGGTCAGGGCCCCCTCTGCCCCCCCCCTAGGGACGCCATTGTTTACAGACATATAGTAGAGATATCAATAATATCTTATAAAATAAGTCACACTTCTGGGCAATTCAAACTGATTAAATGATGCAGAGAGGATATCAGAACCGCTAGTAGACCCAGATATACAATCACCAGCCACTTTATTAGGTACACCTTGCTAGTACCGGGTTGGACCCCTTTTTGCCTTCAGAACTGCCTTTATGCCATAGATTCAACAAGGTCAGATTTTGGTCCATATTGACATGATAGCAGTTGCTGCAGATTTGTCGGCTGCATATCCATGATTCCACCACATCCCAAAGGTACTCTATTGGATTGAGATCTGGTGACTGTGAAGAGTATTGGAGTACAGTGAACTCATTGTCATGTTCAAGAAACCAGTGGTGAGATGATTTGAGCTTTGTGACATGGTGCATTATCCTGCTGGAAGGAGCCATCAGAAGATGGGTACACTGTAGTCATAAAGGAATGGACATGGTCAGCAACAATACTCAGGTAGACTGTGCTCATTTGGTACTAAGGGGCCCAAAGTGTGCCAGGAAAATATCCCCCACACCATTACACCACACGCACCAGCCTGAATCATTGATACAAGGCAGGATGGATCCATGCTTTTATGTTGTTTACGCCTAATTCTTACCTTACCATCTGAATGTTGCAGCTAAAATCGAGACTCATCAGACTAGGCAACATTTCTCCAATCTTGTAGCCTCAATTTCCTGTTCTTATCTGACAGGTGTGGCACCCGGTGTGGTCACACCAGTTGCCCATCTGCTTCCATGCTGTAGCCCATCTGCTTTAAAGTGTGTTGTGCGTTCAGAGATGGTATTCTACACACCTTGGTTGTAGCGAGTAGTTATTTGAGTTACTGTTGCCTTTCTATCATCTCAAACCAGTCTGCCCATTCTACTCTGACCTCTGACATCAACAAGGCATTTTCAACCCACACAACTGTGGTTTACTGGATATTTTCTCTTTTTCTGACCATTCTCTGTAAACCCAAGAGATGGTTGTGCATGAAAATGCCAGTAGATCAGCAGTTTTTGAAATGCTCAGACCAGCCCCAACTGTTGGGACACCAACAACCATGCCATGTTCAAAGTCACTTAAATCCCTTATTTACTAAAGAGAAATAGGCTGTTCACATAGCAAGGGAAGGTTCCCTTAGCTTAATGAATGTGATGAGCAAAGAATTCCCAAACACATATGTGGAAAAAGAAAAAAAAAAATATTAAAAGTCAGCAGCTACAAATACTGCAGAAGCTGACTTTTAATAAATAGAGTATATTTATTGGTTTGCGCAATGTTATAGCGTCTACAAACTGATTTTTATTTTTTGCGCTATAAACGGAAAAAAAAGACTGCAAATTTTGAAAAAAAAACAAAGAAATTTTCATTTTGGAAAGTAGACACCCCAAGCTATTTGCCGAGAGGCATGTTGAGCCCATTGAATATTTATTTTTTTTAGTCTTAAGTGATTGAATAAAGACAAAAAAAAAAAAAAAAAAAATGCCTATCTCATTTCTTGAGGTGCTAAAATGGCAGGGAATTGCACCCCAAAATAAAGTCAGCTGCTTCTCCTGAGTATGGGGATACCACATGTGTCGGACTTTTTGGGAGCCTAGTCGCGTACGGGGCCCCGAAACCCAAGCACCGCCTTCAGGATTTCACTCCTCACTACCTATCACAGTTTCGAAGGCCATAAAATGCCAAATTAGCACAAAACCCCCCCAAATGACCCCATTTTGGAAGTAGTCACCCCAAGCTAATTGCTGAGAGGCATGTTGAATATTTTTTTTTTTTTAGTCCCAAGTGATTGAAGACAAAAAATAAAAAATAAAAAAAAATAAAAAAAAGTTGCTAAATGATATATTGCTCACACATGCCATAGTTATATGTGGAATTGCACCCCAAATACATTTTGCTGCTTCTCCTGAGTATGGGGATACCACATATGTGGGACTTTTTGGGAGCCTAGCCGCGTACGGGGCCCCGAAACCCAAGCACCGTCTTCAGGATTTCTAAGGGTGCAAATTTTTGATTTCACTCCTCACTACCTATCACATTTTCGAAGGCCATAAAATGCCAAAAATAGCACAAAACCCCCCCAATTTTGAAAGTAGACACCCCAAGCTATTTGCTGAGAGGCATGGTGAGTATTTTACAGCTCTCATTTGTTTTTGAAAATGAAATATTTTTTTTCTTTTTTCAATTTTCAAAACTTTGTGACAAAAAGCGAGATCTGCAAAATACTCACAATACCTCTCAGCAAATAGCTTGGGGTGTCTACTTTCCAAATGGGGTCATTTTGGGGGGTTTTATGCCATCTGGGCATTCCATGGCCTCCGAAACTGTGATGGCAGTGAGAAGTGAAATAAAAAAATTACACCCTTAGAAAGCCTGTAGTTAAAGTCCCACATGTGGTATCCCCGTTCTCAGGAGAAGCAACAGAATGTATTTTGGGGTGTATTTCCACATATGCCCATGGCATGTTTGAGCAATATATCATTTAGTGACAACTTTTTGTAAAAAAAATATATACATATTTTTTTTTCATTATTCAATCTCTTGGGACAAAAAAAAAAAATTTAATGGGCTCAACATTGCTCTCAGCAAATAGCTTTGTCTACTTTCCAAAATGGGGTCATTTGGGGGGGGTTTTGAACTGTCCTGGCATTTTATGCAACATTTAGAAGCCTATGTCACACGTCACCCACTCTTCTAACCACTTGTAGACAAAGGCTTTTCTGACACTTTTTGTTTACATGAAAACATTTTTTTTTTTTGCAAGAAAATTACGTTGAACCCCCAAACACTATATATATTGTTAAAGCAAAGGCCCTACAGATTAAAATGGTGGGTGTTGCATTTTTTTTTTCCACACAGTATTTGCGCAGCGATTTTTCAAACGCATTTTTTGTGGAAAAAATACACTTTTTTTTATTTTAATGCACTAAAACACACTACATTGCTCAAATTTTTGATGAAATAAAAAAATATGATCTTAGGCCGAGTACATGGATACCAAACAGGACATGCTTTGAAATTGCGCACAAACACGCAGTGGCGACAAACTACATACATTTTTAAAAGCCTTTAAAGCCTTTACATGATACCACATTAGATTCACGGAGGAGGTCTACTGCTAAAATTACTGCCTCTCGATCTGACCTTCGCGGTGATACCTCACATGCATGGTGCAATTGCTTTTTTTGAAAAAATTGGGGTCTGTTAGACCCTAGATCTGCCCTCAAAGCATCTGACACACCAAGATCGGTGTGATAAAACGCTTTCCCAATTTCCCAATGGCGCGGTTTATATCCGGGAGGGGGGCATTCCCTCCCACTGCTTGTAAAAGCAGTCTAGAGGCTAATTACCCGCTAGAATTGCTTTTACATGAAAGCCGATCACTGGCTGAAAAGAATGATACCAAGATGATACCTAAACCTGCAGGCATCATTCTGGTATAACCATTCAAAGTCCAGCAACATACTGGACATATATTGTAATCTTTATTTTTCATGCAGCCTCTTGGCTGAACGAAAAAAAGAGATTGATTGGTGGGTATGCCCACCATTAGAATACCACCCTTCATCCACCCACTTCTAATGATGGGCATACATGCACCATTTATATATGCCGAAGCATGGGGGCATCCTCCCACAAAAGTTATGCCATGTACACACGGTTGCACTTTTCCACGGGGCAAGGCTCCGTCGGAATTTCGACCGTATGTACGCAGCATTAGGAGCCAATCGCTCCCCCCCCCCCTGCTGCCCCCATGCTTCGGCATATATGCTCTTTTTTTTAACTGTGGTGGTGAAATCACCTCCTACAGTGTTGGAGTCGCGTCTTTATGTATCGTGGGAGCAAACACTGTTGCTGTCAAGATAAATAAATCCGCGCTGCAACTGAATGGCGCACCTGAAAACAAAAAAATGGTTAACACTAAAACACAGTAAACAAAATTACATACCTGAAAAGCAAGCATGATAAAACATAATAAAACATTGCAGAATAGAATGGAGTAAAAAAAGAGCAACAATAGAGAGAGAACAATAAAACGACAACTATTTTTTTATTTTTTTGAGATTTACAGGTAAAAAAGCTCCTGACTGTTAGCGACTGAATCAAAACGCTACCACAAAAAAACTGTTAGCGATCGCAGGGATCAGGCCTGACTCTGCGAACGCTGCAGTTATGTGTGCTTAGTGTTTTCTAAATGACAGTGATCGATCAATACTGCACTTGGGTGGGCTGGGCTGGGCTGGGCGGAGGGGGAAAACGCAGGTGCTAGCAGGTATCTGGGCTGATGCCGCTAACAATGCGTTTTTTTGGAACCCTAAACTGCTGGGACGCTAGTATAGATCTGATCAGATCAGATATTGATCTGTTCAGATACTATACCACTAAGGGAGGTGTATGCTTTGTGCGTGGGTGTTTGCGGTGCTGGCACTAACCTGGGGCGACGCAGACCTTATTTTGACCCTAAAACCTAATTGATATCACCCGCCGGGCGATCAGGGGGTTAAACCGTTATTGGGTAATAAATGGCGGGTCTGACAGTATAAAAAACAAACTATCTAACCAGCGTCACCCGTAACAGTTATACGGTGATCACTGGTGAAAGGGTTAACTAGGGGCAATCAGGGGGTTAAAACCTTTATTAGGTATTATATGGGGGTACCTGACGCTATATAAAAACCTGACGGGGAACCTAAATAACTAACTGGCTAACCAGCGTTACCTGTTCCAGGTTCCAGCGATGTCGGCAGAAGATGGCGAGCGATCGCTCTTCTCTCGGCTGCCCCCGCCGCCATCCTCTATCAGGAAATCAGGAAGTGAAGCGTTGCGGCTTCACTGCCCGGTTCCCTACTGCGCATGCGCGAGTCGCGCCGCGCGTCTAATTTTTTTTATCCTATGAATATTTTGAATTGCCTGAGTGTCTGATACAAAGTTACCAGTCACAGGAATATGTCCAATGAGATAGTTAAAGAGACAGTGAAATCATTTGGATAAAACACCATTTCCTGGCACATGAAAGCATAAATTTGGTGCTCCCGCATGTGTCACTTGAGCAAGCAGAAAGGGGAGCAACATCCCAGTTCACCTTGCAAAAATAAGTGCTGCTGCAGCCAGCAGTAGAGGGTACTAAGGCTTCCTTATTACAGGGGTCCTAGTCCCGTCATCAAAAACTGCAAAGCTGTTCACACACCATTGCAAATTACTTTTCAAAAATAACCTCAAAACCCCAAATTAGCCAGCTCCACTCCAGGGCTTAGGCACATGTCCATAAATAACTAGAGAAAAACATGTTAAATATATTTTTGTCCTAGGTAAGCACTAACAATCCAATGGGGCCCTTTGTTAAATATGGCTATGGGCATACTAAATAGTCATGTCTACTAATGTATTGTTTTAAGTCTTATTCCATTTCTATTGCAGCAAAGGAAAATGTATCAAAATATGCGGTACTCTGCTTTACTTCTACAAGCCTACATCCGAGGCTGGATGGTAAGAGACGTCCCACATGCAAAGTTTTAAATGCAGAACATTTGAATCAATCCATAATTATAAAGCAAGCACTGTGAATGAGTTTGGTTTGTGGCTTGCACGTTTGATTACTGTTAATTTGGTTTTAGGCCCGTGTTTTGATGAGGCGCATGAAACATCAAAATCGCCAGGGAGAGGCAGCATCCATTATTTGTGCTTATTGGAAGGGGTACCAGGTAATTCTGTTTGCTAATCTGCTTAATTCTGTTTGCTAATCTGCTTAAAACTCCAGGAATTCAGCAACTTTGTAAAATGTGCAGGTATGTTATGAGTTCAATCCCACTAGGTTCATGCCACCTCTGCGACTTATCTCTTTAATTACATTTAACAGTTTTATGGAGCTCCGGGAGTACAGCTATCGCTACACCCTGGGGCTCTGGGAGTTGATGTGTTCTCAAACACAGCATCTCTGCCCACCCTTCCCCTCTGCTGTTCATTCATAGAAGCCTTTAAATTCTGTGACTGAGTTCACTTAATACAAAGCACTCTGTGATTGGGCATAAAAAGGGGAGGGGCAGGCACAGCAGCTGCATGCGACTCTTCAGCTGAAGGAGTTGAGACCAGAAGGTCGAAGCGCCGGAATTGTAGCAATAATTATCCTTTCAGAGCTCCATAAGACTGTCAGATGTAAATTAAAGAGATAATTCCACAAGGTGGCCTGCACCTTGTTGGACTTAAAGTGATTTTAAGGGTTCGTTTTTTTTTTTTAAATAACAAACATATCATATTTACCTCCACTGTGCAGCTTGTTTTGCACAGAGTGGCCCGAATCTCGTCTTCTGGGGTCCCCCGGCTCTCGCAGCTCCCCACATCAGATAACCCCCTAGAAGAAGCGCTCTCCCAAGGGGGTTTACCTTGCGGGAGTGCTCCCAAGTCCAGCATTTGGCCCCATCCCCCCTGGCGCCCTCGTCATTGGATTTGATTGACAGCAGTGGGAGCAAATGACTGCACTGCTATCAATCTATCCAATCAAGAGCCGAGAACCCCCGGGCAGAGAGACGTCCCTACCTGGTCAAGTTGGCTGGGGGGCCGGGCTGGGGGCCAGTCACTGCCAGGTGTTTTATCACCTTAATGCATAGGATGCATTAAGGTGAAAAAACACGAGGGTTTACAACCCCTTTAACTTATAGTATGCCTGCACATTTATCAAAGTGGCTGAATTCCTGAGATTCAGCTTTAATGAATGTGTTGTAAGTTTGTGTAATCAGGTGCAGGGGTAGTAATGAAGAGTGAGAGAAACACTGGCTGCAGCTGCTCTCTGTAGCTGCTGCCCTGCGGTGCTGAACTGGTTGACAGCCATATCAGCAAGTGGCAGGAGGTCCTGAGCAGGAAGAGTTTAATAGACTGAGTCAGGCAGCACTACGGGAACTGTAGTCAAGAGGAGAGAGATTCTACTGTAATCAAGAGCTTTTGAACTGCTTTTCCCAGAGAGAGATTGCCAGGAGGGGAAATAGCTGCATTTTCTCAAGCAGTACAGGATACAGCTTCATTTTGCTGTGAGGGAGACTGGAGAGCGCACATTGCTGTCCAGTCTGCACCATTCACTGCTGCATGTTGGTGGCCTGCGCAGGATCCGAGCACTTAGTTTTGGAATGCCGAGTAACCTGGACGCAGAGTAGAGAATGGACTAATGGCTGTGTGATGGGATGGGATTGAGAGCTGCGATATTGCTGTGAGAGATGAGCTGCTGCTGTGGGGATTTTCTATCTGCTGCTGGAGAGAGACTGAGCCCTTTATGAACTGATCATACAGCCATATAGTAGCCTTATTGCTGCCTGCAGGCTTGACTGGGACTATTCTGATGTGCATCAATGGTACAACTGGGTCCCAACACTAGTCTGCTGAAGAGTTAGGACTAAAGACTGTCCCGTCCCTTTACAGATACTACACAGAGACCTTTGCCTATTGCTTATGAGGTACCTTTTAGGAGGCATTGCACTATATCCTAGCCATTCTCCTGTAGTGCACTCTAGACTAGTTATAGTATTATTATTCACATTGCAGTTAATGCTTATATACAGTGCTTATTGCTGATTTATGAGTTGATTCCAGTCTAGTGGTACAGAACTCTAACCTAAGTCACTTTGGCCTAGAGATAACATCAATCTTTCCTCTGTGTGCTCATTTATGTTCAAACTGCCATTTACTCTAACCCATTCCAATACATTGAGTTCAGTTACCACTAAACAATCTTGTATCTATTTTCTGATACTAATTCATAGTCGAGTTGATGGTATCCACTGCATGCAGTAACTTTCACTCAACCAGGTGTGTCAGAGGGGCTGAGGTTGTTCTTGGAGTCGAGGTTCAGAACAGAGAACCAAAATTACTAAGCGGCTCCTGCGGGGAGGGGGGGTTAGTAGCTCTACACATGATATATATGAACAAAGAAACGTTATTGGCAAGGTAGGGATGGAACTACCGCCAGTTCACACTTATACTGAGCATTGGCATTTGTGGTGGCTTCTCAAAGGATGTTTCCTGATAAGTAAAAAAGTGTTCTCTCCATCCCACAATACCCATGTGCCCTCCTTAATATGCTTCTACTCTTCTAGGTCATGTACCAATGCTTCTAACAAGTGTGTCTGAAGAAATAAGTGTAACTAGGGGCCCAAACTAAATTGAGACAGTGTAGTCTTGGACATGTCATTTTAAATAGACTTTAAGGTATATTTGCCCATTTGCAGCCAAATTGGGATAACACCTACTTTACATTTGTTATATCTTCTCATTCACAAAGCATAACTTTTAAAAATTGAAATTGTAGCTCATTTGGGGTAGGGGTTATGAGAAATGGACCTGTCCAAATAGGATATTGTACTAAACCTGTAGGTAAATAAGAGAACCAGAACCTTTGCTAAGTGGAAAAGTAGATTTGATAATAAAGTTAGCAGTGCCTACACCTAGGACAAGGCCTCTGTGAACAGATGGGATTACCTTCCTAGGAAATTAATCAGTAATCTAAAAAACTAATTGGGAGCAGAAGAACTACTGCAACCAGCATATAACTTTTACCAAAAGTACATAGATGTGCAGCAGTAAAGAAATAATACAAGCTTTATATAAGAAGAGAATAATAACAGTACATCCATCCAATGTACAAACAGGTATTATCAACAAAAGGGCCCAATAGATGTCCTGGTGGAATTGTGCACATTACACAACAGTAGACAAACTACATCTGTGTTAAATTGATTGTCCCAACACCTGTAAATGAACACTTTTGCTGGACAATTTACCCAGCTAAAAGAAGTAGCAAATAATGTATCTAATAACAGGAAACAAAGAGGAACAGAGAGTTACAAGAAGAACCCAGAAAAATTAAAACTGCAAAAAAAAAACATGCTGTTGACTGACTGCATCATTTATGCCATTTTTTTGTTTAGCCATAGTCCCAATTTACCCGTCAAAAGGACACAAAGAAGAAACCTTGTCACCAGATCTAGTGTCTAAAGGCCAGTGATGGACTAGCGTTTCACCACAGGGCTGAGTCCATGGCTAAAATAGTGGGACTGAGAAAGGATATTGGGCACCAGTTAATTTTGCCTTTCTAAAGTTTTATTGCAGAACGGTTAAGGAGATGAGGGTTTTAGGGGTCCCAGATGCGATAGCAGATCACTTACACTCTCCAGATTCAGATCAATGTCCCGCTTAACAGTGTCAGCACCTTTAAGTTGCCCTGGAAAACACTGTAGGCACATTCCCAAATCGTCCTCCAAGTGAGTCACCAGGCCCTTTTAACAGACCAGCCTTCTTCCTGGCTCTCTCCAGCAAGGGGCCTCCTCTGGGTCTCCTCTGGGTCTCCTCCTTGGCACAGCTTCCTCCAAACCAGGCAGGACAGCTTCAGGACCACTTTAGCACATGTTAGGCCTCAAACCAGGCTATTGGGCCTAACAGCAGAGCACCATCCAACAGCGCCTGTTCCAAATATGTATATCCTCCCTCAGCATGCAGCAGTGGCATAAACCTCCTACTGGATTGGATGAAGAAAATATAAATATTCATAACTTAGTTTTGTTTGTGAAATTTCATACTATGAGCAATGATACCAGTAACATCTACTGGCGACAGAAATCACAAGCCAACTTATGCTTAGCAGAAAAAATCAGGTGGAAAATGATACAATTGGTCTGAGCTAACTACAGCCCAGCCAAAAACGAATATGACATAGTAGCCCCTGTTTAGGACAAGGGGACTACACAAATCTGTAAAAGCCTACCTTGTGTTGATATTCAACAGCACTGAGACTAATGCTGGGCTCCCCCAACTTGGATGTAATTTCTGCAGCCCCAGAAGACTCAGAGTTCTCACTCCAGTGACTCTCTACAGTATAGCAGTGGTTTCCAACCTCATTCATCAAGTAGAAATGGTCATGTTTCCAGTATTTATTTCCCCCCCCCCCCCCCCCATTTCCAGACATTTAGCGAGGGGGCTGCACTAAGGAGCAGACTACCCAATTTTTCTAGAAAGTTCAAAGGCACATTGCAAGTGAAATACAAATATTCAAGGAAAGAGAAACACTGCAAGTAAGCATATTACATGCTTGCTTTTCTTTTGCCTTTACTTTAGTTTTTAAGTTGGTGACAGGAGATCTTCAATGTCTGACACTTTATAATTACAGGTGAGGAAGGAATACAGAAAACAATTCCGTTCTTCTGCAGCAAAGACTTTGGCAAACTTCATCTACAGGGGCATTGTGAGTTCTTTACACTTTCATGTACTTTATGCTTCCCATTACAGCTGCTTTACTTGGGTGATTTCATGGTATGAAGCTTCATAAAATGTATGTAATGTAATTAAATGTATGTAAATATATGTAAAAATACATACAGAATAATTCACCATACAGCCCAATGGTATGAAACATTTTCCAACCCATTCTGTTATTTTTAGCTGTAATGTCCTATTTATAGACATATTTTGTGTCTCAAAATATATTTCACATTCAAATGCTATGTTACTATTTAGTGCATTTTAATATACACAGTATGTAAACCTACAATATATATAAAGCATGTATATATGTATGTACACTATCTTACAAAAGTGAGTACACCCCTGACATTTTTGTAAATATTTTATTATATATTTTCATGTGACAACACTGAAGAAATGACACTTTGCTACAATGTAAAGTAGTGAGTGTACAGCTTGTATAACAGTGTAAATTTGTTGCACCCTCAAAATAACTCAACACACCATTAATGTCTAAATCGCTGGCAACAAAAGAAGTTACACCCCTAAGTAAAAATGTCCAAATTGGGCCAAAGTGTCAATATTTTGTGTGGCCACCATTATTTTCAGCACTGTCTTAACCCTCTTGGGCATGGAGTTCACCAGAGCTTCACAGGTTGCCACTGGAGTCCTCTTCCACTCCTCCATGACGACATCACAGAGCTGGTGGATGTTAGAGACCTTGCGCTCCTCCACCTTCTGTTTGAGGATGCCCCACAGATGCTCAATAGGGTTTAGGTCTGGAGACATGCTTCGCCAGTCCATCACCTTTACCTTCAGCTACTTTAGCAAGGCAGTGGTCATCTTGGAGGTGTGTTTGGGTTCGTTATCATGTTGGAATACTGCCCTGTGGCCCAGTCTCCGAAGGGAGAAGATCAAGCTCTGCTTCAGCATTGTCAGAATGTTTATACTGAAATAATAAAATAGTATTGTAATTATGAAAATATGCAAATCTTTGATTTGGGAGATTTACAATTTTCTACCAATACCAACAAGAAATTCAAGTTTGTTTATCTGTGCTATTTTGAAAACAAGTGATACAAATGATGTTGCTTAAAAATATATATTTATTAACTAAAAATACAGTGCAAAATAATATCAGGTATATTTCACGATAAAACAAATACAGTGGATAAATGAATGTATACTTCTACATATCAGAGATACATGAAGATAAAGATAATATTATTCCCATTTCTATTATTCAAGTTCTTATAATAAAATATCACATTTCAATACTTAAATAACTGGGTATATTTAAGACTTAGTAACTTGAATAGCCTCCTGTGACTTCACGGACTTATGTAAACAATTATGTTTACCTTAAACTATGTGATCCTTCTCAAACAAACAGATCTCCTTAGGCCCCTTTCACACTGTCGGACCGTTTAGGTCTTCCTGTCAGTTTTGACGGTGGACCTGAACGGGCGCTCAGTGCTGGTCTATGGAGCGACAGATGTCATTGGTGACATGTCCGTTGACATCCGACTCGGTCCGATCCACCAAAAGCAGATGGATGGCCCTACGTCCAGATCCGTCGCTGGTGGATCAGATTTGGTGAGATCTGACGAAAACGGACATGCTGTCCGTTTTCATCCGATCTCTCCATAGAACCCAGTGGCGCTCGACAAGCCCCTCCCAGCTCAGTGAGCAGAGAGGGACCTGTCATCTGCCGGATCAGAGGAGATCAACTGAGAAATCTCCTGCTGGGCCTGCGGACAGAGGCGGACTCCTTGCAAGTGAATTTATTTTACATATATCTTTTAGCTTTTTAAAGACAAATAAAACTGTGTATGTCTTTAAATATTTGGAATATAATTATTTCATACTGCAGTTAAAAATAATACAACTCGAATTTTCTTTGCCATATTTAGTTAAATAGTTTTAGTAATGTATATGCAAAAACAATTAAATTACCAAAAAGGTATAATAAACAAACTAATACGTTACCAGAGCTTTGAGAAGTCTGTCATCTTGAGAAGTTCCAGTTAGGCGAGTCCCAAGGGCACTCCTCTCAACATTGCTACATTTCTCCGTCTTTCAGTGAGGTATAGACTGCTCCCTGGAGATCTTTCTTTCAGCCTCTATAGAGATGGAACCGTCCAGCCATCTTCCGATCTCTCTCCCATCAGACCTCCCCTCCGTGATCTGTAACTACTTTTTATCTTACTCCAAAAGTGGGTGTGTATCTCATACTAGGTAATTTATGATGTCATATGATGATGGTGTTTATATGTTTCCATGGCAACCATAATCAACGCCATTTTGAATAATTACCAATTTCAGCCTCTTAGGGGCAGTGTTGGATCAGAAATTACTTTAAATGTGATTGACATAACCTTCTGACCTTGGCTTAGCAAAACACCATTAATTGTATAATGGTTGACAATTACATGTCAATTTTCCCAGACACTGTGGCGTTCTTTAAAATATATGGGTTGAGAAAATTAGACCTGTAAATACCATGAAAGTGAAGTCATTATTTTAACGATAAGCCTAAAAAGTTCTTCATGTATGGTTTCATTAATGGGATACCATATTTGCAACCTTATACCATAATATATATATATATATATATATGTATATATATATATATATATATATATATATATATATATATATATGTATTTAATGGGTTTATAGATGAATAACTAATACAGATATATTATAACCACAGTAAAAGAAAACATCATTTAAAATACATAATACAATAGGAATTGTGAATAAGCCCTCTAGTCTCATTTATGCAAGGATGATTCCAGTGCTCATGTAAACACAAAAGCCTCTAATCATTTTCTTGTCTTGTTTATTTAACTAAGACCTCTCAAGTTTTATAACCTGGGAATATGGTACCATCAGACTTATACAGTCTCCTTGTGGAACAGAAAACAATTTTTGCAACAATGCTTATTCAAGGGCTATGAACTCTGATTCAACTCTAGAGCCAAAATGGCTCCTCTCATGTCCAATATATATGAATATGAAAAATATGAAAAATTATACAATATGCGACTTTATATATATATTCTTTTAGCCCCAAATGTTCTGACAGTATGTCACAGTACATATTGGCATTCATGGTTCCCTCAATGAAGTGTAGCTCCCCAGTGCTGGCAGCACTGATGCAGCCCCAGACCTTGACACTCCCACCACGGTGCTCGACTGTAGGCAAGACACACTTGTCTTTGTACTCCTCACCTGGTTGCTGCCATACATGCTTGACACCATCTGAACCAAATGAGTTTATCTTGGTCTCATCAGACCACAGGACATGGTTCCAGTAATCCATGTCCTTAGTCTGCTTGTCTTCAGCAAACTGTGTGCAAGCTTTTTTCTGCAGTATCTTTAGAAGAGGCTTCCTTCTGGGACGACAACCATGCAGACCAATTTGATGCAGTGTGTGGCGTATGGTCTGATCACTGACAGGCTGACCCCCCACCCCTTCACCCTCTGCAGCAATGCTGGCAGCACGCATACGTCTATTTTCCAAAGACAACCTCTGGATATGATGCTGAGCACGTGCACTCAACTTCTTTGGTCGACCATGGCGAGGCCTGTTCTGAGAGGAACCTGTCCTGTCAAACCGCTGTATGGTCTTGGCCACCATGCTGCAGCTCAGTTTCAGGGTCTTGGCAATCTTCTTATAGCCTAGGCCATCTTTATGTAGAGCAACAATTCTTTTTTTTAGATGCTCAGAGAGTTCTTTGCCATGAGGTGCCATGTTAAACTTCCAGTGACCTGTATGAGAGCGTGCGAGCAAAAACACCAAATTTAAACACACCTGCCCCCCATTCATACCTGAGACCTTGTAACACTAATGAGTCACATGACACCAGGGGAGGGAAAAGGGCCAATTGGGCCCAATTTGGACATTTTCAGTTGTACTCACTTTTGTTGCCAGCGGTTTAGACATTAATGGCTGTGTGTTGAGTTATTTTGAGGGGACAGAAAATTTACACTGTTATACAAGCTGTACACTCACCACTTTACATTGTAGCAATGTGTCATTTCTTCAGTGTTGTCACATGAAAAGGTATAATGAAATATTTACAAAAATGTGAGGGGTGTACTCACTTTTGTGAGATACTGTGTGTGTGTGTGTGTGTGTGTACATATATATATATATATATATATATATATATATATATATATACACAATGGATATAAAAAGTATTCACACCCCTGTTAAAATGTCGGGTTTCTGGGATGTAAAAAAAATGAGACAAAGATAAATCATTTCAGAACTTTTTCCACCTTTAATGTGACCTATAAACTGTACAACTCAGTTAAAAAACAAATCTTTTAGGGGGGAAGCAAAAATACAAATGGTAAACATGTGGTTGCATAAGTGTGCACACCCTCTTATAACTTGGGATGGAGCTGTGTTTAGAATTAAGCAATCACATTCAAACTCATGTTAAATAGGAGTCAGTACACACCTGCCATCATTTTAAAGTGCCTCTGCAAAACCCCAAATAAAGTTCAGTAAAACGTAGGTCTTTCCTGACATTTTCTTAGTCAAATCCTACAGCAAAAGCCATGGTCTGCAAAGAGCTTCAAAAACATCAGAGGGGTCTCATTGTTAAAGGGTATCAGTCAGGAGAAGGGTACGAAAGAATTTCCAAGGCATTAGATATACCATGGAACACAGTGAAGATAGTCATGTGGAGAAAATATGGCACAATAGTGACATTACCAAGAACTGGACGTCCCTCCAAAATTGATGAAAAGATGAGAAAAAAAAAACGCCAAGAGGACATTAAAGGAGCTGCAGGAATACCTGGCAAGTACTGGCTGTGTGGTACATGTGACAGCAATCCCCCATATTGCTCTTATGTCTATGCTATGGGGTAGAGTGGCAAGATGGAAGCCTTTTCTTACGAAGAAAAACATCCAAACCCGGCTAAATTTGCAAAAAACACATCTGAAGTCTCCCAAAAGTATGTGGGAAAATGTGTTATGGTCTGATGAAACCAAGGTTGAACTTTTTGGCCATAATTCCAAAAGATATGTTAGGCGCAAAAAACAACACTACACTTCACCAAAAGAACACCATAACCACAGTGAAGCATGGTGGTGGCAGCATCATGCTTTGGGGCTGTTTTTCTTCAGCTGGAACAGGGGCCTTCATCAAGGTAGAGGGAATTATGAACAGTTCCATGTACCAGTCAATATTGGCACAAAACCTTTAAGGCTTTTTCTTGAAAGCTGAATATGAAGAGGAACTTCATCTTTACGTATGACAATGACCCACAGGATACATCCAAATCAACAAAGGAATGGCTTCACCAGAAGAAGATTAAAGCTTTGGAATGGCCCAGCCAGAGTGGGCAAATATTGCCAAGTCAAGGTGAGTGCTGTAGTAAAATCAAAAGGTGCTTTAACAAAGTATTAGTTTAAGGGTGTGCACAATTATGCAACCATATTATTTTATTTTTTTATTTTTACTTCCCTCAGCCTAAAAGATTTCAGTTTGTTGTTCAACTGAGTTGTACAGTTTATAGGTCACATTAAAGGTGGAAAAAGTTCTGAAATGATTTATCTTCGTCTCATTTCTTTACATCACAGAAACCTGACATTTTAACAGGGGTGTGTAGACATTTTTTATATCCACTGTATATATATCTGAACAAAATGATTTGACTAAGTATATTTACAAGGAATAAACAATTCCAATGCACCGTTTATTATATACACTTTTTGTTTTAAATTTTTTTAGCACAGTGGACCGAATATAAGGTCCATAGAATATATCTTAACAGTTTATATTGTATACTTATTTTTCTTTCTCGTATATTCATAGTACATAGTTTTTAGGAGTATTTGACATAAAGGAGAAGGTTTAGAGAAGAAAGAGATAAATCAAATGCCATATCTTCACAGACAGCCTATCATCCCATATACAGTGATGTAAAAGAATTCTCCATGTAAACTAGAATTTATAGCATTGCAGATTATGTAATTTATAATAAAATTATGTTTTAGAATTTTTTTTTTGCAGTGCGCTAAAATGTTAAGTGTTTAATAAGAGTTCATTGAAGGCTTTTTTAAGAGGTACAATCACATGACAAAAGTGGAAGACTAACATAGATTCATATGATGCCTGTATGCACATTAGCCCTAAACAATGATAACAAGTAATCTTTTATGACAATACAGTCATCACATAAATGGTTTTGAATGTCATTGGGATGGGTGGAATCTGCCCCAGTCTTCCTAAAAATGTATTTATCCAAGTACCAATTTTAAAGATTTATAGAAAAATATTCAACATATATACAAAGTGCTACAATAAAAACATTGCATGATAGATTGTATATGGTCCTGAAGTGGTATTTTCCAACTATTTGTTGTTCCACCATCAGTATATATTGCAGATGGTAATCGGTAGAAGGGATATACCTTCTCCCGATTACCATCTGCAATATATACTAAAGGGATGTCCCTGAAGGTATATCTCTTCTACAGATTACCAGCTGCAATATATACTGATGGTGGAACAGCAAGTAGTTGGTAAATACCATTTCAGGACCATAGACAATCTATCATGCAATGTTTTTATCATTGTAGCACTTTGTATATATGTTGAATATTTTTCTATAAATCTTTAAAATTGGTACTTGTATAAATACATATTTTTATAGAAATGATTTAAAACTCTATATTTTATCTTTAAATTGCCTTAAAAATCCCAATTCAGAGGTCTACTACTTTCTCCTAATCAAAGGGATGATGGCAATTACACACCTGGCAACACGAGTCATCAAATTATGCCACGAGGATTTCCGGCATCTACTAAAAAAAATGAAAAGCCTAGAAGGAATTGACTTGTTTTTTTAAATCCTCATACATGATGTTATCTTGGGTTTAGTTTATTCAGCCTGTTCAAAAGATAGCAGGTTAATTATATAGATTAAATATATTTTGCATGTCTTATAACTTTCTACCTCTCCACAGATCCAAAAATATCTCATAGGACTTAAAAACAACCTTCCTCCTATGTCACCAACAAACAAAACATGGGCACAGCCAAAATATAAATTTCTCATTCCTTTAAATCAAGAACTAATGAAGTTATTCCATCTATGGAAGGTTAGTCATTTTATGTCATCATGTCGTGTTACACTTCTTACCAAACCTAAGCAGATTTTTAGAGTGCATACTCTGATATTTGGACATGTCCCCAGTTAGTGAAAAGACTCCAATGCTAAAAATATTCTGATAGTCCTCACTCCCGTTTACAAGATCAAAATGAAAGTGCCACTCTCTCATGATGCATTCCTTCTTTATTTATTGATTGGGAAATGAATGTGGGGAGAATTAAACCATCATATGATTTTGTACACGACTGGGGATTCTGGTGCAGAATTTTAAAATACAATACAAATAGCTGGATGAAAGTCCACTGAGTCTTCAGAAAGGGGGCCTGTATAAAAAGCATTAAAGTATAACTAAAGGCAAAACTTTTTTGTCTTAATCCCTGTACACACGATCGGACATTCCGACAACAAAATCCCTCTATTTGTCCTGTTTACTGATTACACCAATCGTGAGGGAGATTCACGCTCTCTTTTTGTCCTGTTTACCCTGATTGTCAAATGTAAAAGAAAAATGCAAATTTCTGGTTACCCCTTGAACAGGAACACAGTGGAAATCTGGGGGCACTAGTTATGGTGACTTTGAAGGGATTGCCTCTCTTTTCCTGTGTCAGCTATGGGACTGGAAATGAAATCCCTCCAATGGAACCCATAGGGCAAAAAAAAAAACTGACAGGGGTTATAAGCTTCTCTTACGCTATCCAAACTGAAAAGAAAAGTTTTGCCTTAAGTTCTGCTCTAAGGATTATAACATTGTTTATAAAAACAGGGGTTGGTCAGGTGGTGCTTACAGGGCCACCCACTGTTAAAATCATGGCCCAGTCAACAGGAATCTACTGAAGTTTGAGTCATCCATGGCCAGCCTAAGCTAGACACACTTTTGCTTGCTTTTTTCATCATAGATTTATTGACAATAATTATCTTACCAGTGGCTAGCATTGTTTACTGATTTATGGTTTCAAGTGTTCAAGTGGGTCTTGGAGTATCTGAATACTTGTCTGGCACTTCTGGGCAAGGTCAATGCTAAGGGATCAGTGTGATGTGTGACAGCCCTTTCTCCCCCCCCCTCTAAAAAGTTATCCCCCAATATATCCTCTAATCGCCACCTGTTTTAACCCTGAAAATGCTTACCCACCATGCTGCAATCAGACGCATTGCACGCGGTTGCAGTGTAGTTGTGACATGGCCCCAATTACTTTAATGGGTTGTGTTTGGCGGGAATGGTGTTTTTGTCGTGGCCACAAAGCTCCTTTTTTTTGTGGCTTGTCAAGGGGCAGTAAATCATGACATAACCACCTCTGTTTACTTGCCTTGACCACATGTCTGAAAGAGCCCTTAGGCCAGGTTCATATTATTATTAAGGTGTGCTCACAACATACCTTGCACTGACACAGGTTTCCTTGATAATGGTTAATTGACAGTTAAGTGGCAGAATCCAACTTAAACTACTTCAATACAGCAGTGGTATTGCCCTTTCCAACTAATATTGCTTTTGTGTTACGAAACGGGCAAGGCTACTTTATCAAACTGATAGTTTTCTCATGCCTGTTTCTCAGCAGTGTAATGGACATCTAGTGCTAATGTCTATGTCTTATTGTTTATATTCCTCTTAGTAAGGAGAGAGTTAGTCTTACAGGATTATATATATGCGTTAACTGCTTTAAGACTGCCCACAGTACTTTTACTGCAGGCGGGTGGCACAGGCAACCTGGATCACATACATGTACGTCATTCAGCCTGCTCTGGGTTAGGGGCGTGCAGCACGCTGCTGCCATGGCTACTGTGTCCACTAGACACAGTGGTTTGTGGATGCCGCCACCCGTCCACATTCAGAGGCTGGGGGATTATCTGATTGCTATGCGATCACATGATCACAATGTCGTTAAATCTGTTATGAAATCATTTCATTCACAACAGCTGTAATTCTATAGTGATGCTGTGATTGGCCCACAGCTATCACATGGTACCTGGGCCAATCACAGCACCCTGTACCATGTGATTAGCTGTAGCCAATCACAGATCACTAGTAATCACAACCGTTATGATATGAATCCATTAATGACAGTTCAAAACATTGATGTTACAGTGATAATCACTATAACAGCAATCAAATTGTAAAAAAAAAAAAAATATCCCTGACCACCCCTCCAGAGTAGTACAGTGTTAATATAGTGACACTGAACAACTCTGATGAAAGTATGTAAAAAAAAAAAAAAATGTTAAAAAAAGAAAAAAATGTTTAAAAAACGAAAAAAATGTTAAAGAATAAATTAAAGAAAATCTTAAATAAAAAATTATTATTATTATTTGTTTTAACCACTTAAGGACAGAGCCTTGTTTTGAGATTTGGTGTTTACTGGTTTAAACATTTTTTTTGCTAAAAAATTACTTTTAAAACATGATATATATAATTTTCTAACACCCTAGAGAATAAAATGGTGGCCGCAATACTTTCTGTCACAGCGTATTTGCGCAGCGCTCTTACAAGCGCACTTTTTTGGAAAAAGTACACTTTTTTTAATTAAAAAATTAGACAACAGTAAAGTTAGCCCATTTTTTTTATATTGTGAAAGATGATGTTACACCAAGTAAATTGATACCCAACATATCAAGCTTCATAGTTGCGCCCGCTCGTGGAATGGCGACAAACTTTTACCCTTAAAAATCTCCATAGGCGATGTTTAAAAAATTCTACAGGTTTCATGTTTTGAGTTAGAGAGGAGCTCTAGGGCTAGAATTATTGCTCTCGCTCTAACGATCGCGGTGATATCTCAAATGTGTGGTTTGAACACTGTTTACATATGCGGGCGCTACTCACCTATGCGTTCGCTTCTGTGCGCGAGCTCGATGGGATTTTTACACTGTTCTTTTTAAAAAAAAAACGGTGCCACTTTTATTCCTATTACAAGGAACGTAAACATGTATGTAAACTTCTTAAATATGAAATCTGGGGTCAAAAAGACCTCAGATCTCATATTTACACTAAAATGCAATAAAAATAAAATAAAATATGTACAGGGGGTCCCCGAGTTACGAACTCGTTAGGGACTGGCCGCCTGTACGGAAGTCGAAAATGTTCGTAAGGCGGCCGCGCATGCGCAGACCGACAAATACGGAGATTTCCGGACATTTCCGATATTCCGTCTAATACCGCTCTGCGCGTTGCGCGGCAAATTACGGACATTTCCGGCATGCCCGGATGGCCGAAAGACGGCGAAAACGAGCGAAAAATGGCGGAGGGTCCCCGCAGCGCCCTGTTCGTAAGTAGGGGTTGTTCGTAGGTCGGGCGTTCGTAAGTCGTGGACCCCCTGTAATTTGAAAAAACAATTGTAAACATCCCTTGTAATAGAAAAAAAAGCATGACAGGACCTCCTAAATATGAGATCTGGGGTCAAGTGACGGTTGAGAGTACACTAAGTGACGGTTCACACTTGTGCGATGCGAGAACCCTGCGAATCTATTGCGGGTTCCCGCATCGCATCTGACTCGCACGGCAGTTAACACTGCCATATGCAAACTGCTGGGGAGGGTCATTATATGTTAATGACACCCCCATTTCAGCTTGCGTATCGCACTGCGAACTGACAGTTCGGACATGAATCGGATCGCATATGTGTGAACACACATGCGATCCGATTCTGGTCCGAACAGAAAGAAGGGGCCTGTACATGTTTGGTTACTATCTGTATGGCTGAAATCGTACTGCACAGACATCGCATGAAATGTGAACAGCAGTGCGCTGCGAATTACATGTAATGTCTGGCATCGCACAAGTGGGAACCGGCACTCAAATGCAATAAAAATTAAATAAAATATGTAATTTGAAAAAACAATAAAAAAAAAAGTCCCTTTAAGAGCTATGGGCGGAAGTGACGTTTTGAGGTCGCTTCCGCCCTGCAATGGTATGGAACTAAGCTCCATACCTCACACGGAGAAGGATCCAACCGCCTCCGCCGCTGCCGGCGGCTGCACCGAAGCGTGGCGGGAGGGGGGCCTCTCCCGCCACAGATAAAAGTGATCTTGCAGCGAATCTGCCGCAGAGACCACTTTTATCTGAAAGCCGCCCGCTCTTGAAGAGGATCCCGGGGTTATGGTAGCTAGCTGTTGCCATAACAAAGAAATTCCTTTTTCAAACAGCCAACGTATAATGACGGCGGGCGGTCGGCAAGTGGTTAACATACTGTCACAAAGTCAATATTCCTGATCACTGCCACATCAGTGATGTGATGATGCTGTACTGCACTGTTAACAGTATGTGAAAAAAAAGTGAAAAAAATGTCTTCAAAAAATTAACCATGCCTCTTGCTAAATACCCTGGACTGTCTACTTTCCAAAAAGAGGTCTTGGGTGGGGGGGTGTATTTGTCTTGTCCAGGCTTTTTAAGGACCTCAAGAAATTTGGATTGATCAGTTTTCAAATATATATACACCATAGTTTGTAGACGCTGTAACTTTCACACAAACCAATTAATATACACTTATTGGGATTTTTTTTAAACAAAGACTTGTAACAAAATACATTTTGCCCCAAATTTATTTTTAAAAAAATATTTTATTTGATATGTTTTATAACAGAGTAGAAAGTATTTGTTTTCAAAATTGTCAGTCTTTTTTCACTTATATAGCCAAAAAAACAGTGGTGATCAAATACCACCAAAAGAACTTTCTATTTGTGTGAAAAAAATCATATATGAGCAGGGCCCTCTGATTCCTCCTGTTTGGCATTGGATTGTAATTGTACTGTCTGCCCTAACATTGTAAGGTGCTGCGCAAACTGTTGGCACTATATAAATCTTGTATAATAATAATAATATAAATGTAGTTTGTGTACAGTGTTGCATGACCGTGCAATTGCCAGTTAAAGTAGTGCAGTGCTGAATAGCAAAAAATGGCCTGGTCATAAAGGGGATAAAATCTTCCAGAGGTCAAGTGGTTAAAAAATGAATGGTTGGTAATTACAATTTTTACAGGCTTTAAAATAGATCTAGTACAACATGCCAAATACTGTATATTCAGAAGTGAGTAAAACATTATCTTCCTTTTTATTTTTGTATAGTGTAAGAAATTTATGCAATCATTAACCCCGCAACGCAAAGCTGCCCTTGAAGTTAAATTAAGTGCCAGTGAACTATTTCGTGGTAAAAAGAAAACTTACCCAGCAAGGTTAGTATTATCATCTGTGTAGTAATAAGACAGCTAAAATGGAAAATTTATATCAAATACTTACCGTAATTTTCCTTTCCTGATGGACTCCATGGCAGCCTACGTATGGGTTAATCCCGCCTCTCCTACCTCATAGGACCCCACTCCCATAAATCTTTGCTCCTAGCCAGGTACCGTGTTCCATAACTTAGCCTACTCCAGCAATGGGAGGGAACTCCTGCTGCCATGGAGTCCATCAGGAAAGGAAAATTACGGTAAGTATTTGATATAAATTTTCCATTTTCCTGACAGACTCCATGGCAGCCTACGTATGGGAAATAACTAGCCATACACTCCCGGGTGGGAAATATTGCTGGTTCAAAGAAAAAAGGTTTAATTGGCACCGTCAACAGATAAGACATTCAAACCAAAATTAACTGAGGAAAGAGCCGCTGGCTCAACACAATAGTGTGTCATAAATGTATTTATCGATGACCACGAGGCCGCTTTGCAAATCACTTCTGCCGACACGTGACGGGAAGCTGCCCAAGACGTTGAGACACTCCTAGTTGAGTGAGCCGTCACTGCCTCCGGAGGAACCAGACCCTTAGCCGTATACGCCCTTTGAATAGCCTGGACGATCCAGGTTGAGATGGATCTGGAGGAAGCACGTAATCCTCTGTTCTTCCCTTGGAAGTAGATGAAAAGGTAATCCGATTTCCGGAAGGGAGCCGTTGCTTCCAGATAGACTCTTAGGATTTCTCCGACATCTAGAGGATGGATACTAGAATCATCAGATGAATGGAATGTTGGGAGAACTATTTCTTGATTCTCATGAAAGACGGACGTCACTTTGGGATTTGATCCCAACATAGGGATCAAGACCACCCTATCAGGAAAAAAGGTGATAAACGGTTCTTTGAAACCCAGAGAGCTGATCTCAGATACCCTCTTGGCAGATGTTATGGCCACCAGGAACACCGTCTTGAGAAAAAGATCTTTGATGGACAATTGATCCGTTTGTTGAAAATCTTCTCCTGAAAAGAAGTCCAAAACGAGGGGAAGATCCCACTTGGCAAATCTTGGCCTCCTTTGAGGTCTAAGTCTTGTTGCACCTTTAAAGAATTGCCTGACGAGAGGATGTTTTGCCCAAGCAATGCCTGTGAATGCAGAAATTGCAGAGACCTGAACTCTAAGAGAGCTAACAGCCAAGGGCAACTCCAGGCCTGTCTGCAGGAAACTCAGAATGTCCGATATTCTTGGGTCCTTAAATGAACCTCCAACAGTAGGGATGAAACTCACGAATCTTGCCCAGATTCTTTGGTACACTCTATTAGTACCCGCTCTCCTGGCACTCATCAAGGTTTCAATTGCTGTGTCAGGACACCCTAAGGCCGTCAACCTTTCCCTTTCAACCACCAGACCATCAGGTGGAGATGGGATGGACATGGGTGAAGCGATGCTCCTTGTAGCAGGAGATCTGGCCTGGGAGGAAGAGGGACTGGGTCCCGACAACTGAGCTGCGTCAGGAGAGGAAACCATGGCCTGTTGGGCCAATATGGAATTACCGCTATTACTTCGGCTTCCTCCCAGCGGAGTCTTGACAGAAAACGGAGAATGACCGGTACTGGGGGAAAGGCATACGCCTTGAGAAACCTCCACCGGTCCGTCAACGCATCTATCCCATAAGCTTGGGGACAACGATTCCTCGTGTAATACTTCTCGAGTTTCGCATTGCAGGGTGGTGCAAAGAGGTCCACTTCCGGTGTTACTCCTAGAGACAGAATCCAATTGAACACTTCTATGTGGAGGGACCACTCGTTGTTGTCCAACGCTACTCTTGAGAGGAAGTCCGCCTGGACATTCTGGACTCCGGGGAGGTAAACAGCCGTTAGATTCGACAAATTCGCCTGGGCCCAAACCATAATCGGACTGACCTCCTCTAGTAGATCTAGACTGCGTGTACCCCCTTGTCTCTTGATGTAGGCTACCGCGGTCGTGTTGTCCAACCTCATCAGAACTGAAGCTCCTAAAATCAGGTGACGGAAGGCTTGAAGAGCTTGAAAGGCAGCTCGGAGTTCCAAGACATTTGACACTATCCCTTGAGATGGGAAGTCCCATTTCCCTTGGGCTACTTCTGAAAGACAGAGGGCTCCCCAGCCGCTGTTGCTGGCATCCGTCGTCACCACAATCCAGGAGATTGGTGCAATAGAGTGGCACTTGAGGAGATTCTCCTGATGAAGCCACCATGGAAGACACTCCCTCATGGACGGGGTCACTCTGACAAAGTGATCTTGTGACTCTGGGATCCATTGCTGAAGAAAACCCTTTTGGAAGGGTCGCATTCTCCACTGTGCCCATTTTACCATGGGAGCTGTGGCCACCATGGTGCCGATAACTCTGAGGCAATATGATGCCCTGAGGCGAGGACATGCCAGGGCGAGCCGAATCCTGTCTTGAATTACCGGGATCTTCTCCATGGGTAAGGAAATGGTACTCTTTACCGTGTCGAACTGCGCCCCTAGGAATATCAGGGACTGGGTCGGATCCAACTGACTCTTCTCCCTGTTCAACAACCAGCCGAACTCCGTCAAGACCGAGATGACTTGGTCCCGATGTAAACAAAGCTGGTCTCTGTCCTGCGAGAGCAGGAGTAGATCGTCCAGGTAGTGGTGTAACCGGACACCTTTGACCCTGATTAGGGCTACCACTGCCAGTAATACTTTTGAGAACACTCGAGGCGATGTTGTCAGCCCGAAAGGAAGACAGGTGAACTGGAGATGTCTCTGCTCCACTGCGAACCTGAGATATTGCTGAAAATTCCTCGCGATTGGCACATGAAAATATGCGTCCTTCAAGTCCACTGAGACCATCCAATCGCCTGGCTGAATTGTTTGACTTATGGTCAAGAGAGTCTCCATCTTGAATCTTTCCTTCTGGATGAAGGAATTCAAATATGTTAGGTCGATGACTGGCCTCCATGACCCGTTCTTTTTGAGAACCATGAAGAGGGGGGAATATACCCCCTGAAATTTTTCCTCCACTGGTACCGGAATGACGGCCCCTTGAGATATCAGGGAGTCTGTGTAGGATAAGAGAATTTCTTTCTTCTCTTCCGATCTCGGTAGAACTGTGGGAATGAAGCGGTGTGTGGGTGGGTTGGTGAAAGTCCAGGTGTGACCTGTAGAGATGGTTTTGATTGTCCAATAATCTTGGACCGAGGCTGCCCAGACGTGCTGGAAATGGAGTAACCGTGCTCCTACCCGCTCCACCTGGACAGGCTCCATATCAAAAGGACTTAGTCGCATCACGACCCCCGGAAGACGTGGCCTTTGTGGACTTCTGACCTGAAGGTTGGTTTCTTTTCCAGTTTTTTCTGAATTCCCTACCAGGTCTGTATCGCCGTGCGTCCCTAGCACGCTCCTGATCCTGTCTGGGTTGGGTTCTTCTCTGGCTCAAGAGACGACGATCCTGGGGTAGAAAACCCGACTTACCCCCAGTAGCGCGTGTGATGGCCGAGTCCAGCTTGTTCCCAAAGAGGGAAGAACCCTCAAAGGGAATCTTGCACCATGCCTGTTTGGAGGCAGGATCCGCTGCCCATGGACGTAACCATAGAGCACGTTTAGCTGTGACCGAAGATAGCATGACACGCGATACTAACCGGATAATGTCCAGGGATGCTTCCCCCAGAAAAGCCGATGCCATCCTTAATTCATGTACTGGAGAATTCCTGAGCACATCTTCGGATATACTTCCCAGGATTGCACCCACGTCATCTGTCCAGGTTTCCATGGCTTTTGACAAGGCCGCAAGAGCCAAGGCCGGCTTGCAGGCCATCCCTGCGGTGATATATACTCGTTTGAGATCAGTATCGATCTTCCTTTCCAGACCGTCTCTGAATGACACTGTGTCTTCCAGTGGAAGCGTAACATGTCTCACCAATCTCATCAGTGCAGCATCAATGAGGGGGGCTGAATCCAGGTATTTCACCTCCTCACTCCTGAATGGGTACATTTTCGCTACTTTGGTGATCAAAGAGTTCTTTCTTTCAACCTTCCCCCATTCATCAGATATGATTTCACCTAGCTCCCCCAAGAAGGGGAAATTCGGGCGCTCTTTTTTCAGATGCTTGAAATACTTTTTCTGTTTGGAGGGCATCTCTATTGGGTCTTCCCATTTCAGCGCGTCTTTAACTGCCCTGACCAGATGAGGAACCTGGGAGAAGTCGAACCCCGCTCCATATTCATCCACCTCAACCTCACTATCGGAGGATCCATTTGATGAAAAATTGTCATGAGAAGGACCTGGAACTTCAAGATCCACTACGTCCGCGGCTGAGGCTGGTGCTGAGGGAGGAATGGCTGTGTGGGCTGAATCCGTCCTATTCAGAGATTCCTGTACCACCTTTCTAACCAGTGCTTCCACCTGCTGGTCTCCCGCACCTCTCTCCCTCACAGCCTTGGAGTAGCATGCTTCACATAGGGATTTGTCCTCCGGGACATGAGCCCTACACCCCCAGCAGGCTTTTTTCTCTGAGCGACCAGAATGGCGGTGGGAATCACGTTTAGATCCGGACCTTGACCTATCCGTATGATGTCTAGAAGAAGACTTTGATTTTGATTGGTCACGCTGTGACCTAGATTTTTCTTCACGTGCTACTGAATGATGATCGGACCTAGAAGGGCTGAGGAAACAACAGGAAAGAAATATACTTTATAATTCCCCAATCCTCAAAAACCCATGCAAAACAGGCAGAGGGAAAAAAATATTCCGTCCTACCTGCGGCATAAGGGCTGACCACTAGGCGGCGACGACACATCCATGGCAACAGAACAGCAGAGACTGCAGGTGAAATATAGACCATAAACATTCAAGAACAGTATAACCAGAGAAACTCATAGCATATGAATAGAAAGCACCCAGCCTACCTTCCACAAGTATTGTCAGTACAAGAACCGGCGTCTGCAGTGTCTGTATGAAGCCAGGGCATAGCTGTATCTGACAGCTATTTGAATTTGCCGCCTGGATGACGTCACGGCGCTCCGAACGTCGTCGCACGCCGCCCCCCGACGTCCGCGCGCATGCGCGGCCACCGCTGACCCGTCGAACCGCGCAGGCGCAAACCAAGCCTCGATCTGGATCGAGGCCGTGCGCACGCGCAGTAGGAACGAGCAGCGGCGGACTGGAACGCAGATGCGCTCCAGCCGCCATACCAGGAAGACAGAGACACACACATAATACACACAGGCTGCCATGGAGAAACGAATAAACATACGATACCCATCCAGCACGAAGATGATCCGACCTGACCCTCAAGCGCCTCCTAAGCGACCATGACCGGGTATCGATGGGGGGGGGGGGGAGGCCTCCTGCTAATAGCGAGGACGATTGGCCAAACTGCCGCTTGCCAGTCAATGACTGGATAGTAAGCTCTTCAGGGCACCACAACATCACCCGTATCCACCCTGCTAATAGCTGGGTAACTGGACTGCAACACCGCCATTCTTCCATCGCCAACGCAAGGGGAAACGCCAGGCCTGGATCAACTACTCCTTAAGGTAAGAACTACCTCTTTAGTCCTAAGGAGGAGGACAAAAAAGGAACACGGTACCTGGCTAGGAGCAAAGATTTATGGGAGTGGGGTCCTATGAGGTAGGAGAGGCGGGATTAACCCATACGTAGGCTGCCATGGAGTCTGTCAGGAAATTAAAAATACAAATCAATGGGTAATAGTGAAAGTATTCAAACATTATCTCTGATTTTCTTCATGTCTTTCTTCGTCATAGTGTGGCTTTAGCCTATTGCAGTATCAAGACTGACCTGTAAATAAACAGCTCCAGTCAATCTCTACTTTTTTTAGTGCTGCGAATAAGTTAGAATTTCTGTCAGGTTTTTATTGCTATCTCTGACACCAATGGGGAGATAAACCATCACTTCCTGTCCCAATGACACCAGGAATAGAAATGAGAACAGGTGTCCTGGGACAGGAAAACACAGAAACATTTAAAATCACATAGAGTTTCTAACCCTTACTAAATCTACAAAAAAAGAAATGAAATAATAAAGTTTCAGCACTGAGAATGCAGTTACCCATTGTGTTGGCAACATGAAATTGTCCAAAATGTCTTGGTATGCTGACACCTTTATGCCCCGTACACACATGATTGGACTTTCCGACAACAAAACCGTGGAGGTTTGTTCGAAGGATGTTGGCTCCAACTTGTCTTGCATACACACGGTCACACAAATGTTGGCCAACAATTACGAACGTGGGAACGTGGTTACGTACAAGCCGAGAAAAAGGAAGTTCAATAGCCAGTGCAGCTCCTTCTGCTTGATTCCAAGCATGTGTGAACTTTTGTGCGTCGGACTTGTGTACACACAATCGGAAATTTCAGCAACAAAGTTTTGTTGGCGGAAAATTTGAGAACCTGTTAACCAACATTTGTTGGCGGAAAGTCCGACAATAAATGTTCGATGGAGCATACACGTGGTCGGACTTTCAGCCAACAAGCTCACATCCAGCATTTGTTGTCGGAAAATCCGAACGTGTGTATGGGGCATATTGCCCCGCACACACGGTCGGAAATTCCGACGAAGAAAGTCCGATAGGATTATGTTGTCGGAAAATCCGATCGTGTGTGGGCTCTATCGGACTTTTTCGGTCGGAATTTCTAAAATTTTCCGACAACAAAATCTGATCAGACTTTTTCCGATTGTGTGTAGAGAATTCAGACGCACAAAGTGCCACGCATGCTCACAAAAAATTTGGAGACGAAAGCTATTGGCTACCGGCCTCTACGTAGTCACGTCGTACGTTATGTACGTCACCTTGTTTCAAACGATAGGATTTTCCGACAACTTTGTGCGACCGTGTGTATGCAAGACAAGTTTCGGCCAAAATCCGTCGGATAAAATCAGACGGAATTTGTGGTCGGAATGTCCGACCGTGTGTATGGGGCATAAGAGTTAAGCCTCATACACACAATCAGATTGTTGGCCAACAAAACTGTGGAATTTTTTCCTGAAGGGCGTTGGCCCAAACTTGTCTTGCATACACACGGCCACACAAATTTTGGCCAACAATTACGAAAGTAGTGACGTACTACGTTGTTTTTAAGCTCTTTAGCACCACCCTTTGGGCTCCTTCTGCTAATTTCGTGTTAGTAGAAGTTTGGTGAGTGTTGATTCGCACTTTTCATTTTGCACTTTTCTTTTTGCGCTTTTCATTTTGTGCTTTTCAATTTGTTTCTGAACGGCCGTTCGTCAACCAGCCATGTTGCGCAATCGGAGGATATAACGTGTTATTTATTATTGGCCTGGGAGTTATTGCTTTGACATTATTTTTTTGGTTGAATAATGATTTGATTTGGTATATTTTCTATATTTTTGGATGCATAGAATGCACTTTTTGGTTGTTCTATTGGCAGATAGCATGTCTAATTTTATTTGTTTTCTTTTTTTAATACACAATAAAAAAATTGTGGAGAATAATACTTGGCTATGTGTTTTACTTCAAATGACAGTTTGGGAGTAGGCAGTTACATTTTAAAAAATACAATGTAAAATTAACAAGGGACACCAACATAGTTGTATCTTTGATCTTAAAAACTACGGTACAATGGTGTTGTGGTAACTTGCTCAAATAAAAAAAAAAGCATAATAATATTATTCTTGATATCACTAGAAAAAAAAAGCCTTTGAAAATTTGTTTGCAATAACTCCATCAGTATCACCAGCAAATCAGCTTCATTATTATCCCATTGAAGAAGAAGAGAATGTGCGCTGCATTTCGAGATTTCATAATTTGCCGCCTCACGAATGTTAATTCTCCATTACGAATGCTAGTTTACAAGACCGACCGCTTCTGACTCGTCCTTGCTTCCGAGCATGCGTGTTTGTACTTTGGACTTTTGTCCGACGGACTTGTGTACACACGATCGGAAAATCCGACAACAGACATTTGTCCGCGGAAAATTTATAAACCTGCCATCCAACATTTGTCCGTGGAAAGTTGGCCAACATTTGTCTGATGCAGCATACACACGGTCGGATTTTCCACCAACAGCCTGACATCACACATTTCCCCTCGGAAAATCCAATCGTGTGTACGAGGCTTGAGGGGCCAAGCCCAACCCCTGAAAAAAAAACCACACCATAATCCCCCCTTCACCAAATGATTTAGACCAGTGCACAAAGCAAGGTCCATAAAGACATGGATGAGCGGGTTTGGGGTGGATGAACTTGACTGGCCTGGATTTTTTTTTATATATTTATGAATTTATGTTATTCTGATTAAGGAGTGGAGCAACACCTATACATATTTTGGGGCCGATTTTTCATTATTTTCACTTGCAGCTTAGGTTTGAGTGATTTGTGCACAGAATTTTTCTTTTTACACATAGTTACCCATTAATACCACTCAACTCATGAAAGCCATACATTAATTAATTTTCTTTCTCTTAACCGCAGGTCGAAGGAATAAAAATTACTTGATTCTCCCATCAACAAAATCAGTGTTGATGTGGAAATCCCTCCCGCAGCGCTATTGTGTTCTGCCAGCCGGGAGCCTTCCCCCATGGCAGATTACAATGATCACTGTTGGTGGCTATAGTCACTGGCAGTGTTCACACAAATTAAATCCAACAGGCTGGTTGTATTGAAGTCGATTGATGGATCGACTTCAGTACAACCAGCCTTCCCATTCATGAATCGAAATTCGGCTGGTTCTTGCTGAACCAGCCAAAGATCAATCTGTCTATGGTTGGCCTTAGTCAAATGCCAAAATACTAAAACCTTTCCAAGGTCCACCAAAGCAACCGCTACCCTTCTCATATGTATACAAAGTCTTATTTACTTTGCTATGCTTTGTTTGGGTCAATAATGAATGTCTTTTCTGGTCAATTAGCAGTAATGAATGTTTTATGGACTCCAAGACCATAGTGCCCCAAAAGTTTTTGAACTAAAGACCCAAACACATTGTCATTATGTAGCAAGTAATACATTTCATTCTTACCAAATCACCAATGTTCTGCTACAAATCAATCTAATTCCTTTCTTTTTTTTTTATTATTATAATTTTTTTTCTTCCTAGTGTTCCAAAACCATTCCAGGGAGATTATGTGGGTATACAGAATAATCCCAAACTTCAGAAGCTGGCTACAACTGTTCCTGGAAAATTCGAAGCAGCTGCCAATGTCCAAAGGATCAGTAAAACTGATGGCAAGGTATATCTTGTTTATTTTTACCGAGTTGGTACTGAGTTGGTCAGTAGATTTCCTTCCTGCTAATTCCCACATTTAGCATACATTTAGTAATATATTTATGATGGATACAATACATTGAAAATAGGCTGTTAATAAAATTACTACAGAGGAGGTGAAACGGATTATACAAAAAATAGCTAAAAAGAATTAACAGTGGCTGAGTAGTTGGCATTTAACAGTTCATATTCCCATCGCACACGTTAGTGGAATGAGCTCTCAAAATCATTGGGTGCTACAGAGACCCCCAGCTGGATACTGGAGCATACACAACATAACGTAAATATTCGCTGGCACACCACAGGCCTTCGATTACAGCCAAACGTTTTTTTATTGAAGAAATATCACATCACAAACCATGTAGTGCAACGTTTTGGATCACTACATGGTAGTGCTCCTTGCAGGACCACTTTGACAGACATGTGATGATGCCAGGTGTGCTGGCAAATATTTGCGTTGAGTAATTGGCATGTCTGCCTTGAAGCACTTGAGTCTTCAAATTCTGTCCAGGACACTATCTGTATGGAGTGTACATGCTCTCCCTGTGCTTGTGTGAGTTTCCTCCCACATCCCAAAGACATGCTAGTAGGTTAACTGGCCCCTGTCTAAATTGGCCCCAGTATGTGTTTGCATGTGTTTATGCATTTGAGATAGGGACCTTCGATTGTAAGCTGCTTGAGGGCAGGGGCTGATGTAAATGTTCAGTATATAAAGTATTGCATACATGGTCAGCGCTATACAAATGCCTGTAATAAATAAATCACTTTTAGGTCATGTGCTAGACTGCATTCTGTATTAGCCAAAATTTTTTTTCTTTAACCACTTCCTGACCGTGCTTCAACGAAAAGATGGCTACAGAACGGTCGTCCAGTTCTGGGAGGGCATCTATGGACATCCTCCCAGAACCACGACCCCCCCACTCGCCCCCTGTGGCATGCTCTGTGATCGCTGCGTCCTTTGGATAACAGATCAGGGTACATGACAGTGTCCTTTTAGTATGTGATCAGCTTTGTCCAATCACAAACTTGCTGGTCATTGGCATTCCTTTCCCCATGCGCTGTCACGGCGTGAGCGGAGGAGAGCCGGGAATCGGCAAGTGTGACATGGGCCATTTACACTGATAATCAACACACTGGTCATTTGTGTCCTGATTATCAGTGCAGCCCCAACAGTGCCCAGTGCCCATCAGTGCTACCAATCAGTACCATCAGCGCTGCCTATCAGTGCCCATCAGTGCTGCCTGTCAATGCCCATCAGTGCCTCCTCATCAGTGCCCATCAGGGCTGCCCATAAGTGCCACATATTAGTGCAGCCTAATCATTGCCTCCTCATCAGTGCCCACCAGTTGAGCTTATCAGTGCCCATCTGTACAATCTAATCAGCGCCCATCAATGAAGGAGAAAAATTACTTATTTGCAAAATATTATAACAAAAACTAAGAAAAACATTTTAGGCATCAGACAGCGGGCAGCAGGCAGCAGGCATTGTGCAGTGGCTCCTGTGTCCTTCCTCCATCGGTTGTGCATCTCCTCCCCTCCCCCTAGGCATCCAATAGGATCACCTGTCCTTTCAGCCAATCGGGTGTAGGGTCTCAGATCCACTTCCTGATTGGCTGGGAGGAGGATCAGTGTTACAATAGTGAATATTCATTTGCTATTGTAACACACCTGGGTGGGCTCCGAGCGCATTCTCTGCGCCCCGAGCCCACCCCATTTTGAAGCCTATTGGAGCCTCTGGCTTTAATCAGTGCTTCAAAAAAAACACCCCCGTATTGGAATTTATTGGTCCGGCGCCCTGCAAGGGGCCGGACGCATGGATCTGGGGGCGGTGGCATGGACAGGGAGGGCGGCGCCCATGCGCCCTTAATGGACAGGCCGCCCCTGCTCTGATTTGAGTTGTGCTTCTGAAGATTTACTTTGTGCATCATTCTCAATCACTGGAACGTTATCAGTGCTTGAATAGATAATACTGTAAATGTGTTATTCAGGATTAAAGAGACTGTTCATTGTGGATGACCATTTAAAGCTAGGAATGGATAGTTAAAATGTTCTCAATGAAAATATGTTTTTAGTAGGTAAATGGTTTATTACGCAGAAAATGTTGTTTACCAAGCATGGTATAGCAGTACAAAGAGAATCTTTGTATAATATACTGACCTTTTCAGACCACTAAAATCTCTCAGGCTTGGATAGCTGTTGGTGGATTAAAGCGGAAGTAAACCCATCAGTTTCAAAGAGCAGTTACATTCCCGGCATGCCGGGAATGCTAGCTGTCACATTGATTGTGCTCTCAACCAAACTGTCAAACCATCCAATGGCTGGTGTCATAACTGATCACATGTGCAGCATCATGGCAGTTGAAGATTAAACGGAGGCCAAGATGGCAGCTTCCTTGACTGAAAATGATAGAAGGGTTTACTTCCACTTTAAATCACACAGTGGCTCTGATATCTTTTAGGGACTACAGTTGTGGGACCATCCTGCTGGAGTTCCTAGCTCTATCCCAGTTTCTTCCTCCTCATTTATCAGGAGGAGTCTCATGTTGGTTGACCTGGGAACTGTGGTGTGGGGCAGAAATTCTCTAGAGATGCATAGAAGCAGATTGCCAATTCAACTTGCTTGTATCTATCCAAAACGAAAACATCACATTTGGGTAGATGGCTCCTTTAACTATGACAACCTAATAAATGTCTTTTTTTTTATTACAGGGAACGCCCACACTACTTTTTCTTACAAAAAGTCACTTAGCTCTTGCGGATGCTAAAGGACAAGTGAAGTCATTAGTGAAGTTGAATGAGATTGCCAATGTTTCTGTTACCAGGTTCAGTGATGGAATCTTTTTTATTAAGCTTGCTCAGGTATTATTCTATTTTATCAAAACCACTTGCTAGACTTTTTGGCCTCCAAACTCTCATTTGTCAAGTTGCATATTGCTTACATTATTTCCATCCATATTTGTGTCAAACAATCACATCATGTAGCTTCTACTAACTGGGGATGAATTTTGGCATCCTCTTAACTCATCCCTGTCAAAATATCAAAATTGCACTTTTTTTTTACTTTAATCAGCTGCTGGCCTGGTCATTACCCACACGAAAACAAAGGGGTGGGGTGCTGATGACATCAACGCCCTTATATGCAGACATATGCCTATATTTAACCACTGATATTCACTATATATGGGCACATGTCCATACAAGGGCACTAATGTCACCAGCATCCAACCCCTTTGTTTTTGTGTGCCGCAGAGTGGGGATGACCAGACCGGCAATTGACTGGAGTAAAATAAAAAAACATGTTCAGAGAATGTCCGAGATCATCTCTACTCCTAAAATTGTATCTCTGTATTTTAAAAAAATTGCTGTGATGTCACCCACACCACACACAGGGTGCTATTTATGGGTATTTGAAAATAGCCACGACCTACCACCTTTTCCCATTATTTTTCCCCATCTTTTCTCTCTGTACCTCCCTGATCTTGATTTACTGGTAAAGGTATCTACTGGCATGGGCAGTCCCTAATCAATCTGGCTTCCCCCTTTCCCTTCAGGAGAGACTTCATTGATATTTGCATACCGGTGTTCTGCTTTACCCTGTGTGTTTCTAGCACTGGTTTACACGTGGCTTTGTTTTTGATTCTTTTTGTGTATTTTCAACTGCAGTTTTTACTTGCATCCCTGTTGCTTTTCAAAGGCGATGTCTACCTTTTAGTTTCTGCATCTCATGTGGTTTTTCTTGGCTATTTACGTCTGTACAATATGCTTACAGCCGATAAAACTTTTGTTAAAGAAAATAGCCATAACCATTTTTCCTGCTTAGATTTGGAAAGAGATGGAGAATATTACTCTGAAAAGAGTCTTAAAATGGCCTGTTTTGCGAAAACCAACTATTCACATTGAATGCAGTAGTTGAAACTTAGTATCTTTGAATAATGAGCACAGAACTTTTTATCATGGAACCCACTTTCCTTTATCAAGCAGTGCTTATTTAAAGAAAATTTGTTAAAGAGGAGCTCCAGACTCTTACGTGCAAATCAAAAGTCAGTAGCTACAAAAACTGTAGCTGCTGACTTTTAATAAACAGCCACTCGCCTGTTCCAGGATCCAGCGGTGTGCTCACCCCAGCTGTTTTCTCCCTGTGACCTCTCTCACCAGCATCTTTACTATGGGCACCCGTCTGTGACAGCTTGCGGCTTCACAGCCAGGTGCCCACTGTGCATGCGTGAGCGGTGCGGCACTCTGTGACTGGTCCCGCAGTTTTCTGGGACCTGTCATGTGTCCCAGAAGACTTTGGGAGGGAGAAGAGGAAGGAGAACTTCTGAAAGCCTAGGCGATCGGAGCGGAAGTGGGAGTGGATACCTATCAAAATCGGGTACCTGCTTCCCCCCTCCTCAGAAGCTCCATTTCAAAAACAGGAGCGGGGGAGGAGGCCTTAAAGCAGAACTTCCCCTTTTGGGTGGTGCTCCGCTTTGACTAAAGCCTAGTTTTTATTGTCAAATCCCAACAAGGACACTACCTGCCTGGAGATTGTATGTGCTCTTGGTGCTTGCGTGGGTTTCCTCCATGTATTCCACCCACAATCCAAAGACATGGTGGGTTAACTGTATCCTGTTCTAAATCATCATAGTATGTTTATATATGCAAATGAGTTTGGAGCCTTAGATTGCAAGCTCTACGAGGACAGGGACTAATGTGAATGTACAATATATTGTATAAGTAAAGCACTATATTAATTGTGAGCGCTATATAAAGACCTGTAATATATAATTCTAGAATTACATACAGCAAGCCCCAATACACAATTCTATCACATAGACTAATCAAACTATTTAAATTAAAGAAACGTTTTTCTTTTTACTGGAAAAGTATGCATTGACACATATATTGACTAATGTTTTTTTTCATACACATACTAATAGACAGGCCAATGGAGGTGCATTATTGTTGCATCCGGCAGATGGAAGAAAAAGCATGTTAAAGGGGACCTAAAAATTTGAAGCTGTGCCTCAAATAGGCAAGCAAAGAACAAAGAAGGGGAGGCTGGGGTCTGTTGGTAATGCATTATGCTTGAATGCAACAGAGCCTGATAAAATGTATTGAAGAATAAACAGGATCCAGTGGATGTACATATTTCATTTACTGTCAGTAACACAGTGCCTTGGATGATCTCACACAGCAGGTATACAACTATAAGATTGTAAGCAGTAATTGCCCAAGCACTTACTTGTTCAGGGTACTGCTTAAGCACAATTAACATTTTCACATTACCCATGGAATAAAAAAATCTTCACTGGTTTTAATTTTTTGCATTATTAGAAAGTCCACATTTTAGGTTTTAATTACTTTGTATGCTTGCATTAACTCTAATGCCTACAGTAGTAGTTCATTTTGTGACTGCATTTGTAAAATGACTCTCTGTGTTGCAGACTGCCACGCCAGGTGGGAAGGGAGGAAATGACATCCTATTAACCAGTGAGCATGTAATAGAAATCACGTCTAGACTTTACCAAGCAGTACTGGAAATGACACAAAAGAAGCTGAACCTGCAGATTACTGATCAGTATGTCTTACAGATAATGTATTTTGTATATATGAGTCCTACACATCCATAAATGTCATATTATAATTGCCAAAGAAGGAGTCAGTCAGTCTGGCAACATATGTTAAGATGCCAGAGGGCCATCTAATAACTTTTGTTATAGGACAGCGATGGCGAACCTATGGCACGTGTGCCACAGCTGGCACGCCAAGCCCTCTCTGTGGGCACACCAGGGGAATCACCCAGCCAGGAAGTCACTTGCACTGACGGTGCAGGCACGGAGGAGCCGGCTCCCTTCCTTGCATCAGTGACGTCAGCAGGGGGGTGGGCAGCCAGTCATCTTGTCCCATGTGCGATGTTTAGGGGGGTGTAAAATTCTTTCTCCACTGTCCTGATTGTGCAGCTCATTGCCTCCCCCGGACCCCTACACTTACGGTAAGGCATTCGGGCATTCCTTTCTGCAGGCACCCTATTCCAGGACGACTTTGGTTCAGTCTGTCCCTCTGGTGCAGCCTGTCGGGGGGGTTCGGTGCTCGGAGTCGGAGCAGATCAGTCATGGCCATTGGGAGAGGTGCAGTGGCTGCTAGCTGATCTCCCAGCGGCAGGTATATCAAGGAGCGGCTGGATGGCGGGGATTCCTACAATACTGCCTGGGGAGAGCTGGACGATGAGGCCATGGAAAGTTGTTTAATTCTGTGTTGACACTTTGAAAGAAATAAGTTGGTTTTGCGTCGCGGTTCGGGCACTCGGGCTCAAAAAGGTTCACCATCACTGTTATAGGATATTGTTAAAGGGAAAGTATAACTCCAAAGACATGCTAGTAGGTTAATTGGCTTCTGTCTAAAATTGGCCCCAGTATATGAATGTGAGTTAAGGACCTTAGATTGTAAGCTCCTTGAGGGTAGGGACTAATGTGAATGTACAATGTATATGTAAAGCGCTGCGTAAATTGGCGGTGCTATATAAGTACCTGAAATAATAATAATAATATAGCATCATTTCAGTGAGCAAATTTAATTTTTTTTTTTTAAAAGAGTACTTTTATATAATTTATTATAATAAATATATAGATATGTAAATTAGTCACTAGAGGGATCTTTCGGCAGCTTAATGCAATAACTCTTCCTCTTTGAACAGTTGACATAAGGGAGTGGATTTTTTTCAAAGTACCAGGTACTGTGAGGATCAGTAAACCACAATCTTTATGTAGCACTGACAAGTAGTTAAATAGTTTGTAAGGTTAAAAAAAAGACACAAGTCCATCCAGTTCAACCTACTGTATGTGTGTGTATGCATGTCTGATTTTTATTTTCTAACAATTCCCATAGTCCTGTATATTCTGTTTCCTGAGGAAGACATCTAAAAGTTTTTTGAAGTTGTTGACACTCTCAGCTCAGTACCAATTCCTGGGGGAGAACCCTTTGCTCTAACCTCAAATCGTGACCATGTGTCCTCTTTAGGGACCTTAGAGTAAACATTTTATGACAGTTATTGGAGTCACCTTTGATATATTTGTACATTGTAATCATATCCGCATTTAAGCGTCTATTCTCCAGAACAGTGGTGTAAGTAGAACCTGCAGGGCCCCGTTCTCCATTTCCACTTTTCATTGTGGGAAACTTTAGTACTATATAGCTATAGTATAGCTTCTATTATCTCCCTGTAACACCGGAAGATTACCGATGCACTATGAGGAGGGGGTAGAGGAGATTTGACAATTTCCAGTAAGGCCGGTTTTACACTGGGGCGGTGGGGGCGGCGGCGGTAAAGCAGCGCTATATTTAGCGCTGCTTTACCGTTGTTTTACCCGCGGTATTTGGGTAAAACCACCCCGCTAGCGGCCAAAAAAGGGTCAAACCCCCCGCAAAGCGCCGCTGCAGCAGCGCTTTGCCGGCGGTATTACTGCGGTGTCCCATTGATTTCAATGGGTAGGAGCAGTATAGGAGCAGTGAATACATCGCTCCTTCACCGCTCCAAAGATGCTGCTAGCAGGACTTTTTTTGAACCGTCCTGCTAGCGCACCACTCCAGTGTGAAAGCCCTCCGGCTTTCACACTGGAGTTAAAGGACCCGCTTTTTTCAGGCGCATTACAGGCGCTATTTTTAGCGCCTGAAAAACGCTTAGGTGTGAAAGGGGCCTAAGAGAACAACCACCAACACAAGGGACACATCTCATTCATTGTAAGCACCATACCTTGTGTTAATTTAAACAAATAGCTAAGCTTAGGCTTACAGGCTTAAAATAATGTAAAGTGCCACAACCCTCAACAGCCATTTCAGTGTCCTATGCATAGGAAGAAAATATAAAATGTGAGAGGTTACGATGGATTACTGCACGTTGTACTTCTTTATTGAGTTTGCATCATAACATTTGATGGGACTGGTATGTAATTGTTGATTTATTCATTCTCTGTCTAGGTTTTCTGTGACATTCAAGAAGGACCCAGTAGCTGTTAAATTTGTTGAAACCTCAGTGCAGAATGGCAAAGGGCCAGTGTTCAAGAAGAAGGGAAGCCAAATGGTGGAAGTGTATGTGCAATGAGAATGTGTGCAGAATTTGACTTGAGAAGGTTTTACCCAAAGGAATCAATGGACTGATAACTAAAAGGTTTCTATGGTTCTGAAAAGTCATGAGTCAGAGAATTCTTGGAGAAATGAACAAAGGACAAGTCGGAGATGCAAACAAATTGTCTGCTGTTCCAGTTCAGAATTTAATGATTTGAAGGATTGCTAAACCCATCTGCAGAAATCCCTCATTTACATCTAGTTTGTCTCTTGAAACAGGTGCAACATGTACATGGCTGTCTGGATCAAAACTGGACTAATATAGTTAGGATGGTCAATTAAAAAACAGTAAAGATAATTTTTTCCAAGTGCCAACCTGCATGTTTCAAGAGACAACACAGCTGTAAGGAAGAAAGGTTTTTGTCTGGGCTGAGAAACCCTTTCAAAATACATTTTCCTACTGCACACTAATACTTTTGAACTTTGGATAATTTCATAGAAAAAAATCTTTGAACTTCTGTTAAAAAAAAAAAAAAAAAACAGAGCAAAGATTTTCATTTAACCATGTTCTTGTCACACTCTCCTGTTGTCCTCCCCAAACATAACTATATGGATTCTATTTTAACATCTTTTCTTACCACTGTGACTCACTGAGAAAATTGAGTAATGGTACCGTTAATAATGAGAAGCACAGTGAGCTTTGATTTGCTAGGTGTTAATATGTTTATAATTTAAATTTCTTTCAATCATAAAATTAAAAAGGAAATTCAGATACCAATTCAGTATGTATATGTATAAATGTCTCTCATCTTGTACTATGTTTTGCCGGGCAAGGGCAATTTCTAACCCTAATCAATGAGAAATTTCATGCACTAAATAATTATGGTCTAAGACAGTGAATATATGAAGGTTTATCAATCTTTTTATTTTATTTTATAAATGTTTTATTACAGGTTTGAACTTCACTGCACCATACAGTTGACATACATAGATACATTTATAAGCATAAAGCGCATAAAGTGCTTCTGTGTAAAAACATATCACATATGGATGTATTACCCATAAGCAGAAATTCTGTGTCACTTAAAGTTCTTTTATGACCCATGAACATTCTCCATGAGATTAAAGAATGTGTTCTCAATAAACATTGAAAGTGGTTCACCAGTGCATCCCTTATGTGGTTTCTTTCTAATATTTAAATTGGGATGCCAGTAACAGCTGATCAGTAGCATCAGGGGAGTAGAAAGTTGGTGCAAGTTTGGCGGAGTCAGAGTTGGTAAAAAAGTGTTCTAGTAAACGATGTAAAGCCAAAACATTTTTTTTTTTGTTTAGATGTGGGGAAGGGTTAAACCCCTAATAGGTTAATTAATACATTTTTTTTGTTGCTTGTGTCCCTCTGGGAAGTGTCACCTTCACTTCCTGTCCTGGATACGAAACAGCAAATAGATGAGATCTACACAAAGTAAATAGAATTCCCATCTTTGAGTTGTCAGAAGAACATATGTCCCCATTGGGGGATATACCCTCACCTCTTGCTCTGGTGACAACTCAAAATGTTTGGATACATTTTCTGTCTCAGTGACAATAGCCACCAGGACAATTAGAGGGTTGACTCTCTCCAGCGAGGACACAGATAACTGTAAACATTTGAGAAAGGGTCACTACTCCTCAATCTAAAGAAAGAAAAATCAGGGATGTACAATGAAGCATTAGAAATTAGGTATCTTGTGCAAAGAATGGTGGAAGGAGGCTATGTTTAGACATGATGTGTGTCAATTATGGCTGGATCCCCTGTGCAGCCTGTACGTTAGATGGAAGTGTGCTTGGGGAGAATACCCACCAAGGCTACAGCTGATTTGGCTCAGAGAAGCTTGCAGCACTGCAATGCTGGACTTACAGGAAGGCAGGGGTACTAGCAAAACTGACTAGCAGCACAGAGGTGCTGGATTCACAGGGAGAATTGTATTATTGGAATTTAGGGGTGATGGGATGTCCAAGGAATACAGAAGTGCAGGGGGGTCCCAGAGGAGCTGGATACTGTTGGAGTGCACAAGGAGTCTAGGATAGGCAGGATGCCCACTGGTTACAATGAGACAACCCAGCACCAACACACATACAGCCTCTAAAAGGGCAGAGGTTTAGAGTCTAAAGAGTCACCTTGTGTTCACCAGAGCTACTGAAGGTGAAGATTACCAAATTGTGTTCCTCTGACTCACTTGAACAGGCAGCTACTAGGAACTAAGGACAGGTAAGAATCCCTTGCAGCACTAAGACGCTGGGATCACAGGTCAATAGGTAGTACAACCCAAGCTGGTATGAGTGCATGGGGTATGAGTGCATGAAAACACACAGAGACACTGGGAACGGGTAGCCACACAGGATCACTAGAATTAGAAAGTGCACAGGGACACAGAGCAAAAAACAGAGGAAGAGCACATAGAGAGACACTGACGCAGGTTGCAGACTGGGGCCGGCGTTATACAGAGCAAATTTTTTCAGGAAAGAAATTCACTTGATTCCCCCATCAACACAGACAGTGTTGATGTGGGAATCCCTCCACGCAATTGTCTTCTCCCGACAGGGGGTGGGTGGAGCAAGGGAAGCTGTCCCCACTGAGAGAAGACAGTGATTATTGCTAGTGGCTATAGCAGCTGCTAGCGATAATTGCAGGTAAAACCCGGCATGCTGGTTGTACTCAAGTTGATAGATCGTACATTCAGCCTGCCCATACACAGTTCGAATCTTTGGCTTGCCTAGGAGTGCTCGGGTGATGGTAATGAATGGCAGGCTGAAATTCACGGGGGATCACATAGGCTGGGAGCTGGCAGAGGTACACAAGGGTAACAGAAGCTGTATGAAGGAATGCTCAAAGGATACAATAGGTGCAAGGATACAGATTGTAGGCAGGAAGTCACTGGAAACAAAGTTGGCCAAATAAATTATTTCCATTACAGAATGATGCAGCCACCTTGTGTGCTATAAAGGACTGTAATGGCATTAGCTACATACAGTAAGCAGAGCTTTGTTCCTGGCAGCAGTAGGAGTAACTTCCCATCTGGTGCCAGAGAGTCACGAGAAGCCTTGTAGTTGTATTAGTGAATACAAGGCTTCCCCTGATTGGCCCGAAGTGGAAAGCATGACATCATCAGCCTACCTCTCCAATTCAGCCAATCAGAGCAAGCCTTGTATTTTATGACAGAAAGGTGGAGAAGTACTCATTCATACTATTTAAAGCGAAATTAAACCTACAAGAATTTCTACTTTAAACATACCAAACTCACCATAAGAGCCACAGTCTGTGTTTCAGTACTATCCATGGTTAGAATCTACTTCCTGTGCTAGGGTGCTGGCTTAGAAATTACACAATTATGTATTTTCTGGTGACTGTTCAGTTCTTGTCTTTGTTCGCAAATCAGCCCCTGCTATAGCCTCTCAGCTTTTTTGCTACAATATTTCAGTTACAGTAGATTACTGGGGAAGGAAAGACTGAGGAAATGCTCACTCCTGCCTACCAGCTAACAAATAACATCTCAGCCTTGACAAGTTCACTTAACCACTTGCTGACAAGGCCATAGCCAAATGACGGCTACAGCGCGGTCAGAAAATTCTGAGAGGGCGTACAATGACGTCCTCCCAGAATTGCGCTTCCCACATGCCCCCTGGAGCAAGCACACAGGAGTGTCCATTCTCGCCAGGTTCTCGGGACCCGGCGCGTTACAGATCAGGGTAAAGGGCCAATCCCAGCAGCCCTTTACCATGTAATCGCTCCATCCAATGATGGAGCGATCACTGTATGGCATCATGTCCGGTTCTCTCCTCTCCTCACACTGATCGTGTGAGGAGAGGAGGGAGAAGCTGCAGCGTGAGGCTGCTTGAGGTTTTTTTATATATTCCAAGTGCCCAGCAGTGCCCCAGCACTGCCACATCTGTGTCCCAGCAGTGCACATTTGTTCCCCAGCACAGCTCTACAGTGCCCCATCAGTGCACATCTGTGCCCCAGCAGTGCTATACAGTGCCCCATCAGTGCACACCTTTTTTCCCCCAGCAGTGCTATACAGTGCCCCATCAGTGCTCTACAGTGCCACATCAGTGCACATCTGTGCCTCATCAGTGCCCAGCAGTTCTCTACATTGTCCCCTCAGTGCACATCTGTGCCTCTTCTGTGCCCCATCAGTGCCCCTAAAGTGCCCATTAGTGCCAATACAGTGCCCATCAGTAAGTGCTCATCCATGCCACCCTATCAGTGGATCTTCATCAGCGCCCGTCAGTGCCATAAAAATGTGTAAAAATTGCGTTGAAAAATGCATTTTCATTCTTTCCACATATTCCAAAAACTTGTGGAAAAAAATGACATGTTCAAAAGACTCATTATGCCTCATAGAATATATGTTGGGGTGTTTTCTTTCCAAAATTGGGTCATTTGTGGGCATTTCCATTGTCCTGGTGCACCAGGGCCTTCAAAAGTGTGATAGGTTGTCAGGAAATTATATGTGTCATTTGTGTCCCTAGAACGCCTGATGGTGATGGTGCTTCCTGCATGTTGGGCCTCTCTATGTGGCCAGGCTGTGTAAAAGTCTCACACATGTGGTATCGCCTTACTCAGCAGAGTGTATTTTGGGGTGTAGTTGTAAGTATGCATATGGCTGTGAGAGAAATAACTTGTTAATATGACAATTTTGCAAAGAATTGTGGGGAAAAATTCAAACGTGAAAAAACTCACCATGCCTCCTACTAAATACCTTGGAATGTCTACTTTCCAAAAAGGGGTAATTTTGGGAGTATTTGTACTTTCCTGGCTTGTTAGGCCCCTTTCACACTGGGGCGGTTTTCAGGCGGTACAGCCCTATAAATAGTGCCTGTATACCGCCTGAAAAAACCGGCCCCATTCACTCCAGTGTGAAAGCCGGCGGCTTTCACACTGGAGCGGTGCGCTAGCAGGATGGCAAAAAAAAATCCTGCTAGCAGCATCTTTGGAGCGGGATAGGAGCGGTGTGTTCACCGCTCCTATACCGCTCCTTCCCATTGATTTGAATGGCACACCGCGGGCAAAACGACGGCAAAGCAGCGCTAAATATAGCGCTGCTTTACCGTCACCGCGGCTCCCGCCCCAGTGTGAAAGGGGCCTTAGTGTCTCAAGAAATTTGATAGACCGTTAGTACGATGATTGATCAGGTGTGATCAATTTTCAATGATTGGCACCATAGCTTGTAGACACTATAACTTTCACAAAGACCAAATAATATCCAAGGATTTTGGTTATTTTTACCAAAGATATGTAGCAGTATACATTTTGGCCAAAATTCATGAAGAAAAATTACTAATTTGCAAAATTTTATTACAGAAACTAAGAAAAATGCATTTTTTTTACAAAATGTTTTTTATTTAGAGCGCAAAAAATAAAAAACCCAGTGGTGATTAAATACTACCTAAAGAAAGCTCTATTTCTATGGAAAAAAAAGGGACAAAAATATGGGTACAGTGTTACACAGGGGCGGGCTGGGCCAGGGGGGGCAGGGTGGAAATTTCCCCTCAGGCCACCTACCTTATCATTAAAACGGACGCGGATCTGCCTGTTACTTTTTTTTTCTCCAGGCTGTGACAGCCCGGGTTATACAGTACTAGAAGGCGGCCACCGACTGGCTGGGTAGCTGCTGCTGCGCTGCACTCTGGGAGTTGTAGTCCAGCCCCGCTCAAGTTCTTTGCGGTGGGATGAACTCAGCAGCGCAGCAAACTACAACTCATACCTCCCAGGAGTCTCAGAGGCAGCTGTCAGGGCGTGCCCCCGAAGAGACCGTGCAAGGCAAGGACCTGGCTGTGAAACAGACCCAGACGCTGACACACCCCCGGCTGACCCCCCCACATCCCATGGGCACTGATCAGGCTGTACTGATGATGGGCACTGCACTGGTGAGGCTGCATTGATGAGCAATGATCAGGCTGCACTGATGCCTGGGCACTGTCTGCACTGATCAGGCTGCACTGATGGGCACAGTCTGCACTGGCGAAGCTGCACTGATGGGCACTTTTAAAGCTGCACTGCTGATGGGCACTGCACTGGTAAAGGCTGCACTAATGGGCACTGATCAGGCTACACTAATGCCCAGGAACTGTCTGCACTGGTGAGGCTGCACTGATGCCTGGGCAATGTCTGCACTGGCAAAGCAGCACTGATGCTCACTGTCTGCACTGATGAGGCTGGATTGATGGACACTGATCAGCTACACTGATGGGCACCTATTTTTTATTTTTTTTGGTGGAAATACCACTTTAAGTATGTAAACAGTAAAAAAGGGAGGACAGACCATATTGGCCCCATAAAGAATGAGGAAGGACATCTGGTTACAAAGGATGGGGAGATGGCGATGGTTTTGAATTTATTCTTCTCAGTCTTCACGAGGGAATCGGGGGGCTTCAGTAACCAAAACTGCAGTGTTTATCCTTGTGACACATCATAGGAAGCACCCTCATGGCTAAACAGAGGACAGAATTAGAAATAGACCTGGGAAACTTAACATTAATAAATCACCGGGACCAGATGGCTTGCACCCGAGGGTACTTAGGGAACTCAGTCAAGTAATTGCCAGACCATTGTTCCTAATTTTTACTGACAGTCTACTGACTGAAATGGTACCAGCAGATTGGAGAAAAGCCAACGTAGCACCAATATTTAAAAAGAGCCCAGAATACATCCCTGGGAATTACAGACCAGTTAGCCTAACATCAATAGTATCCAAGCTCTTGGAGTAGATGCCCCCTGAAGACGTTAGACATACGAAACGTACGTCGAGGCGCTACCTGGTCACGCTTTTCCTGTTTTCATCGGTGACGCCATTTCCGGGCTCTGTGGCTTGTCCGATCGTCCTGCTGGAACGCACGCTGAAGCCGCGGCTCTGCATAGCTTTTTTGCAGTGGAGATTCCTAAAGCCAGCGAAATCCATTAAAAATAGCTTCTATCCAAGGCGAGCAACCCCAGTGCCGGGTCGGGCACCAGAGCATGTAAGGAGCCATTTGGCAGACCTGTCTTTTAATTATGTTTTAAATAAAGCAATATTACACTATATAGCATTTTTTTGCTCTTTCATATATCCCATGTGAGTCGGAGAGGTGGAGACTGACCTCAATTATATATCATCATCAAGTGAACAGGCACAATCCTGTAACAGCTCCTTTGACCTACTTTTTGATTAAAGTGGTCAAAGGGATCTGGTAAGCAGTTAAACTTATCAGCACTTTGGGTGTCGCATGCAACTAATCAGATGGTGGAGGTTTACAGTGCTTTCTGAAAAACCAGCGTTGTTTTTTCCGTGTCAAGAAACCATTATTGAATGAACTGTTGGATTATTTATATCAAGCGGTTTGCTTGATGAATGAGACCAGCCCATATATATGTGTTTGATTCCATATATTATTTCTTTCATCTGCACTGTCTGCTTATATAATTCTGTATGATGTATAGTAGATTTTTCTAGTGATTAGATGAATTATTGTGTTTTTTTAAGCTTGGTGATTGGAGTTCACTTTTATTCACAATTAGATTGTCACGCCACTCAATTATTATTTTTTTATGTTCACTATAATAGTGATCTAGTGTTCTAGTAATTGATTTTTGGTAGCAGGATTCTACCACGAATGTGATTTTTTGTGCACTTTAGATAGATGTATGTTACATATATATTTTTCTTCCTTTTAATAATAGAATTTAATAATTTTACATACCCTGGACCCACCTACAGGTATGGTTTACACTAGTTAATTAATTAGCGCCCTTGCACCACTTCTACAATAAATCACCGGGACAAGCGCCTTGAGGCGATTCAGTTCGCATTGCAGCGCTATACAAATCATTCATTCATTCATATGATGTATAGTAGATTTTTCTAGTGATTAGATGAATTATTGTGTTTTTGAGAGCTTGGTGATTGGAGTTCACTTTTATTCACAATTAGGGAACTCAGTCAAGTAATTGCCAGACCATTGTTCCTAATTTTTACTGACAGTCTACTGACTGGAATGGTACCAGCAGATTGGAGAAAAGCCAACGTAGCACCAATATTTAAAAAGAGCCCAGAATACATCCCTGGGGATTACAGACCAGTTAGCCTAACATCAATAGTATCCAAGCTCTTGGAGTAGATGCAAGATTTTAGTAATGAAAACGGTATCATTAGCAGTAATCAGCATGGATTCATGAAGAATCGTTCTTACCAAACCAATCTATTAACCTTCTATGAGGAGGTGAAAAAGGAAAACCTAGTTCTGTGAAGGCACGGTAATACCCCTCTGGATTTTATAGACAGACCAGGTGATGTAGTAATAAAAAGTATTTTATTATAAACATACAATAAAAATGCAAGTAGCAAAAAGAGATACAGTTACATGAAAAATGCGTGTGACACATATACTCTGGTTAACATTAGTATGAAACTCAGCTGTCCTGTAGACAAAGTTGGTCTGGCAAGAGCAAATACTGCAAATGACAACTGACATGTTTCAGACCTTGTAGTCCTTCTGAGGCTTATGTCATTTTTGTATAGAAAATCATGAGTATTCTAAAATGTAGATACAATAATACATTAGTAAGATAATACATTGGTATAACAATTCTATCTATGATAGTTGAACAAGGAGAGAGAGTGCTTTTTAGCCAAAACAAAAATGCACCTCCAATCGTATTTGATATCAATATAACAGCAAAAGAGACTATACCTACAAAGATGATCAAATCGCTGATAAAAGCAACCAGGGGGCCTAGGCTGGATTCCCACGGGGTAAGCACAAACCCAGGGCCTCAAAGATATGCCAGGTGGAAAAAAATGGGTATGTACAAGAAGGGCGAGGGGGCAGAGAGGCTGCAACTGTCCCAACTGCAAGGACTTCAGGCGTATGGAGTGAAAACTCCTGCCAGGATCCTGACCAAAAACAGATGAAGTCTGGATATACACTGCGGTGATTGCTGTATATAGTTCTCTGTATGTGTGTAAGAAAAAAAAAAACAGACAAAAAAGAAGTTTCAGAAGGAGAGATACCTATAGAATGTTCTAAGAATGCAAATTCATAGAGATATGCATGCTATAGGTATGCTTGTAGTGGGACCTTCACCCCAAGCTTGGATATGCAGAGTCAAGTAAAACAAACCAATGGCAGGCTCAATCTGTCAAAGTCCCTTGGCGCGATGATGCGCGGCGCAAGCCCGCCCCGGGGGGGGGTCGTGGTCGCATCCCGCGTCTTTGCACCACCGATGCGCACAGTAACACCCCGTTCTGCGCCTCCCAGTGAAGCGCAAGCCGGATTGAACCTGTCATGGAGACAGGCTCCAATGGGCAGGGATGTCCCAAGCACGGACACAGTGTCCGGACATGGGACCCCCGCGCGCGTGGGGCAGTGGGGCATGGCCCCCAATTCGCACATCCAGCCCTAAATAGGAATCTGTAGCCGAAAAGGCATATGGGGATATGAACTCATGGGTGGTGTGATGTTAATCCATGGGAAGCACACCCCCTGGTGGCTAGCAGCGGCATGCTCATCTCACAGTATCCTGCTAGACAGGTCCTAATCTGGGACAAAAAGAGAAACATATAAAACACTGGACATGGCAACCTGAAAAAAAGGCATATGGAACCACACTTGGAGCAAAGTTACATTGTTCTATATCAAAGAAACACAGTACATTAGGCACAATACAATGCAAATTAAGATAGTTTGCATATAAAGATAGAACAGATGGAATATGGAGTAAGCATATGTTCCTAAGTATCGCACATGCCACAATGCATATCAGTGAACATGCTGGCATGTGCTAACAGGGGACACAGAAGCCACATCTACAGGTCTGATTCGCAGACACCTGACTGGAATCCCTCCAAATATGGTTTAAAATTAAAAGTCTCATTGAGGCCAGGTGGTGAAGTGGCGGCCTTGAGGTGGAAAATCCACCTCAATTCACTTTGTAGAAGTCATTTATTTGAATCTCCACCCCTTGGATTATCAGGGATGTGATCCAATGCAAGAAAACGCACTTTAGAAGTGCAGTCTCCATGTACCGCACGACTATGTCTTCCAAGGGGTAGGCTAGAATTTTTTTTTGTTTATGCTAATAATATGTCTATATAGTCTTCGCCATAGTGTGAGTTTGGTTTTCCCTACATAGTAACAGCCACATTCGCACAGCAGTAGGTACACCACACCTGCAGTGCGACAATTTACAAAATGTTTGGATTTGAATTTTTCTCCGTTAAGTTAGCTTCTTTCCTAGTATCCATATACTGACAATAATTACAATTTCCACATATAAACGTCCCCGTTGGTTTAATATAATCTGGTTTTCTTGTTTTGTATTCACTGTGAACAAGTTTTTCCCGCAGGGAAGGAGCTCTTCTGAATGTAATTTGTGGTTGATCTGAAACTAAAGGTGTTAGTGTGGTATTCATACTCAATAAATGCTAATATTTGTGTAGAATTTGATTAAATTGTCTGTGTTGTTGACAGAAGAAAGTTCTATGAGGAGGTGAGTTGCCATCTAGATAAAGGAAGGCCCGTAGACGTGGTGTATCTGGATTTTGCAAAAGCATTTGACACAGTTCCCCAATAAACATTTACTGTACAAAATAAGGTCCGTCGGCATGGACCATAGGGTGAGTACATGGATTGAAAACTGGCTACAAGGGCGAGTTCAGAGGGTGGTGATAAATGGGGAATACTCGGAATGGTCAGGGGTGGGTGGTGGTGTCCCACAGGGTTCTGTGCTGGGACCAATCCTGTTTAATTTATTCATAAACGACCTGGAGGATGAGATAAACAGTTCAATCTCTGTATTTGCGGACAATACTAAGCTAAGCAGGGCAATAACTTCTCCGCAGGATGTGGAAACCTTGCAAGATGATCTGAACAAATTAATGGGGTGGGCAACTACATGACAAATGAGGTTCAATGTAGAAAAATGTAAAATAATGCATTTGGATGGCAAAAATATGAATGCAATCTATACACTAGGGGGAGAACCTCTTGCTATCAAAGCAAACAGAATATTGGCATGCATTAAAAAAGGGATTAACTCCAGGGATAAAATGATAATTCTCCCACTCTACAAGACTCTGGTCCGGCCGCACCTGGAGTATGCTGTTCAGTTCTGGGCACCAGTCCTCAGGAAGGATGTACTGGAAATGGAGCGAGTACAAAGAAGGGCAACAAAGCTAATAAAGGGTCTGGAGGATATTAGTTATGAGGAAAGGTTACGAGCACTGAACTTATTCTCTCTGGAGAAGAGACGCTTGAGAGGGAATATGATTTTAATTTACAAATACCATACTGGTGACCCCACAATAGCGATAAAACTTTTTTGCAGAAAGAGTTTAAAGCGGAGTTCCACCCAAAAGTGGAACTTCCGCTTATCTGTCTCCTCTCCCCCTCCGGTGCCACAATTGGCACCTTTTGGGGGGGAGGGGGGACAGGATACCTGTCTTTGACAGATATCCTGTTCCCACTTCCGGGAGTCCAGGCTGCAGCCCGTGACATCACTGCGGGGCTCCCTCCTCCTCCCTCCTCCTCTCCCTGTCCCCGGGCCAGTAGGAAAGAGGAGCGGGGCCTTGAGCATGCGCAGTAGGGCTCCCAGCGTGAAGCCGTAAGGCTACACTGCCGGGTACCCTTACCCGCAATGGCGGCGGCAGCACCCGACAGCTGATGGAAACATCAGCTGTGGTGCCAAAATCGCCGGACTCCAGGACAGGTAAGTGTCCAATTGTTAAAAGCCAGCAGCTGCAGTATGTGTAGCTGCTGGCTTTTCATTTTTTGGGGGCGGAACACTGCTTTAATAACACACGTGGCCAATTAGTAAAATTAGAAGAAAAGAGTTAAACCTCTTTTCTTCTAATTTTAATAATTGATTTTAATAACTACGTAGAGGGTTCTTTACTGTAAGAGCGGCAAGGGTGTGGAATTCCCTTCCACAGGCGGTGGTCTCAGCGGGGAGCATCGATCGTTTTTTGAAACTATTCGATAAGCACCTGCACGACTGCAACATACAGGGATATATGTAATACTGACATATAATCACTCACATAGGTTGGACTTGATGGACTTGTGTCTTTTTTCAACCTCACCTACTATGTAACTATGTAACTACTATGTAATGTTTGGTTGTGATTTCTGGGGTGAGCCCGTCCTGCATTAAAAGCCCCAAGAAGTGTATGTTTGAGCTTAGCCAAAGATACAATGGTTGGATCATTCCCAGTCAACATACTATCATCTGACATCTGAGCCTCATACTTAACCACCTTAAGACCAGCCTCGTTTTGGATTTTAGGTGTTTACATGTTTAAAACAGGTTTTTTTGCTAGAAAAAAACTTAGAACCCCCAAACATTATATATATATTTTTTTCTAACACCCTAGAGAATAAAATGGCGGTTGTTGCAATACTTTTTTTCACACCGTATTTGCGCAGCGGTCTTACAAGCGCACTTTTTTGGGAAAAAATTCACTTTTTTGAATAAAAAAATAAGACAACAGTAAAGTTAGTCCAATTTTTTTATATATTGTGAAAGATAATGTTACGCCGAGTAAATTGATACCTAACATGTCACGCTTCAAAATTGCGCCCGCTCGTGGAATGGCATCAAACTTTTACCCTCAAAAATCTCCATAGGCGATGTTTAAAAAATTCTACAGGTTGCATATTTTGCGTTACAGAGGAGGTCTAGGGCTATAATTATTGCTCTCGCTCTACCGATCGCGGTGATACCTCACATGTGTGGTTTGACCACCGTTTTCATATGCGGGTGCTACTCACGGATGCGCTCGCTTCTGCGCACAAGCTCGTCGGGACGGGGCGCTTTAAAAAAAAATTTTTTTGTTTTTCTTATTTATTTTTCTTGATTTTATTTATTTTTACACTATTTTAAAAAAAAAAATTTAATTGGCTCACTTTTATTCCTATTACAAGGAATGTAAACATCCCTTGTAATAGAAAAAAGCATGACAGGTCCTCTTAAATATGAGATCTGGGGTCAAAAAGTCCTCAGATCTCATATTTGGACTTCAATGGAAAAAAAAAATGTCATTTAAAAAAATGACATTTGTAAATTCCCCTTTAAGACGTATGGGCGGAAGTGACTGAGCTGATTGGCTACCATGCACAGCTGCACCAGATTTTGCCCCACCCCCAGTTTTAGTAAGGCCCCTTTCACACATATACGACTTGTCCCACGATTTGGGACTGCAAAGTAGCATGACAACTCGTTCCCCATGATTTCCAATGACAGCCATTCATATTAGTACGACTTCAAAGTAGTCCCTCCAGATTTGCATTCCTTGAAATCGCTGCAAAAATTGCGGTAAAATCGTGTGACTTTGAAGTCGCACAAGTGTGAAAGGGGCCTAAATCAACCACAAAATGTCTCCATTAAAACATTACTATTATGTAAGACCCCTTTCACACTGTACCGCCTAGGGCGTCAGCTATTCGGCCGTTAGCAGGGCGGTTTTAACCCCCCGCTAGTGGCCGATAAGGGGTTAAATCCGCCGGAAAAACGCCATCAGAGCGGCGTTTTGCCGGCGGTATCGCAGTGCTGCCCCATTGATTTCAATGGGGAGCAGTGGTGGAGGAGCGGTGAGTTCACCGCCCCTTCACCGCTACAAAGAAGTTGCTGGCAGGACTTTTTCTGACACCCTGCCAGCGCACTGGAGTGCATGGAGCAGCTGTTTTAGGGCGTTTTGCAGGCGCTATTTTTAACGCTATAGCGCCTGCAAAACGCCCTCAGTGTTAAAGGGGTCTAAAAGTTGGCAGATCAACTAAGGCCTCGTTCACAATGGCTGTAAAAAATGCTGCTTATACAGGCATTTGGTGTTTTTTCTTTCAGCCTGTAGAAGCACCTTGTCAGCCTACGTGTCTATGCACATTTGGAAGTTTACAGGCATATTTAAGAGAAGCGTTTACAGCAAGGGTCTCAAACTAGTGGCCCTCCAGCTGTTGCGAAACTACAAGCCCCATCATGCCTCTGCCTGAGGGAGTCACACTTGTAACTGTCAGCCTTGCAATGCCTCATGGGACTTGTAGTTTCGCAACAGCTGGAGGGCCGCAAGTTCGAGACCCCTAGTTTACAGGCTGAAAAAAAGCTTTCGAGCAGAGAAAACGCTTCACGAGCATAAATGCACATAAATGCGTTGTTTAGGCGCAGTCATCTATTTCAAGTGTAAATTGATTATAATGAAAAAGGAGCAGAGGGGAGTGTTTTGGGAAAAAAAACGCGCATAAGCGCATGTGCAGTACAAGCTGTTATGAGCGTTTTTTTCTGCCTCTTTTTCTGCCAGAGGTTCTGGCATTTTTTCAGTTGCCTAGTGTGCATGAACCCTAAAATAGCAAAAGTATAAAAAGTATTAATCAATGACAAACAAAAATATGTAAATACAAATTCTGGAATAATTTTTAGATTGAAAAACAAAATGTTTATTTTTTTTTTAGAAAATCTCGGCACGATTCTGTACATATAAAAAGATGCAATTCATGTAAAACATGCGTACAAAAATATTGTTTTACAGTTCTAATGATTGTGTACCTGTAGTATCCTCTTAGCCAATCAAGTGTCGTAGTTTACCATTCAGCTCTCTCTCCTTTGCTAACAAGTCTCCACTGTGCTTTTTGTAGGCTTCAAACTCTCTCTTCAACTGCTCTACCTGCTTCTCACTGTCGCCAAGTCTTGAATTCAGTTCCTGCACTCTGGAATCGCCATCCACAGCAGTTACATCTCTCTGATAGCGCTCTTCTGCTTTGCGCCGTGCCTTCTCTGCACCTTGTAGATGGTTACTTAGTTCTGATAGGTCTTTCTGGCGCTCCTGTAAAGTACGTCCTCTCTCCATGCACAATTGCAGAAGCTCTGTCTTCTCCTTATTCAGCTCCTCCATTTTTCTTTCCGCTTCCATTTGCTCTGTTTTCCTCATCTCTATTGAACTGGACAATTCCTTTTGTACTTGTCGACACATTTCTTCAGATTCCTACAAGGAAGATGTATGAGATATGATATTACTTTTCTGTGTATCACATTGTGGATTTGATACAAAACGACAGTGTATGTCATAGATCAGCGGTAGGCAACCCCGGGCACTGGTGCCACAAGCGGCACGCAAAGCCTCTTTTGCCGACACTCGACCCCCCCCCCCCCCATCAGCAGAGCAGCGCAGGGAAGTGTCAATGAGACACTAATGCATTCCTATTTTAGAATTCCCCACGCCGCACCCGCACTGAGGGGGAGGCACTGTGCCCCCACACATTGTATAAGATGGGAAACATTGTTTGGTTCTCTAACTTTGCTTGTGCATGCCTGTATATCTCACATAAACCATGTTCTCCCATTAGAATGTGTGGATACGCACGCACACTATTAAACATGGATGTGTGTGGATGGCTGTAGATACCCCAAAATCAGTGTGATTGTCCTGCTCTTATCCAATCAGAAATGAAAATCAAATAATGTTTTTATATATATATATATATTTTTTTTTTGTTATTTTTTTTTTTCATATTTTTTCATTATTATTATCTTATAGTCTAAATCATATTCATTATTATATATTTTCTAAAAAAAAAAACATTTTTCAAAATAAAAACCTTTTTCCAAAAAATAATTTTTCAACAGGAATCTTGTCAACCAATGAGATATTCTTAACGCTATTCTGTGAGCATACTAGAGCCTAAATTAACCCCCCCCCCCCCCCTTAGATCTACAGTATATTGTTAGTATAGTCAATAATATTATTATTTTTCTCAATTCTGATGATAATTTCTGTTATATATATATGTATGGAAAATGTGTGATGGAGCCTATACACGGTCGGAATTTCCGACAACAAGGTCCTATCACACATTTTCCATTGGAAAATCCTATCGTGTGCACAGGGCACAGGTATTATGCTGTTTACATATGCTGATGGCAATGTGATATTTATATATATGCCACCCCCCTTTTTAATCACTTTGCTTTTATTAATGACTGCCCAATTGATGTGTGTATGACCCGCTGGTCGGCTGCACTCTGCAGCTCTGGACACCGCCCCTTCCCCTCCCCTCCTCTTTACCTTTTCCTATATAAACATTGCCAGTAATGGCCGGAATCCACGCCCCCCGTTCTCAAGCACCTGACGTTCCCTGCCGATGTACCTGCTGACGTGCCTGCTGTGTGAAATCCCAGCCTCTGAGCCATGGACACCACCGGAGCGACCGAGGACTGACCCTTCACCGCAGCCCAGCTGGAAACCGGAGGACAACCCAGGACAGCACAAAGAACTATACTTTGCCTGATTAACCACTTCCCGACCGGCGCATGAGGATGTACGTCGGCAGAATGGCACGGACAGGCATAAGGGCGTACAGGTACGTCCCTTTGAATTTGCCGCCATGCCATTGTGTGCGCGCCAGTCGGGACCTCCGTGAGTCCGATCGCGGGTCCCATGGACTCGATTGCCACGGGGATACCAGCAATCGTCTCACGGGGAGGACGATGCTGAAGTAAACAAGCATCTCCCCGTTCGGCCTAGCAACAAGTGACACTGATCTCTGCTCCCTGTGATTGGAGCAGAGATCAGTGACTGTCACACACAACCACGCCCCCCCCCAGTTAGCAACACGCCCCTAGGACACACTTAACCTCTACACTGCCATCTCCTGGTTAACCGCTTCACTGCCAGTGTCATTACACAGGAATCAGTGCATTTTATAGCACTGATTGCTGTATAAATGACAATGGTCCCAAAAATGTGTCAAAAACGTCCAATATGTCCGCCATAATGTCGCAGTCACAATAAAAATCGCTGATCGCCGCCATTACTAGTAAAAAATAAATTCTTAATAAAAATGCTATAAAACTATCCCCTATTTTGTAAACGCAATAACTTTTGCGCAAACCAATCAATAATCGCTTATTGTGATTTTTTTTTTTACCAAAAATATGTAGAAGAATACGTATCGGCCTAAACTGAGTAAAAAAAAAAATGTTTTTTTTTTTATATATTTTTGGGGGATATTTATTATAGCAAAAAGTTAAAAATAATGTTTTTTTTTCAAAATTGTCGCTCTTTTTTTTGTTTATAGCGCAAAAAATTAAAAACGCAGGGGTGATCAAATACCACCAAAAGAAAGTTCTATTTGTGGGAAAAAAAGGACGTCAATTTTGTTTGGGAGCCATGTCGCATGACCGCACAATTGTCAGTTAAATCGACGCAGTGCCGAATCGCAAAAAGTGCTCTGGTCTTAAGCCAGCAAAATGGTCCGGTCTGAAAGTGGTTGAACTACGCAAATGTGCGTTTAACCACTTCAGCCTCGGAAGCATTTACCCTTTTCCTGACCAGAGCACTTTTTGCTATTCGGCACTGCGTCGATTTAACTGACAATTGCGCAGTCGTGCGACGTTGCACCCAAACAAAATTGACATCCTTTTTTCCCCACAAATAGAGCTTTCTTTTGGTGGTATTTGATCACCTCTGCGTTTTTTTTTTTTTTTTGCGCTATAAACAAAAAAAGAGCGACAATTTTTAAAAAACACATTATTTTTAACTTTTTGCTATAATAAATATTCCCCAAATATATATAAAAAACATTTTTTTCCTCAGTTTAGGCAATAAGCATATATTGATTGGTTTGCGCAAAAGTTATGGCATCTACAAAATAGGGCATAGTTTTACAGCATTTTTATTATTCATTTTTTTTTATTAGTAATGGCGGTGGTCTGCAATTTTTATTGTGATGGTGACATTATGGCGGACACATCGGACACTTTTGACACTATTTTGGGACCATTGTCATTTATACAGCGACCAGTGCTATAAAAATGCACTTATTACTGTATAAATGACATTGACAGGGAAAGGGTTAAACATTAGGGGGCAATCAAGGGGTTAAGTGTGTCCTAGTGAGTGATTCTAACTGTGGGGGTATGGTCTACCTAGGACATGACAGCAATCACTGCTCCCGATGGGAGCAGTAGATCTCTGTCATGATACAAGGCAGAACGGGGAAATGCCTTGTTTACATAGGCATCTCCCCATTCTACCTCTCCACACCGCAATCGCGGGCCGCCGGCGAACATCAAGTTCCCGGGACCCATGGGGACGCTCCCGTGGCGTGCGCCCAAAAGGTGGCAAATTTAAAGGGACCTACCTGTACTCCCATTTGCCTGCCTGTGCCATTCTGCTGATGTATATGTGTGTGTGGCGGTCGGCAAGTGGTTAAATACCACCAAAAGAAAGCTATATTTGTCTCAAGAAAATGATAAATATTTTGTTTGGGTACAGTGTTGCAAGACTGCGCAATTGTCATTCAAATTGTGAGAGCGCTGAAATCTGAAAATTGGCCTGGGCAGGAAGGGGGTGAAGATGCCCAGTAGGCAAGTGGCTATATATATATATATATATATATATATATATATATATATATATATATATACTGTAAGTTATATTTGCCATGGTTTTAAAATATTACTGCTTTATCAAAAGCAGTATATCATTACACACTATTGCTGGTCCTAGATGATGAAACATTTCTGTGACATTTCTCAGAGACCTGACGATTAAATGTCAATTAGAGACATACATGGAATCATTTGACAAGGTAGTAAAATGGCAAAATGCAAAGTCAACTGACTCATGGCAATGAGACATGTTTCACATTTTCATCATCTATATTAACTGACCAATAGGCTGCTTTGGTTTACCCACTTTACACTATACCCCTTTTAACTATAGCACTTTACACTATAGCACAACTATTACTGGGATTAATGTGTAAGCCCCCGTACACACGGTCGGAAGTTCCGACCACAAAATCCGATGGATTTTGTCCGAAACTGGTGTCGCATACACACGGTCGGACAAAGTTGTCGAAAAATCCGATCGTTCTGAACGAGGTGACGTTTGTTGCATACTACGGAACTACGTAGAGGCTAGTAGCCAATAGCTTTGGTCTCGTAATTTAATCTGAGCATGCGTAACACTTTGTCCGTCGGAATTCCCTACACACGATCGGAAAAAGTCAGATCGGATTTTGTTGTGGGAAAATTTGAGATCCTGCTCTCCAATTTTTTCCGTCTGAAATTCTGACGGAAGAAGTCTGCTAGAGCCCACACACGATCGGATTTTCTGAAAACATAATCCGATCTGACTTTTTCCATCGGAATATCCGACCGTGTGTACGGGGCATAAGAGTCCTTGTACAGTATATATATATATATATATGTGTATGAGGTGTTTTTAGAAAACAGCAAATAGGAACTGATATTTTATTTCTCCCTCAGAACATCTATCATGGTAATTATTTGAACATTACATAAAGTGACAACCTGTCAATCTTTCCATTACATTCGGAGGGCTTAGACTCTTAGGGACCTCAGTTGTATCTCTGGTGAATAGGGAACAGGAAACAACTCTGAAAACACATATGAGCACTAATTGCAGCTGACAGAAGATGGAAAATCTAATGAGCTTATATATCATGGAGTGCACTGCAGGCATGGCAACTAAGTCCTATCTAGATTTCAGACTATATCACCATCAGTTCATCCGCAATTTCCAGATTTTAATAATTGATTTGCTTTAAGTACAAGGCATTTACGAGACAAACACATAATAGATGTCCATGTAATAAATCTGATAAAGATAAAATAAAACAAGATAAGGTTCTTACTGCATCTGTTTATGTAAAGCGGGCCTATAGCAAGATCAACCCCCTCCCCACAGAACCCTCTTAGCCCCCGTACACACGGTCGGAAATTCCGACCACAAAATCCATCGGATTTTTTCCGACGGATTTTGTCCGACACTGGTGTTGCATACACACGGTCGGACAAAGTTGTCGGAAAATTTGATCATTCTGAACGTGGTGACGTTCGTTGCGTATGACGGAACTACCTAGAGCAGGGGTCTCAAACTGCTGGCCCTCCAGCTGTTGCGGAACTACAAGTCCCATCATGCCTCTGCGCACTGGGAGTCAAAGCTTGTAACCATCAGCCTTGCAATGCCTCATGGGAATTGTAGTTCTGCAACAGCTGGAGGGCCACCAGTTTGAGACCCCTGACCTAGAGGCTAGTAGCCATTAGCTTTGGTCTTGTAATTTGATCTGAGCATGCGTGGCACTTTGCCTGTCGGAATTCTCAACACACGATCGGAAAATGTCCGATCGGATTTTGTTGTCGGAAAATTTGAGAGCAGGATCTCAAATTGTTTCCGTCGGAGATTCCAACGGAAAAAATCCGATTGAGCCCACACACGGGCGGATTTTCCGACAACATGGTCCGATCGGACATTTTCCGTCGGAATTTCCGACCGTGTGTACGGGGGCTTAGAATAGTAAATGATAAAAAAATAGGTGTCAGAAAAGCATCAAAATTGTTCTGAGATACCCAAAGAGCACTAAAGCCAGAGCGTAAGCAGGGAAGACAGGGAACTAACATTTCCAAAGTAGAGGTTCAGCAATGGCAGCCCTCATATTTTTTTTTTTTAGTTTGTGATAATCACTTTAACAAATTGTACTAACACAGCGCTACTATCAATCACAGATTTTCAGTCAACTTGGTAATAGTAATATCCCCATTTACCACCATGCCACTGTTTCCAGGTGTTTGTCTTATACCTATATATAAATTTATATACCTATATATTTCCATTAACCCCTTGCTGCCAAATCACATACCTGGTACATCATTGGACTGCAAGCATTGTACCGGGATGATGCTTGCAGCTGCAGGCATCACCCCAGTACCGTTTTTTTTAGAGATGATGGTCAGCTCTCTTGTAAAAGAAATCCCAGCAGCTAACTAGCCGCTTTATTGCTATTACAAGCAGCGGGAAGGGATGTCCTCCCCCTCCCGCGGCTCTTGGGCTCTCCCATCCCACCGGGAGACCAGAGCTACCAGCTGGCACATCTGTCGGAATCGGCTTTGATCGGGTCTCCGCTTTGGTAACCTGAAAGCGATGGCATGACCACTTCTGTTTTACCTGACGGTCAAACGACGCCATTTTTTGAAAATCAAAAGTATTTAAAAATGCAGATCTTGGCGTTTTGAATGCTTTTAAGCGCAAAGGAGGGATTTGGGGGTCTTAATAACCCCAGATCCAGGGCCAGATTAAGAACATCATGGGCCTGGTGCTGAGGATTTTGGTGGGGCCTTTTATAAACCATAAATAAATAAATAAAAATGCTAAAAATTTTTGTTATAACAAATTAAATTAAAGAGAGAGAGGGAGAATAAGCGAGAGAGAGAAAGGGGGTGAAAGAGGTGTGAGGGGTAAGGGACGGAGGATGAGAGAGAAAGGGGGTAATGAGAGAAAGAGGATGCACATGAACATGCGTGGGAATGACATCAATGCAGCCCGGCCAAGGCAGTGACCGAAGGCACAGAACCCGGAAGGAAGACCGGGTGAAGATGGAAGCACCCGGGCCCCGCCGGATTGATCACAGCACAGCACTGGAGGGCTCAGTCTGACAATTTAAGTGTACCCTAATGTGCTAATATGCTGTGCATACTTGTACATTATGGCATAACCTATCTCAGGGCCTCTAAAAGTAGTAATGTTAGAAAGGTTTATTACCACTTTAATATCACAGGAGCCTCTCATGTGGCCCCCCTACTGACCCTGTGGCCCTTGGGCAGTGCCTAAGTGCATAGTTGCCAACATTTCAAAAATATTTTCAGGGACATTTCTTTTACAAGTGCTATATTTAGAGTAGCTGACATCCCCTATGTTCCTCTATACATCACAATAGTAATTACAAAATTAAATGAGTACTAATAATGGGCAGAACAAATATGAGGACTGAGAAGATTTCCTTCAGTTGAACTTACAAAAGTGTGCCCATTCTAGAGCTGGTAACATTGAGGATACTCAGTATAAGTTTAAAGAACTGTTTTTGTGGGTAAGAGGCATAGGAGAGGAGCATGGATGGTATAAAAGTGGGAAGTATGTGCAGGTGAGGGAGAGGAATGTGGAGGGTCTAACAGTGGGCACTATGTACATGAGAGGGGTGCGGAGGGTATGGCAGAAGGCACTATGTACAGCAGAGGAGTGTGAAGGGTATGACAGTGGGCAGTATGCACAGCAGAGGAGTGTGAAGGGTATGCCAGTGGGCAGTATGTACAGGAGAGGAGTGTGGGGGGGTATGACAGAGGGTAGTTTGTACCGGAGAGGAGTGTGAAGGCTATGACAGTGGGCAGTATGTACAGGAGAGAAGTGTGGGGGGTATGACAGAAGGTAGTATGTACCGGAGAGGAGTGTGGAGGGTATGGCAGTGGGCACTATGTACAGGAGAGGAGTGTGGACGGTATGGCAGAAGGCACTATGTACAGAAGAGGAGTGTGTAGGGTATGACAGTGTGCAATATGCACAGCAGAGTGTAGAGGGTATGACAGTGGGCAATATGTATAAGAGAAGAGTGTGGAGGGTTTGACAGTGAGCAATATATACAGGAGAGGAGTGTGGAGGGTATGACAGTGGGCACTATGTACAGGGGAGAAGTGTGGAAAGTAGGACAGTAAACTGTAATTACAGTAGAGGAGTGTGGAGGGTATTACGTGGGCACTATGTATAGGAGAGGAGTATGGAGGGTATGACAGTGAGTAGCATGTACAGGAGAGGAGTGTGGAGGGTATGACAGTGGGCACTATGTATAGGAAAGAAGTGTGGAGGGTATGACAGTAGGAACTATGTACAGGAGAGGAGTATGGAGGGTATGACAGTGAGTAGTATGTACAGGAGAGGAGTGTGGAGGGTATGACAGTGGACACTATGTATAGGAGAGAAGTGTTGGGGGTATGACTGTGGGCACTATGTAGAGGAGAGGAGTGTGGAGGGTATGACGGTGGGCACTATGTATAGGAGAGGATTGTGGAGGGTATGACAGTGAGCAGTATGTACAGGAGAGGAATGTGGAGGGTTCGACAGTGGGCACTATGTACAGGATGTACAGGAGAGAAGTGTATGACAGCAAGCACTATGTACATGAGAGGAGTGTCTAGGATATGACAGCGGGCGCTATGTATAGAAGAGAAGTGTGGAGGGTATGACAGTGAGCAGTATGTACAGGAGAGAAGTGTGGGGAGTATTACAGTGGGCGCTATGTATAGGAGAGGAGGATGAAGTAATCTGGGAAGGAAAAATGTAAAGGTTTGTGGAAGGATGTTTAGGGACTGCGTAGTGGTTAAGCGGGCCATACATGGATTGAAATTACACCAATTAAGCAGAGACCAGCCATAGTCGATCTATGTATGGGCTAGCTGGTTTTACACAAGTCAACCTATTAACCGACTTGAGTACAACCAGCCTGTCAGGTTTTCCCCAAAACAATCAGTGCTGCCAGCTATAGTTAGCAACACTAATCATTGTATTCACTGGCAGAACACAATAACACTGCAGGAGTGATTACCCCATCCACAGGTCAGCAGGTGAGAGGGTGTGTGGGGACAGGCTGGGAGAGATACTAGTCAGTGGCTGGGCAGGCACTGGTTAGTATCAGAGCCAGATGGCTGATCGAGACCCCCAGACGGCGGCGACGACGAAGAAGGTAGCCGGACTCCCCTCGCTCGGTAAAAGAGCTTGGTAAATGGCGGGGGAGTCCGGCGAGAAGACCCCCAAGACGGAAGAAGACCCCCGGAGCAGTGCAATAAACTATTTTTTCAAAAAGTGTGGGTGTTTTTTTTTACTTTACATTTTACACCTTAGGTGAATGGGTAGGGGTTACGTATGCCACGATCGTTAGAGCGAGAGCAATAATTCTAGCACTAGTCCTCCTCTGTAACTCTAAACATGTAACCTGTAAAAAAATGTAAAGCATTGCTTGGTACACAAAAAAAATCGTGCTAACTTTAGTATTTTTTTTTAGGAATGAACAGTTTTCTTTCTTTGAAAAATTGCTGCGCAAATATTGTGTAGCATAAAAAGTTGCAAAGACCACCATTTTATTCCATAGGGTGTCTGCTAAAACAATATATATAATGCTTGAGGCTTCTGAGTAATTTTCTAGCAAAAAAAATGATGATTTTTAATTGTAGGAGAGAAGTGGCAAGGGGCTAATTATCATAAGTAATATACAAATAATTATTATAACTGTGAGTTCATCCTCTCAGTCTGCTGCAGAGTGTTCCAGCTTGTATTTAACCACTTCAGCACCGGGCCATTTTAGCCCCTTCCTTACCAGAGCACTTTTTGCGATTCGGCACTGCGTCGACATTACACCCAAACAAAATTGACGTCCTTTTTTTCCCACAAATAGAGCCATCTTTTGGTGGTATTTGATCGCCCCTGCGGTTTTTATTTTTTGCGCTATAAACAAAAGAAGAGCGACAATTTTGAAAAAAAACACAATATTTTTTACTTTTTGCTATAATAAATATCCCATTTTTTTAAAAAAAAAAACAATTTTTTTACTCAGTTTAGGCCGATACGTATTCTTCTACATATTTTTGGTAAAAAAAATCGCAATAAGCGTATATTGATCGGTTTGCGCAAAAGTTATAGCGTCTACAAAATAGGGGATAGATTTATTGCATTTTTTTTTTTTTTACTAGTAATGGCGGCGATCTGTGATTTTTTTTTTTTTCGTGACTGCAACATTGCGGCGGACACTTCTGACAAATTTTTTAAACCATTCACATTTACACAGCGATCGTTGCTATAAAATTGCATTGATTACTGTGTAAATGTGACTGGCAGGGAAGGGGTTAACACTAGGGGGCGCTGCAGGGGTTAATGTGTTCCCTATAGGAGTGATTCTAACTGTGGGGGGAGGGGACTCAAGGGGAGGAGGAGACCGATCATGTGTTCCTCCGTACTGGGATCACATGATCGGTCTACTCTCCGCTGACAGGACGTGGAGCTGTGTGTTTACACACACAGCTCCACGGTCCCGCGCGGTCGCGTTGTTTTAACGGGCAATCGTGGGTGCCCGGCGGACATCGCGGCCGCCGGGCACTCGCACCGCGTCCCGAGCGACGGCGCGCGCACGCCCCCCAGGTGGCCGGGAATGGGAGGACGTCATATGACGCCCACCCAGGATGGGAGATCCACCTTGTGGGCGTCATATGACAATACGCGGGTAGGGAAGTGGTTAAACTGGCCACTCTGTATGTAGCTTCTGACAGGCTGCATAAGCAGCCCTGTATCTCCGGAACCATAGATGAAAGCAGCCCCATATTTTAACCAGTACTGGAGTACGTCTTTAGCCACCTACCCCCCAAATGTGGGGTCTCTGTGACTCCTGATCGCCGAGCTACAACCCTCGAAGTCGATCTTTTTTTGATTTTTTTTTTCTTTTTGGGCAAATGGGCCTATCTGGAGAAAGGGGCCTGGAGCTGCAGCTCCAATAGCCCCTATGTTAATCTGGCCCTGCCCAGATCCCTCCATAAAGAGTACCTGTCGGCCCTGCATGCAAGCAAACAGCAATCGTCTTACACATGTGAGGTATCGCCGTGAACGTCAGATTATGGGCAGTAATTCTAGCACTAGACCTCCTCTGTAGAGATAAAGTGGTAACCTGTAAAGGCCTTTACTGCCTATGGATAGTAAAATTGACGATCTTTGTTGCCGTTGCGTGTGCAATTTTAAAGCGTGACATGTTTGGTATCGATTTACTCGGCATGACATCATCTTTCACATTATACAAAAAAATTGGGCTAACTTTATTGTTTATTTAATTTTTTTATTCTTTGAAGTGTATTTTTCACAAAAAATTGCTTTTGAAGGACCGCTGCACAAATGCAGTGTGACATAAAATATTGCAACAACCACTATTTTATTCTCTAGGGTCTTTGCTAAAAAATATATATATATATATATATATATATATATATATATATATATATATATATATATATATAATGTTTGGGGGTTCTAAGTAAATTGTTTTGCATTTTTTTTGGTCTTTTAAGTGGTTAAACTGCCCTCATCTACCAACCGAAGTTCATTCCTTTCATCTAAAATAACTGAGAGATACAATGTACCGTATGTCTTCTCTTCATAATCCCTCAGCTCAGTTTTTTTCTTTTTTTGAACAGCTCTCTCTGCACTACATAGAATCATGGAAACAGCTGATTAGCAATATGAGGGGGGTTGAATTGAGTTTGTGATCTTTTAATGATTAATTCTAATCAAAATGTAAAAGAGTGTATTTTTTCCCAAAAATTGCGTTTGAAAAAGTGCTGTGCAAATACCGTATGACATAAAAAATTGCAAAATCCACCAATCTATTCTCTAGGGGCCTCTGCTTTAAAAATATATATAATGTTTGGGGTTCCAAGTCATTTTTTTAACAAAAAGTGCCAAAAAATGGCTGGTCTTCAAGTGGTTAAAGCGGTTGCAAGGCAAAGGCATCGCATACTAGCACATTATGTGAAACTTAACTGAAAACGAAGCCTTCCAGCGATGCGCTATCATTGCTGGAGACAACTTCCATCTTCACCTGTCTTGCTTCCGGTTAGACCCCTTTTACACTGAGGCAGTTTTCAGGCGTTTTAGCGCTAGAAATAGCACCTGTAAAGCGCCTGAAAACTGCCTCCCATGCCGCCTGAATGTGAAAGCCTGAGTGGAGCGTTGTGCTTGCGGGGCGTTAGAAAAAGTCCTGCAAGCAGCATCTTTGGGGTGGTTAGGGAGCGCTGTATTTAGCGCTGCCAAAACACCCTTGCCCATTGCAATGAATGGGTAGCGCTTCCGAAGCGCTTGAAAAGCGCTGCAACACCCTTCTTTGGGGTTAAAAGTACCCCGTTAGCGGCCGAAAAGTACCGCTTACACAACGGTAAAGCGCCCCTAAAATGAGCGGCTCTTTACTGCTAACGCACAGGCGACCCCAATGTTTAAGGGGTCTTAGATGACTCTGGCTCTGTGACTGGCCAGAGCTGCGATGATGTCACTCCCACGCATGCGTGCGGGGGGGGGGGGTGGCGGGGGGGGGCGGGGCGGTCATGGCACAGAGCTCTGAAGAAACGGCCCGGGTGGCTGTTCCTTCAGAGCTCATGTGAAAGTGATGTCACCGGCTGCATCTACGGTGGATGTTTAGGAGATATTTACACTACCTATAGGTAAGCCTTATTAAAGACTTACCTATAGGTACAATTTAAAGATGGAAGTTTACTTCCTCTTAAACCAGTTGCCGTCCAGCGCACGACGATATACGTTGGCACAGTGGCACGACTGCACAAAAGGGTGAGCCTGTAAATCGCGAGATATCGCACGTGCCCGCCGCAGGAGCGTGCCCGCAGACTCGATGTCCACCGGTAGCCCACAATCACGGCGAGGAGAGGCAGAACGGGGATATATAAACAAGGCATTTTCCTGTTCTGCCTAGCAACATGAGAGATCCACTGCTCCCTGTCATTGGGTGCAGTGATCTCTGTCATGTTGTAGTAAGCCCATCCTCCCTACAGTTAGAACACGCCCAGGGAACACACTTAACCCCTTGATCGCCCCCTAGTGTTAACCCCTTTCCTACCAGTGTCATTTACACAGTAATCAGTGCATTTTTATAGCACTGTTCGCTGTATACATGTCAATGGTCCCACAATAGTGTCAGAAGTGTCCGATCTGTCCACCGCAATGTCACGATAAAAAAAAAAAAAAAAAATCGAGGATCGCCGCCATTGTAAATAAAAAAAATTAAAAATGCCATAAATCTATCCTATTTTGTAGACGCTATAACTTTTGCGCAAACCAATCAATAATCGCTTATTGCGATTTTTTTTTACCAAAAATATGCAGAAGAATACATATCGGCCTAAACTGAGAAAAAAATAGTTTTTTTATATTTTTTGGGGGGTTATTTATTATAGCAAAAAGTTAAAAATATTGTTTTTTTTTTTTTTTTCAAAATTGTCACTCATTTTTGGTTTATAGCGCAAAAAATAAAAACCGAAGAGGTGATCAAATACCACCAAAAGAAAGCTCTATTTGTGGGAAAACAAAGGACATAAGTTTGGGTACAACGTCGCATGACCACGCAATTGTCAGTTAAAGCGACGCAGTGCCGTATCGCAAAAAAGGGCTATGGTCAGGAAGGGGGTAAAATCTTCCGGGGCTGAAGTGGTTAATAAGCGTCTCCTGCTCTGACTACCCCTGTCAGTACACAGATGTACCTTCACCCTCCCAGCCAGTAGGTGGAGGTGTTGGCTCTTGTCTTGGATTTCTTCTTGCAGTGCAGCAAGTCTCTGATTCAGAGAGTCCACTTCCTGTCTGTGGCGCTCCCCCTGCTGGTTGACGTGTGCAGTGGCCGCTTGCAGCTGTGCCCGCAGCTCTTCTATGATGCGCTCTCTCTCCAGCAGCTCGGGGTGGCGCTGTTCTCTCAGCCGCTCGCGCTCGGCCCGCAGCTCCTCGTTCTGCCGCTTGTAGGTGTCTTTGAAGCGGATGATCTCCTGGTGGTTGTCGGCGAGGAGGTTGAAGCGTTCCTCCAGCTGGTCGGCTCTCTTCCTCTCCGCCGCCAGCAGTGTGTGCGCCTCGGCACTCTTCTTCTCCAGCTCCTCGTTCGTTCTCTCCAGGCCCTGACACCGGAGCACGGTGTCATCGGCTCTCCGCTTCAGCAGGCAGATGAGTTGGGACTGCTCGTCCAGCCGGGACCTCAGCAGACCGTTCTCAGCCTTCTCGTCCCAGCTCTCCTTCTCCCCCGGCATGGTACTGCTCTGTGGTGATTACAGTAGGCCGCTAACGTTTCCATGGAGACGGTGGATGCTGTTGGCGGTGGAAGTTTGCACATGCGCATTCCAGACTTCTAGGCCAGGCAGGTGAAAACAGTGTTGATCGCAATTTTCACTTGCAAGAGGCAGACCTCTCTGTGCCTTCCCTCATTTATCGTATTTACAAACCCCTCAGGCCACACTGATAAGGGAACCTGTCATAGGAGTCGCTGCCATCAAACACCGGAGGCTGCCATTGCTTGACACCCGAGGTGGTGGTTTTGGGGCACAATACTGTAGGTGATGCTGCATGGATGTGTTCTCCACCCAAAACGATCATTTCTTCTGCAAGTTACACACAGTAAAAATTATTTCAGATCTGAAGATTACATAAACCCCCAAATATTATATCTTTTCTGAAAGCCGACACCCTAGAGAATAAAATAGTGGTAGTTCCAATTTTTTAGGTCTCAGGATATTACCGCAAATCTCAGTAAAAAAAAAAAACACACATTAAAAGTTTATTTTAGGGGGGCACAAAAACACAATAAATTGCCCAATTTTTTTGTTAAAATATAAAAGCCAAGGTTGCATCGAGTAAATAGACACCCAACGTGTCAAACCTCAACCACTTCAATACAAGGCACTTTACCCCCTTCCTGCCCAGGACAATTTTAAGCTTTCAGAGCTGTCGCACTTTGAATGACAATTGCATGGTCATGCTACACTTTACTTTAGAGCTTTCTTTTGGTGGTATTTGATCACCTCTGCGGTTTTTATTTTTTGCTAAACAAACTAAAAAATACCAACATTTGTGAAATTTTTTTTTTTCTTTGTCTCGGTTATAAAATTTTGTTTTCTCCTTCACTGACGGGCACTGATGAGTTGGCTCTGATATGTAGAACTGATGGGCACCGATGGGAGGCACTGGGCACTGACAGGTGGAACTAATGGGCACTGACAGGCGGCATTGATGAACACTAATAGATGGCACGGATGGACAGCACTGACGATGAACTACTGACAGATTTTATTATTGGGCAATGATTGGCACTGGTGGGAACGGGTTGGCACTTTAGGCACTGACAGGCATTTCTGATGGGGCACTGACTGGCAGCTGATGGGCACTGATTGGCATGTTTTGTGGCACATCTGATGGGGCTGTGCTGATTTAAAAGCCCCCTATAGGTGATCAGTTTAGTGTTACGAAGGAGGTCTGGTGCTAGAATTATTGCTTTAATTCTGGCGTGCACAGCGAAATGTAATGTGTGTGTGTATAGCAATCAACGTTTTCAGCCATAGGCACCCTACCTCATCCGTTTCCATTCAGATATTGGGGGTGGGGGCCTCAATTATTTTTGTGCTTGGGTGTAACTTTTTTTTTTTTTTTTCATAAACTTTTTTTCTATCACATAGGGGACAAAAAGTCCCCTATGTGATGATTTTTATGGTGACAGGTTCTCTTTAATGAGACATCCAGGGTTTCAAAGAATTGTATGATCGCACTGCATTACATTTTTTCCCAGCCTTGATGGCTGGGGAAACTGTCAACAGGGACTCGGAAGTGACATGTGACAACTAGAAGGTGAGGAGAGCACATGTGTGTCTGCTCTCCTCCCTTCCCCCCGCCCCCTCTATCAGGCAACAACCACTATGCAGGTCTTGGGCCCGCAGATGAACATGTGAAGCCCGGGATACATAGCAAGGGGGGGACATTCGGGTGGCTGCCCAGGCGCCAGGTCGAAACTTCTGGTCTCAATGGTGACCTGGCACCTGGGGTTTGTCGAGCCCTGACCTATATAATTTTCCACAAGTTAGTCAGTAATGCCAACCTTTGCAGGGACGTGTAACAGCCAAAGTGACAGGTTTTTTTTTGTGTGGCACCCTCTACTATAGGTAGGTGCTAGAGTTAGGATTTTTTGGTAAGGAACTGTCAGTACAGGTAAATTTAGGCAAGCCTATGCTTCAGGCTAGGTCTGTTTGTTTTGACCTGGGGGCAGGGAGTGGTTAGTGTAGCAGTGGGTGTGACCACCTGTGCTCCAGTGTTTGGGCGCCTCCCCTGCTTCCAGCAAAGAATGTTCTGGAAGAGGGGCAGGGTCTAGAACTGGAGTGTCAGGCAGCTCATGTAAGGAGCCCTGACCAATCCCCAACTGGAATTGGCAAGGGGCAGGCCTCCCATATAAGCTGAGGTAACAGGCCACTGGGGGGAGTGGTCGGCTGGGAGAAGTGGAGAATGGAGTACTAGACAGCAGCAGGAGGACACCCCCATCTGGGGGGGGGGGGGGTGCACCGATCGCGGGAGGAGGCCCAGGAGAACTGTGAGGGAACTTCTCCCTCACACATTCATGGGTGAAGTACTCATCTTTACACGGTCATTGATGAGGAGTTCCTGGAGCAGAGGGGCAGGAGAAGCTGTCAGAAAGTACGGTCCGGTTAAGTTCTCCATCATGGACTCGAGGCAGAGAAAGATCGGTGAGCGTATCACAGTGGAGGGCTGGATGTGGAGACATGCCAGGAAGTCTGTGAGGAAACTTCATCCTTACACAGTAATGGATGAAGTCCTCATCTTTACACGGTCATTGATGAGGAGTCCTAGAACAGAGGAGAGACCGTGGGGAATAGTGTCAAATCGATGCGGCCCAAGGGTGCAGAATTTGCAAGCTTGGCTAGCTGGGAACAGTAGTCCACCGTTCAGCACATGCTATTAAATTACTAGGCCTCCGGGGAGAGGTACTGCAGACCTCTGGCCTAGAAGCAGCAACTAATCAAAGTCAGCATTAGAGACTATTCAGAGTGGGATCTTTTGCATATAGAAGAGGATGTGACAAGGAACATAATGTGCTACAGAATAAATTTGTGCAGGAGGGAAGGATTCCTGGGAGCAATAGTCTGCAGGAGTTGCGCAGAGGAGGAGCAATAATCTGCATAGAGATGCAGGGAAGAGACTGTAGATGTTATACATGTGCATCATTTCCTCAAGGCTCAAATGAAGTTCTAATCTATAAATATGATGACAAAGTATCTGATCTATGGGCATCCCATATACCCAAGTTATATCCCCTCAATAAACAAAACAAAGCAAACGACTGTTCATTGTTTCAGAAGCGATATAAGGAGGTCTTGCCACAGGGTGATATGATGGATGTTAGTTACTAGTGGCAACACATCGCTACATTTGGAACTGGTGTTATCATGAAAGATGTATATTTGCTCCCTTTGCAAGCTTAACCACTTCAGCCCCGGACCAATTGGCAGCCAAAGGACCAGGCCCCTTTTTGCAATTCGGCACTGCGTCGCTTTAACTAACAATTGCGCGGTCATGCGACGTGGCTCCAAAACAAAATTGGCGTCCTTTTTTTCCCACAAATAGAGCTTTCTTTTGGTGGTATTTGATCGCCCCTGCGGTTTTTATTTTTTGCGCTATAAACAAAAATAGAGCGACAATTTTGAAAAAAATGCAATATTTTTTACTTTTTGCTATAATAAATATCCCCAAAAAATATATAAAAAAAACTTTTTTTTTCCTCAGTTTAGGCCGATACGTATTCTTTTACATATTTTTGGTAAAAAAAATAGCAATTAGCGATTATTGATTAGTTTGCGCAAAAGTTATAGCGTTTACAAAATAGGGGATAGTTTTATAGCATTTTTATTAATGTTTTTTTTTTATTAGTAATGGCGGCGATCAGCGATTTTTATTGTGACTGCGACATTATGGCGGACACATCGGACATTTTTGACACATTTTTGGGACATTTGTCATTTATATAGAAATCAGTGCTATTTAAATAGCACTGATTCCTATGTAAATGACAGTTGTAGTTAGGGGGTTAACCACTAGGGGGCGGGGAGGAGTCAGTGTGACGTGTTCTGGTTTTTTTTACAGTAGGGGGGCGTGGCTGTACGTCTGACGTCATTGATCGGCGTTCCCGATGACAGGGAACCGCCGATCACTGACAGTCAGTGTAGGAAGCGCGGGGAGAGGTTTGTTTACATAGACCTCTCCCCGTTCTTCAGCTCCGTAACCCGATCGCGGGATACCAGCGGCGATCGGGTCCGCTGGTCCCGCGGCCGTGGTCACGGAGCTCCCGACCCGGGTCGCGCGCGCGCCCCCCGGGCAGGCAAATTAAAGGGGACGTACAGGTACGTGCTTTTGCCTGCCCGTGCCATTCTGTTGACGTATATCTACAGGAGGCGGTCGGGAAGCGGTTAAGGCCTGGTTCACATCTATGCATCATGCCAATGCATGAGTTAAAATTCAGCTGGGTTCAGCAGGGACAGGCCAAATTTTGATCCATGTATGGGTACTGTGGTTGAACAACTTCTGTACAACCACACTGTCGATTTGTTCACCTCTGGATCAGCACTGCAGGCTATAGCCTACAGCATCGATCAGTGTGTTATGACGGTGGTGAAGTCTCCCCGCTGTCAGACTACAATAACTCAGCATGAAAGATTCCCCCATTAACCTTGAATGTATGGATAGGGAAATTGGATCAGTTTAACCGCTTCAGCCCCGGAAGATTTTACCCCCTTCCTAACCAGAGCACTTTTTGCGATTCGGCACTGCATCGCTTTAACTGACAATTACGCAGTCGTGCGAAGTTGCACCCAAACAAAATTGACATCCTTTTTTTCCCCACAAATATATAAAATAATAAAATAGAAAATAATAGAATATAATAAACAAATAGAATAGAAAGAATATACCATTTCACAAAATTCAAATAGAATCAATTTGAATTTGAATAGAATAGATTAGAATAGAATTGCAAATAACAGAATAGTATAGAAAAAAAACAATAGAATAGAAAGAATATAACCATCTTCCTATTCTAATCTATTCCTTTTCTATTCTATTCAAATTTGAATTGATTCTTTTTGAATTTTGGGAAATGGGTATATTCTTTCTATTCTATTCTATTTGTTTATTATATTCTATTATTTTCTATTTTATTCTTTTCTATTCAAAATTTGAATTTCGGAAGATGGTTATATTCGCTCTATTCTAGTCTGTTGTTGTTTTCCATACTATTCTGGTAAAATCTATTCAAATTTGAATGGATTCTATTTGAATTTTGGGAAATCGTTATATTCTTTCTATTTTAATCTATTGTTTTTTAATTCTATTATTTTCTAGTCCATTATAGTCTATTCTATTCTTTTTTTCAATTTTTTTTTTCTATTCTATTCTTTTCTTATTTAATCAAATTTTTAAATTTATTCTTTTAGAAATTCGAATTTCAGAAGATGGTTCTAGTCTTTCTATTTTATTCCATTCTTTTTTATTCTATTCTATTCTTTTCTATTATTTATTTATATTCTATTATTTTCTATACTAGTTTATTCTCTTTGGAAATTGAAAATGAAAACTATTCGAATTGAAAAGCTATTCAAATTTGAAAACTATTCGAATTCGAAAACTATGAAATTGATTAGAAAACCATTAGAATCGCTTTGAATTCAAATCGTGTCCTAATTTTTTTCATTATTTCATATTTGTTTAAATTCGATACTATTGTAATTCAGAAATTCGGATACATCCGAATTTCTGAAAACGGAAAATTCGTCCGAATATTGATTTGGAATGAAATGAACTGCACATCTAGTTTGTAGATGCCTATTACGTTCATGCAAACCAATCAATATATGCTTATTGGGATTTTTTTTTCCAAACAAATGTAGCAGAATACATATTTGCCTAAATTTATGAAGAAATTTGATTTGTAAAATTTTTCATTGGATATGCTTTATAGCAGAAAGTAAAAAATATATTTTTTTCTCATAATTGTCTGTCTTTTTTTGTTTAACCAGTTGCGGACCAGCCGCCGTCATTATACTGCGGCAGGTCTGTACGTTGGCTCCTTTAAGAGCCATAGCAGGCACGGTGGGGGACCCAATGTCCACTGGCCATTCTAATCGGGGAGGAGAGAGAGAGATCTGCTGTTCCTAGTGATTAGGAACAGCGATCTCTCTCCTCCTCCAGTCATTCCCATTCCCCCACAGTTAGAAACACCTCCCAGGGAACATATTTAACCCCTTTATCGCCCCCTAGTGTCAACCCCTTTCCTGCCAGTGACATTTACACAGTAATCGGTGCATTTTCTAGCACTGATCGCTGTATAAATGTCAGTGGTCCTAAAAAGTGTCCGATCTGTCCTCCGCAATGTCGCAGTCCTGCTTATAATCGCAGATCACCGCCATTACTATTAAAAAAATAAAATAAAAATGCCATAAATCTATTCCCTATTTTTTGGCCACTATAACTTTTGTGCAAACCAATTAATATACGCTTATTGTGATTTTTTTTTTTTTTTTTACCAAAAATATATAGAAGAATACACATTGGCCTAAACTGATGAAGAAATTCGTTTTTGTTTTTTTTTGGAATATTTATTATAGCAAACAGTAAAAAGGATTTTTTATTTTTTTTTTCCAAATTGTCGATCTTTTTTTGTTTATAGCGCAAAAAATAAAAACTGCAGAGGTGATCAAATACCACCAAAATTAAGCTCTAATTGTGGGGAAAAAAGGATGTCAATTTTGTTTGGTTATAGCCCCGCATGACCGCGCAATTGTCAGTTAAAGCGACGCAGTGCCAAATCGCAAAAAATGTCCCGCTCAGGAAGGGGGGAAATGCTTCTGGGACTAAAGTGGTTAAAACCAGCAACTGTTGAGACAATAAACACCTTGAACAGGGTTATGTAATGTATAACATAGTGTATAGAGTGCCGGGCTCAGAAGTAACAAAACAACATATAGAGTGCAGCTATCAGGATAATCCCCCGTTCACATCAGAGTCCTCATCATTCTTATTTACCTTGTGGTTCCCAGAGCCCCCTTACATCACCTATACTGCAGAGCTGCCAGAGCGATTCACCACTCAGATAGTTCTGCATTCCCAGCTGTGGTAGGGGGCAGTGTGGTGTGCGATGCAGCTCCTTTTTTTTTTAAAGTTTGTTTTGAATAAACTTCATGTGAAGTATACATGTGAAAAAATTTGAAAAAATACAATTAATTTGCTGCAATGTAGGGCAGAGTGATATGCTGCGCTGCGCTGCCTTACATTGCAGTGCAGTTCAGCACTAGCCTGCATTGCAGTGTAAATGGTATGCATAGGAAACAATTGTTTCTTGTATGTCCATGCGGTGACAGACGTTTTACACTGTAGTAAAACGTCTTTCACCCCAAATAGTGTGAATCAGAGTCCCCAGTGTTACCCCTTATATCAGAGTCACCCCTCACATCACAGTCCCCAGTGTTCCCCCTTATATTCGAGTCACCCCCTTACAGCACAGTCCCCAGTGTCCCCCTTATATCAGAGTCCCCCCTTACATCACAGTCCCCAGTGTTCTCCCTTATATCAGAGTCCCCCTTACACCACAGTCCGCAGTGTTCCCCCTTATATCACAGCCCCCAGTGTTCCCTCTTATATCAGAGTCCCACCTTACATCACAGTCCCCAGTGTTCCCCCTTATATCAGAGTGCCCCTTACATCACAGTCCCCTGTGTTCCTCCTTATATCAAAGTCCCTCTTACATCACAGTCCCCAGTGTTCCCCCTTACATCAGAGTCCCCCCTCATATCACAGTCCCCAGTGTTCCCCCTTACATCAGAGTCCCCCCTTACATCACAGTCCCCAGTGTTCCTCCTTATATCAGAGTCCCCCATTACATCACAGTCCCCAGTGTTACCCCTTATATCAGCATCCCCCCTCACATCACAGTCCCCAGTGTTCCTTCTTATATTAGAGTCCCCCCTTACATCGCAATCCCCTGTGTTCCCCCTTATATCAGAGTCCCCCTTACATCACAGTCCCCGGTGTTCATCCTTATATCAGAGTCCCCAGTGTTACCCCTTATATCAGAGTCACCCCTCACATCACAGTCCCCAGTGTCCCTTCTTATATCAGAGTTCCCCCTTACATCATAGTCCCCAGTGTTCCTCCTTATATCAGAGTCTCCCCTCACATCACAGTCCCCACTTTTCCTTCTTATATCAGAGTCCCCCCTTACATCGCAGTCCCCTGTGTTCCCCCTTATATCAGAGTCCCCCTTACATCACAGTCCCCGGTGTTCATCCTTATATCAGAGTCCCCAGTGTTACCCCTTATATCAGAGTCACCCCTCACATCACAGTCCCCAGTGTCCCTTCTTATATCAGAGTTCCCCCTTACATCATAGTCCCCAGTGTTCCTCCTTATATCAGAGTCTCCCCTCACATCACAGTCCCCACTTTTCCTTCTTATATCAGAGTCCCCCCTTACATCGCAGTCCCCTGTGTTCCCCCTTATATCAGAGTCCCCCTTACATCACAGTCCCCGCTGTTCATCCTTATATCAGAGTCCCCAGTGTTACCCCTTATATCAGAGTCACCCCTCACATCACAGTCCCCAGTGTCCCTTCTTATATCAGAGTCCCCCCTTACATCACAGTCCCCAGTGTTACCCCTTATATCAGAATCCCCCCTCACATCACAGTCCCCAGTGTTCCTTCTTATATTAGAGTCCCCCCTTACATCACAGTCCCCAGTGTTCCTCCTTATATCAGAGTCCCCCCTCACATCACAGTCCCCAGTGTTACCCCTTATATCAGAATCCCCCCTCACATCACAGTCCCCAGTGTTCCTTCTTATATTAGAGTCACCCCTCACATCACAGTCCCCAGTGTCCCTTCTTATATCAGAGTTCCCCCTTACATCATAGTCCCCAGTGTTCCTCCTTATATCAGAGTCCCCCATTACATCACAGTCCCCAGTGTTACCCCTTATATCAGCATCCCCCCTCACATCACAGTCCCCAGTGTTCCTTCTTATATTAGAGTCTCCCCTTACATCACAGTCCCCAGTGTTCCTCCTTATATCAGAGTCCCCCCTTACATCGCAATCCCCTGTGTTCCCCCTTATATCAGAGTCCCCCTTACATCACAGTCCCCGGTGTTCATCCTTATATCAGAGTCCCCAGTGTTACCCCTTATATCAGAGTCACCCCTCACATCACAGTCCCCAGTGTCCCTTCTTATATCAGAGTTCCCCCTTACATCATAGTCCCCAGTGTTCCTCCTTATATCAGAGTCTCCCCTCACATCACAGTCCCCACTTTTCCTTCTTATATCAGAGTCCCCCCTTACATCGCAGTCCCCTGTGTTCCCCCTTATATCAGAGTCCCCCTTACATCACAGTCCCCGGTGTTCATCCTTATATCAGAGTCCCCAGTGTTACCCCTTATATCAGAGTCACCCCTCACATCACAGTCCCCAGTGTCCCTTCTTATATCAGAGTTCCCCCTTACATCATAGTCCCCAGTGTTCCTCCTTATATCAGAGTCTCCCCTCACATCACAGTCCCCACTTTTCCTTCTTATATCAGAGTCCCCCCTTACATCGCAGTCCCCTGTGTTCCCCCTTATATCAGAGTCCCCCTTACATCACAGTCCCCGCTGTTCATCCTTATATCAGAGTCCCCAGTGTTACCCCTTATATCAGAGTCACCCCTCACATCACAGTCCCCAGTGTCCCTTCTTATATCAGAGTTCCCCCTTACATCATAGTCCCCAGTGTTCCTCCTTATATCAGAGTCTCCCCTCACATCACAGTCCCCACTTTTCCTTCTTATATCAGAGTCCCCCCTTACATCGCAGTCCCCTGTGTTCCCCCTTATATCAGAGTCCCCCTTACATCACAGTCCCCGCTGTTCATCCTTATATCAGAGTCCCCAGTGTTACCCCTTATATCAGAGTCACCCCTCACATCACAGTCCCCAGTGTCCCTTCTTATATCAGAGTCCCCCCTTACATCACAGTCCCCAGTGTTACCCCTTATATCAGAATCCCCCCTCACATCACAGTCCCCAGTGTTCCTTCTTATATTAGAGTCCCCCCTTACATCACAGTCCCCAGTGTTCCTCCTTATATCAGAGTCCCCCCTCACATCACAGTCCCCAGTGTTACCCCTTATATCAGAATCCCCCCTCACATCACAGTCCCCAGTGTTCCTTCTTATATTAGAGTCACCCCTCACATCACAGTCCCCAGTGTCCCTTCTTATATCAGAGTTCCCCCTTACATCATAGTCCCCAGTGTTCCTCCTTATATCAGAGTCTCCCCTCACATCACAGTCCCCACTTTTCCTTCTTATATCAGAGTCCCCCCTTACATCGCAGTCCCCTGTGTTCCCCCTTATATCAGAGTCCCCCTTACATCACAGTCCCCGCTGTTCATCCTTATATCAGAGTCCCCAGTGTTACCCCTTATATCAGAGTCACCCCTCACATCACAGTCCCCAGTGTCCCTTCTTATATCAGAGTTCCCCCTTACATCACAGTCCCCAGTGTTACCCCTTATATCAGAGTCACCCCTCACATCACAGTCCCCAGTGTCCCTTCTTATATCAGAGTTCCACCTTACATCACAGTCCCCAGTGTTCCTCCTTATATCAGAGCCCCCCCCCCTTACATCACAGTCCCCAGTGTTACCCCTTATATCAGAGTCCCCCCTTACATCAGAGTCCCCAGCGTTTGATCAGTCATGGGCTTTATCCAGACTTCTAATTAGCTTTGTAGAAGTCCAACTCTATGTTTATATCAGCCTTATCACCTTGAAACTGCGGAGGCCCTTTTGGACCAATATTATCATACCTTAATATTTCATGATTTAAACACCCACTATCATGCAAAACAGAAGTGAAAAAATGTGTTACCTTTATGTCACTTTTCACATCGTCAACAGTTGATCTTTAAATTTTTAAAGACAGTTTTGCCTAGGTGATCTATAATAAAGGTATGAATTATTGCCCTTTATTATAGGTATGAATACAATTATTGTAACAAATAACGTAATACTGATCTTAAAATGATACTAACAGCATATATTTTAGCTCAGTTATTACAACTCAAGCTAATAACAATACAGTACGACCATTTGAATCCACAGATATATGTGTCCAGTGTTATATGTTATATTTTATAATTTTAGTTTAATATGTTGAGTGTGTTCTGCCTCCTATTCCATATAATAGAGGATCTGGCTGATGTGATAAGGAATCAGTTGTACAAATTGCATGGGCTGAAGTGCCACTTTGTTGGCTTACAATGATATCAGCCATTTTCCTGGCTTTAAGTGAAGTGGGTCTGGGCCTAATAAGCTGGCTGAGGCCCAATAGTGGAGGTGGGGACTTACCTTCTCCCTATGTCCCCAGTCAAATGTGGTTAGGATTGGCAATTTTGATTTGTCCTCTTTATAGAGTGTCTGTGTCCAGCATCTCCTGTCCTTTTGTAGTAGTGGAGTCTGTGGCTTCTGTGTGAGTTGTGTCTGCAGTGAACTGGGATTTACCATAGCTCTCAACTGTCCCTGTTTTAGAGCAATGTCCCTCTGTCCCTCAATACTCCTCATTTGTCCCTCATTTTGGTCTGATATATATATAAAATGCAATTTTTATCTATGAAAAAGTATTTTCCAGCACTAAACCTTTCATCTGATTTCTAAATTACTGCATTTGTAAATACCTAAAAGCCAATATAAAGGAATAGTAGTGGTAAAAAAAACACTTATGGGTTTAACCAATCTTGTTTTTTTGTACAATTCTCCTTTAAGGGGGCGTAGCAAGGGGTGTGTCCTATGCCTGCATACTTTTGCTGATAGGTGTCTCTCATTCCCATCTCAGAAAGTTGAGAGGTATGGATTTACCACTATCTTGTCCACATAGAGCTATGTCCTTATTCAGAATTAAACTTGCATGGTGAGCAGTGTTGGTCATCTTACTTTAAAAAAGTAATTAGTTAAGTTACAAATTACTTCTCCCAAAAAGTAATTGCGTTAGTAGCTCAGTTACTACATTGGAAAAGTAATTAGTTACTCAGCAAAGTAACTGTGACTTTTTTTTTAATATTCTATACGTGTAACTAAGGGGCGGGTCTAGTATTACTGTAAGCAAGGGGTGCATTTATTATTACTCTAACCAAGGGGCAGATCTGTTATAGCGTGTAAGCAAGGGGCGGGTCTATTATTATTATATCGTGTAAGGGGCGGATGGCTACAGAAGAGGGCGAATGTTAAATTAATGGGCAGAGCTCGATATATAACAATAATAATAAATGCACCCCTTGGTTACAGTAATACTAGACCCGCCCCTTAGTTACACGATAGACGCCCCTTGCAGAGTAGCACGAGCATCGGGAGCGTGTGGCACCTCCTCGTACAATTACATGTCAACTGTGCCTGCGCGGTATAGAGTTGAGGTTCGGCAATTTTCATAAGCTCCATAGTCCTTCGTACTGCGCAAGCACTGCGCCTGCACAGTACAGGGGGGTCCTTATCTGGCGGGGGAACTTTTTTGGCAGGACACCGGAATTACACTACTACCATCTAGTGGCAGTAGAAGTAATTGAGGTAACGCCGCCCAAGTAATGGGAACTGCGTTACCATGAGGGGAAAAGTAATCAGTTAGATTACTCGTTACCCTCTAAAGTAACTGCGTTATGTAACACCGTTTATTTTAACTCAGTTACTTACATCACTGATGGTGAGTTTGCCAGTGGTACCATGTTGTGGTACCCTGTCGTGGTACCCTGTTGTGGTACGACTGTCGAGTTTGACAAGTGTAATTATGTTCAAGTTGTGCCAGAAAGATGCAAAGCTCTTTAAAATGCATCTGCCTTCATGAGCATGCACATGTGCCCCTTTACAAAAAAATTTGTGCATTTTGCTGTTTTTTTTAAACACTAGGGAACATTGGTCCCATTAGCAATCTGAAAAATTCAGAAGAGCCAGGTTTTTAAATATGGAATCTCTTGGGAATGATATCTAGAATGGGTGAAAGGTGATATATTGGATGTTACACCTAAAATTCAAATCCCTAGCTTGAATGAAATGCAGAACTCTTTTTTGGGTTGTACGATTTGACGATGCTGCCATTCTTCCATTCTACCACTAGATGGAGATATAGGGCAGGCTATGGCTTGTTTGTCAGCTAGGAGGTAAGAAATAAGAATAAACATTATAGTCACTCTTCTGATATAGGGAAAGCCACAACTACAACAAACTTTGCTGGTTTAAAGTCCTACACATATAGATTAGGATGCTAATGATATCCTCTGCATAGTACTGATTTGACAAGTAGCGGTGAAACTGTTGAAGAATTAGTGTCAGTAAAAGAAGTGTGTCGGCTAGATAAATGTCATCTATTCCTGTGTCATGTCACATATGTAAAGACTGAGGATTATTTGTCAATCATTCGACAATGATGGGTTTGTTTTCTTCTTGCAGTGACTACTAAACAGTAATATCCAAGGGCTGAATGTAAATACAAAAAAATATTTGCTAATTAAAGCAGACCTGTCACAAACTAAGGCAATTTAACCACTTCCCACCCGGCCACTGTACATATACGGCCGCGTGGGAGCCGATGCGGCCGTGTCACCCGGACACGGCGCATCTCGGATCGGCAGGAGGGCTCGGTGATTGGCCCTCCTGATCACATGAAGGCCGTGTCGAATCACAGCCGTCATGTGATGTAAACAAACAGCCGGTTGCTAGGCAATCGGCGCTCCTCTCCTGACACGGAAGTCGTCGGTGAGGAGAGGAGAGCGGATCGCTGCAGCCGGCTGGTGATCAGTGAGTATTAGCTGTTTTTTTACAGATTTTTACTCACTGATCACCAGTGTAGTGTCCCCACAGTAAAACACACATGTCCCCACACCAAAACACACATGTCCCCAAATAATAAAAACACATGTCCCTCACATATGTCCCAGTAAAATAACATGTGCCAATGATTATCTGCACACATATGCCCGTGATCACCTGCACACACCTATACATGATCATTTGCGTACATATGTCCGTGATCACGCGAACCAATTATTATACACTTAACGGTATTTTTTTTTACAAAAAACATGTAGCAGAATACATTTTGGCTTAAATTTCTGACAAAATTTGATTTTATTGGATTCCTTTTAAAAAAGAAAGGAGAAAATATTGTTTTTTTTTCAAAATTTCCGCTATGTTTTCGCTTATATCGCAAAAAGTCGCGAATAAATACCACCAAACTAAAGCTCTATTTGTGTGAGCAAAATGATAAAAAATTAATTTGGTTACAGCATTGCATGACCGCGCAATTGTCACTGAAAGTGCGAGAGCACTGAAAGCTGAAAATTGGTCTGGGCAGGAAGGGTGTTTAAGTGCACAGTAAGCAAGTGGTTAAAATGAGCATGTGATAAAAAAAAAAAAAAAATAACAAATGCACAAGCAGAGGTTGCCTTTGGTAAAGAAAAAACAGAACAATCAGTGGATTTGAGATATAAACAATGAAATTTATCTGAAAATCTTAATTTACCGTAACAAACATTGAACTTGGTTCACCTCTTTCAGCTCTGGAGTTCCCCATTTGCTCATCCTCAGTGAGGCCATCTGCCACATTAAGAGACTAATAAAGAGGCGCAGGAGGTCCAGTTTGATTGTCCCTCCAAAAATCAATAGTTATATATAACTTAAACAGGCTATATCTCTGGATCTACTGCATTCATTTTCTTTTTCAGTGTGATCTCCTTTCATTCTTACCTAGTAATCCTGTGCATAACACTTCCTGGACCTCAAATATGTCTGCCCTTGTTCACCTCCATTGTATGATGGATGGGGAAATCAATAGATTACAGCAGAAAGATAAGGTTGCTTTATCCTTGCAGGTCAGCTTACAGGAAGTTACAAGGACTCTGCATTTTTGGCAAGATTAACAGGTGTTTTCTGTACTTGCTGAAAATATTCATGTCTAAGACCTGGTAAGGTGTAATATATAACTAGTTGCAGACTGGGTGTGCTACACACGTCCAAAAAAAGTCATCATTGTACACAGGGCATGTGTAGCACGTTCAGTCTCTCAGCCCTGCTTCTGGAACCCCCCCACACACACCATATACAGTAATTGTCGGCTCTGATCAACCACTTGAAGACCAGGCCTTTTTCTTACACTTCTCACATACATGTAAAAATCTGTATTTTTTGCTAGAAATTACTTAGAACCCCCAAATATTATATATATTTGTAAAGCAGAGGCCCTAGAGAATAAAATAGTGGGTGTTGCAATTTTTTATGTCACATAGTATTTGTCACACTTGAATTTTAATGCACAAGATGATGTAAAAGATGATGTTACGCCGAGTAAATAGATACCTAACATGACACGCTTTGAAATTGCGCATACCTGTGGAACCATGCCAAAGTACGTAAATTATATTATCCATGGGCGACATTTTAAAAGCCTTTACAGCCTTTACCACTTTAAATTTAAAGCTATAATTATTGCTCTTGATTTGATGTTTGTGGTGATAACTCACATGTGTGGTGCAATAGCTGTTTATGTACAACCAGGGCCGTCTTTAAGGCAGGGCAAAAGGGGGAGCTGGCCTGGGCCCTGTCGTTGTGAGGCCCAAAGCAGCTGCCTCATACTTGCCATTTATCCCAGTTTAAGTTCCCTAAGTTTTAGTCCTGTGCTGTGTCCTGATATCTCAGTATGAAGTGCTGCTACTAATGCTGCCCAGCTCTGCCCTATTGTTGTGTACAGATGACTCACCTGCAGACCATGTGTTTACATGTAAATAACCAGCTTTCATATGTAAATAGCAGCATCATTCATATTTAAATAGCTGCATCCGGTGGCATAGATGTGTAAAAAAAAGGTGGCATTCATATGTATATCATACCCCCTGCAGTGAAGAGATGATGTGCTGTAATCTCTAGCAACCAATCAGTGAGCAGTATTACTGTACAGTAATCTCTAGCAACCAATCAACAAGCAGAACTCATGTGCTGTAACATCTAGGAACTAATTAGTGAGCCATAATGTGTGCTGTAACCTCTAGCAACCAGTCAGTAAGCTGTAATGATACACTGTAATCTCTGGCAACCAATCGCAATCTCTGCCTGATCTGATACAGTAAACTGATTTTAAGGCTAGCTGCCATTTATTGTATGTCTCAGAGCAGGTGGAGAGCAAAATTGTATTAGGGGGGGGGGGGGCAGGAAAATGTTTGCCCAGGGTCCAATCAATATTAAAGATGGCCCTGTGTACAAGGCAGAACCAACGTGTTCGTTCGCCTTTGTGTGCAGGCATGGGGGGATGGGGGCACTTTACATTTTTTTGTATTTATTATTTTTACACTGTACCTTTACATTTTTTTTGATCACTTTTATTGTTATCACAAGGAATGTAAATATCCCTATCTGCCAAGACAATCGCACCACACGTGAGGTATCCTCTTGATTATCAGATTGATAGCAATAATTCTAGCACCAGACCTCCTGTGTAAATTTAAAGTGGTAACCTGTAAAGACTTTTTTTAAGCGTTGCCTATGGATAAGTTAATTTACCATAGTTTGTCGCTGTTCCATGGGCATGCGCACATTTTAAAGCGTGACATGTTTGGTATCTATTTAATTGACGTAACATCTTGTTTTAGATTTTACCAAATAAAATGGGTATTATATTTTTTCCAAACAATTTGCATTTAAAAAAACACTGTGCAAGTACTGCATGACATAAAAAATTGCAACACCCATATTTTTATTCTCTAGGGCCTCTGCCTAAAAAAATAAAAGTATTTAGTGTTTGGGGGGTTCTAAGTAATTTTCTAGCTGATAAGTATCAGACTAGGCATGGTCTTAAAGTGGTTAAAAGAAGTTCATTATTCCATATCCACATCAGGACTAGGATCCCCAGCACCAGGGCACCAGCATGAGTTGCACTGGCAGAAAGGGACATTGCTGGAAGTGACATTGCTGCAAGTGACATTTGCATCCACAAAACCCGCCTCTAAGTGTTTCACCCATTACTGGTTCTAGTAATATGGAACAGTGGCTGATCCAGATTACTACTATCACTATTTATCCAGATTTATTGGGTGCTGGGTAGGCATCCGACCATGTGAGTGTAATTGTACATTTATATTTGTTCCTTCTCTAATAAACTGGATGCACAATGTTATATGTTCTGTGGCTTTTCTATCCCTGAATTTGAGCCTTACAGGTGCTGGGGGTCCTAGTCCTTATGTGGATAGTATTTCTGAAGACTTCATTCTGCATACTGCTGAGAGATTTGTGGTCACTAGTTGTTCACATAAAACTTTTTGGGTATATGTATGATCACACCATAATATAAATGTTTATTTGTATTGGTTACCGTTGTTAGCGCTGCTCATTATCATATTTTCAAATTATTTAAATTTTGCGTATTTAGAGCAGCAGCTTGGGCACATGTTTTAGCACCTTATCTGTGGCGCAGGTCATATCACAGTTGTTTACAGGTTACCAGCTTACCAGCTTAGAGTTACATGGGAGGTCTGGCGAGAAACTCTCGCTTTGACATTTGCGATCACTGTTTACATATGTATGCGTGACCTAGGAGCACGTGAGCATGGATGGACAGGTCACTTTAAAAAAAAATGTATTATTGTTTTTTCATTTATTGTTTTTTTACACTGTACACACACTTTTGTTTTGATTGAACAACATCTCATGTGATAGCATCTCATGTGATAGCATAGGCCAGTGATGGTGAACCTTGACACCCCAGATGTTTTGGAACTACATTTCCCATGATGCTCATGCACTCTGCAGTGTAGTTGAGCATCATGGGAAATGTAGTTCCAAAACATCTAGGTTGCCAAGGTTCGCCATCACTGGCATAGGCTGTGACTAACTGATCCTCTTTATGGAGAGATCTTGGGTCTATTAGACCCCAAATCTCTCCTTTGGCCTCCAAAGCATCTGCTCAAACCAAGATCGGTTTGATCAGATGCTTTACAAGCCAGTAACGGCTTATAAACAAACAAACAAATCAAAACTGGAACTGATGACATTCTTGTTGCTTCCAGTTTCTGACTTCACAGGGGTGGATAAACAATGGAAGCTCCTCTCACTTTGTGCATCCAGTGGGATGGGAGAGCCATGGGGAGGAGGGAGAACCCCTTCCACCACCTGTAAAAGTGATCGGACAGCTGTTTAACCACTCGGACCACTTTTACCATGTAGGAAATTGTTATAAACAAAGCCAAGGATAAGTCCAAGGAAAGAAACAAACTTAACTTACCGACCAGCCCACAGACAACCAAGTAAACGGTATGCGTTAAACGCAGGGGTTTAGTCTGCACACATTTGCAAATGCATGCGTAAGCCACAGAGCCTCGTTAAGGCACCCTGGTATCTGTGGTACCTAACACTAACTTATAAGTGTTCCCACAGTGGAGGCACATGCATTCCGATGGATAGGTGAGAGCTGGAGGACTGAAGGGGAGCCCACCCTTCTTAGAGGTACAGGGGCACACTGAACACCAAGCATATAGCACAATATTTGTTTGCTTTGGGATAAAAGAAGCCTTTTTGTACGGGCAGCACAATTATGGAAGTATTTTCATTCCTGGCCAATCGGAAACTTGACCGGGGAAATGTCTTTGAACAATTTGATAAACACCGCAGCTGTGAACCTAGAACAGGGATTTAAACAACTTAAGAATGCTATGGATAAACAAATTAGGGTGTGGTGGGACATCATGATCTTAGAGAAACATAGAGATGCCAAAATTACACCAAGGAGACTCAGATGGGACTTGGGACCCAATGATGAGCTGATGGATGAAAATCTGCCAAAATCATGGTTTAGTTTTTTTAATGGTTGTGAAAATAAATTATTAGACATCATCATTGACAGATAAGGAATTTTTTAGTAAAAAATGTTTTAGTAAAATATATATACTTTCTAAGAATTTACCTCCAGGATGTATGTAAGATTGTGAGAGCAATCCAGCTGTGTGGGTGGTGACACCTATCCGTTTTTTTTAGATATTGGTGGGTGGTGACACCTATCCGTTTTTTTTAGATATTGGTGGGTGGTGACACCTATCCGTGTTTTTTTTTTTTTTTTTTTTTTTTTTTTTTTAGATATTGGTGGGTGGTGACACCTATCCGTTTTTTTAGATATTGAACACTGAGGGAATATAAGACAAATAAGGGAAACACCCCCATATCATTTAAATAATAGAAGGATTATGTATGGGCCGGGGGATATTACAGTTTATTTTTATTTTAAGAAAAATTTTTTTTACTAAGGGTTTGCCCCAAAGACATATAACAGAGTGGGAGAGTAATTCACATGTATTGGGTGGTGACACCTATCCGTGATGCAGAAACAGAGAACTGAGGGAATAAAAGATAAGTAAGGGAATACCTCAGTCAAAATGGTGGAACGCAAGCTTCCTGGCACTAGGAAGGCAAACTGACCACAATAAAGATGGTGGAAATGGCACTTCCTGTTAGGGCGCAAATAAGGCAACCAATTACAGCACACCCAAATGAGGACTGGGACAATAAAAATAGAGCTAACTAATCACCTGGCAGCTTCCTGATGACGCAAAACTAAGTTGCGAAACGCGTAGAGGCTGCTGGGTATTTTCGCACACATGTCACTTCCGGTAGAGGTGGTTCAGGCGAGGAAGAGGCTTGGTACACATACAAACGAGAAATCAGCATAGAGACACCAGCGAAAGGGTCTCACAACACACACGGCTGGAAACGCTCAGTGCCAGCGCAAGGCACCTAAGCATGTGAGTTTATTAAATGCTTTCTTTTTAAATAAAAGTTTTTAAGACATACTTCACCATTGGAGGCATATGTTATTATCTTTTTTTGGGGAGAGTGGAGCAAATGTGACCCCCCACACCAGGAAATAGGAAATTGCAGGAACCAGGAACTAGGAACTTGCAGGAACCTACAGATAGGACTGGTTATCCAGAAATAAACCATACGCCCTACACTCACCTTGATGTGGTGAGTGACCCATTGCATAGCAGGTGGTGGATACACTAGAATGACTTTGCACAATGAATGTCTAATAGAAGCACTGCAAACACACGGTGGTGTCACGGATTGGAACTTTTTATTTTCACCTTTATACTTATACCTATTATTTACCATTGAATATTATTTTTTTATTATATTTTTTTCACATTATTGACCGTATCACTATTATAGATGTATGGATCTTGAAATATTGTAAAAGCACCATGATGATATATTTTTTATAAAACGCATGATTGATGCGGTCTACATTCGAAAATAGCTAATAGCACATAGCATTTTTTCACCTAGCACTCTGTACCCATATGAAGGGATAGTAAAAACACATTACTAACTAGAATTCTAATACTTTACTTTGCCTAGTTAGGGAGAACAAAGTAACTTATATTTTCTTTGAGCACATAGCACTTTAAAAAAATTGGGTAACAACAGTAAAGGGTGGCGCGGTTTTCTTTTTCTTATCATATAGCACAATGGCTGCAAAGGTGTCAGTGCGTTGCCTGACCATAAAACACAACAGTGATACAAAAAGGGTACACCACTTGCCCCCATCTATAGCTGGCTATCACGGTAAGAAGCATTGGAAGGCTAACAACAGTTATAAACAAAGCCAAGGATTTATCCTTGGCTTTGTTTATAACCGTTGTTAGCCTTCCAATGCTTCTTACTGTGATAGCCAGCTATACATGGGGGCAAGTGGTGTACCCTTTTTGTATCCATGTAGGAAATTGGCAGGTCTAAAACATTATATCTGCATCATAGCTGCAGCCATGGCCGAGATATCAATACCACTTCCTGAGGTCATACAGTATATATACGCTTATCGGTCGGGAAGTGGATAAGGTTTGGTTCCTCCTGCTGACCCCTGTTTCACTACAGGACACAGCAGTGGTGTAGGTGCCAGAAGATGGAAAGGAAACAAAAAAATCAATAACAGTCATGCAGTAATTTCAGCAGATCCATGTGACAAAACCATTAGTGAACTAAAACTGAAACAATAAATGAGCAAACAACACATGGTGATTAACCACTTCCCACCCGGCCACTGCACATAAACGGGCGGGTGGGCTATCTCTCCTTCTGAGTGGACGTTCAGGAACGTCCCTCAGAAGGAGCGGGATAGCGCGTGCATTCGCGCACAGAGGCGCGATCCCTATTTGCGATCGTGTCACCCGGACACGGCGCATCTTAGATCGGCAGGAGGGCTCTGTGATTGGCCCTCCTGATCACATGACGGCCGTGTCCAATCACAGTCATCATGTAATGTAAACAAACAGCCGGTTGCTAGGCGATCGGCTCTCCTCTCCTAACACAGAAGTGGTCGCTGAGGAGAGCGGATCTCTGCAGCCGGCTGGTGATCAGTGAGTATTAGCTGTTTTTTACAGATTTTTACTCACTGATCACCAGTCTAAACAAACAATGTCCCCCAAACACATGTCCCCAAAACACATGTCCCCACATAGTAATGATCCCCAAAACACATGTCCCCCACATATATAACAGTAAAATCACATGTTCCAATGATCATTTGCACACATATGTCCGTGATCACCTGTGCACATCTGTACATGATCATTTGCGTACATATGTACATGATCACACAAACCAATTATTATACACTTAACAGGATTTTTTTTACCAAAAACATGTAGCAGAATACATTTTGGCTTAAATTTATGACTAAATTAGAATTTATTGGATTTCTTTTAAAATAGAATAAAGAAAATATTGTTTTTTTTCCAAATTTCTGCTCTTTTTTCGCTTATATCGCAAAAAAAATAAAATAAAAAACGAGTTGTGAATAAATACCACCAAAAGGAAAATTTGTGCAAACAAAATGCTAAAAATTTCATTTGGGTACATCGTAGCATGACCGTGCAATTGTCATTGAAAGTGCGAGAGCGCTGAAAGCTGAAAATTGGTCTGGGAAGGAAGGGGGCGAAAGTGCCCAGTATTGATGTGGTTAAGTAACAAAGTGTTATGCCGCGTACACACTGTCGGAATTTCCGATGGAAACAGTCCGATGGGAGCTTTTCATCGGATTTTCCGACCGTGTGTATGCCATCGGTCTTTTTCTGTCGGAATTTCCGACGGACTTTAGATTGAGAACCTGTTCTTAATTTTTCCGACGGAAAACCTTTCTATCGGATTTTCCAATCATGTGTATGCAATTCCAACACGCAAAATTCCGACGCATGCTCGGAAACAATTCGACGCATGCTCAGATGCATTAAACTTCCCTTTTATAGTGCAGTCGAATGTTTTTTAAGGCATGGTGTTATTGACCGTCGGAATTTGGTGTCACCGTGTGTAGGCAAGACAGTTTGAGTGAAATTCCGTCGGAATTCCTACGGGAAAAATATCAGAGCTTTTTCCGACAAGAATTCCGACCGTGTGTACGCGGCATTAGAATTTTCTGAATTGTGTCTCAAATGCAAATAAATTGTGTGATACGTAGCTATATTTACTTATTTCAGGAATCAGATATTTTTTTTTTTTTTGCAAAAGCAAAGTACAGTTACAGTTACAGTTTTCTCCCTGGACAGAGCTTCCATGATCTCATACACTGCATGACTTCTCACTGCACAACATTCTTTGTTGACAGATTACAAACGACATTTGACAGTTTATATATCCATGGAAAGATGAAAGAATGTTTCATGAAACTGTTTATGGCATAGAAATCTTTATATTATCTTTTCATAAAATAAAAATGTAAAAAAGAAAGTCTAAGATTGGGTTCAAGTCATAAATCACCCAATCGTAACTAATTAAACTGGCATTTAAAATGCAGCAAAAGCAGGGGTTATTTTAAGATATAGAGTACTGTGCAAAAGTTTTAGGCAGGTGTGAAGAAATGCTGTAAAGTAAGAATGCTTTCAAAAATATATATTTTAATTGTTTATTGTTAACAATTTGCAAAATTCAAAGTGAGCAAATACAAGAAAAAAATCTAAATCAAATCAATATTTGGTGTGTCTGCCCTTTGGCTTCAAACCTGCATCAATTCTTACACTTGCACACTTGCACAATGTCAGGGATTTTGTAGGATTAGAGTCAGGTGTATGATTAACCAATTATACCAAGTGGGTTCTAATGATCAACAATTTCATAAGTAGGTTGAAACACAGTCATTAACCAAAAGAGAAATGGCTTTGTAGGAGGGTTAAAACTGGGCGAGGAACAGCCAAACTCTGCTACTAAGGCGAAGTCGTGAAAGACAGTTTCATGTCACAAGTCATACACCATGACAACAGTGTTAATTTTAACATCTAATTTCGATGTAGTTTTAGTTATAGTCTTTTGACTAAAATGGCATTTTAGTTTTTCTCTCATTTTAGTCTTTCGACAAAAATGCCATTTTAGTTTTAGTCATATTTTATTCATCTGAGTTGTTTTAGTTTCAGTCGTATTTTAGACGACTAAAATCTCCAGTACATTTTAGTTGACTAAAATCGATGGGTTTAGTTAAATTTGAATGCATTATTTCTTTAGAACTGCCAAACATTATATACTCCTGGAGTAAAAATCTAATAACATGTTTATTATTTATGGTATTAAGGTTTGAACATGCACTACAGACACAGATTTAGCCGTGATATAAATTCAATTTTGTTTAGTTATAGTCTTTTGACTAAAATGCCACTTTTAGTCTTCTAAATTGTTTTTGTTTTTGTCGTATTTTAGTTGACTAAAATAGTATTCATTTAGTCAACGAAAATATTTTAATTGACAAAATTAACACTGCATGGCAAGGCTGAGCACATCAACAAGACACGTTGTAGTTACAGTATACTACACCAACAAGCTCTCTCCCAGGCAAAGATTTCAAAGCAGACTGGGGTTTCAAGATGTGCCGTTCAAGCTTTTTTGAAGAAGTACAAAGAAATGGACAATGTTGTGGACAATGTTGAGGAATGTAGACGCAGTGGTTGGCCGAGGTAATTTATTGCAGCAGATGAAATACACATCATGCTTACTTCCCTTCGATATTGGAAGACATCGGGCAGTGCCATCAACACAGAACTGGCGGAAACCAGTGGGACCCAGGTACGCCCATCCACTGTCAGGGGAAGTCTGGCCAGAAGTGGTCTTCATGAAAGAATTTTGGCCAAAAAGCCATACCTCTGACATGGAAACAAGGTTAAGCAGCTCAACTATGCACAAAAACATAGGAGCTGGGGTGCAGAAAAATGGCAGCTAGTGCTCTGGACTGATGAGGCAAAATGTTAACTATTTGGCTGTAGCAGAAGGAAGTTTGTTCGCTAAAGGGCTGGAGAGCGGTACAATAATGAGTGTCTACAGGCAACAGTGAAGCATGGTGAGGGATCCTTCCAAGTTTGGGGCTGCATTTCTGCAAATGGAGTTGGGAGATTTGATCAGGATGAATGATGTCCTCAATTCTGGGAAATACAGGCAGATATTTATCCATCATGTCATACCAATCATGGAGGCTTGAGACTGGCCCTGCAGCAGAACAATGACCCCAAACATACAGTCAATGTCATTAAGAACTATCTTCAGTGTAAAGAAAAACAATGAGTCCTGGAAGTGATGGTTTGGCCCCCCACAGAGCCTGATCTCAACATCATGTAATCTTAGACAGATTTGATGAAGAGACAGAAGGATTTGACGCAGCCTATGTCCACAGAAGATCTGTGGTTAGTTCCCCCAAGATCTTGGGAACAACCTACCTGCCAAGTTCCTTCAAAAACGGTGTGCACGTATATCTAGAAGAATTGATGCTGTTTGAAGGCATTGATGATGTTTTGGTCACACCAAATATAAATTTTATTTAGATTTCTAAATCTGAAACATTCTTAATTTACAGCATTTTCACACCTGCCTACAATTTTTGCACAGTAGTGTATTTAAAAAAATAAGGTAGGTTGCTTATTAGGTGCAAAATCTTTAATACCCCATTGAAAAACACATATGCTGGGCTATGAATGTGTTTGTACACACACGTAGGTTATGGGTAAGAATGAGCTAAAGTTGGCCATGTGGCCATATTAGGTCATTGATGTCACCAGCATCCCCACCCCTAGGGCAGTACAGGGAGTTCCACGGCAGCAGCTGTTTGAGCTGGTGGGCTGCTGTGATGTGACAGTTTCCCACAAGTTCTGTCTGAACTGGGTTGGACCTGGACCTTATCCTAACCTTAGTTATGGGTTATAAGCTTTAATACTCCAATATTTGTTTTATACGCACAGTGATCTTACCAATCACTAGAGCATACACCAATAGCAATTTCCCTTTGAACTACTTGGTACATTGTTTTAATAAAAACCCTACTCACATTTCATGCCTGTTGTGGCTGCCCTTTGATGCTGTTTTGCAGTTTTTCATGCATTTGTTGGGACCTTTTTTTTTGCATATCTATGCTATACTTAGATGATTACATAACTGTTACAATTATTTATTGCCTCTTTCTCTCCTTAGAACGCTTATCAAGCTCCTGCAGAAGTGAGTTTTCGCAAAACATGTAGAGCCCATGAGCTTACAGTGAATGTTATTATATATTTAAGTCATACATGTCTTATATGGAATGGTTTTTGACATTTATAGTTCATATTGGAGAGGTTTAGCTGTTATTACAATTAGTTTGCAGTATTTTAAATGTTTTTTATTGTGATGCATTAATTGTTAATAAAATATTATTGTTTATTTTTCTATAATTGGTGCCTGGAAAGTAAATTTTTTCAACTTCCTCTATTTATTAGACTATAAATCAGTTTTCCTATTTCTGTAATTGTAAAGAGCGAGTTTACTTGCAAGAGTTCTGATTTTGAGATCGTAGGTATAGATACAGACCTCAAGAAATCAGGAATGAGATCTTCCGAAGGTTGGGGAGTAATGCCGCGTACACACGATCGGACTACGAGCCAACGCTAGTAAAAGAGCTGGAAGAAGATAGCGGAGGCCTGGCAGAAGAAACGAAGAGCGGGACAAGACCCCCGAAGTCGGAAGAAGACCCCCTGAAGTCGGAAGAAGACCCCCCGGACGACAGCGACGAAGGAGAAAGCCAGGCTTCTCCGCTAGTAAAAGAGCGGTAAAAGAGCAGAAGATAGCGGAGGAACCCGGCGAGAAGACCCCCCAAAGTCGGAAGAAGACCCCCGGAGCTGTCTAATAAACTACTTTAAAAACCTGTGTTGTGTTTTTTTTTATTAACACTTTTTCCCTCAGGTGAATGGGTAGGGGTACCATTTACCCCATACTCATTCACATAGGGTGGGGGGCCGGGATCTGGGGGCCCCCTTATTAAAGGGGGCTCCCGGATTCTGATAAGCCCCCCGCCCGCAGACCCCAACAACCAGGCCCTTGTCCTCATCAACATGGGGACAAGGTGCTTTGGGGTGGGGGGCTGCAGGGCCCCCCCTCCCCAAAGCAACCCCCAAGTTGAGGGCACGCGGCCTGGTACGGCTCAGGAGCTTGCTTGTCCCCACCCCCTTTCCTGACCGGCTGGGATGCGTGCTCGGATAAGGGTCTGGTATGGACTTTGGGGGGACCCCCACGCCATTTTTTCAGAGTAGGGGCTCCCCTTTATATCTATACCAGGCGACAGGGCTAGCAAGGTGTCAATCTCGCCGATGGAGGCGGCGACATTGACTTCCTTCACTAGTCCTGTCTACCTGGAGTCACGTTCAAAATGAACGGACTTTACTCCGTGTGTGAGCAAGTCCGTTCATTTGAAAAGTCCGGCGGACCTCCGCCAAAAGTCCGGTGGATTGTCCCAGAAAAGTCCAGTCGTGTGTGGGCGTGTGTGGGCAAGTCCGCTCGTTCGGAAAGTCCGGCAGACCTCCACTGGAAAGTCCGCTGGATAGTCTGATCGTGTGTACGCGGCATTAGATTATATAGTTCTTCGTAGTAATCACTGAAAGCATCTGCTATTTCTTTGGGGTTAGTAACTCTCTTTCCCGTTTTGGGGTTTTGGACATGTGAGATCTTTTGTCTAATTGTCTTTTCTTTCAATTGAGAAGCTAGTAGTTTCCTGGCCTTGTTACTATAGCGGTAAGAATTAGCTTTCAATGAACGTAAATTTTTATCATGGTTAGAGATTAAAAAGGATCTTAGGTCCTGCCTAGCATAGAAAAGTTTCTCTCGAGTAGTTTGTGTTGTGGATATTTTGTTAATGTCTTCTAGATTTCCAACAGGTCGTTAAGCCACGCAGTCCTTTGTCTTTTAATTTTTGAGCTTAATTGCATTAGTAAACCTCAAATGTATGCTTTGTGGGAGTTCTATTGCTTAAAGGGATCATCAACTGAAGGGGCATTGATATCAAAGTATTCTTTGAGTGCTGATGAGATTTGAGTTTCAAACTCAAAATTTGAAAATATCATTGCGCCATCTATTTTCTCTTGTTTTGGTACGAATTTGCCCCACGCTGATGGAAATCGGAGCATGATCAGACCACGTAATATAATGTATATCTGACAAGGGGACCTTTTGTAGCAGAAATGTATCAACTAAGAACACATTTATGTGTGCATACGTATGATGGACGTTAGAAAAGAAAGTATAGTCATGTTCTGAAGAATGTTGGCACCTCCAAACATCAAATAAGTCAGAAGTTGAAATAAAGTGGGCTAAAGTTCCCTTATGTCTCTAACGACTTGCATCACTAGATAGGTCCAGGTTTTTATTTGGGATGGCATTAAAGTCCCCACAAATAACAACATGTCCCTGGCGGACGGAGGAGACTTTTTTCCAGATAAGTATATATTGACCAGTGTGTACACAACCTTATTAATTTCACAGATTAGTATTATAAGTCTGCCAGAGTCATCCAGATGTATTTCCAATTGCGAAAACTGGACAGAGTCTTTCATGGCTATTGCCACTGCCTTTTTCTTCACTGAAGCACTAGCCATGAATATATGTGGGAATTTGCGATGTTGGAATATAGGGGTTTTGTGTGGGGCAAAATGAGTCTCTTGAAAACAAATGACATCACATTTTAACTGGCAAGCTTCCTTCCAGGCCATCTGCCTTTTATTCGGGCTATTCAAACCCTTTATGTTTAGGGAAGAAATTTTATTGGCCATGTTGGTATATCAGCTATAGTAAGCCGTGTCAAGGATACAGTTCAAGTACCAAGAATGATAAGGAATTACCTTTAATGATGATTTAACAGGGTTGAAACTGATAGTGCCTTCAAAGCAGTGTTGCACGAGTGGAATAATGAGGAGGTTCAACACTAGAGTACCAGACAAGCTTGGGAAACTGGAATGCACAAACTAAAATCAAAATCAACATTAAAAACAACTGAAATGTAAAAACAAATGATTCTTCAACAGAATATGTGCGAAGGTGGATTCGCCTGAACTAACAGGGAAAAAGAGAAATAAGAAAAAAGAGAAAACTCTACAATGTGGCGCTCTCTGGGGCCGCTGGAGAAGGTATAATTATGTTGCTGAGATTAGGCTCATCGCGTTCAGCCAGCCTCAACATCCGAGCATTCATGGGTGGACGGTGGTGAATGTGTGTGGGGGTCATCCTCTGTGTTCTGTGGATCTAATATGTTCCATAGGTGCCGTAGGCATATTCCCTCACTTACAGAGGTGACTGCGTAGGTTTTGTCATCCTTAGTTATAAGCAGTTTAGCTGGGTAGGCCAACGGTATGCATTGTAAGGGTTGTGGAGAGGTTTGGTGATGGTTGCAAGTTGCCTTCATTGTTGCAGGGTATAAGCCGAAAGATCAGTGAAGAATGACAAATCTTGCAAACTTTGCGTCAAGTTGTCTGGGTTTCTGGTAATTTTCATAAATTGGTTCTTTATATGATAGAAATGTACCCTTGCAATAGTATCTCTGGGGAGATGAGACGGTATGTGATTTGGTTTTGGTAGTCTGTGGATGCGGTCAATAAGCAATTGTTCCAGAGGGACTTCTGGTAGTGCCTCCTTTAGGATATTGGTGCAAATTTTTTGCAGATCAGGAGGTTTGATAAATTCTGGGATCCCCGTATCTTAACATTATTTCTCCTCGATCTATCCTCTAAATCGGCCAGCTTGGCCTTCATGCATAACATCTCATCATCTCTCTCATTATGAGCATCGAACATCTTATTAATTGTGGATGCAAACTCCCTCATTTTAGACTCCACTTGTGTTACTCTATCAGACACTGCAGTAAGTTCAGATTTAAACTGCTGGGTGAGAGTCATTATGTCAGTATGTAAGATGGACCTCAGGGAGACCAACATATATTTTAGGGTAGTATCAAGTACAGGTTGATTAAGTGTGGGATACTCTGATATTGAATCTTGTAGTTCCCTTGTGTCATCAAATGAAGAGTTAAAACCGCTCACCTCTGTTGTGGGATCTGAAGGATCATGCATTTTTTGTCTGTGTTTAGCTGGACTGGATGTGGTTGAAGAAGATTGCGAATTTCCTCCTGATTTGTGTCCCGAATGGTGTTTGGAGGTGCCCCTGGATACAGAGCTGCGCTCCTGAAATGAGACATGTGGAGAGCCTGCTGGGCCGCCGGCGCTATCTTGGCTCTGATAGAGGTGAGGCAGGGGGAAGATATCAGTTATTCTCCCCAATTTTCCTTGGTCCCTGCGCTTCCTGGAGGACCTCAATGGATGTGCCCACAGCTCTGGAGCCCAAAATTGGCCTTAAAACGCTGTAGTAAGCTCCGACGGCCTGCGGTAGAGAGGAGCAGGCTTAGTGTGCGGCCATTAGCTCCGCCGGTTCGCCACACCCCCTAGAGTCTTGTACTTTTTTAAGTTAAACTCATCTATATAATTGTCATGTGTCAGTGTCTAAAGCACTATTCTATCTAGAGACAGCCAGTAAATTTTCAAAAGTTAACAATGGCAGCCTGGCATGTTTCTATCAACAGATATTTATGTAAATTAAGCCATCCTTCCTATTATGATTTACAAAAAAAATACTTTATATTTTAGGAGACTTTTATGCAGGAGTCTACAAGGCCCAACTTGCAGCCTATGAGCCGCAATGAAGGCCTTTGGCACTTATTGGCCCTTAACGCCCCTGCATTCAGTAGTCCGTGTTTTCCTTACCTATATGTTTTTCTTAAGCCATTGAATAAAAAATATTCTTCAGGCTGGCTTCAAGAAGTTAAATGGTAACATCATCAAAACAGCATGCTTATAGTCTATCACCACCTCCTGCAGCCTGTTTGCAGTATTTAACCATTTCTTCTAGCATTACAAACACATGGCCACTGCCCCCACCTATAACTGGCCTTTGCAGCAAGGAGCACATGGAAAGGCAATGCATGTCACACTGAAACACTGAAGAAAATTCCCAACCAGCCTGCAACTAACCAAATTGTCCTGTCTAACAGTATGTGTTAAAAACAGGGGTTTAGTTTGCACACATCTGCAAATACATGCGTAAGCTGCAGAGCCACTCCACGGCATGCCAGTGTTATCTGCAGTCCTCGCTCTAAATCTTGAGAGCCTCCATGCCTCCATAGTAGAAGCACATGCATTATAATGGATATGCAGAGGGCAGGTGAGCCTGGAGGGAGTCCATACCTCCTTAAAGGCACAGGGGCACACTGAACACCCCGTATATAGCCCAATGGCAGCAAAAATGTCCAGTGCCTCCCCTGCCTACAAGTATTCCAACAGTACAAACAAATGGCCACTGCCCCCACCTATAACTGGCCTTTGCAGCAAGGAGCTCATGCTTTTTTTTCTAGCATGCCTTTAGTCTCTGAGCATGTCTGCAGTCTATGACCATCTCTTTTTATAAGCCAGTAATCTAATTATTTTCTGCAGGGTGTCTACAGTCTCTTACCTTCTCTTGTAGCTTGCAGTAATCTTTGGCCACCTCCTGTAGCTTGTCTGCCATTTCTGGCAGTTCTCTGTACAGTTACATCCACTGAGAATTATGTGTGGCCCTTTGGTGATGTCAGGCATTGCACTTGAAGCCCCCTATATTAATTTAGCTGACCACCACTGCCACAAAAGAATCAAACTTTTCTCCAATCTGTTTTACTAAGAAGTGCAAACAGCAAAATGAAAATGCATAGAATGCACATATACAATCCTGTATAACAAGTGAAAACAAGCCAAAATATTTGCAAAATAAAACAAGACTGTATTTCTTATTATGACTAGAATAAAAATGAGATGATGTATTAGAAGACATTCACACAGGAATCCACAGGGAATCACAACTGTTGTCATCCTGAAGAGTGCATCTAGCAAAATTAATAAACAGAAATAATCTATATGTAGATTTCCATGGTCAGGTTTCAGATCTTCATAACTTGCAATGTTTTTATGGAATTATGCACAGAAAAGCTGTTATTGCTTTATGATTGGCTAGCAGTTTCATGTACAGCATGTATGAATATATGCAACATTGTTAATAGCAGTAATAAAATATAAATTGGTATATGCTTGCGTGACTCAGACTATGTATTTGCAGAGCGTCATTGGATAATTTGTGACTCAGAGGATGACACGCTCCAGCTTGTTTTTTGTTAATTGTATTCGCTAATTAGGGAGGACAGCAACTCCTATAAAGGTAGCCAAAGGGAGCTTTCTCTTTTATGTGCTGAGCTTTATAGTTACAACATCTGGGCAGCTGGTACAGGACATAATTATTTTTGCTTCCAGCCTGGATCATGCCATTGTTCAAGGTCACTACAACAACTGCTACAGAAACTGCCAGAATTAAAAGGCAACTCCACACTAAATACAATTCAGTAATATATATGCAAAGTAAATTCAAAATGAGATGAATTCACAAAAACTTGAGCAGCTAGAATCTGAAGCAGCTGTGCATGGGATCCAGTCAGCATTGAGCTTTTATTTTCAAAGTTACAATCGGATTGGTTACTATGCACACCTTCTCCAGATAAATAATCTTCGTAAATTTAGGCCAACATGTATTTTGCAATATTTCTTTGGCAAAATATATTATTTAGTCTGTGTGGAAGGTACAGAGTCTACAATCTATGGTATATATATATTAAAAAATGCATCAGTCCCAATGTACTGATGGCCTATCTTTTTTCTTGAGGCTCTAAAATACAAGGACAGTGCAAATACCCCCCTCACCAATTTACCCCTGTTTGGAAAGTAGACAGTCCAAGGTATTTAGTAAGAGGCATGGCGAGTTTATGAAGTTTTCATTTTTTTGTCTCAATGTGACTGAAGTGGTGGTGATCAGGGACACTGACATTTTGTTTTCTTTTTTTTACTATGATTGCTTACCCTGATGATCCCTTTTATAAGCAATCATTTTTATGAATAGCATCCATTCATGTGCCATTGTGTACAACTGTGAAAGCCGCAATTAGCCACAGCTATCATACGTACATGTCTGCTGTGAGAGATCGCTGTGGCCAATCACAGAGATCATAATAGTACCCAATGGCTATGAATGAAAGCTATTGTGTACAAGTGACAATTGATCGCTTTGATTGGTCACAGCAATCATATGGTACCAGGGCCAGCCCTGTACAATGATCTGTCTTCCACTGTTTCCACCATAGATCATGCCTCTGCACATCCCTGGGGATGCGTACGAACATCAAGAGTGGCAGGATATGATTATATGACATCCACCCGCAATAAGGAAGCTCCCACCAGGCCATATTATTATAATAGGCCAGATGGTAGGTTGTTAATAATGCATACTTTTTTATGTTATGAAATATTTAGAGGAAATAGAGTCAACAGTCTACATTCCAGCAATAGTAACCTCCTGAAAATGCAAACATGGTGATCTCCATATCATATTGATGACAATACCACATTCTCGTGTAAATAAAAATAAGTCACACTGCTTAGGCCAAATTCTCATATATTTTTGAATGAAGCATTAGTGAAATTTGATGCGTTTACTTCCCTGAAATTTCAGTGACATTTGCACATTTTCATCAAAATGTCACCTTTAGGCTTCATTCACGTGAGTGTTTTTAGGTGTACACCCATGCAAGTTCCGTTTTTTGGCTGCACAGGTGTTCCATGCATCCCTGTGCAGGCAGCTAGAATAAGCAAAGGGATGGTCGGCACTCAGGATGACATCCAAAATAGTATTCCTTTATTAAATACATACACAGAGCTGTAAAATATCCTACGCGTTTCAGACATTAGTCCTTAGTCATGGCTTATGTGGGAAGGTTGCAGCACCTATACACTTGTTTTCCTTAGTTCTATTATGCTGCTCATAATTTTTAACATCTGTGTGGGTCCCCCAATGCATACTGTCTGTGTTCAGGGAACCGCAAGCATCCACACCCACGTGGATGTCAAATTGGGAGCTGCATCCCGGTCCATGCAGATGGTAAGTCCCATTTAGCATGAATTCGAACTGCCTGCACTGGAAATTTGTGGGCAAACATGACGCTCGCAAAGGTGTATGCTTAAGTATGTACTTAAGTGTGACCAAGGCCTTAGGTGAAATGTATTTATTAATTGAGAACGAGAGGTTAAGGTAGTTTCAGGTTAAAGGTATTTTAAGGGCTCTTAAAGTGTTTTTTTTTTCTTTGTGCTTTAAGTCAGTTTTAGCTTCTTTTTATTTTTTTTTAAACAACTTGAAAATTTATTGAGATTTACCATTTAACAATAAAATAAAAAAATAAATAAATAAGTGAACAAAACAATGGTCTACTGTAAATATTTAAAGTTGCTATTTGGACTAAATAAAAATGGACAAAAAAACTAAAATAAATCAAAATACTCAAAAATGTAAATGGTAGTGGACTTAGTTGAGTTTTTAATTTTAATTTATTATTTATTTATTTACTTTTAGGAATGATCAATGTTGGCAAACACAGTCATTCATGTGGTACTCTACTGTAACGTGAAAACCTTGGCTTTACTAATTTCCTCTCTTTACTTTCTCGTTTAGAATTTAATCAATGGGCTTTGTTTTCATTCAAACCCATTCATAAACATGTCCACCTATTAGATTTTGACTCGGAAATCTAATTATTGGACCTATATTATAAATGGACCTAAATTCATTTTGAATTAGAAGGTAAACTGAGAACTCTGATGAATAATGTTGATGTCCTAAATAAATGGCTGTTTGCAAACACATCCATTCATGTATGATAGAAACTTTGGCGGCACAAAGGACAAAGAAAGGGTTGTCTACTGTATCAGGTTTATTGAAATTTGGGGCTAATCTTTATTGGTGAAAAAGGCTACTGTGTATGTACAGCTCATATACAGCTCATTCACTTTGGGTCCATACACCAAGTAGATTGACAGTTTTCCCACTATTTAAGTCATGGTTCTTGGATGTACCATCAAGGAGGTAAACTGTCTTTCAGCCTCTTCACACCCATCCTTAGCGTGCCCTGTGTGGATATGACATCTTGATTCTACAGCTCACCAGTTGACTGGCATAGAAAGGGGAGAAACATGACATTCTTGGATCAGTCTAGGGGGGCACAAAGTAAAACATCCAGACCTCATTGAAAGGTACATACAGTAGCAGAAATAAACATAGTGACAGTTATTGTAAGTGCACTCAGTCTCATCATGCCTCTTTGCCTCTGTCACAATTACGTTCATTTATCATTTTTGGACCTCCTACATTCAGACACTCTGAAAATATACATTTTTTGCTGTCAATGCAGGTATTGCTTTAGTTCACCCTAAATGAATACCAAGTGCACCTATCTTTGTGTATTCCATAGTACAATGACTTTTTTTTATACATACTTTCTTTCAACCTATCAGGATACAAGTATGGGAACTGCCATTTCAAGCTGTCATTCTCATCCTTGCTTTGTTACTCAGTGAGCCCTCAACCTGAAACAAGTACATACCGTATATACTCGAATATAAGCCGAGATTTTCAGACCCTTTTTTAGGTCTGAAAGTCCACCTCTCGGCTTATATTCGAGTCACCGCCGTCTGCCTACATGAACAGCGTGTCATGCAGACAGACGGCGGTGTTCAAAAGCCGCGCCGCCTCCTCCCGCCCGTCCGTGATAGGCGGACACTAATTTTCCCAGCAGTACAGTGTTCCGCCTATCACGGATGGCCTGTCATTCTCATCTCATGGATGAGGATGAGAGGACGTCCGTGATAGGCGGAACACTGCACACTGACTGCTGGGAAAAAAGTGTTCCTCCTATCACGGACGAGGAGGCGCGGCTTTTAAATTGTAATGGCGCCTGTAATACACGCTGTGGGGAGGACAGAGCGGGACCGAGGACCCCGGACACAGGACCCCGGACCGAGGACCCCAGACACAGGACACAGGACCCAGGACCCCGGACCCACGGACCGGCGGATCGGCACAGGTAGGCTGCAATGGGGACACGGGCTGCAATGGGGACACGGGGGTCTGTACAGGGGACATTCAGATTGGCATTGCTGACCCTTTTTCCACTTACAGTAGCTGCTGCATTTTTGCCCCTCGGCTTATACACGGGTCAATACGTTTCCCCATTTTTTTTGTGGTGATTTAGGGGCCTCGGCTTATACTCGGGACGGCCTATACTCGAGTATATACAGTAATTAAGGGGTCTTGGCTTCACTGGCTGTATACGTCTTTTAGTAGGCTCACTCACTTTCCTTCGTTTTTCCTCCCTTCCCTTCTTTTTCCTTCCTCTTCCCCCGTGTCTCCCCCTCCTCCTCTTTTTTCCCCTTCCTCCTTCTTTTTTGCATTTTCTTTCTTTTCCTCTTCCCCCTTCCCCCCTCTCTTCCCCCCTCCCCTCCCCTTTTCTCCCCTCACCCCCACCATCCCTCCTTTTTCCTTCTTCCCCTCCTTCCCCCCCCCCCCTTTTGCCATCCCTGTCTTTTCACTTTGCACTTACAATGTGACGAGGTGCTTCTGATTTGCACCCCTTTTTATATATATATATATATATTTTTTTTTCTTTATTTCTTTATTTCTTGGTTTGGGTGGCCCTGATGCAGCTGTTGTATCATCACTATTGCTCACGCACCTATTTCCTTATTCACTTCACTTACTTCACTCTACTGTAACCAACACTAGATGTTGGTAGGGTTCTTGACACTGGTGATCACAAAGTCAGTTTGGGCACACCTGTACTGCTCAGCATAGACTTCTTCTACCGGCATTGACTACATCATGCATACCACTTTTTCATCTAGATTGACCAATTACCTACATATAGGACTTCCCCAGTCGCCGCGGGAGGCTCCGCTAGGATTGTGGTGCACCTGGGAGACATCCAAGTGGGGTAAGACGCTGTATATTCCTATGTATCCTCCCGCCATATAATGTCTAAATATTTAGTTGCTGAATGTTGATGCAACTTCATAAATTATTTATATGTTTACAATTTCTAAAAACTCTCTTTGCAGACTCATATGTTGTATTTCCTGAAGAAGCTATAGAAAATAGCGAAACTAGTAGAAATACCCCACTATATGTATTTGCTCTTATGATTGAATTTTTTCTTTGTATTAATAAAAACGTTGTATATTTTTTTATATATAATTGTTTACAAATTCTTTGTTATATATGTATAACGTACCATAATAGTCCAACAGCTCCCCCTTCTGGTTCTGGTTGGGGACCAGATACCCCAAAAAACTTTCACTTTATACAATTACGGATGGTGGTACACTGTTCTATCAGTGTTATATATTACTTTATTTAGACAGTTAGGCCAAATTTTTTTCCTATCAGGATACAAGTATGGGAACTGCCATTTCAATCTGTCATTCTCATCCTTGCTTTGTTACTCAGTGAGCCCTCAACCTGAAAAATTAACAACGTCCTTTCAATGTTCTTACAGCAAAAAATGTTAACCGAAATTCTACTAGTGCATACAAGCTTTAGACCTGGAGTACATAGTTACATAGTTAGCTAGGCTGAAAAAATACACAAGTCCATCCAGTTCAACCATAAAAAAAGAAATAATAAAAATAAAAAATATCAATAAAAATAAAAAATATGATAAAAATAAAAAAATATAATAAAAATAAAAAATATGATAAAAATAAAAATTTTGATAAAAATAAAAATAAAAAATATAATAAAAAATACTGTGAGCCCAGCCTGGATGATGACACCCTTCCCAGGAGGCATATAAACAAAAGGCCGGGCTCACAGAAAATGGGGAGAATGACATGAGTTTCATGTCATAGAATAAAACTAGAAATTGGCAATATTCTTTTAAGGGGATGAATAAAAAAAACTTTAAATATTCCAACCATTTACAGTATACTTTTGTCTCAATATTTTTATACATTTCTCAATGATTAAATTGAATGTTACAAAGTTTTATGAGCTAATTGATTCATCAGTTGACTTATGCAGGTTATTTTATAGTTCTACCAAGCAGAGTTCAGAATGACATCGCTCCATCTCCGCTACCTGTGGATGACACTTTAAATAGAACTTGATACATCCTCTTCAAAGCTCATAGGTGTATTTTCCTGCTAATTACAGGATACAAGACTGACAGGTTGCTAGGAAGCTGGATGCATTATGTAGCAGGAGGTTACATCTGTGAAACATGCACCCTGTGATATTACCTTTTACAGAAATATGGATTTCTATATATAGTTGTTAGAATAGTTCTAAGATATTACAGAGTTGGAGAGAGCAGCCACAATACTTATAAGCAAAAGTCTGACACCGTAAAAATGCCCATCTAGCCAGAAAATGCAGACTGTATACTTGGTGAAATTACAATATTATTTGTAAATTATGTAATGTGCTGCATTTTGCAGATGTGTCACATTTGTTAAAGTGTTAGTTCATCAGAAACTATTTCAGTTATGCATGGCCCCTAGGTAAATAACTTTTGGCAGACTCATTTTTTTCTAGTCTGTATTTCCAGAACACCCATTATAATGGGTTTGGTGCACCTGTAATATATTTAGCTCATTGAACCTGTAAGTTAAAGTGTTTGTAACGCTAAAAAAATAAATCCTGTTCCTTTAACCAGTTGCCAACCGGGCCATAGCCGAATGACAGCTACAGCATGGTCGGATAACTCTGGGAGGGCGTACTGTGACGTCCTCCTGGCGCGTCACAGAACAGGGTAAAGGGCCAATGACAGCGGCTCTTTACCACGTGATCAGTTGTCAACAGACCAGGGCATGTCCGGTTCAGCTCCTCCCCTCTCCTCGCACCGATCGGTACAGTGTGCAAGGAGAGGAAGGAGCCGGGTGCAGCAGCGATGTGGGCTGGATCTGAAGTGCCCACAGTGCTGATCTCTGCCGATTCCTGCTCATCCATGTTCCATCCATGGCTCACCCATGCGCCATCCATGGCTCATTCATGCCTCATCCATGCCCAGCCATGCTCATCCACGCTCAGCCATGTCCAGCAATGCTCACCCATGCCCAGCCATGCTCATCCATGCCCAGCCATGCTCACTTATCCATGCTCATCCATGCCCAGCCATGCCCAGCCATGCTCATCTATGCTCATCCATGCCCAGCCATGTTCATCCATGCCCAGCCATGCCCATCCATGCCCAGCCATGCTCGTCCATGCCCAGCCATGCTCGTCCATGCCCAGCCATGTTCATCCATGCCCAGCCATGCTCATCCATGCCCAGCCATGCTCGTCCATGCCCAGCCATGCTCATCCATGCCCAGCCATGCTCGTCCACGCCTAGCCATGCTCATCCACTCCCAGCCATGCTCAGCCATGCCCAGCCTTGCTCATCCATGCCCAGCCATACTCATCCATGCACAGCAATACTCATCCATGCCCAGCCATGCTCATCCATACCCAGCCATGCTTTTTTCTGCTCAATTATGCTCATCCATGCCCACCCATGCCCATCCATGCTCATCTATGCCCATCCATGCTCATCCATGCCCATCCATGCTCATCTATGCCCATCAATGCCCACCCATGCCCATCCATGCTCATCTATGCCCATCCATGCTCATCTATGCCCATCAATTACCATCCATGCCCAGACATGCTCATCCATCCCTATCCATGCTCATCTATGGCTCATCCGTGCCCATCCATAGCTCATCCGTGCCCATGCATGCTTATCCATGGCTCCTCTGTGTCCGACCGTGGCTCATCCATTGCTCATCCATGCTCATTCCTGGCTCATTCCTGCCTCATTCATGGCTCATTAATTCATGCTCATCCATCCCACATCGGTGGTCATCCATGACACATCCATGCCACATCAGTGCTTATCCGTGTCACATTCATGCCATATCAGTACTCATCCGTGCCACATCAGTACTCATCCATGCCACATCAGTTCTGATCCGTGCCACATCCATGCCACTACAGTACCCATAAGTGACACTACAGTGCCTGCTGCCATGTGGCCTTGGGTGGGGGACCTGGAGGCTAAAATGCTAACCAGAGTGTTCTGAAGAGCTGACTGAGGGGGAGCTATTCCTAAAGGATTTGTCTGGGATCACTGGAGGGTGCTGCCGGAGAAATGGAAGGAGGCTGCCATTTGGTCCAGAGGTCTTGTGAATACAGACTTTAAAGATCTTGGGGCCTGGTTCTTAGGCTACCCCCCTCTGTGCTAGGAGAGTCAGCTGCTGGATTTAGCAGAAAGGGGATACTGCCTAGTATCCTGAAGAGCGATAAAGAATGATGTGGTCCAAGGCACCAAAAGTAATTGACCTCCATCCCAAATTTTAGACAAAGAAAAGGAAAAGCGGTCAGCGGGACTTTAAATGAGGCCAGTCACTGTATAAGTAAAAAGGTAGGATATAAAACAGTGTTGCTTTTATAGGTTCCAACAAAAAAGGGGGAATTGGATTGAGAGATATCCTGAAGAGCAACTGCCAGTTATTCCTACAAAGGGACGTGCTCAAGAGTGTGCAGTGTATCACACAGTTATCCCACAGTTCAGTTGAATAAGCTATCCTCATTGAAACTAGTTGGATTTTGGAGTATCCAACTACATCCCTTCCCTATCCAAGTTCTCTAATAAAACAACAATAACAAACAAAATTCCTAGAGTGGTTATTGGAGTAACGAGCAGAAGAGTGCACCTGGCTGTGAAATGAAATACTGCGTGTCTGACTGCAGAAGTTGGAACTAGAAAAGATCCAAGTAAAGTATCTACTACTCCTACTACTATACATAATTGACATCGTTTCGGATGGGTTAGTATTTTAAATGCCATTATAAATGTATCTAATGTCTTGTTTTATTTAGAAAGCAGCCACATCATGAGTAAAAAAAACTGTCACCTGCCAGCACGCTATAAAGCAGGACCCTTGCTTTCTGCGTGAAACAGTGGTCTGAGGGAGCATAAGATTTGCTGATTTGAGAGCTCTAGTTCTGATGACTGCTCCCACAATTGGACTTTAAAATAAATTTGGGATTTGCCTCTGCAGAGCCAGAAGCCTGTAAAATGGAATGAATGAAAGACACTGTGGCTATATGAATCACTCCACACATCTGTAAAGGACAGATGCACAGCCCTGGACGCAGTCTGTCTTCATGGAAGTAGCAGTGGCTACACAGAACATCTATCACGCATAAACACATGCATAAACACCCACTGTACGGCCTTTGCACCCATGTGAATAAGCCCTTACTGTTATGTGTATACGGAAAGAAAAAATATTTTACCCCTTTAGTTAACCCTAATTAGTTTCTTTTTTTTTTTTTAATAGATTTTTATTGAAGGATAAAATCATACAGATTATAACATCAACAGTATTAGTGCTTTTGTACAAAACAATAGTTGTATCAAAAGTGTCAAGACACATAGCAATAACAATATGTAATGTAACCTAGGGGTAGCATGGGTGGGCCCCTGATGTGGGGTGGCAACATGTATGAGATAAACAGTTTGAAAGCAGTAACATTCAGTTAAAAGAGGGTAACTGGATGGATCTATTAAGAAGGGTCCCTAAGGTTACAGGGAGGAAACAAAAGGATCCCAGAAAGAGGGGTGGGGGTGAGGGTGAGGGAAGAAGGAGAAAAAGGGGTGGGAAGGGGGTGAGCACCAAGTTCTTGCTATGAAGGTAGACTGGGGGTAGACACCAGAGTTGCGACTGCGGTACCAAGGGTAGCGTTCTCCATCATTTTGTTTGTGGGAGGAAGTGAGGTCGGTGGCGAGAAGTGTTCTCGCAGGATGCTTTGTGTCCTGTGGAATGTTGGGTTCCATTGGTTGTGGGTCTTTCAGTAGGAGAGAACGGCTTTACTGAGGGTGTTGGGGGAGGCCCATAGTAAGAGAATGAAATTTGTCCGAAGTTCGCCTGGTCCAAAGGGGTAAGCGTTGAGAGCATAAAAGCTGGCCATCTGTAGTAGAAACGTGTTTTGGCCTTTTCGTGTGAGAAGTCTGTATTGTGTTTTTCCTTAAATAGTAGATGCAAGAGGTCTCTTTTTAGGCGGGTGTTGGAGGTCCAGTTTTTCAAGATGGATCTTCTGGCAATTAGGAGACAAATCAGAGATCAGTCTTTATAAGGAGGGGTGGTATTTAGGGACCAGGGCAATAACTGAGGGTCCCAGTGGCCGAAGATGAGGAGCAGATGGTCTTTGAGCAGTTTCAGCAGGGCTACTTCAAAAATGTAGGAAAGGACTTGATCCCAGAAAATGGAGATGTAGGAGCACATCCAGAAGCGGTGAGTTAGGGAAGGCCTGGGTTGTTGACAGAGAGGCCATGTAGAGGTGGCTTGATCGTGTTTGGTTGAGAGAAAGGGTATATGGGCTTGGTGAACAATTTTCAATTGGGTTTCCCTCCAAGTTTCGTTGGGGATCAGTTTTTGGATGGCATTAAGTCCTTGTAAGAGTTTGTCCACCAGCTCCATATCCAGAAAGTCCTTGGCCCAGTTAGCCGCTGATGAGGATGTTAGAGGAGGGGTGGTTTTTAATAGACGAGGTTGGTATATATCTGATATTTTGTATGAACCCTCTGAAAGAAGGACATCCGTGATAGATGGTTTGAACCTTTTGTTGTAGTCTCTGCATGCATTTTTCAGGAAACGGACGCATTGCCCATACTGGAAGGCATGTGATTAAGGAAGCGAGAACGTGTCAGCTATAATTTGGAATTTGATAGGGCGACCAGTCTCCAAGTCACATAGTGATGAAAATTTTGTGAGGCCTTTCCGCTGCCAGGTGACGTAGGGTTGATGTTCCAGACCTGGAGGGAAGCTCTGGTTTCCTTGTATTGGAAGGTGGCTGGATATAAAGGGTGAGAGTTTGAGGCTTTTTCTGACTTCTCTCCAAGCAATGGCTGTGCCCCGTAAAAGGAGATTATGTTGAAGTAACGGTGTGACACATTTCCACTTGCAGTGGAGGAGGGCCACCAAGCAGTATGAGTGTGCCATTGCTGCTTCCATGGGATAATTGGAGTAGCGAGATGTTTGGGCTATCCAGTCCAGACCTGTCCTCAGTAAACAAGCTAAATTATAGGTTCTAACATTTGGGAGACTGATACCCCCTTCGCGTCTGGGAAGATAGAGCTTTGTGAAGGCTATGCGTGGTCGTTTGTTTTGCCAAAGGAATTTAGAGATGGCTTTTTTGAGAAATTTTGTGTCTTTATGGTGTAGAAGCAATGGCATGGGTTGAAGTGGGTAGAGTACACAGGCAAAACTGACCATTTTCATCAGGTGGCATCTTCCCAGGAGAGAAAGGGGCAGATCCATCCAGTTGTCAAGTTTCTGAGAATTTTTTGTGAGCAGAGGGGGATAATTGAGGTGATAGAGAGAAGAGGGTAGTTTCCCTATTTTGATTCCTAGGTAAGTAACGTGGGATTGTGCAACTGTGAAAATCCTAATTAGTTTTAATTGACTCCTTAATCCCCTTCTTCCCTTAGCACTTTTTTTTTACTGTTTTGTATGTAAAATGTTTACATTTGCATTAGCCCTTTTTTGTAGCACCAAATTGAAACAATGGTTGTAGTGCCATTATACAAGGAACAGATTGCAGAATAAAACATGCAGTTAACCCTAAATTTATTTTTTAACCCAAAAGTTTGTAGTTGAAACTTTAGGAGACATAATTAGTTTTTTTATTAACTGATTTATTCCTTTCCCTTGGTCATGTTTTAACACAGTTATGTATTTAAAAGAAAAGTATGGGAATAGGTTGTTTTCTTTTTTTGAATCATACTTACCTAGGTGGATCTGTCTACCACTGGCTCTAAGACTGAGAACCGAGCGATCAAACACTGACGATTGTTCGGTTCTCAGAGCTCCCTGAGCAGAGAGCTGCTGACTGTCAGTCACCAGCTCTCTGCTCTGCCCCCCCCCCGCGCTCATTGGAGCGCTGGGCTGTGGAGAGGGCGGGAGCGTCCGGTAGGGTTAATTTTGGTAGCAAATTTCGATTTAGTTTAATGCCCTGTACACATGATCGGACTTTCCGATGGAAAATGTGCGATCAGAGCTTGTTGTCGGAAATTCCGACCGTGTGTAGACTCCACTGGACATTTTTCATCGGAATTTCCCACACACAAAGTTTGAGAGCTGTATCTAAAATTTTCCGACAACATAATCCGTTGTTGGAAATTCCGATCGTGTGTACACAATTCCGATGCACAAAGTTCCATGCATGCTCGGAATCAAGCAGAAGAGCAGCACTGGCTATTGAACTTGTTTTACGTCACCGCGTTCTTGACGTTCGGAATTTCCGACCAACTTTGTGTGACCGTGTGTATGCAAGACAAGTTAGAGCCAACATCCGTTGGAAAAAATCCCATGGATTTTGTTGTCGGAATGTCTGATCGTGTGTACAGGGCATAAGTCTTTTGACTAAAATGTCATTTTAGTTTTAGTCCCATTTTAGTCATCTGCAATTGTTTTAGTGTTAGTTGTATTTAGTCGACTAAATCTGCAGTACATTTTAGTAGACAAAAATCATTTTAGTTGACTAAAATCTAATGGGTTTAGTTAAAATGTAATGCATTATTTAAGCATTTCTCTAGAATTTCCAAACTCATTATATACTCCTGGAGTAAAAAATTCTAATATGTTATTATTTATGATATTAGTGTTTGAACAAACTCACAGATACACAGATGTATCCGCTCTGTATGGTCTGAGGAGGCCTGTAATGCACAGTGCTGTGGTTGGGTTGCAGTGGTGGTGTACTCGCAGTTTTCCTGCATGTTACTCCTGGTTATACCCACAGTCCCATTAGTTTGCACCTTTTTGTAGGGTTTTCTGAAAGTGCACCAAAGATGCAGCATGCAGGTCTTTTGGTGCACTTTCAGAAAATGTGGCAAAAATGTGCAACCTAATATTAGTCTATGGGACTGAGGCTATAACCAGGAGTAACATGCAGGAAAACTGCGAGCACAACACCATTGGGGTCAAACCACAGCATACCAGTGTGACCCCAAAGGGTTGTTCACACTTGCAGCAGGCACTGTCACTCCACTGAAAAGTGATCCATTCTCAGGTCACTTTTCAGAGGCATTTGACAGGCAGTGAGGAGGTGATATCACATTTCCTCACTGTCTGTTTTAACCTCCTAAATGCCAATCCCTCAAGGTAATGGTATGGTGAGCCCACTTAAATGCACATAGAACCAAGTACTATTATAGCTTGAAGAAAGAAAGCTCTATGCTTGCAGTTAGGGAAAAGTTCTGCTGGGGGACAACATAACAAAGAGGAGGAGGGAGAGAGATTCGAGAGAGAGATGGAAGGAAGGGATTGAACGAGAAGTGGGAGAGTATGGTCACAGTGCTGAACTGCTCACTCACTCAGTCCTCAACTTCATATTTCGACTGCTTGATTGAAATTTTCCCACCCACATATCCTCTTCACATCTACAGCGCATGGACGGGCTGCACAGAGAGAGGGGCGGGCACAGGGAGAGAGAACAAATCCAGTGGAATGTGCCGTCCAGACCCTCGTAGCCCAGGCTCAGTGAGAACGGAAAGCAGACACTTGTGTGGTGATGAGAGAAACCAGAAGTTCACGAGGGTAAATGTCCCTCCTTCACATTTTCTTTTTCCTTTTTGTTCGTTAACGAAAACGGAATTGATTTTCGTCATAGTTTTCATCAGTGAACGAAAATGTGCTGTACTTTTTGTTTAGTTTTCATCACTGTAAAAATGCTGCTTTAACGAAAACATTTTCGTTGATGAAATTAACACTGGCGGCTGGCTCAGGCTCTCAGCAGCTTACTGAGAGGCTAAGTAGGGTGCCGGTCCAGGCATGTGGGCAGATCCCCACCATATGGTCGTGATCTTTCCCCAGCCTGGACTGGCTCTGTGATGTCAGACAACAGTGGGCTCTAGCCCGCTGTCTGCTGAAAACGGGTCACAGGAGAGCAGAAAGAACTGCATTCCTGTGACCCACAGGAGAATTACAGCCAAACAAGGTGTCTTATGTTATGCGCCGTAGGAGTAGATTTTCCTGAAGTAATTACATAAAACATGGGGCAGAGCTTGAAAAAAAAGGCCATTACCATCATCCTGATGTGCCTAGAGCAGCATGATGCCTATATAGCCCTGGTGATGAGAAAGCATGGGGCTGATATGAAACCATCTAACATTTCACGATCTAATCCCCATTAACTTGCAAGTTCTAGTGGTTACCTGTTCTGGTGGAACGAATGATCTATCTGACCCTCTTTTAGTACTGCTCTGGAATTGAGATCAATTACAAAACACAAATCACACTTACCCTGTTGATATAATTCTTGGCATTGTTAGCTATGCACTCAATACCTGAAAAGATTACAGTTAAAATGTAATTATTTTTTATTTAGGTAACAGCTCCCACTGACACTTCACAATGTAAGATGCAAATTAGCATAATGGCCCGGAATTGTACTTCCCCCTCAAACATGACATTAAAACAATGACAGAATAATTTGTCTCATCAAGTTCACCTGTGTTCTAATTCTTAGGTTAATGCTGGTTTAAATTGCAACTTGCAATTAGCCTTGGCAAGAATAAACTGTATACTGTACTTATTTATAACACATCTCACATTGAAAAAAAATACAGTCAGATTACTTTCCTTTTTTGAGGTGCTTAGACATGCAACCATACAAGGGTATGCCATCTGTGAATTATCAGGAAAGCTCTAATCAATACATGTACTCAAAATGAAAGATGGTTGCTATGTGTTATCATTACTGCCTCACCAAGTAAGTGAGTAGTGTAAAGCAGTCAAGATGAAGGTATGATACAGTCATGTGAAAAACGAAGTACACTCCATGGAAACTTTTTCAACATTGGGATGAACACCTTTGGGATGAATTAGAAGCCAGGCCTTCTTATCCACCTCAGTGCCTGACCTCACAAATGCACTTCTGGATGAATGGTCAAACATTCCCATAGACACACTCCTAAACCCTGTAGACAGCCTTCCCAGAAGAGTTGAAGCTGTTATAGCTGCAAAGGGTGGGCCAACTCAATATTGAACCCTACGGAGTAAGATTGGGATGCCATTAATGTTCATGTGCATGTAAATACAGGTGTCCCAATACTTTTGGTAATATAGTGTATATCTGGTTTTGGGATGTTCTCTAAATAAAAGACCTATATTCATCATAGTATTGGAACTGCTACCGGATTGGAACTGCTACCGGTAAAACCATGTTTTCTTGTTGAAGAGAAGAGATTAGGACCTTCCATTGTCCTGATTTTCTTAACAACAGTGACCCAATGACCAATTTGGTCCATATACAGGATTTCCACCACCATGATTCACTGTTGGTATGAGTTTCTTCTCTGGAAGTTTTTTGGTGAATACTGCTATGGTGGCCAAACTATTTTATCTTTGCTTCATCAGTTTATTGTTATAGAAGGTCTCGTCTTTGCCTTCATGTCCACTGGCAAACTATAATCTTAGTCTAATATTTTCTTTTTGGACAGCAAAGGCTTTTTTTTTTCTGGCACCTCTAATGCTACATTGATAATGGGTGGACTGAATGATTTCAAAGTATTTGGCAGTCATTTTAAATCCCTTACAAGACTCAAGGGCAACCTTTTTTCATATCATAGAGAGCTTCTTTTGGGCCATAGAGAGCTATTTTGGCACTATGACACCTCATGCAATAGCAGGGAGAACACCAGACCCTAGATATCTTAGGTATAACCACCACTTTGTACATGCCCTAGGGGCCATGCACTGGACACAGCAGAGCACAGATTGTTGTACCGGGCCGGGCCTGGTACCATGCGATCTCTGTTACCAATCACAGCGATCACATGTCAATTGTACACAATATAGTAGAAAACACTGGTAGTAATTCTACGAGGTGGTGAACGGTCAGTGCACTGGCTTGTAGTGTCCTCCTACCACTCGAGCAAACATGTAGATAAAGTAAAGCTGGCAGCTCAATCTTCCACGATGATTGGATTTATTAATCCAGGTGTGGTACAAAATAATATAGGGCTTACGTGTTTTGGCGTGTAGCCTTAGTCATAGTCAGGCTATGACTAAAGCTACATGCCACAACATGTAAGCCCTGTATTATTATGTACCACACCTGGATTATTAAATGTATTAATTGTGGAAGATTGAGCTGCCGGCATTTCTTTATCTGTTGTACACAATAGCTTTTATTCATAGTCATTCATTGTGTACTATTGTGATTGCTGTGATTGGTCACAGTGATCACATGGTACAGGGCCAATCACAGCATACCTGTACAATGTGATAGATGTGGCCAATCCCAGCTATCACAGTTGTACACAATGGCACATAAATGGATGCCTTTCACAAAGTAAAAATGAGTGCTTATACAGTGATCATCACTGTAATAAGCAATCATAGTGTAAAAAAGTCCTATTCGTCCCCCCAGAGCAGTACAGTGTCACTGTGGTGACACTGTACTGCTCTGGGGACAATATGTAAAAAAATGATTGTAAAAAAAAAAGAAAAAATGTAAAAAAATTGAACAAAAAAATATAATTTTTTAAAATTAATGAATTTATTTTTTACATGCTGTTACTAGTTATTGTTTCTGATCAATGCCACATGGTGACACTTTACTGCTCTGGTGACAGTCTGTTAAAAAAAGAGTGAAAAAAAATGTTATTTAATTTCTTAATTTTCCCAAAAATAATTACAACTGCGAAAAATTCACTAAGCCTCTTATTAAATACCTTTGGGTGACTGCTTTACAAAAAGGGATTATTTTGGGGGTATTTGTACTGTCCTGGCATTTTCGGGCCTCAAGAAATGAGATTGGCAGTCAGTACATCGGGATTGATCAATTTTCAAAAATATATGCCATAGATTGTAAACTTTCACAATAATAAACTCTGTTTTGGGTTATTCATACCAAAGAAATGTAGCAGAATACATCTTGGTCTAATGTTATGAAGATTTTCTATTTGCAAAATTGTATACAGAAACTAAGAAAATCTTTTGTTAATTTAGCAAAAAAAAGCCAGTAATGATTAAATACCAAAAGAAAGCTCTATAAGTCTCAAAAAAATATAAAAAATGCAATTTGTGTACAGTGCGAACTAGTATTCAAAGAATGGCAGCGCTCAGAGCGGAAAATTGGCCTGGGCAGAAAGGGGGTGAAAGTTTCCAGTATTGAACAGGTTAAATAAGACAGGTTCCATCAAGATACTCGCTAAGAAGGGTGTACTTAATTTTTACATGAGACAAATCTGTATTTTCAATAAATTATATAATGAAAATAAATTCAAAATGTCAATGTTTATGTACAGTATCATTTGTTTCTATATCATCTTTGTCTGTTGGCATTGGCTTGAAGGAAGCTCTAATATTTGCCTTGTCCCATTGGGTGTGCATACATTTTCACATGATTGCACTTTCCAGTTTTGGTAACTTACATGAAAGGTCATCAAAGTCCCAGTGATCTCCATGATTTGATCCATCTGTATGCCTGACATTTGTGGCCAGTGCAGTTGTAACTCTGACAAATCAAGAGGACCTTTTTACAATCCGTGCATTCATTTGACCAAGGGGCAAACAATGACAAGGATGCCACAGCATGTCATTCAAAGTCGCCTTTTGTTGTTTAAAGCCAATATAAAAACACTAATTAATAGAAGCAGAGAACTGGCTTCAAAGTCTATGGAGAAAGCTTTAATCAACAGGAGAACTGATTAATTCACAAACATCCAGATGGGGTTCTATGCCTATGGTGTTCGTTTGGCTCTTATAGACTTAAAAAGGTCTTTGTCATAGACAAGGACCACTTGGCATATAATGGGTGTTAACAATTTCAACTTTGGCAAATGTGTTTGAATGAAAACTGGAAAAGATTTTTAATCATGACATCTCAACACAATAATAGCTTAGAGTTTTTTCAGAGATTCTTCAATCTCCAGACAGATGTGTATGCCTTTTGTTCAATGGAATAAGAAAAAATAAATAAGATCCTCTTTTAAGCTTTATTACGAATTACATTAAACTTATCCATTGTTATCAGGGGTGGGGAGTACTCTAGAAAACATGTTGACATACAAGCAACAACTTGAATACAGTTGTCTATGACCATTGCTATGTGAACCCTTCTTGGCTCGCAACTACCTTTTAATGTTGGTCCCATCAGATGTGTTTTACCTACCAATAATCATAGAGCCATGTCCAGATTAACATGATTTAGATTATTTCATTAAATATTTAATATTTCAACTAAAGTGGCTGAATCTGATTTGAATGTGGTTTGTAATGTAAGAAAGGTTGGTGTCTAATGCCCCATACACACGGTCGGAAATTCCAACCACAAAATCTGTCGGATTTTTTCTGATGGATTTTGTCCGACACTGGTGTTGCATACACACGGTCGGACAAAGTTGTCGGAAAATCCGATCATTCTGAATGTGGTGACGTTCGTTGCGTACGACGGAACTACGTAGAGGCTAGTAGCCAATAGGTTTGGTCTCCTAGTTTGATCTGAGCATGCGTGGCACTTTGTCCGTCGGAATTCTCTACACACGATCGGAAAATGTCTGATCGGATTATGTTATCGGAAAATTTGAGAGAAAATTTGAGAGCAGGATTTTTTTCGGAAATTCGGACGGAAAAAGTCAGATGGAGCCCACACACGGTCGGATTTTCCGACAACATGGTCCGATAGGACATTTTCCGTCGGAAATTCCGACCGTGTGTACGGGGCATAAGAGATGGACAGAGTTACTTCCTTCAAAGCCTCTATTCCTTCCATGATGCAAGGGTTAGTAAGGAAAGACACGTGCTATGATTTTGTGGACTCTAGCCACCCTCTTCCAGAGAAGCACTGTCAGCATATATTGGTGTCATTAAGTCTCAACAGTAAGCACAGTCAGTAACAAGCACTTTTTAGTTATCCTTATTTCATTGGACACGTTTTTGAGGTCTAGGGAAATAAAGTGCAGCCAGATGGCTTTCCCTCCTCCCGTTGGCTGCAGCTACTGCTCAAGAGGGAAGTAGCTATCAGGATGGAGAGTATGGGGCTGGTAAACAAGTGTTCCTTTCCTGAATGAATACAGACAGTGATCAGTACGCTTCTGCGTTCATTCATCTCTGGAGCATAGTAAAAAGTGTTTACTATGTACCAGTTTATGAATGAATAGGAGCCTCTATGCTGAGCCTATTCATCCATATGCATTGCAGCTGAAGCTGCAGAAAAAGGGACCACACTCTATGTCTTCAGTCCCTTTCTCTTTCTGAAAAAAGAGATATCAGGGGTCTGTTCAGACCTCTAACATTTCAACAAAGCCCCCACCACCCACAAATAAAAATTAAAAAAAATAATTGTACAATATATTAAAAATAAAATAGTAAAAAAAATAAAATAGAATAAAAATAAAATAAAAACATAGTAAGGCCTCGTTCACACTGGGCATACTACAGTGTACACCCCTACGAGACCATGTTTATCCACATGTAGATGCACAGGTGTTCTGTGCATCTCTGTGCAAGCAGTTCTATTGATGTCAATTGGGATGTAGCAACTGCATGGGCACAGCCGCTTTTTTCAATTTGACATCCATGTGGGTCTAGGTGCATGTCCCTGAGCTCAGACTGTCTATGTTCAGAGCCGTGCACCCACACCCACACAGATGTCAGATTGGGAGCAGCAGCTGTGCCTGTGTAGCCGCCCTATCCCAATTGGCATGAATGGGACTGCCTGCACAAGGATGCATGGAACACTTGGGCAACCCTTCCATGGGCATACACTTCAGTTTGCCCCATGTGAACAAGGCCTTAGTAGGAATTTAGCAGGAATTTTGTAAGTTATGGTGTCTTTGTGCCTGCTAATAAGGATTTTAGTGTTATTTTTGTGAAAATAGCACAAATTTGTGCAAATACCATGGGGTCTAAAAAATCAACAGCACTTTTTTTATTATTCTACAGGTCATGTGCTTTCAGAATATGTATGCTTTGGGGGTATTTTACAAATTCTGAAAGCTGTAAGTGAAAAATTATTAACTAAGATTATTAGAGTAAATTGTGTTTATTTACAGTTTTGCGCACCATAAGTTTTCACCATTTCATAAAAAGGTGCAATTTAAAATTCACAAATATTTGTTATGTATTAAATCAAACCAGTTCCATAGGCACATTTACATGCTCAAAAGTCTTGTAGCGAAAAAACTTCCAGGACTTCTGCACACCTGAGGAGCCCCAAAGGGCATGGTCAGCTGCACATAAAGAGAATGGCTGTACGCTACCATATTCTTGTAAACGTTGATGGCTTACCTGTGTTTACCTGTGCATGTACATAAGGTGTATTTTCACAAATGTGCCACTTTCGCATTGCACTGTGTGACACGTCACAACCAAGGAGGAGCCTGAGAGACCTTCCCTTGGCTCTGCATTGCTCTGATTCTGGAGTCTGTATAGATACATTACTGCTATGCAGGTGCTACTGCATAGCCTTGGACAATGTGACAAATGATTCTTGCATAATGGTAATATGGGGGTTATGCTGCTCTGGGACACCAAGCACGGAATTAAAGGAGCTTGCTCTTGGTTCCTAGGGCTAGTGGTTTCCCAGCTGTTCTTCAATATTCCCATGTTCTTCGATATTCCCATGTTCCCAGACTGTCTGCCTTAAGTACGTAATCCATTTAAGTGAAGAAACATTGATGTTACAATTGACAATGTTATCCTGCTCACTAGTTATAATTAGTGACCATATATTCACCATGTTCCGATGCAGGCACAGGCCCTTTTAACTCCTTTTCTCTCTGCTTCTCTCCCTTTAGCAGGGACCACAGCAGGGACCACACTAGTGTAGTGGCACACCATTCTTGCGTCCTGGATCACTCAAAAAGTACAAACAAATCTAGGGAGTCGGCAACTCAAAGCATCCGTGAAAGTCTTTATTTGCTAGAATGGTAACAGATAAAAACAGCTTAAATGTTTCGGCGAGTAGCCTTAGTCATAGCTGAGAGGGGATAATCACAAGTAGCTGTGTTCTGAACAGTTTTTGTGAAGTAGTTATTCTCAGATTGACTATCGCTATAGAACCTTATAGAGGCTATGCTATATTACCATGTTTGAGCCAAGAGAGAAGCCGTGTGGGTCTTGTCCAGTTGGTTGAACAAGTCACTGTGTGGACTGTTGAGTGTCAAAGGGTGCTGAGGCTCTAATTCCAACTCTGACTTGGACACACATCTGGCCCTCTGGAAGTAATCATCGGATTTTTTACACTCAACATGTCAGAAGATGGATACCATCACTTTCTAATCATGGTGGACCACTTCATCAAGTGCGCGGTGGCAGTACCAACCCAAAAAGGGGGGAAGCATTTATGGCTTCCTTATGGCTGCCCACAGAAGATACATTCAGACCAGTTACCCAGTTTTGAAACAAGTTAATCTAAGAATGGTGCCACTCACTAGGCATTAGGTTACACACTACCCTGTACCACCCACAAGAAAATGGGAGAGGTTAAATTGCATCCTGGTACAACTGCTTCACCCTACAGGGGAAGTTTCACTGTATGTCCTCCCCCTCTTCCACTGCTTCTTTTGGAACTTTTTTTGGGGGTGGGAGTTGGGAACCTAGTTTTGGTAGGTGTTTGACTGTAGAAGGTATGGCGCTGCTCTATTAGTTATTAAATGTGTGGTGCCCTTTAAATAGATTTCTGGTGTTCAATTAAATTCCAGTTTAATTTCTATACCTTAGTGTTTAACCGCTTAAGGACCGCCTCCTGTAGATTTACGTCAACAGAATGGCATGGCTGGGCAGAAGCACGTACCGGTACGTCCACCTTTAAGTGCCCAGCCGTGGGTCGCGACCCGGTTCTGAGCTCCGTGACCGCGGGACCAGCGGACCCGATCGCCACTGGTGTCCTGCAATCCCTTTTACAGAACTGAAGAACGGGGAGAGGTCTGTGTAAACAAACCTCTCCCCGTGCTTCCTACACTGCCTGTCACTGATCGGCTGTTCCCTGTCATCGGGAAAGGCGATCAGTGACGTCAGACGTAAAGCCACGCCCCCTACTGTAAAAAAAACACATGTCACACTTACCCCTCCCCGCCCCCTAGTGGTTAACTCCTTCACTGCCAGTGTCATTTACATAGGAATCAGTGCATTTAAATAGCACTGATTTCTGTATAAATGACAATGGTCCCAAAAATGTGTCAAAAATGTCCGATGTGTCTGCCATAATGTCGCAGTCACAATAAAAATCGCTGATCGCCGCCATTACTAGTAAAAAAAAAATATTAATAAAAATGCTATAAAACGATCCCCTATTTTGTAAACGATATAACTTTTGCTATAACTTTTGCGTAAACCAATCAATAATCGCTAATTGCATTTTTTTTTACCAAAAATATGTAGAAGAATACGTATCGGCCTAAACTGAGGAAAAAAAAATGTTTTTTTATATATTTTTTGGGGATATTTATTATAGCAAAAAGTAAAAAATATTGCATTTTTTTCAAAATTGTCGCACTATTTTTCTTTATAGCGCAAAAAAAAATAAAAACCGCAGGGGCAATCAAATACCACCGAAATAAAGCTCTATTTGTGGGAAAAAAAAGGACGCCAATTTTGTTTTGGAGCCATGTCATGCCATGCCATGACTGTCAGTTAAAACAATGCAGTTCCGAATCGCAAAAAGGGGCCTGGTCCTTTGGCTGCAAATTGGTCCGGGGCTTAAGTGGTTAACAAACCTTATTTTTGAACTAACTCCGTTAATAGGATTTGTAAAGTGACAGGTGCTCTTAATCGTTCATAAATAAATAAATAAAAATGATAGAACTTTGATGAAACTTTGCTGTGCACAGAATATATATCCTTGGGTAAATAACTCTTACAACCAGTGACTTATTCAGTTGATAAGTTTATAAAGTGGCAGGTGCTATTATTTATTGAAAATTAAATAAATAAAAACAACGATTTGATAAATATTTGCTGTGCAAAAAGCCTCCTTAAGTGAACAACACTTGCAAATTAAAGTGACCAGTTCTCTTTGAAAAATAAGCAAATAAACAAATAGTCTTTCAGAAATGTAGATTCTCCTTGGTTGAATAATCAATGAGTTAATTGACAGGTGCTCTTCAATAGTGCATATAAAAACTCATGCTTGTGCTGGTGCTTTTTTTAGTGCTTCCCCTATGGTATTGCACATTCAGAGTTTATGCCACTGTGTAGCAGACCCAGATCCACACATTTATGTATCTCTCCTCTTCTTTCTCTTTTAGAGATTCAGCCCCTCTGTCTCATCCACATGCAGAGAAAAAATTACATCCCATAGCCCAATACCATTTTCATTGCGTTCAAACAGCTGGGAATGTACTCACAACTTGTCTGCATACAATAAGCATTTAGAACCAGGAAGTCTGAAATGCCATGCGTTTCGTGGCTTCGGCAGGAAGTGACGCAATGACACTGGACACTCTTCCTACGCGTTTTGTCAGAACGTCATCAATTTGAATTTCATAAGATAGTTACATTCTATTTTATTGTATTCTATTCTTTTTTTATTCTATTCTATTCTTTTATTTTCTATTCTATTTTGCTCTGTTTTACTCTATTCTTTTCTATTCTACTCTATTATTTTATTTTCTTCTATATCCCTTTATGTTCTATTCTGTTCTGTTTTACTTTATTATATTCTAATCTTTTATTTTCTATTCTATTATGATCTATTCTAATATATTAATCTCTATTATATTATATTCTATTATATTCTATTCTTTTATTTTCTATTCTATTTTATTCTACAGGGGGTCCCCGACTTACGAACACCCGACCTACGAACAACCCCTACTTACGAACGGGGTGCTGCGGGGACCCTCCGCCATTTTTCGGTGGTTTTCGCCGTCTTTCGGCCGTTCTGCGCATGCGCGGCCATACGGAGCGCCGGAAAATGACGGAAATGTCCGTAATTTGCCGCGCATGCGCAGAACGGCAACAGACGGAACATCGGAAATGTCCGGAAATCTCCGTCTTTGTCGGTCTGCGCATGCGCGCCGACTTACGAACATTTCCGACTTCCGTACACGGGGCCAGTCCCTAACGAGTTCGTAACTCGGGGACCCCCTGTATTTAGAAATTTGAAAACTATTCAAATTTGAATTTTGGACGAAATTTTGTTTCAATATTTCAGATTTGTTTAAATTTGTTACTATTTTCATTAATTTCATTCATCCAAATTTTGATTTGGAACTAAATGAACCACACATGCCTACTCAACAGCCCAGTGCTCCAGTGAGTGCTGAACTGGAGAGCAGAGAGCCGGAGACTGACAGTCATGGCTCTCTGCTCAAAGCAGAGGGAGAGAGGCATTTGATCACTCAGTTTTCCATGTACTGCTGGCGGGGGACAGCTGTAGTTCAGATCCATGCTGCAGCCATCTAGGTAATTATGATTTTTTTTATTTCTGTTGATTCCCATACATCCCTTTTTAACCAAATTTAGGGGTCTTTTTTTTTTAACAGAAAAGAAATTTAGGGGTCTTTAGAATTCAATATTGCATTTACTAAAGTAGAAATACACCCTTGCAGTGAGGCTGCCCTTTCCAGGGGACTGCGAACAGCAGTTTTACTAACTGGATCCTCAGCTTCTCTTGACTACTTTTCTATGCTCGAGTAGTGGATTGTTCCTCAGCGTCCTCACATCCAGGGCAAGCGTGCATTAAACTTAACAAGGAAAAACTGGCCAAAAAGTCAATATACGCAAACTGTAATTCCAGCTGAAATTCCTGCTTACAATTAGATATATCGTTTTGTTAAAGCTATACTGTATTTCAGCATAAAAAATTAAGCAAAAAAAAGATAAAAATTGATTGTTCACTAAAGAAACGTCATTGCCTTTCTTGTGGTTCTGGAAGCACAAAAAGACAGAACACATTCCTCTTCATACATTTCTACTATCCTATTATTTCAGCCTTGCTACAAGTCCAGATTGACAGCTAAAGTCAATTTCATGTAATGGCCTCAGCAATCAATAGCCATCAGCGGTCCTCTTGACACTGAAATGCGTAGAGATCTTTATGTCAACCCGTTTGAACTATGTCAGAGGCAATAGAAAGATATCATATGGAATGGATTGATGCTTTCAACAATGTACTCAATAATAATATCTTCTCAGTGCAAGAAAACCAACACGATTGCATTTTACACCGTGGAGCTGGAGATAAATATTTTCGTAAATGTCAGTCAGAACAGATATATTCCATGCTGTTACTGATTTAAATTTGCAGATAGTCATTTGGTCTGCAGCATACAATAAAGGATTTAAAGCTTAAAGAGAAATTTTCGCTTTGATCATGGAAAGAGTAACAGGTGCATTTTAATGCAGAACTCTGCAGACACATATTTACCTCCCTGTTTTCTCCTCCCTACAACTATGTTCAGCCTCCAGAAGTGAAGGAAAGCCCTGGAGTCATAGATTATACAGGCTTTAGACTCCCTGTGTGAATGCACTAATTGGCCCATTGCTTTCATATGTAGCGGGATACATGTTCTTCCATTGGCTCAAAGGCTAAACAGAGGAATTTTATTTTTCTCCACGTGTGTGTCATCCACACTTTATATGTGTGTTTTTTCCTTCACTTATGGATGGTAGGATGGGGAATCTGTATATTTTATATTCCTTATCAATGTTGGCCTCACAAATATCTAAGAAAGCCTCTAAATATCTAAGTGCAGCCCTACATTTAGGGGAAAAACACATCAAAGTATGGGATTAGGAGATGAGGCACAGGTGCACACAGCACATGGGTATGCTTATCCCCGCCACTCTCTCCCTATATATATATGTGGGCTGTTGAATAGGGATGAGCCGAACACCCCCGGGTTCGGTTCACACCAGAACCTGCGAACGGACCTAAAGTTTGCGCGAACATTCGAACCCTATTAATTACAATGGACGTGAACGTTCGAAATCAAAAGTGCTCATTTTAAAGGCTAATATGCATGTTATTGTCATAAAAAGTGTTTGGGGACCTGGGTCCTGCCCCAGGGGACATGTATCAATGCAAAAATTATTTTTTAAAACGGACGTTTTTTCAGGAGAAGTGATTTTAATAATGCTTAATGTGAAACAATAAAAGTGTAATATTCCTTTAAATTTTGTACCTGGGGGGTGTGTATAGTATGCCTGTGAAGGGGCGCATGTTTCCCGTGCTTAGAACTGTCCCTGCACAAAGTGTAATTTTTGCAGGAAAAAAAGTTATTTAAAATCACTCGCGGATAATGAATTGCCGACTCCCGTAACACAGAGAACAGTCATTTATTGAAAGTCATTGATAAAAAAAAAAGTCATTGATAAAAAAAAAGTCATTGATAAAAAAAAAAAAAAAAAAAAAAGCGTGGGGTTTCCCCCAAATTCAATTACCAGGCCCTTCAGGTCTGCTATGGATATTAAGGGGAACCCCGCTTCAAATTTAAAAAAAAAAATGATGTAGGGGTCCCCCTAAATATCCATACCAGACCCTTCAGGTCTGGGATGGATTTTAAGGGGAACCCCGGCCAAAAAAAAGATCGTGTGGGGTCCCCCTCAAAATCCATACCAGACCCTTATCCGAGCACGCAACCTGGCAGGCCGCAGGAAAAGAGGGGGGGACGAGAGCGGCCCCCCTCCCTCCTGAACCGTACCAGGCCACATGCCCTCAACATTGGGAGGGTGCTTTGGGGGTCTGTGACCCCTCAAAGCACCATGTCCCCATGTTGATTGGGACAAGGGCCTCGTCCCCACAACCCTGGCCATTGGTTGTGGGGGTCTGCGGGCGGGGGGCTTATCGGAATCTGGAAGTGTCAAAAAGTGACAAAATTTTTTTAAATGACAGGAGACAGTCTTTGACAATTCCTTTATTAAAATCTTCTTTCTTCTGGTCTTCCTTCTTCCTTTCTTCATCCTTCGGTTTCTTCATCTTCTTCTTCTTCCATCTTCTACCATCTTCTTCCATCTTCTTCCATCTTCTTCTTCCTCCGATCCGCTTCTTCTTGCTCTGGTCTTCTCGTCCAGCATCTTCTTCCACGTCGTCGGTGTCTCTTCTTGGGCCGCTCCGCGCAATGGGAGGCTCCCGCTGTGTGAGGCTTCGCTGCGTCTGACAGCTCTTTTATAATGGAGGGCGGGGCCACCTGGTGACCCCGCCCCCTCTGACGCACGGGGACGTCATGGGGACTTACCTATGGCTTTCCCCATGACGTCAGAGGGGGGCGAGGTCACCAGGTGGCCCCGCCCTCCGTTATAAAAGACCTGTTTTTTTTATCAATTACTTTTTTTTATCAATGACTTTCAATGAATGACTGTTCTCTGTGTTACGGGAGCCGGCAATTCATTAACCGCAGATGGCTGCCTTAGATGACACAACAGGCCAGAAGGATAAAGGTGGTTTAATGTGCTACTGCAGTGCTATACTAACACAGCACGCACACACACTAACTAATCCTGCAGGTGGCTGGATTGGTAGAGATTGAGATTTGAGAACAGCACTGAGAAGAATAAACTAACCTGCCTATTTTTTTCTCTTTCCCTACACTAATCCCCAGAATCCACAAGCAGATAATGTAGATGAATCAAAACAGCAGATAATGCACAAGCAGACACTGTACAGTACAGTACAGTCTCTCAATGTTGCTAACGCCGGAACACACTACATGAGGCCGCCGGCGCGGCGGCCTTATATAGTGTGGGGCGTGTACTAAACCCCCTGGGCTATAATTGGCCACAGGCATCCTGCCTGTGGCCAATTTTTGCTCTCCTCGCCGCTGGCTCTATGATTGGCCAAGCATGCGAGGTCACAGTGCATGCTTGGCCAAGCATCAGCCAGTAATGCACTGCGACTGGCGCAGTGCATTGTGGACCGTTCGCATCACACGAATTTGATGCGAACGGCCCACATAGTTCTGGGCTCGATGAGCGGACGAACAGCCGATGTTCGATTCGAACATGGGTTCAAATCGAACACCGGGCCCATCCCTACTGTTGAACATACACAGTGAGGAGCTCTCCCATCAGGGAGCATCATAGAAGGATAGACGCTGGTCTGAAAGGCATGATCCCCTCTTTTTTCACTGCACAAGGCCACAGATGTTCCCTGTGGTAGCTGGCCTCTTTGCACCAATTTGGACCATGTATGTTGGCCTAGGAGTTCCAGGTAGTATTATGGTAGAATTCCCTTCCTTTCCCTTTCATCCTTTCCTTTGGTGTGTGGTTTCTATTTCACATGTAGCCCCCATGGGTTGGTGTACATTAAGTCACCTCTTATACTTCCCCTTACTCTACACTTAGATATGGCATTTTCCCATACGATCACATTGTTCACTCACTACCTCTCGGTGAAAGAATTGGCCCACACTCTACCATGTTAAATAGGTACTTCATATTATATGTAATAATACATATCATTTCAACACTTTTTTGCAGAGGTTCCACGGACATTGTGCACCAATTTGGACCATGTGTGTTGGCCTAGGAGTTACAGGTAGTATTATGGTAGAATTTCCTTTCTTTCCCTTTCATCCTTTCCTTTGGTGTGTGGTTTCTATTTCACATGTAGCCCTCATGGGTTGGGGTACATTAAGTCACCTCTTATACTTCTGCTACCTCTACACTTAGATATGGCATTTTCCCTTACGATCACATTTTCACTCACTTCCTCTCGGTAATAGCATTGTCCCACACTCTACCCACTTATTTGCAGAGGTTCCACGTTTATGTCATTCACATCACCCTTGACCATCCATGGGGGACCTTATTCCCAGAGACATCTGTCTCCTATTTTTCCATCAAATATCTTGGGTTTTCCACCTCAGCTCCCGGGGCTAGTGAATTGTTTGGCCGGCCTGAAGCTCTCATCGCTCTATTTCTCATAGCTATATTGTAAATATGGGTGGATATTTTCCATACTTTTGTTTTTCCTCCCCCTCCCCTGCCCTCTTTCATTGAGACCGATTATTAATGTGTACAACTTATTAACTATAGATATATATCAAGCATCTGCTCCTGATGAGTGGAGGTCATCCAGGAAAGCGTCGAGCTATGTTGACTATCATGTTTACAGTCAGGATCATTCCATCAATTTTATTCTGTTGTATTGCAATATGTTGTAACAATCATGCACTTTTATATATGTATTGTGTGATACATGGGTTATGTGTCTGATGTTATTATTATTATGGATTATTAGGCCATCTTATTATGATGTTTTGTTTGTACACATCACATATGGAATACATTTTTATTCTATTATACTCTTTATGTGCATTGTATTGAAATTTAGTAATTACAGTTATATAACGAATTGGTCAGACACAATTTGCATCATGGTCACCCCCCCCCCCCCCCAGCTGTATGCAAAGTCCCAAAGCTCTTTCTTTAATGAATTGTCAAACAGGGATGGAGGCATTGTACCTATGGGTCCTATGCCTCATATAAAGTCCCAAATCTCCCCTTTCCCCCAAGAAAGCCTCTAATATCATGGTTTTCCTGATTACTTTGGATGACTCATGCCAAAGGAATGTGTGATTGTAAACTGACCAAATCCTTGAGGGGTAATTTTGCAAAGGGAGTTTGCTTGGGGGTTGTCTATTCCTTCTATACAAGTCTAAATACCATAGGCCAAACTGGAATTGGTTAGTCTCGTAACAGAGCTGCCATTAGGCATACGTCTGTCTGATTACTTGGCAACACTGTATGAAAAGCAGGGGGACTCCATGGCGAAAAAGCATCTTTAGTTAAGTATTCTTGTCATATTTTCTTTATCTGTATCTGTCAATATCTTTTAATAAATGTTATACTTATAAGTATTTGTGTGATCGCTCTGTGCACATATCAAACACAACCCCAAAAACGTGACAAAACAGTGGGTCATTGGGCCTACCCTAAATTCTAGGGGGAGGATGTGTGACCATTGGTTCCTTCCCCACCTGCCTTGGCGGTCTCTCTTCAGGAAAGATTGGCTTCTGCTGATCATGGGGAGAGGGGTCAAACAGGGCCTTTAACTAGGTGGACCTGAGTGTGCTTTGCCCCCATCATGAGTCTTGCACCCTTGGGAGTCAGGGAAGTATCCTTCCTGTTTGGGAAGGGACCATATTACACACCCTAAGTGCACTTTTCATGATGCGTTCACATATCATTTTCTTGGTTCACTTTTGGTGTTTAGTTTTTGCGCACTGCACCGCGGTCTGAGAAAGAGAAAATTTCAAAGAATATTTCCTGGGCAGAGGTAGTGTATTAATGCAAGTCTGTTGCTTTGCCCTGAATTGAAAATATATGTTTCAAAGGAAAATTTTCATGAGAAAAATATGGGGGGCTGCCATTGTTAGTTGCCTAGCTATTGTGCAAACCCTCTGGCTTCAGTACTTTTTGAACAAGCATGCACACCAGAAAAAAATAAAAGTCATCAGCTACAAATACTATAGCTGCTGTCTTTATTTGTAGGGCACTTACCTGTCCAGGAATCCACCCGAGCCAATTTTTTAATCGGCTATCTTCTGCTGTAGTTATCTTCACTAAGCGAAGCGCACTGTGTTTTGTGAATGGTCCGGCTGCAGGGAAAGAAGTGGTTGCCAAACTTTGGGCTTAGCTTGCCACGGCAAACTGAGCTGGAAGTGGGAGCAGGTAATTGTCAAAATCAGGTACCCCCCCCCCCCCCAAAAGGTGCCAAATTGGGCAGCGGAGGGGGGAAGGAGTAAGAGAAGGGGAGCTTCCCCTTTTGGGTGGAGATCTGCTTTAACGGACAGTCTTGGTAGCTTGGCAGACAGTAACTCAATCCAAATGACATCCTGCAGATCGTTGAAAGCTTTAATCCAAAACTTGTGCAGATCATAACAGATGAACATCAGATCAAACAATCATAGCTTCTCTAACTCTAGCAGAATACAGCATATGTGATGAATGGAGACGGAAACATGAGAAGAGGAAGAGGGTGGGGCTATCTACACAGATCATTCCTCAGCTACAGAGAAAGGAAAGGACAAAATTATGTAAAGGCAAACAAACAACAATGCATGTGTAACATGATAGGGAAAATTGCCTGCACATCTTATGCTGTTGCAAGGACAACAAGGCTAAAGTGCAAGGGAGTTTGGATTCAAAGGTTTCAAGTGTAATTTTATTTGACATTTATCTAAAACCCTAGCTGTAAGTTTACCATAGTTTTGGAATCCAAAATATCTGTATCTGACAGTCCAGGACTTTAAGAGTCTTTTATGGAATGCAAGTTGGGATTCCAAAGTACAGACAGCACACTCCTGCTTTGGAGCGTGGAGGCTGTGCTTTAACTGCCACAGGCACAAATGACAGGCTGACAGCTGCACAGATCTACACTGATTTTCATGCAAATCCACGTGTGTACATTTGTGCAGACAGGCTGCATTCACAGCGTTCACCAGTCTGACATAAATTTGTACACAGGGATATGTGTAAAGATCCAGGCAGTCATTGGTCTGTCATTCATTTTAACAAATGTGGGCTAAGTTTATATGTTTAGAGTTTTATTATATTTTTTCTTACTATTTAATTATGCCCTGCTAGTTAATTTCTTGAAAAGAAGGGTGCCAGAACTTAGTGATCTTTGATCTCTTTCATGTTGTTCAGGTAGATCTCCACCTCTGAAAGGTTGCCTACCCCTGCTCTATATTGTGTTATTCTCAATTAAATGTTGTCAGCACACTGACATGTAATTCTACCTTTAAGGATGACTAATTGTGGTGGAAAGAGGCAAATAACATATAAATCAATAAAGAACTTAAGTGAAAACTTGATGAGAGAAAGAAAGATAAAGGATTGCATGTTTTCCATTTGATTGCTGAAGCCCTTTAGGACACTTTTTTTAGTTTAGCACTGCTCGTGCCATTGATCAAGGTAAGAATTGTCATCTGGGTTGACACTTTGTTAGGATGGCATGAGAGTGGATCTATATTGTATGTCCACCTATATCCTCTAACCTCTGATGAAGTGCATTATAGGTCAGAACAGTACAGTTACTTTTTTTGCCTACAATGTACAATAATGCTGGCCATACACGCTGCAATTGAACCAGCTTCCAATCTAAGAAAATAACCAAATGGACCCAAAAGTTTATTTGGAAACACAGAAGAATGATGACAGAAAAAAAAAACAAGTGGTACATTGAGTCTGCCCCATTTTTTATCTATATATTTTTTTTTTGGGGGGGGGGGGGGGGGGGTTCTAACCTTTTTGGCTGATTATACAGTATCTCACAAAAGTGAGTACACCCCTCACATTTTTGTAAATATTTTATTATATCTTTTTATGTGACAGCACTGAAGAAATTACACTTTGCTACAATGTAAAGTAGTGAGTGTACAGCTTGTATAACAGTGTAAATTTGCTGTCCCCTCAAAATAACTCAACACACACCTATTAATGTATAAACCGCTGGCAACAAAAGTGAGTACGCCCCTAAGTGAAAATGTCCAATTGGGGCCCAATTAGACATTTTCCTTCCTCTGTGTCATGTGACTCGTTAGTGTTACAAGGTCTCAGGTGTGAATGGGGAGCAGGTGTGTTAAACGTGGTGTTATCGCTCTCACTCTCTCATACTGGTCACTGGGAGTTCAACATGGCACCTCATGGCAAAGAACTCTCTGAGGATCTGAAAAAAAGAATTGTTGCTCTACATAAAGATGGCCTAGGCTATAGGAAGATTGCCAAGACCCTGAAACTGAGCTGCAGCACGGTGGCCAATACCATACGACGATTTAACAGGACAGGTTCCACTCAGAACCGGCCTTGCCATGGTCAACCAAAGAAGTTGAGTTCATGTGCTCAGTGTCATATCCAGAGGTTGTCTTTGGTAAACAGACATATGAGTGCTGCCAGCATTGCTGCAGAGGTTGAAGGGGTGGGGGGTCAGCCTGTAAGTACTAAGACCATACGCTGCACACTGCATCAAATTAGTCTGCATGGCTGTCATCCCAAAAGGAAGCCTCACAAGAAAGCCTGCAAACAGTTTGCTGAAGACAAACAGACCAAGGACATGGATTACTGGAACCATGTCCTGTGGTCTAATGAGACCAAGATAAAATTATTTGGTTCAGATGGTGTCCAGCATGTGTGGCGGGAACCAGGTGAGGAGTACAAATACAAGTGCCTACAGTCAAGCATGGTGGTGGGAGTGTCATGGTCTGGGGCTGCATGAGTGCTGCCCTCACTGGGGAGCTACAGTTCATTGAGGGAACCATGAATGCCAACATGTACTGTGACATACTGAAGCAGAGCATGATCCCCTCCCTTCAGAGACTGGGCTGCAGGGCAGTATTCTAACATGATAACGACCCCAAACACACCTCCACCTGCCTTGGTAAAGAAGCTGAGGGTAAAGGTGATGGACTAGCCAAGCATGTCTCCAGACCGAAACCCTATTGAGCATCCTCAAATGGAATGGTGGCGGAGGGCAAGGTCTTTAACATCCACCAGCTCCATGATGTCGTCATGGGGGAGTGGAAGAGGACTCCAATGGCAACCTGTGAAGCAACCTGTGAAGCAACCTGTGAAGCTCTGATGAACTCCATGCCCAATACGGTTAAGGCAGTGCTGGAAAATAATGGTGGCCACACAAAATATTGAAACTTTGGGCCCAATTTGGACATTTTCACTTAGAGGTGTACTCACTTTTGTTGCCAGCGGTTTAGACATTAATGGCTGTGTGTTAAGTTATTTTGAGGGGACAGCAAATTTACACTGTTATACAAGCTGTACCCTCACTACTTTACATTGTACCCCATTTACAACCACACTCTGGTATCTAGCGCCATTTGTACTCCATTTCTGTCTTGTAAAGATTAAGAATTTTGACACTGGTGGGACCCTTTTGTGAATATAGACAATTGGGCGACTATTCAGGATAGAAGAATGTCTTCTTTTTATCTCATATAGAAGTTATACTGCTGGTTTTTGAAGATGGCTCTATATAAAGAATTGCCTATGGTAACAACAGGGTCCCATTAGAATTGTGTTTTGGGTGACATGTGTTGGAAGGTGTGAAGACCATTGTTTTTCTAGGCCTTCTCATGCCCATCAGTGCCTGACCTCAAAAATGCGCTTCTGGAAGAATGGTCAAACATTCCCATAGACACACTCCTAAACCTTGTGGACAGCCTTTCCAGAAGAGTTGAAGCTGTTATAGCTGCAAAGGGTGGGCTAATGCAATATTGAACCCTATGGACTAAGACTGGGATGCCATTAAAGTTCATGTGCATGTAAAGGCAGGCGTCCCAATACTGTTGGTAATATAGTCTATGTCATTCGGCGTATCAATGGAATTGTAAAGGTTTTGTCTCCTTTCTTAAAAATTTTGCCATTTCCCCCACTGCAGCACTGATAATGTGTGTGGCCTCTTTTTTTCTAAAAAACATATTGTTTTTTTTCTTCCATTTACTCTAAAGCCCTGTACACACGATGGGACTTTCCGACAACAAAACCGTGGAATTTTGTCCGAAGGGTGTTGGCTCAAACTTGTCTTGCATACACATGGTCACACATATGCTGGCCAACAATTATGAACGTAGTGACGTACTAGAAGTACTATGTGTTTTTTCAGCTCTTTAGCACCACCCTTTGGGCTCCTTTTGCTAATTTCGTGTTAGTAGAAGTTTGGTGAGTGTTGATTCGCGCTTTTCTTTTCACGTTTTTCATTTAGCGCTTTTCAGTTTGTATCTGAACGGCCGTTCCAGACATGTTGCGGAATCGGAGGAGATAACAAGTTATTTATTATTGGCCTTGGGGTTATTGCTTTGACATTTTTTTTTTTTTGAATAATGATTTGATTTGGTATATTTTCTATATTTTTGGATGCATAGAATGCACTTTTTGGTTAAGTTCTATTGGCAGATAGCATGTCTAATTATTATTATTATTTTTTTAATGCACAATTAAAAAATTGTGGAGAATAATACTTGGCTATGTGGTTTTACTTCAAATGACAGTTTGGGAGTAGGCAGTTACATTTTAAAAAATACAATGTAAAATTGACAAGGGATACCAACATAGTTGTATCTTTGATCTTATAAACTACGGGATAATGGTGTTGTGGTAATTTGCACCAATAAAAAAAAAAAAAAACATAATAATATTTTACTTGATTTCACTAGAAAAAAAAAGCCTTTGAAAATTTGTTTTCATAAACTCCGTCAGTATCACCAACAAAGAGGCTATATTGTTATCCCATTAAAGAAGAAGAGAATGTGCACTGCATTTGGAGATTTCATAATTTGCAACGTCAGGAATGTTAATTCTCCGTTACAAACGCTTCTGCTTCCGAGCATGCGTGTTTGTACTTTGGACTTTTGTCCGACAGACTTGTGTACACGCGATCGGAAAATCCGACAACACACATTTGTTGGCGGAAAATTTGAAGACATGCTAGCCAACATTTGTTGGCGGAAAGTCCGACAACAAATGTCCAATGGAGCATACACACGGTCGGACTTACTGCCAACAAGCTCACTTCCAACATTTCCTGTCGGAAAGTCCGATCATGTGTACGCGGCTTTAGGCTGCTTCTAGACTGATGCTGTGCTGTTTGACCACACCGTAAAAGCAGAACAGTGTACCTGCGGGGTTGGTGCAGGTTCACTGCATTCTCCCATATAGTTCTATTAGGTCCATCAGTTTTGGAGCGCTTTCTGAAAGTGCACCAAAATTCCTGCATGGTGCATCTTTGGTGTGCTTTCATAGATCCCATGAGCATGAGTGCTTGTTAATACATATATTTTTATCACACTCTTATTTTCTACAATGTGATATAAGATCAGCTACTATTGGCTTTTTATTTACCATAGGCATAATTACCAACTAAATTCTAAGTATTTATTCATAACTAGGTGGTGCAGTACATATATTGAATTATGTGGCACAACAGAAGCTTCCTACTCCTCTGTCTGAAGCCATGAGATTTTTTTATTCATAATAAAATATATCATTATCCTTCATATAAGAAAGACAGCCTGGCGCACTAAGTGATAGGTGGATGTGTAAGTACAATTACCATGAGCTACATTTCTTACCCAGGAAACCTGATGCTACAGATTGACTTATAGGAGTAGGTGGCACTGACAATTCACTATGCTTATGAACGGCTCAGCATAGACTGAGCTGCATGATAAAGACATTCTGCCCCCTGGGGAAATCATTTGCGAAAATATTGAGCAATTTATGTCTCACGACACTTACCTACACCAGCCTTAACCATTATTGCACACAGCTACACAGCTAAGGAATGGGAAGCTCATGCTGATTATGAAAAATGTAAACGTTTCCTAAAAAGGCTATGAAAGGTCATTCCTCTTGAGGGCTAGGAAAATACACTCCATGTTTCTGTACACCTGAGCAGTGCTAAATATTCTGGTCAATTTCTAGAGATTATATATTTGGTAAAACAATGTTTTCACTGCTTAATGCAGTAAAACAAAATGGTAATTATTAAGATATACTAAATTTTGGCTATACGGATAGGATGCATATTATAAAATGCTCCACATTGAATGGCTTATGGGGGACTACAGTATATGATGGATGCCTTTGTAGATATGCTCCAGGCACAAAAGCCCCTATTATCAGAAGCTCTGTAGATATAAAAAGGTTGTGTACTGAACACATGCAAAATAAATGTTATTTTCAAGCAATGGGCTTCTGGGTTAACACTCAATTGAACTTTCAGTTTGTATCAATTAAATATGTTGCAGGTGCATCAAAACACAAGGACTGCAAAGACTTATGCCCTGTATACACGATCGGACATTCCGACAACAAAATCCTATGTTTTTTTTCCGACGGATGTTGGCTCAAACTTGTCTTGCATACACACGGTCACAGAAAGTTGGTCAGAAATTCCGAACGTCAAGAACGCGGTGACGTACAACACGTACAACGAGCCGAGAAAAATTAAGTTTAATAGCCAATGCTGCTCTTCTGCTTGATTCCGAGCATGCGTGGCACTTTTTTGCGTCGGAATTGTGTGCACACGATCGGAATTCGTGCAAACAGATTTTGTTGTAGGAAAATTTGAGAACCAGATCTCAGATTTTGTGCGACGCAAATTCCGATGGAAACTGTCCGATGGAGCCTACACGCGGTCGGAATTTCCGACAACAAGCTCCGATTGCACATTTTTCGTTGGAAAGTCTGATCGTGTGTACGGGACATAAGAGTATATTTTCTCTTTTCCGATACTATTTATTAATTTTACAGTAATACAAAGTACAAAACGAGTCATGTGACCTTTTAGTCAGTACATTTTCAAACAACAAATAACAAATGTATGTTTCCAACATATTTGCAGATTGCACACACTTGGGACCATCACCATATTAAAAAAATCATATGTCATGTGCTTGAGATAAAATGGAACAGCAACGTGAGATAAAAAGTTAACAATAATGCCGCGTACACACGAAGGGACAATCCCGCGGGATTTTCCTCTGGACTCAAGTCCAGCAGACAATCCCCTCGTGTGTGGGCGTCGGCGGACTTTTTGGCGCCAAAGTCCGGCGGACCAAAGTTTTAAGTTTGGTTTTAAAATTATCCGCTGGACTGGGCAGTCCGGCGGACAATCCCGCCGTTAGTAGGCTAGTCCGCCGGACTTTTTAAATGAACGGACTTGCCGCTCATCGGCAAGTCCGTTCATTTAGCACGTGACTTCAGGTTACGTAGCTAGCGTAGGCAGTAAATGCCGGCGCGCTAGCTCCGTCACCTGGCATGGATTTAAAGGGACGTGGGGGTTCCCCCCCCCCATCCTTATCCGAGCACGCAGCCCGGCCGGCCAGGAAAGGGGTGGGGACGAACGAGCACCCCCCCCTCCTGAGCCGTACCAGGCCGCGTGCCCTCAACATGGGGGGTGCCCTGGGGAAAGGGGGGCCGTGCGGCCCCCCCACCCCAAAGCACCTTGTCCCCATGTTGATGAGGACAAGGGCCTCTTCCCGACAACCCTGGCCGTTGGTTGTCGGGGTCTGCGGGCGGGGGCTTATCGGAATCTGGGAGCCCCCTTTGATAAGGGGGCCCCCAGATCCCGGCCCCCCACCCTATGTGAATGAGTATGGGGTACGATGTACCCCTACCCATTCACCTAAGGTGTAAAATGTAAAGTAAAGAAACCACACTTTTGAAAAAATAATTTATTGCACTGCTCCGGGGGTCTTTTTCCGTCTTGGGGTCTTCTCGCCGGACTCCTCCGCCATTTACCTAGCTCTTTTACCGAGTGGAGAACTCCGGGACTGTGACATCACAAGGGGCGGGGTCACCATGTGACATGAGCATGTGACCCTGTCCCCTTGTCCCTATATAAGTCCCAGCACAGCGCGGCTCTGGCATTCCGGCCAGAGAGAGCGACGTGTCAACATCGGAAGAAGAAGAAGGCGGTGCAGAAAGTGACGACAGCGGCAAGAACAGAAGAGACCCCGGAAGACCCCCGAAGGCTGATCGAGACCCCCAGACGACGGCGGCGACGACGAAGAAGGTAGCCGGACTTCTCCGCTTGGTAAAAGAGCTAGGTAAATGGCGGAGGAGTCCGGCGAGAAGACCCCCAAGACCGAGTCCGGCGAGAAGACCCCCGGAGCAGTGCAATAAATTATTTTTTCAAAAGTGTGGTTTCTTTACTTTACATTTTACACCTTAGGTGAATGGGTAGGGGTACATCGTACCCCATACTCATTCACATAGGGTGGGGGGCCGGGATCTGGGGGCCCCCTTATAAAAGGGGGCTCCCAGATTCCGATAAGCCCCCGCCTGCAGACCCCGACAACCAACGGCCAGGGTTGTCGGGAAGAGGCCCTTGTCCTCATCAACATGGGGACAAGGTGCTTTGGGGTGGGGGGGGCCGCACGGCCCCCCTTTCCCCAGGGCACCCCCCATGTTGAGGGCACGCGGCCTGGTACGGCTCAGGAGGGGGGGGCGCTTGCTCGTCCCCACCCCTTTCCTGGCCTGCCGGGCTGCGTGCTCGGATAAGGGTCTGAGATGGATTTGGGGGGACCCCCACGCCGTTTTTCGGCGTGGGGATTCCCTTTAAATCCATGCCAGGTGACGGAGCTAACGCGGCGGCATTTACTGCCTACGCTAGCTACGTACCTGAAGTTACGTTCGAAATGAACGGACTGCTCCGTGTGTGGGCAAGTCCGTTCATTTTCAAAAGTCCCGCGGACTTTGTTCAGCGGACTGTCCGCCGAAGAAGTCCGGGCGTGTGTGGGCAAGTCCACATGCTCGGAAAGTCCGGCGAAGCCAGCTGGAAAGTCCGGCGGATTGTCCGCTGGACTAGGTCTGCCGGGAAAAGTCCCTTCGTGTGTACGCGGCATAAGATGTACCCCTGTATCCAAAAGGGCTCATGACAACCGTGTTGGTGTAAATTGCAAAAGCCAATATAAAGGAATAGTAGTGGTAAAAAAAAGCACTTGTGGATTTAATTAACTTTTTTTTGGGTTAATTTTCCTTTAAGGGGGTGTAACAAGGGGTGTGTCCTATGCCTACATACGTTTGTTAGTAGGTATCCCTCATTCCTATCTCAAAATGTTGGGAGGTATGATAAGAGCACTTGAGCACTTATTTTTTTTTTAGAAAACAGACACTGAAAAGAAAACCCTGTCTCCTCTTGGCATGCATGAAGAAGAACCCTTGCTGTGGAAGCAGTGGTGTCTCTGCAGAGGTCTAATACAACTCTGCTGAGTCAGAATTGGAGCTTTTCAATCAGCAAATCTCATGCTACCTGCTTATAGGAGAGTTTTAGTTTGCCTTATCTCTGAAGAGTAATGCCCCGTACACACGATCGGATTTACCGACAACAAATGTTGGATGTGAGCTTGTTGGCTGAAAGTCCGACCGTGTGTATGCTCCATCGAACATTTGTTATGGGACTTTCCACCAACAAATGTTGGCTAGCAGGTTCTCAAATTTTCCGCCAACAAAACTTTATTATCGGAATTTCACAAGTCCGACGCACAAAACTTCACACATGCTCGGAATCAAGCAGAAGGAGCCGCACTGGCTATTGAACTTCCTTTTTCTTGGCTTGTAGTACGTCTTGTATGTCACCACGTTACCACGTTCGGAATTGTTGGCCAACATTTGTGCGACCGTGTGTATTCAAGACAAGTTGGAGCCAACATCCTTTGAACAAAAATCCACGGTTTCGTTGTCGGAAAGTCTGATCGTGTGTGTACGGGGCATTAGGGTCCTTTTCAGTAGCACAAACAAATGGTAAGTGCCCTCACCTATAATTGGCCTTTGCAGCAAGGAGCACATGGAAGGGCAATGCATGCAAAACAAAACCAAATAAATTCTTGGCTCAACTTAACTACCAGCCTGCTAACCAACCGAGCTGTCCTGTCTAACAGTATTTTCTTTCAGTAGCATACTGATAAGAGACAGTCTTTTTTTTTACAAAGGCTGTGACTGCTTGTTATAAAAAAAAAGAAAGGTTAAATTGATTTCCTTTTCAGATTTGCTGAAGTCACCTACATATCTTGGCTGATTAACTTTGATCAGTAGCATAACTATAGATATAGCAGCCCACACAGATGTTCTGAGTCCCTGGGGGGTGGGAGAGGGGCCCCAGTGTTTAGGTTATTGAGGCAAATTAAATATAGACAATCTGTGTGCATGAGCAGATAAAACATATTCAATATTGTATCATTAGTAATCAGAAAGTTTGGAGTTGATGCTGACCCTGACCTCTGTGAATTATCCAGTCTAGAGAGCTAATGTCAGATGGCCAGGATTACATTTTGGAACACCATAGGTCACAGCTCTCCTTTATTTTCCCTGTACAGCAAGCTGTGTTTCCTGCTGTAAAATCTGCTGGGTAGCAGTAAACTTAATACCCTGCATGGCTCCGAAACATTGCTGTATATTTATCATGTTACCATGGAATAAAGCTTTGGACCCCTTTGAGGAATCCTTGGTGCGCTGATGACATTTCTTCTCTTTGATTAGCCATGATTTCCAGCCTATGGTCATTACAGCACCCAGCATCACTGAACGGACGGTTTTCTTGAATGTGTACGAGGGGAACATTGCGTTTGCATTTACACAGAGAGCTGTTGTTTGGCCCTGCCACCTCTCTCCTCATTAGCACACTGGCTGTGATTGACAGCAGCGGGAAGGCTCCCACTGCTGTCTCAGCCAATGAGGAGGCAGAGTGCCAGAGAGCCAAGGCACTCGTGTGCATCACTGGAGGAATGTAAGTATTAGGGGGGCTGGGGGGCTGAACTTTTGACCGTCAAGAACGCGGTGACGTACAACACTACGACGAGCCGAGAAAATTAAGTTCAATGCTTCCGAGCTTGCGCCAAATTATTTCCGAACATGCGTAGGAATTTTGCACGTCGGAATTGCTACAGACAATCAGAATTTCCAATTTCCGGAACTTTTTCTGACCGAAAAATCGAGAACATGCTCTCAATCTTTTGCTGGCTGGAATTCGGGCAGCAAAAGTCTGATGGAGCATACACATGGTTGGAATTTCTGACCAAAAGCTCTCATCGGTCTTTTGCTGGCCGAATTTCCGATTGTGTGTACGTGGCATTAGAGGGTTTCCCTCACTTTCTGACCATCTGTTAATATTTTACCAAACAGTTAGTGAAGACAACATAGACAGAAAAAAACAACTGCTTTTTTTAATAGAGTAGTGGAAGGCTGGAACCACTTTTGGATTTTTATTTCTAGTTGTGTCCATGTGTAGATTGTCAGCAGAATAATGCCCCATACACACGGTCGGAAATTCCGACCACAAAATCCGTCGGATTTTTTCCGACGGATTTTGTCCGACACTGGTCGGACAGTTGTTGGAAAATCCGATCATTCTGAACGTGGTGACGTTCGTTGCGTATGACGGAGGCTGTAGAGGCTATTAGCCAATAGGTTTGGTCTCCTAATGTGATCTGAGCATGCGTGGCACTTTGTCCGTCGGAATTCTCTACACACGATCAGAAAAAGTCTGATCGGATTTTGTTGTCGGAAAATTTGAGAGCAGGATCTCAAACAAAATCCGATGGAGCCCACACACGATCGTTATTTCCGACAACATGGTCCAATAGGACATTTTCCGTTGGAAAATCCGATCGTGTGTACGGGGCATAGAAGGTTAGAAAAAATATTCCTAACAAACCTCTGAAAGCAGTAAAACCAGATAGGGGTTCTGATCGTTCTCCTCTGTATCCAAAACTAGAAAAAGAAGCTGGCTCGGCATATACTTTAAGCTTTGCACGATGTGATCAGAATGATGGTATCAAATCCAGTATCAAAACTAATCAGGTTGTAGTGTGATTTTATTTTTTTTATATGTAAGACGCATGCAAGCATGCCGAATGTTTTTATATTGTAAATAAAGTTACATTTAAATCTATCAGAATATCTGCTTTCAGAACATAAGTATGATGATGTGTGAAAAAGAAATTATTAGATGCCCTACAGACCACATTTGTTCGGTCAAGCTAAGCAGAGAATTGGGACAGGAACTGGCTTACTCACACTAGATGGGAATTTAATTTGAGTGTTTAGTGTTGGCAGCAGTAAGCTGGAGATGCGGCAATGTAGCTTCAGCACGTTGTCTAATAATGGTACTATTACCCATCCCATCTCTTCTGGGAGTCTCTGTGACCGTGCGCTGAATAAGCACACTTAATGTTTTACGTCACTCTGTGGTGCTCCAATTCGGATGTAAATCAGCCAGGTTCTGTAAGGAGATGGATGTGGGCTGTATACTCTGCCTCTCTCATCACCACATTCAGACAGAACTATCACAGTGTTACTGCTCACAAGAACAATGTGCAGTATATGACAGCTAGCATTTAGTCAATAAATTGAATCATAAGATGTGTACAACTATATACTGTAAGATTTATCTCTATTTAACTGTGACATCATTCTATCTACAAAGGGAGTATAATGCACCCATAACCGAAGTGGAATAGTGGGGTTTTACTAACTATCATTATTGCATAATATCTGAAGGATTTCATGTAACCTTAATAGCATTTATAAAGGTAATGTAGAAAAGTTCTTAATAAATAAGCAAACAGTAAAAAAGCAAATGTTATACATATTGTAACACCAATGAGTTATTTTATAACCATAAACAATCTTTTAAATTTTTTCAGCAAAAACGTTGCAAAAAATGCAGTAACTTATAAAAACCAATAAGAGTTAAAGGGTAAACGCACTTCCAGACAAAGTGCCCTTGCCCACGCTGCCTTACAAATTGAGAGATGTCTGTGCTCAAATCCAAGTAAAGTGTATATATAGTTAGGTCCATATATATTTGGACACAGGCACAATTTTCATACTTTTGGCTCTGTATGCCACCAGAATAAAATTAAACGAAACAATCCAAATTAATTTAAAGTGCAGACTTTCAGCTTTAATTCAAGGGATTGAACATAAATATCAAGTACACATTTTAGGAACTGCAACTATTTCTATACACAGTCCCCCCATTTTCAGGGGCTCAAATGTAAATGAATATAATCATGAATAAAATGTTATTTTTTTATATTTTGTTGCAAATCCTTTCCTGGCAATGACTACCTGATGTCTGGAACCCATGGACATTACCAAAGACTGTGTTTCTTCCTTTCTGGTGCTTTGCCGGGCTCTAACTGCAGCTGTCTTCAGTAGTTCTTTGTTTGTGGGTCTTTCTGCCTTTAGTTTTGCTTTCAGCAAGTGAAATGATCAATGGTTTGAGATCAGTTGATTGACTCGGCCATTGAAGAATATTCCACTTCTTTTCCTTCAAAAGCTCCTGGGTTGCTTTTGCAGTGTGTTTTGGATCATTGTCCATCTGTACTGTACAGGGAAGTCCAATCAACTTTGCTGCATTTGGCTAAATCTGGGATGACAGTATATTTCTAAACACTGCACAATTCATCTGGCTGCTTCTGTCTTCTGTCACATCATCAATGAACACCAATGACCCAGTGCCCCTGGAAGCCATGCATGCCCATGCCACCACACTGCCTCCACCATGTTTTACAGATGTGTGCTTTGGATCATGAGCTGTTCAAAGCCTTCTCCACATTTTTTCCTTCCCGTCATTTTGGTACAGATTAATCTTAATTTCATGCATACAAAGAATGCTTTTCCATAACTGGTCTGGCTTTTTTCGATATTTTTTGGCAAAGTCTACATGGCTTTTCTATTTTTCAGACTTATGAATGGTTTGCAACTTGTGGTGAATCCTCTGTTTTTGCTCTCATGAAGTTGTCTCTTGTTTCTTGGCTTTGACAATGATACGCCCACTTTGTGGAGAGTGTCCTTCACTTGTCTTTATCTTTTCTTTACCATAGAGAGGATCCTAGATCATCCACCATTGTTGTCTTCCATGGACATCCAGGCCTTTTTATGTTGTTGAGCTCACCAGTGCATTCTTCTTTCCTCAGAATGTACAAAACTGTTGATTTGGACACTCCTAATGTTGCTGCTATCTCTCTGATGGATTTGTTTAGTTTTACAATGGCCTTACAATGCCCTGTTTCACTTGCATGGACAGCCCCTTTGAATGTATGATGTAGGTTCCCAGCAATAGATTCCAAATGCAAATACCACACTTATGCCGCGTACACAAGATCGCACATTCCGACAACAAAATCCATGTGCGGCTCTTCTGCTTGATTCCGAGCCTGCATGGAATTTTGTGCGTCGGAATTGTGTACACACGATCGGAATTTCCGACAACAGATTTTGTTGTCGGAAAATTTGAGATCCGAAATTTAGACGGAAAATCTGTGATGGAGCCTACACACGGTCAGAATTTACAACAAGCTCCCATCGAACATTTGTTGTCAGAAATTCTGACCATGTGTACGCAGCATTAGAATCAATTCAAGAGCTTTTACCTGCTTAACCACTTTCCGACCAGCGCACGACGATGTACGTCCCTTTTTTGAAGAGGTATATCTCGGTAACGGCAGCAGCTGCTGCCACAACCGAGATATCCATCTCTTCAGGCGCCAGTCGGCAGTCCGATAGTGGTGGTCATCATTCTCGGCGGCGGGAGAGGTGCCCCCCCTTCCCGCCACTCTCCCGCGCCTTCTGCCGCATACCGGAGCCGTCGGCAGCGGCGGAAGCGATCGGGTCCTCCTCCGTGCTGGGTATAGAGACGAGTGAGGCTAAGATGGCCACCACCCGTCTCTATACCATAGCAGGGCGGAAGCGACGTCAAAACATCACTTCCGCCCATACCTCTTAAAGGAACATTTTGCAAATGTCATTTTTTTTTGCATTCAAGTCTAAATATGAGATCTGAGGACTTTTTGACCCCAGATCTCATATTTAAGAGGACCTGTCATGCTTTTTTTCTATTACAAGGGATGTTTACATTCCTTGTAATAGAAATAAAAGTGAGCCAATTTTTTATTTTTTTTAAAACAGTGTAAAAATAAATAAAATCAGAAAAAATAAATAAGAAAAAAATAATAATTTTTTTAAAGCGCCCCATCCCGACGAGCTCGCGCGCAGAAGCAAACGCATACGTGAGTAGCGCCCGCATATGAAAATGGTGGTCAAACCACACATGTGATATATCGCCGTGATCGGTAGAGCCAGAGCAATAATTATAGCCATAGACCTCCTCTGTAACACAAAACATGCAACCTGTCGCCTATGGAGATTTTTGAGGGTAAAAGTTTGATGCCATTCCACGAGCGGGCGCAATTTTGAAGCATGACATGTTAGGTATCAATTTACTCGGCGTAACATTATCTTTCACAAAATATAAAAAAATTGGACTAACTTTACTGTTGTCTGATTTTTTTATTCAAAAAAGTGATTTTGCTGCGCAAATACGGTGTGAAAAAAAGTATTGCAATGACCGCCATTTTATTCTCTAGGGTGTTAGAAAAAAACAATATATAATGTTTAGGGGTTCTAAGTTTTTTTCTAGCAAAAAAAACTGTTTTAAACATGTAAACACCTAAAATCCAAAACGAGGCTGGTCTTAAAGTGGTTAATTGATAAAGAAATAATGGAGTAGCTCACACCTGACCATGAAACAGCTTTTGATTCAATTGTCTTAAAAAATGGGGATGGCTATTTTTAAAAGCTGAAATTCCTAAACCTTTCCTCTGATTTGAATGTACATACCCTCAAATTAAATCTGAGAGTGTTCACTTTCAGCCCATATCCATTATATAACTATAGCTTGAATATGATTGCAAAACCTGAACCTGATGTGTTATATATATGTAAGCTACTTGGATTCCAGTGCAGACATACATTTGCAGAATTATTGAATAATCAAATAGGTATTTAGTATTATGCAAAGCAGAGTTAAGACTAGCCGGAGAGCATAGTGCTAGGAGCCATATTGCAAGAGAGAAACAATAGCGAGAGCTAGTTTACAGCAATTGCTTTAAAGCTTGGAGCCCTGTTTGCAATGGAAATCACAGACCAGCTATAATGGAAGCTAAGTGACTTTTTGGTGTATCATATAGAATACAAACTATTGTCACTGCTCATTGGCTAGGAAAGTTACATAGCATGTGCATGTGTGTTGTAGGCATATTTGAAGTACTCTGTATGTCTTGTATTGTGTTCCTATAATTGTAGATAGTTTGTATATGCATTTTTGTTTAGTAAAAGCACATTAATACTACTACTGGGTCAGTTTCCTTACTGCAAGAATTACAGAAAATAAGCAACATTTGGGATTTGCAACAATTTCCAATTGAAACTGACTGGGGCTCTTGTCTGAGATTTGGACCAAACTGTTGTTTCTCTCGTCTGAGATTTGCACCCAAAACAAAACAGGTAGTTGTTTGTAATCCAAAAGAGGAATATCACCCACAAAGTATCTTAGGGTGACTAAAGCTCATTGAATAGAATTCCACTGTCAGCAGCAAGGTCCTGCAATATTAAACAGGTTACGTGCATACAAGGGTGGACAAATGCCTCTCACCACTTTAGATGCCCATCGGATGCCCATCGGATCTCCTCCTGACAGCAGTCTGTGGTCCAAAAATCTGCCCCAGCAATCTAGATGGATGCAAAACAGGCCACAAGATCCCTGGGCAGGGTGATGATGGCTTCAGAACAGGGCACACCTTTCCTAGAAACCTCTGCTGACCAGGCGCACACAGAGACCCAGCACACAGGGTCTCTTCTCTCAAGACAGGCGTCTGATGCAGCCAATCATAGTCTTCTAGTTTCTCAGTTACCTATCGCAGACCCCCAAACCCCCCCTGCCAAATCTCTGTTTTTTTCTAGGCCAATAATTTCCAGCATGCCCCACTGCCATCACTCTTCCCTCTGTAGAACAATCCCAGCAGTTGTCTTGGTACAGATGCAAGTCTCTTTAGGCTGCATTGTCATTTATTCTTTCTGTGCACTACCACAAGTCCCACTACATCTACCTACCATCTCTTTGGTTTTTGTTGACCAACATCTCACAGGATGCCGCACTTCCATCTCTCCCAGCTTCAAAAAAACAACCCCAGAACGCTTTAGAAGTATCAACTGTGTGTTTATACAGATTCAAGTCTTAGCAGTGGAATTCCTACCTCTCCTGTCTGTCCACCATCTCTCCAGACTTTGTAGACTAACAACTTCCAGCACTGCCATTTCCCCAAAACTTTTGTAAAACAACAAGCCTACCTCTTCACAAAAAAAAGTCTCAAAAGGTTCTACTGATGCTGCCTCACTTAGGATTCTGTAAACAGTTATATTTATTTTATCGTCTAAATATAAAATACATTTTACACACATTTTAAATATTCTTTAATACGTGTTTAAATTTTTTAGCAAATGTCTATGGCATTTACACATAAGGATCCTACTCTCCTCATATATGCCCACAGCCCTAGTTTGCCTAGAACCAACACTAAATGCTATATGCATATCTCAAAATCCCAACCTTGAACAGTGTCATACTGCATCCCAGGGGAGAACATAAGGATTTAATTGTAACTGCTAGGCTTGTTGTCGTCTATTGTGACAAAGCCTTATTCATAATTAAGTATATAATTGAGAAGAAGAAACATTCTGACACTACAGTAGTAATACAAATTGTGATTATCCATGATCTGTGTTTACCACAGCCTATAACAAGCTGAAATACCTAAGCTATTATGTGTGCAAGTATTACTAGAATGATTTATATTGTCTAGAAATGATACTGTCAGTTCAAGTCCCATTGTTACAGTGGTAACTGCGCTGTTTTGAATGGATGGAGGTAATGTGATGATTAGAGGTCTGTACTTGCATCTAGTCTGAATATTTTTTAGGCCATTTTCATAAAATGTGAAAGTATGGTGGTTTGTTTCCTGCTGCTCACGTACAGCATTTATAGAAAGAATATTGAGTCTCATACATCTAATAATACTTTTATGGTAATATATATTTTTTAAATGTAGCAGCCGCTTTTCTCTTATAATGTAACAGGAGAACAGAACATAGCACTGCCATTTAGTTCAGCCTTATTACAGTTTTCTTAGTGTGTCTGCCTCTCAAGAGTACTTTGTCATGCAGCAGTTCATGAATTAGATGCAAAAATATGATAATGTCAAAATTGTCACTGTTCAGATTATTTGAATTTGTTAATGCTATTTTGAATTGATCTAGGTGCTTCACAGAGTACATGCTGCTTTCTACTAAAGTAGAAGATCAGACATTTAAAAGAGAGCAGAAAATTGCTGATTTTTAAGTCTGCTTCTGCTTAAAATGGATTCACTAAAGTCATTTAAACACAACCACCTACCATATCAGCCATTTTTGTACTTAATATTATCTTTCATTTTTTTTTTTCATCTTTCAATTTAAAAATAAGCCCTCAATGAAATGCCAGATTACAGTATTTTCTTCTCGACACAGCTATTTCACAATTACCATTTCCCAGACACCTTAGCTTCTGTAAATTACTTAATGCCTCTTTCACACAACTACACATAGAGTCTTGAGTCAAATTACATGCAGCATGTTCATTGAGACAGGGAATTCCTAATATGTCTTAAATGGGATTTACATATCTTAGTACAATGGACTTTCCTGGTGACCCTTTCTAAAGTCTAACAGTAGTGAAATAGTAGTTGGAAATGTGGAACTGCACATAGCTTCGCCGAGATTCAAACCATTAGTGGGCAGGCTGATTTTACCAAGTTGGTCGATCTATCAACTTGGGTACAACCAGCCCGAATTTGCTTCCAATTATCGCAAGCCACTCCTATAGCCGTTAGCGATAATCACTGTCTTCTCCCAGCGGAGACGCCTTCCCCCACCCGCCCCTGTCCCCCCGCCGGGAGAAGACAATGACCCGGCAGGAGGGATTCCCCTGTCAGCACTGTCTGTATTGATGGGAGAATCGTGGGAATTTCTTTCCTGTAACCTGTGATTGCAGGAAAGAAATTTTCACTGTCTATGGGCTGCCTAACATTGAGGTACAAATGGCTAAAAAACAAAAAAACAAAAACAAAACTTTGCTAAATGTATAGTTTAGCAGTAAGGCCATTTTCAGTCGTGACAGCTCTTATTCTAAGAGGGTAATTATTAACTACTTCAGCCCGGAAGGATTTACCCCCTTAATGACCAGGGTCATTTTTTGCGATACGGCATTGCGTCGTTTTAACTGACAATTGCGTGGTCGTGCGACACTGTACCCAAACAAAATTGATGTCCTTTTTTTCCCACAAATAGAGTTTTCTTTTGGCGGTATTTGGTCACCTCTGCAGTTTTTATTTTTTACGCTATAAACAAAAAAAGACCAAAAATTTTGAAATAAAAACAATATTATTTACTTTTTGCTATAACAAATATCCCCCAAAAAAAAAATGTCTTCATCAGTTTAGGCCAATATGCATTCTTCTACAATATTTTTGGTAAAAAAAATCACAATGAGCGTATATTGATTGGTTTGTGCAAAAGTTATAGCGTCTACAAAATAGGTGATATATTTATGCCATTTTTTATTTTATTTTATTTTTCTAGTAATAGCGGTGATCAGCGATTTTTAGCAGGACTGCAACATTGCGGCAAACAGATCGGACACTTTTGATACTTTTTTAGGACCAGTGACATTATTATTATAGTGATCAGAGCTAAAAATAGCCACTGATCACTGTATAAATGACATTGGCAGGGAAGGGGGTTAACACTAGTGGGCGATTAAGGGGTTAAGTGTTCCCTAGGGAGGTGTTTCTAACAGTGGGGGGAGTGTACTAACTGGGAGTAGAGAGAGATTGCTGTTCCTGATCATTAGGAACAGATGATCTCTCTCTACTACCCTGACAGAACAGGAATCTGTTTGTTTACACTGACAGATCCCCCTTCTGGCTCTCTGTGGAGCCAATGCGGGTGGCCGGCAGACATCGCGGCCGCCGGCCATGTGCATCGGCCACGTGCATCGGCTCCGGCGATGCGTTGCGGGCGCACCTGCTATAGCCTTTAAAGGGAACGCTGTACCAGTATGGCGATTCCTGCAGCCGAGCCAACCTGCTGCAGTATACCTGCGGCGGCTGGTCGGCAAGCGGTAAACCTCCTTCCAGACACGCTTCCAATGCCTGTGATTGAGCTGTCATTGGAAATTGCAGATCACAGGCAATATCAGAAGAGCCAATACGATTGGCTTTGTTGTGAAGATCATGAGGTCTAATGCGGCATATACACGATCAGAAATTCTCGTTGGAAAAAGCTCTGATGGTTTTCCCAATGGAATTTCGACGGAATTCCGCTCAAACTGTCTTGCCTACATGCATTGCCTACACCAAATTCCGACCTTCAAGAATGCGGCAACGTACAACACTACGACGAGCCGAAAAAAAAATGAAGTTTAATGCTTCCGAGCAAGCGTCAAATTCTTTCCGAGCATGCGTAGGAATTTTGCTCGTCAAAATTGCTACAGATGATCGGAATTTCCGATAGAAACCTCTTCCGTCGGAAAAATTGAGAACATGCTCTCAAATTTTTGCTGGCGGGAATTCGGCCAGCAAAATTCCGATGAAAAGCTCTCATCTGTCTTTTGCTGGCAGAAATTCTGATCGTGTGTATGCGGCATTACAGACCCCAAACTGTATGGAGCAAAGGGGGAATTCATGGTGAATGCAGTACCACCCTCATTCTCCCCCAAATTAGTAACAGAGAGAGTCATATTTAAATATCATGTCTGTGCTGGGGCAGCCAGAGAAGGCCCACACTGAGAAAAGGAAACAGACACTTTGACACAAAGCAGACCAGCTAGAAACTAATGCAGAAAAATTATAAACCATATATAGCCCAGAATCTGCAAACCCTCTTAATGGACCATATTGTAATTGGCTGTTGTAAATTGCTATATCCTATATAGTCTGGAGAATAATTGAGAAACTGAGGGTTTTGATCTACCTACACTGGTAGTGTACAATCGTGATGAACTGCACAGAGTTAGGTTTTATACAATTTTTATAATTCCCAATCATTAAAATTGGTGTTTAATGTTTGAGAAATGCTAATCCGTAATGCCGCGTACACAAGGCCGGACTTTCTGGCAGAAAAAGTCGGATGGGAGCTTTTCATCGGACATTCTGACCATGTGTATGCCCCATCAGACTTTTTCTTACTTAGATATAGAACATGTTCTAAATCTTTCCGTCGGAAAAGCCGACGGAGCCTAGTCCATCGGCAAGTCCGGCCGTGTGTACGCAGCATTAGACACCAATCATGCCTAGAGTAGAAAGTGCAGAAGGCTGATAGGACACATTACACCTCTTACAAAAAACATACATAAGCTTAATGTTCATTAATTTTTGTATTTTAAATCATAATTTTATTCTGTTAAAAAATATGTTGGTTGTCATTTTAATGATGCACGCATATATAAAAAAACATATATGTTTTGTTTGTGTGCTGTGTGTTTTCACTGTATATAACATGAATTACTTTGCGCGTTTTATGCTCCAGGTAGGTTTGGATTTATGTTCTACAGAGCAATCATCAAGGTTAAAAGTAGAATCAAAACACTGTATGAGGAAAATTGGAATATAAGACATTTGCTTTATAGGCTGCATTATATAACACTGAAAATACTTTTTGCAGCAGCTTGTGCAGGAAAACAATACCCCATTGAAGACAAGTTATTTTAATAAATATAATGAGATTATGGAGTGTGTGAGAGGGATGAATAGATTTAGAAATGGATGGAGGTGCTTAGTTACACCAATGTGATCTATAAACCCAGCTGTTCAATCTTTCCTCTCCTGCCCTACAAACTCAAGTACATTAATATTTTCATTTCTACCAGATGTGTTTGACTTACCAAGTCCCTGTCGTGATTTTCTGTGTCATTTGCAGAAAAGGGAGCTTTAATATTTGATAGGAATAAACAAAGTAGAAAGAGAAGTGGATAGAGAAGAGAGAAAATGGTTTAGTTAACAGAGATGTTTGCTTGTCTGCTCTGCTTCCATTTTCACATTCACGTTTATCTGTCATTTTTCTAAATATAGTAAAGTTATGTGCTATTCGATGTCTTTATTACAAGCACGGCTTCGGTATTTTAGTACCGCGGTTAACGTGGCTATATATATTTAGATATTTTAACTACTGTAAACATTTTGTAAAGAGTACATTTTGTTAGATAAGATTATTACCTATTATCATTTTTATACCAGTTGGCGATCGGCTCACTCCACATGCATGTCTTTTTACTTTGTCTGATGATATATTGATATAGTGGTATGGCTTTTTACAGCCGCCCCTTTTACACACCTTTCTTTTTGTTATATGTTATTAGCATAAAAAAAAATCCATCCCACTCTCGCCAGAATAATGTACTTGTGCGAGTGGGATGAATTTCTTTATGCTAATGAACGAATAGAAGTCTTGACTTCTGATAATGGGGTGAAACCCCATTAGTGGTTTAATGTGAATTACTCCAATCTATAGATACATGCATCAATTTATATGTGCATTGCAGTGTTCTGGAAATATTTATAGATACAGAGACAGATTTAGCAATTTCCTTAACAATCTCCCATCTTTTGATCAAAATGTTATATTTTGAGCACTAACCATACCTGCTATCACCTTTAACTGGTGACCTTCATACGCTTAGGCATCAGCCTAGGAGGCAACACCACTAGGCAGAAGATACTAGCTAAGAGCAGCTATATTATTACAAAATTACCTTTTCATTGTGACTAAAACTTACATAAAAATAGGGCTGTTACTGATTACAATTTTTTTAATCGATTAATCGACTAATTTCGATTAATTATAACGCACATACAGTTTTTACAATTTTTGTACTGTAATTTCCACATCTGCCCCCATACTGTAATGTCCACATCTACCCCCATACTGTAATATCCACATCTGCCCCCATACTGTAAAATCCACATCTGCCCCATACTGTAATGTCCACATCTCCCCACATACTGTAATGTGCACATATGCCACATACTGTAATGTCCACATCTCTCCATATACTGTAATGTCCACATCTGCCCCCATACTGTAATGTCCACATCTCCCCACATACTGTAATGTCCACATATGCCACATACTGTAATGTCCACATCTGCCCCTATACTGTAATGTCAACATCTCCCCATATACTGTAATATCCACATCTGCCCCCATACTGTAATATCCACATCTGCCCCCGTACTGTAATATCCACATCTGCCCCATACTGTAATGTCCACATCTCCCCACATACTGTAATGTCCACATATGCCATATACTGTAATGTCCACATCTCCCCATATACTGTAATGTCCACATCTGTAATGTCCACATCTCCCCCATACTGTAATGTCCACATCTGCCCCTATACTGTAATGTCTACATCTCTCCCCACATAATCAAACAATCAATCGTTAATTTCCGCAGCCCTACATAAAAACAAATGATTGATAAAAAAAATATATTTATACAGCAATTGGCTGTATACTCAGATCATGTGGCCTTGTAACTTATTTGTGAACATGCTGACTTATTATACATAGTTAAACATAGACAATTCTACATAAAATGGAAGACATATAAAAGACAATATGACTTCAACATGGCTGAACTACTTGTCAAATAACATTAAATATATATTTATAGAGGGGAGATTGTTAAGAAAATTGTAAAGTCTGTATATAATTGTATTCTATTTAGTATGTTTGTCTGTGCATTGCACACTGCACTCATTGTGCACACGGCACTAATAATGTTTTCATTACATGTTTGCATTATTTCGAGTCCTGATTAGAATTGGCCTGCCTATGTTACTCCCCTTGTTACTATAAAAGTACATTTGTAACATTATTGTAATACCTACATATTCAAGTGTATAAAAACTTCAATTGCGCAGAATAAATAGAACAGTTATTTGGAAGAATGTTGAGTGTATCTTTTGTGTCTGTTCCCTACTGCAGTAGTTATTATTAATTTGGGACCACTAATCAATATGAGGATAGGAGTTGCTTATCTATAACATTTCCAGAACAGTAGCAAGTTACCATTCATTGTTACTGTGGTTCTAAAGTCAACAAAAATTTCCCTGCATTAAGTTAAAAAAAATGTCCCAACACTTGTTCCCCCTCCCCCACCGGCTAAACTATTACCTTCTCTATTAATCCAGTGCTGTGCCAAACTACATCTCTTCTCTTCACTTTTCCTGCAGGGTTCACTGAGAAAAGCAGGAGCTGTCAGTCTACTGTAATCCTGTGATACGGGAGCCGCAGGATGGGGGCATAGCTAAGCTTGGCTGTGTGTGTCTATGGATGCAAACAGCCCAGCCCAGAAGTGTGTCCGTGTGTGTGCCCCCATAGCATGCCGCTTGCCATGGTGGCAAAAGAAGGGGAGCAGAGAGCGCCAGTGGGGGGACGCAAAAGAAGAGGTAATGGACCGCTCTGTGCACTATCATTGTATATTTTTTCTTTTAGAAAAAAAAGCCTTTAAAAACAATTTAATGTCACTTCAGTGTGCATATACATTAAAAAGAACTGTAGCCAGGTGCTTTTCTAACAATGGAGAGTGAGAGAAACACTGGCTGCAGCTGCTCCCTGAAGCTGCTGCCTGTTTTGCTTGGTGTCTAGTATTAAAGTGTCAGGGCTCAGCCCTTCCTTATCTGAGCTGGCTGCTCAGCTGTCGAATAATTGCCATCTCCTATCTCTCCACAGTGACTCACCTGTTGATAATATCCTTCTTGTCAGTCCTGCTTACTTAAGCCGTCCAGCCCAGATGATCTCTGCCTTTGCCTTGGTCAACATCACAGAGACTTTCTCCTGCGTTCCTGTTAAAGACTTGCTTGGCTGACATTCCTTCTAGCTCCAGATCCTGCTTACTGTTCCACTACTCTGATTCCTGGCTTCCTGACTTTCTGGCTTGTATGACTGTCAGTTCTGGTTATCGAACTTTGGCTATGTTTTTACTACGTTTGTTCTATTTTTTTATTAAACAAGTCTGATTTAACTGTACTTCTGTCTCTGTCTATTTTTACCAGATTGGATGACCAATATTACTGTATGGATCAGTTTGCCATGGCGTTACAAACGCTCCTGAGTCACGTGGCTCACATGGAATCTCCCACTGTGGCCGCTCCGGTAGAACCTGTGTTGCAGGCCGAGCCTGCTGTTGCCCCAGTCTCTGTGCAGGCACCCACCTGCATTTTGGCGGCGCTGCCCCATTGAGTGTATACACTGCTCCTACAGCACTGCAAAGATGCAGCTTGCAGGACTTTGTTTACCGTCCTGCAAGCGCACCACTCCAGTGTGAAAGCCCTCTGGCTTTTACACTGGAGAGACAGGAGAAGCTCTTTACAGGCACTATGCAGGCGCCTGTATAGCGCCTCAGTGTGAAAGTAGCCTAAAAGACAAAGCAGATTACATGTTCCTTCCAACTGTGCCAAAAAACATAACTCACTACTCACATTTCTCTGGCTGCCCATTTCAGACTACAAGACTACTGTAGGGTGCCCACTGTTGCCTTGTAACACTTTCAGGGAAAAGCATTGATTTCCAGCGGAAAGAATAAACCTACCTCTCTCTCTGTGCTGTCCTGGGAACACTGGCCTGCTGTTGTCCAGTCTTCACAGCATGGCACTCTCTAGCAATGTGCCCCAGTTTATGGCAACAAAAAACCTCATGTGAATGAATCTACCATTCCCAGCCACTTACTTCCACCTCTTAAAGTGGAGTTCCACCCATATAAATGTCAGCAAAATGTGTAGCTGCTGACTTTTAATAATCAGACACTCACCTGTCCCACTTTGCTGATTTAGGAGTTAATCCCAGGCTAGGAGTACAGAACTCTATTCTAATTTTCCTTGGCATTGTGATTATACTGTCTAACACAGTGGTCATCAAGCCTGTCCTCAGCAGCGATGTAAGTAACTGAGTTAAAATAAACAGAGTTACTTAACGCAGTTACTTTAGAGGGTAACGAGTAATCTAACTGATTACTTTTCCCCTCATGGTAACGCAGTTCCCATTACTTGGGCGGCGTTACCACAATTACATCTACTGCCACTAGATGGCAGTAGTGTAATTCCTTTGTCCTGCCGAAAAAGTTCCCCTGCCGGATAAGGACCCCTTGTACTGCGCAGGCGCAGCGCTTGCACTGTACGAAGGACTACGGAGCTCACGAAAATTGCCGAACCTAAACAGCTCTGAGTGAACTCTACACTGCGCAGGCGCAGTTAACATGTAATTGGACGAGGCATTGCCGCATGCTCCCGATGCTTGTGCTACTCTGCAAGGGGCGTCTATTGTGTAACGGGCGGGTCTAGTATTACTGTAACCAAGGGGCGCATTTATTATTATTGTTATATATTGAGCTCTGCCCATTAATTTAACATTCGCCCTTTTCTGTAGCCATCCGCCCCTTACACAATATAATAAAAATAGACCCGCCCCTTGCTTACACGCTATAACAGATCTGCCCCTTGGTTAGAGTAATAATAGAGCAGCCCCTTGGTTACACGATATATAACAATAATAATAAATGCGCCCCTTGCTTACAGTAATACTAGACCCGCCAATTAGTTAGACGTATAGAATATAAAAAAATAAGTCAGTTACTTTGCTGCGTAACTAATTACTTTTCCAATGTAGTAACTCAGTTACTAATGCAATTACTTTTTGGGAGAAGTAATTTGTAACTTAACTAATTACTTTTTTAAAGTAAGATGACCAACACTGGTCCTCAGGGCCCACTAACAGGCCAGGTTTTATGTATTACCTTGGGGAGATGCAGACTAGAATACTGCAATCACTGAGCAGCAAATTATATCACCTGTGATGTATTTCAGTTATCTTGCATACCTGGCCTGTTAGTGGGCCCTGAGGACAGGGTTGATGACCACTGGTCTAGCAGACTGTGTCTAAACATACCTTATGTGCGTTAATTTATGCTCAATCCACCATTTATTCCAATCTGTACCATTACATTGTATTCATTTACCAGTAAAAAGTCTTGTGTCTATTTCCTGGTGCTAATTCACAGCTGAGGTAAAGGGATCTATAATCATGCTTGCAGTAACTTTCATACAATCAGGTATGTCAGGGGGGCTTAGGGTGTTCTTGGAGTCGAGATGCAGAACAGAGAACCCAAATTACCAAGCAACTCCTGCAGGGGTAGCACTAGAGAACCATATTTGTTCTGTAGTGCACCACATTGCATAGATGGTGCACTGCATTGCCAAAAATAGTGTGGGTATGTTATTTTGTGCATTGGAACATGCTGAGAATCCAGCAAATTATGAATAAGGAATTGCCCATGGTCAGTAAACATGCAGAATATATATCTCTGTCTACTGGTAGGCATCATCTTGCACCTCTTGTCTTGCACAATGTACTAAAAGTACCCCTACCTACCATTTCACCAAAAAAGTGTCAAAAATTTTAAAAATGACAGGAGACGGTCTTTGACAATTCCTTTATTAAAATCTTTTTTCTTCTTTCTTCTGGTCTTCCTTTCTTCATCCTTCGGTTTCTTCATCTTCTCCTTCCGGCATCTTCTTCCATCTTCTTCTTCCATCTTTTTCTTCCTCTGATCCGCTTCTTCTTGCGCTGGTCTTCTCGTCCTTCTCGCCGATGCCATGGAAGAAGATGCTGGACGAGAAGGACGAGAAGACCAGCGCAAGAAGAAGCGGATCGGAGGAAGAAGATGATGGAAGAAGAAGATGGAAGAAGATGCTGGAAGGAGAAGATGAAGAAAAAGAAGGATGAAGAAAGGAAGACCAGAAGAAAGAAGATTTTAATAAAGGACTTGTCAAAGACCGTCTCCTGTAATTTTTACAATTTTTGACACTTTTTTGGTGAAATAGTCCCTTACCATTTCACACGGGGGGGCGGGATCTGGGGGTCCCTTGTTAAAGGGGGCTTCCAGATTCCGATAAGCCCCCCGCCCGCAGACCCCCACAACCACCGGCCAGGGTTGTGGGGACAAGGCCCTTGTCCTCATCAACATGGGGACAAGGTGCTTTGGGGGTCTCAGACCCCCAAAGCATCCTCCCAATGTTGAGGGCATGTGGCCTGGTACGGTTCAGGAGGGAGGGGGGCCGCTCTCGTCCCCTCCTCTTTTCCTGCGGCCTGCCAGGTTGCGTGCTCGGATAAGGGTCTGGTATGGATTTTGAGGGGGACCCTACGCCATTTTATTTTTGGCTGGGGTCCCCCTTAATATCCATCCCAGACCTAAAGGGCCTGGTTATTGAATTTGGGGGACCCCCACACTTTTTTTTTTTTCAATGAATGACTGTTCTCTGTGTTACGGGAGCCATCAATTCATTAGCCACGAGTGCTTTTAAATAGCTTTTTTTCCTGCAAAAATTACACTTTTTGCAGGGACAGTTCTAAGCACAGGAAACATGCCCCCCTTCACAGGCATACTATAGACACCCCCCAGATGTGATACTGCAATGCTGTACTAACAGCACGCACACACTAATCTCCAGAAATACAGCACATAATGTCAGCAGTCAGCAGCACACTGACACGCTGACACTGAAACACAATATGCGAGGCCGCTGCCGCGTGTACTAAAGCCCCTGAGCTATAATTGGCTACAGGCAGGATGCCTGTAGCCAATTATGGCTCTCCTCGCTGCCGGCGCTGTAATTGGCCAAGCATGCGGGGTCACAGTGCATGCTTGGCCAATCATCAGCCAGCATTGCACTGCGACTGACGCAGTGCATTGCGGGCCGCTCGTATCACACGAATGTGATGCGAGCGGCCCAAATAGTTCTGGGCTCGCCAAACGGGTTTGAATCGAACACCAGGCCCATCCCTATTTGTGAATAACAGATTGCATTCTGTATTATCTTTAAGCCAGTCCGAGCACATAAAGGTATACAAAAGTGTGACCAGTCCTTCAAAGCCTGCCTCCTCCAAGTACAATGTAGGTTAGCCTTGCATTGTGCATGGCCACACTGAAGGACTACGCACAGCCCAGAATGCCAGAGGCAGAAGAGGACAGCACCGGAGCTGGCCAGAGTGGGGGTAAGATAAGTAATGCAGCTTTCTCATCTCCCAGTAGACATATTGTGGGGCCCCAACTACGAGGATTTTTTTTTTCTTCCAGCCCAGAATTTTTTTCTGCTTCACAATGTAAGTTTATATTGTTTGAGTAATATAGAAAAAGAAGTAGTTTACATCTTCAAAGCAAGCCTCTTTATTTTGGAGATTCAGACTTTTCTAACACCCTGGTTTCTCTTGTTCTAATAAATAAGTTTGCTTAACAAGACAATAGGACTGTAAAAATCTCTGTCACCTGTATCACAGTGAACTCACAAGTTGTTCAAATATTGGCAGGAATGCCGAGTAGCTATGTTATCCTTTGCAGATATAGTTCTTCAAAAGGTTTCTTGCAGACTTTTTCCTGAACTGTAATTAACATTTCAAACGGAAGAAAAATTTCAAAGGCAGATATCTATCTTTTCATGGTATATAAAAAAATTATATAGAAACAATCTGACTGCTAAAATCTATCATAGGGCACAAGTATGAGGGTGTAGACCATATGTGTAATTATGTGTAATGATAAATGATTTTGTTTTTTGTAAATATAGATAACATTAAACCAGTCATTTTGTTATAAAGATGAAAGAACAGATGAACATATTTCTCCATCCACACAATTGAGGTGGATAGAGGAATCCTCCCCACTCAGACATTGTATTCTGACAGTAGGGATTCTTTGCTGACAGAATACCATGATCAACGGTTGCAGCCCATTGGCTACAGCCACAGTTTGACAACAATTCTCCAACAAGCCCATTCGAAAGAAAAGTAATTAGTTATATCAATGTCTGTCAAGCAGGAGTGGCCATGCATGAATCAAAATTTTAATTTTGATCCACCTACGGCCAGCTTAAGGGTGGGAACACTTAAAGCTGGACTCCAGGCAAATATGAAATACACACCAACCATTTATGTATTAAAATAGATAAAAACCCTATTTGAATGACAGTTAGCTTACAAAAGCAATGTATATCATAGGGATCCCCCCACACCCTTTTTTTTATCATTTGCTTGTTGTTTTTTTATTCATTATTTGTTGTTTCTTGTTTTTTCTGGTCTCCTCCAGCCCTACTTTTCTACATGGATGAAGCCCAGAGGCTACAAGGCATTTTTCAGTGTGGGTTTCCTGATGGTGATAGCAGTTAACCATGCCTTGCTAATGTTGTAATGGCTACTTGTAGTCTCTTTCTGAAGCCTGTGTGACAAGGTGACAACTCAGGAGTACAAAGCAGACAGAGACAGAGCATTGTCACCCTTCAACGAGAATTGGCAGAACAAAGGCCTTCATGGCAGAATTCACAGGCATTATTTTAATGTAAGTATTATTTTAATAAAAGCAGTAAAATAAAAAAAAATAAAAAAAATTACTCTGGAAATCACATTAGCATGCTGAAGCTTATAAGTGATTTCAGTCATTTGGATTTTGTATACTTTGACTACTTCTGGACCACCTGCCTGCAATGTACGGTGGACAGGCGGCTCATACAGGCACATGGACGTACTGGTACATCGTTGCCTGTTTCCGGGTTTAGTATGTGCACATTGGCGCCTCTACCTGCGACACCTGCAGTGATTGTACACAGCGAGAGTGTCAGCAGGTCCCAGCCATTGATCGTGTCCAATCACAGCCCAGAGCCCTGTGTTGACAATCAACACAGGCCTCGGTACCGAGGGAGCAATCTCTCTGCTTCTTCTTCCTGCAAAGCAAAGAAAGAAACAAAGAGATCTTAGATATAAAAATCAGCACACATTACACATTGTTAGGCACACATTGAATCCCTTGATTAACCTTTCCCAGCCAGTGTCAGTACAGTGATAGTGAATAGTATTAGCACTGTATTAGTGTCACTGGAGATGTCAGTGGCAGTTAGTCAGCTCCCACTCAGTGTCAACTAGTGTCAGATTGACCACTGCCCATTATAAGTCGCTGATCACTGCTATTAGTAGTATATACAAAAATAAATTCCAGTATATACCCTAGTTTGTAGACACTATAACTTTCATACAAACCAATCAATATACACTTATTGGGATTCTATTTTACCAAAGACATGATGCAGAATACATTTTTGGTTAAATTGTATGAAGAAATTAGATTTTTTTTTTATATTTTTTATTGGATATATTTTATAGCAGAAAGTAAAAAATATATATATTTTCTACATTTTCAGTATTTTTTCCTTAATATAATAAAATAATGAACCTAGCGATGATAAAATACCACCAAAAGAGAGCTTTACTTGTGTGAAAAAAATGATAGAAATTGAGTTTGGGTGCAGTGTTGCATGACCGCTCAATTACCAGTTGAAATAGCGCAGTGATAAATAGCAAAAAATGGCCAGGTTATTCATGAAGGGGGTATAACCTTCTGGAGCTGAGGTGGTTAATCAAAATCATTAAATATAATTTTTAAAATCTAACTTATGTAAAGTACATGGTGATAGAAGAAAGCAGAAGAAAGTGCTCATCAGTGACTTATCAGTCACTGTCCAATCACAGTTTGGAGAAGGGAGGTATATAGATTGTATTGCTCTTAAGCTGGACATACTCTGTTCCTTCTTGTTTTTTGTTTTTCCGTTTAGCCGGTCTCAACTGAACCGGACAAATTTCAATCAATGTATGACTAGCTTTATTGTTGTAGAGAAAAGTCAGGTCACCAAAACAGCTCTGTTGTCTGTAAATATCAGGAAATGATGGAGAGAATTACCAATCTTTGTTATGTTAAACAGCTTCCATATACAGTGCCTTGCAAAAGTCTTCACCCCCTTGGCTTTTTTCTTCTATTTTGTTACATTACAGCCTTTTGTTCAAAGTTTTTTTAATCTGAATTATATGTGATGGATCAGAACACAATAGTCTAATTTGGTGAAGTAAAATTTGAAAAATACATACATAAAACAAATTTTCAGAAAAAAAAAACTGATAATTGGCATGTGCGTATGTATTTACCCCCTTTGTTATGAAGCCCATAAAAAGCTCTGGTGCAACCAATTACCTTCAGATGTCACATAATTATTGAAGTGATGTCCACCTGTGTGCAATCTAAGTGTCACATGATCTGTCATTACATATACACACACCTTTTTGAAAGGCCCCAGAGGCTGCAACACCTAAGCAAGAGGCACCACTAACCAAACACTGCCATGAAGACCAAGGAACTGTCCAAACAAGTAAGGGACAATGTTGTTGAGAAGTACAAGTCAGGGTTAGGTTATAAAAAAAATATCCAAATCTTTGATGATCTCTAGGAGCACCATCAAATCTATCATAACCAAATGGAAAGAACATGGCAAAACAGCAAACCTGCCAAGAGACGGCCACACACCAAAACTCAGGGACCGGGCAAGGAGGGCATTAAGAGGCAGCACAGAGGCAGCACAGATACCTAAGGTAACCCTGGAGGAGCTGCAGAGTTCCACAGCAGAGACTGGAGTATCTGTACATAGGACGACAATAAACCATACGGTCCATAGAGTTGGGCTTTATGACTGAGTGGCCTGAAGAAAGCCATTACTTTCAGCAAAAAACAAAATGGCACGTTTTGGGTTTGCGAAAAGGCATGTGGGAGACTCCCAAAATGTATGGAGGAAGGTGCTCTGGTGTGATGAGACTAAAATTTAACTTTTTGGCCATCAAAGACAAAGCTATATCTGGCGCAAACCCAACACATCACATCACCCAAAGAACACCATCCCCATAGTGAAACATGGTGGTGGTAGCATCATGTTGTGTGTATGTTTTTCAGCAGTCGGGACTGGGAAACTGGTCAGAGTTGAGGGAAAGATGGATGGTGCTAAATACAGGGATATTCTTGAGCAAAACCTGTACCACTCTGTGTGTGATTTGAGGCTAAGACGGTGGTTCACTTTCCAGCAGGACAATGACCCCAAACACACTGCTAAAGCAACACTTGAGTGGTTTAAGGGGAAACATGTAAATGTGTTGGAATGGCCTAGTCAAAGACCAGACCTCAACCCAATAGAAAGTCTGTGGTCAGACTTACAGATTGCTGTTCACAAGCGCAAACTATCCAACTTGAAGGAGCTGGAGCAGTTTTGCATGGAGGAATGGGCAAAATCCCAGTGGTAAGATGTGGCAAGCTCATAGAGACTTATCCAAAGGGACTTGGTGCTGTGATAGCCGCAACAGGTGGCTCTACAAAGTATTGACTTTAGTTATTCTGTCCTGTTTGTTGTTTGCTTCACAATAAAAAAAAAAACATCTTCAAAGTTGTTCTGTAAATTAAATGATGCAAATCCTCAAATAATCCATGTTAATTCTAGGTTGTGAAGCAACAAAACAAGAAAAATGCCAAGGTAGGTGAATACTTTTGCAAGGCACTGTATGCATTTCAAATTCGTATTTAGCCTGGAGTTCAGTTTTAATTAATTTAAAACTAATTTCATATATTGTACTGTAGTACAGCACTAACACTACACAAGTGTATTAGGGAAAAATCATAAGTGAATTCAACAGGATTCTGTGGAGTGCTTAACAAGTCTTAAAGAGACCCTGTTACCATCTTAAAAATGCTGGTAAATGCACAAAAAATAGAATAGTCTGAAAGCTTAATTTCAGTGGTTTCCTTTTTAATATTCGCTTGCAATGTGCCTTTGAACTTTCTATTCCAGGAAGAGTCAACTATCTAACAGTCTCCTTCCTACTTGCATATGATAGCCATTTCCTCTGCTGGCCCAGCTTCTCTGCTCCACCTCTCACCTCCCTACAAAACATTTCAGATAGTTGCTAGGACAGGAGCAAAGAAAAATACTGTAAGTGAGGAGTGAAGGGGAATACAGCTCCAAAAATATATATATATATATCATAAAGCATCCATGCCACTATGAACCCTTATTACACTCATCTGTTAGTAATTATTAAACTCTCAAAATGTGTGAATCTCGCAATAATTGCGAAGATGATGTTCGTGATCCTTCTGGGAACAATACAGTGACTTGATATGTCTAAACAACGCTTGCTAAATATACCAACTTGATCATAACTTATAAAATAAATCCATAATATCAAGATAAAGTAAATGTAAAAAAAGTCCTCTTGGGTGTACACAGCACCTGTGCTCCATGCACCTTTTCCCCACTATGAGACTTATGCTGTTCCACTTTGTGCTCATGTGACACACACCGCATTCACCGGACTCCAATGAACCTCCCACTGTACAGTAGAGAGAAGTCACTATCGCTTTGTAGGTCACCGCAGGACCTCTCTAAAATTCCCAAAAGGCTCCTGGCTTGGATCCGACCCCCTCCTGTGGGAGGTCTCCTATTCGTCTCCACTCAGTTCAGTAAGCAATGGATGGGCATACAAAAGGAAAGAGGAAGCCTCTCATAGTGTAAAATCATTTGTATGTATTAAAAATTATTGTTTAAAAACATAAAAAAATGCCTCTGTGTGTGTGCTAAGATGGACCCCGCTCATAACCAAGCATGCGTTCTACCCACTGGACCGGGAGTGATGCACTAGAACCTCCGCTTGACATGTTTCGTCATCAATAGGTGACTCTTCAGAAGCTCTGGGGGTTCAGATGGGGCTGCTAAGATCACGTCCAAGATGGCGGCCTCCAGCAGTCTCAAGGCTTTTTGATATCTTCACAAAGTAGATTAACATATAAAGAACATGGCTAAAATCTGGTAAATGCACTTATAATCTTGCACAATCAAAGGGACACAGTTACTGGAACTCTTACGTGATTTAGAAGCCATTGGCTTCTTTATAACTTTCTCACCAGAATTTGCTCTTCTAAGTATTGGTCTGGATAGGGTCCCTTCTATCTTTAGACTGGTGATTAGTGATACTACTCTCTAGTAAAAAAAAATTGAAAAAAATCATAGCTCCTAGTGTTGTAGAAGTGGTGAAAACAAGATATACAATGTTTATACAAGAGCATCATTGTATACAAATCTGGCTTACAACTAAAGTTGGATAGGCAATGTGGATCTCTTCTTCCCAGAGCCACATACAGTACCTTTAATGTAATGTAGGATAGCTCAATTTCATCTTTAAATCACAATTGAACAAACTAAGGCTTTAACTGGGAACACTCTCCACTGCTTGCGTGCGCATTTTTTTTGAAACTACGGCGACAGTTTGAATCCCACTACCTTTATGGAGTTGCATGTTCTCTGTGTGCTTGCAAGATTTTATTTTTGCCTTCCAAACGCATGTTGGTAGATTAAAGTGGTTCTAAATCCTTAAGATTTTTCACCTTATTGCATTCTATGCATTAAGGAGAAAAACCTTCTTTGCTGCAGCTCCCTCCCAGACCCCCTCCCCTTTTTTTTTACCTTAACCCGATCCGATCCAGTGATGTGCAGGAGCACAGCGGCTCTCTTTCCTCATTGGACAGATTGATAGCAGCAGGAGCCATTGTATAAAAAATGCTATGTATACTGATTTCTTCTTTACAGGAATAGGTTAGTGTTAGAGCGTGGATGTCTGTAGATGCAGGGATTTTAGTGTTAGGGTGGACTTACACTTTAAGCCATTGTGCTGAAGTTGAGGTGGGCAAAAACTGTGGGATCGCAATAATGAAAACTGGCTACAATACTTATGTTAAAGGAAACCGAAATTTAGCAAATCATTTAAAATATTTCAGGGCACCACCTGCATGTTCTCTCTGTGGGTTTCTTCCCACACTCCAAAGACTTGCTGGTATGTTAATTGGTCCCTGTCTAAATGTATGCACCTTAGACTGTAAGCTCCTGGAGAGCAGAAACCCTTTACAATATGTAAAGTGCTGTGTAAAATTGTCAGTGCTATATAAACACTTGACATACATAACTTCTATTATTTCTATTTTTACTAAATGAACAACATTTTAAAGGTGACAAACCTGCAGATGTATTTATGTACCATCAAATGCATTGTACCAAATATATTTCTGCTGCTTCAAAAAATGACACTAACAAGTCAAGAAAAAAAAAAAAATACATTTAGTAATGTAATACATGGACCCTGGATAGACAGAACATTTGCCATGCCATAAACAACTGAAAATAAAAAGGATATGTTAGTTTTTTTCAATAAATCTGTGCAAAGAGGCCATGCAAAAAGCTATAGCCACCAGTCATATTACTGATTAGTGTAGACGTGGCTCCTGCGTGGTTGCTGTGTGTCATATCCACTTAGCACATCCCCTGTTCTCACTTCTTTATTATAAAAGCCTGATACAGCCTGTTATTCATTAAAGGAAAACTTGTCTTTGTAGGCAAAGCAGCACAGAAGAAGTGCACCAGGCACCAAGGAGCCATAAATTATCAACAGGTTTCTTCCGCAGTTCTCCACTGGAGCCCCCTGAAAACCCAAAGTCTGCATATGGTGCATACATACACACAATCCTCTAACTTTTTCAAAGTCTGGGCAACCTGGGACCAGGTCCAAGCACTGTTAGGTGGGGTGTGGAAGGATGGACCTAGTCATGTCCATTTAGAAACTAAATTTTGGGGCATTTGCTGTATATTGCCTGGATTTCTTTGCCCCTTCTAAAAATAACTGTAGCTATTAATTTTGTGTTTTTACTCTGGCTGTGAAATCATTTTGTTAAGTCCAAATACTGAGTCAAATCTTTGATAATTATTTTCATTATTCATACATTATTCGAACAATGTAAATGTCCTATAATAATGATTTTCATCTCTGCACAAGGCTTATATTGTTTATGCTAATAAATGACCTTGGCCCATCTGCTTGAGCTTAAAGACAGATTAAAATATGTGTTAATGTTAATACACTATAAGCATAATTTGTGCAAAGGAAAATCGATTTTTACTTTGCTTCTACAAAATGTAAGCAATGCCTATCCTATATGTCATTATAGTCTGAGGGTAAAGTAACCAGACCTGGATGGAGAGCTCTTATGAATAATACATACTGCTATTGTGTTCTATCTTGCAAAATTTCACCATTATTAGGTCTGACTGCTTTACCTATGGGATAAGGCACACATTGCAGAAGTGCCATCATTTTTATCTAACAGGGAAAATAACACTCATTGTAGTGGAACTGAATAAAAGCCACATCATACGGTGCCCATATTATGGAAAGGCACATTGAAACCACAAAATCTCATTTTACTTTTAAATCTTACAATTCAAATTCCAGCTGAGGACTGCCTGTATCATGGGTAAAGTGGGATACAGCAGAGCGCATAAAAATCTTAGGAGGATTTCTAAATTAATTCATACATGCAATTAAACATTTTAATTGTCCTTACTTTTAAAGCGGACCTTTAAGTAACACATTTGCATGAATACATTCTTCACATGCCACAATATACAGCAGTAATATACATTTAAAGACAGCTCTACCTTTTTATTACTAAAAATCAGTCCTTGAGTTACAGGAAAGTCACTGTGCCTAGGCTGAGATGATGCATTCATTCTGCTGCAGGTGGGAGGGAACATTTCCTCAGTCTCTTCCCCCCCCCCCCAGTGATCAGACTGTACTACAGGGGGTCCCCGACTTACGAACGCCCGACCTACGAACATCCCCTACTTACGAACGGGGCGCTGCGGAGACCCTCCGCCATTTTCCGCCGTGTTCCGCCATGTTCCGGCCATTCTGCGCATGCGAAGCCATTTGGAGCCTCGGAAAACTTCGGAAATGTCCGTAATTTGCTGCGCATGCGCAGAGCGGCATTGGACGGAACATCGGAAATGTCCGGAAATGGTCGTATTTGTCGGTCTGCGCATGCGCGGCCGACTTACGAACATTTCCGACTTAAGTACAGGCGGGCAGTCCCAAACGAGTTCGTAACTCGGGACCCCCTGTATTGTAAATTCACATTGTGCGGTGCTGCACAGGAGATGAACTGTGTCAGGCATTTGTGAGCAACAGTGTTTACATGTTTAACAGACTACGTCATCAGCTGAATGGTCAGACAGGGGGTTACTATAACTTGCAGTTTACTAAACAGGAACAAAGTTAAAAGCAATAAAGTAAAACAGGTTCAGGATAGAAAGAGCATGCATGCATTGCAGAATAATACAAAAAAGATTATAAAAGCTGCACAAACATGTACTCTTCACAGTAATGTCTATGTGAGTTGATCAGGGTTACATGTGGCTGCATAATAAAGTTTCTAGTTCTAAGATCTATAACAACAAAAACTCAAGCTGAGGATTGCTACTTCAGTAATACAGTTCACAACACAAACATCTATTTGTGATTATCCTCTTAGACACAGTCCCACTCAGTAAAGTGCAGGCTAGCTTTGGTAACACAGACAAACAGCTGGAGGGATCCAAGAACAAAGGGCCTCCTCACTAAAACTCTGTACTCTGGTAGCAATCGGAGAGGGGCTCCCCCACATTAGTTGGGTCTTCTGGAGAAGCTGTGTGCTATTAGGCTCCTGCTTGGATGCCTGCATGCTAGTTCTGACAGTGTACGGCATCATCTGGCTGCAGATCACTTGCCTTTGTGGCCTTTCTGAGCAGCTGATTGAGAAAGCTGAGGAACTTATCTTCTAAAGCCACATGATCGGATTTTCCACAGACAAAACCTCAGACTTTTGTTCCGGAGGCGTGTGCCTGGATTTTGTCTTGCATACAAACGGCAAGGAATTGTCGGCCAACAAACGCGAACGTAGTGACGTACTACGTGTTTTTTCAGCTCTTTAGCACCACCCTTTGGGCTCCTTCTGCTAATTTCGTGTTAGTAGAAGTTTGGTAAGTGTTGATTCGCGCTTTTCATTTAGCGCTTTTCATTTAGCGCTTTTCAGTTCGCACTTTTCATTTCGTGCTTTACAGTTTGTTTCTGAACGGCCGTTCGCCAACCAGACATGTTGCGGAATCGGAGGAGATAAAGTGTTATTTATTATTGGCCTTGGAGTTATTGCTTTGACCCAAGTCCAGTCCAGGAAAAGGAGGAGGAGGAGTTCTTGGACCAAAAATTGGTTGCTTTATTAAGCGTGACCAATTATGTAATATGCCTTTGCTGTGGGAGCTCTAGGAGAATAATCCAGATGATTTTCGGAATTATCTCCGGATGACGGACCCCTGCTTTCACCAACTCTTGGCATTGTTGACCCCCTATATTAAGAAGCAGGACACATGCATGAGGCTTTTATTTTATTTTTTGGTTGAATAATAATGATTTGATTTGGTATATTTTCTATATTTTTGGATGCATAGAATGCACTTTTTGGTTATGTTCTATTAGCAGATAACATGTCTAATTTTATTATTTTTTATTTTTTTTAATGCACAATGAAAAAATTGTGGAGAATAATACTTGGCTATGTGTTTTACTTCAAATGACAGTTTGGGAGTAGGCAGTTACATTAAAAAAAATACAATGTAAAATTGATAAAGAACACCGACATAGTTGTATCTTTGGTCTTAAAAACTACGGGATAATGGTGTTGTGGTAAAAAAAAAAAAAAAAAAAAAGAAAAAAGCATAATAATATTATTCTTGATATCACTAGAAGAAAAAAGCCTTTGAAAATTAGTTTGCAATAACTCGATCAGTATCACCAGCAAAGCAGCTTCATTATTATCCCATTAACCACTTTCAGACAGGACCATTTTGCTGGCCAAAGACCAGACCACTTTTTGCGATTCAGCACTGCGTCGCTTTAACTGACAATTGTCGTGCGATGTGGCTCCCAAACAAAATTGACATCCTTTTTTTCCCACAAATAGAGTTTTCTTTTGGTGGTATTTGATCCCCCTGCAGTTTTTATTTTTTGCGCTATAAACAAAGAAAGAACAACTATTTTGAAAAAAAATTCATTATTTTTTACTTTTTGCTATAATAAATATCCCCCAAAAATGTATAAAAAAACAATTTTTTTCCTCAGTTTAGGCCGATACGTATTCTTCTACATATTTTTGGTAAAAAAAATCGCAATAAGCGATCATTGTTTGGTTTGCACAAAAGTTATAGCATTTACAGAATAGAGGATAGTTTTATGGCATTTTTATTAATATTTTTTTTTACTATTAATGGGGGCGATCAGCGATTTTTATTGTGACTGCGACATTATGGCGGACACATCGGACATTTTTGACACATTTTTGGGACCATTGTCATTTATACAGCAATCAGTGCTATACAAATGCACTGATTCCTGTGTAAATTACACTGGCAGTGAAGGGGTTTACCACTAGGTGCAGGGGTTAAGGGTGTCCTAGGGGCGTGTTGCTAACTCTGGGGGGTGTGGCTGTGTTTTACACATCACTGATCTCTGCTCCAATCACAGGGAGCAGAGATCAGTGACTCTGTTGCTAGGCAGAATGGGGAGATGCTTGTTTACTTTAGCCTCTTCCTCCCCGTGAGACGATCGCGGGTATCCCCGTGGCGATCGAGTCCGCGGGACCCGCGATCCGACTCACGGAGGTCCCGACCGACACGCGCGAGCGCCACCGGTGCACACGCAATGACACGGCGGAAAATTTAAAGGGATGTACCTGTACACCCATTTGCCTGTCCGTTTCATTCTGCCGACGTAAATCTGTGTGCGCCGGACGGGAAGCGGTTAAAGAAGAAGAGAATGTGCGCTGCATTCCGAGATTTCATAATTTGCCACGTCACGAATGTTAATTCTCCATTACAAACGTTAGTTTACAAGACCGACTGCTTCTGGCTCCTCCTTGCTTCTGACCATGCGTGTTTATACTTGGGACTTTTGTCCGACGGACTTGTGTACACACGCTCGCAAAATCCGACAACAGACATTTGTCCACGGAAAAATTGAAAACCTGCCATCCAACATTTGTCCGTGGATTTTCGGTTGAATTTTCCGCCAGCAGCCTGTCATTACACATTTATCGTTGGAAAATCCGATCGTGTTTACGCGGCTTGAGGGAGTTGTGAGAAGTGGAGTTAAAGAAGAAGAGCCTGCGCCTACATCTGAGCATGGTGAGTGAATGGGCACTCAGCTACACAGGATTGTATCATCTCTGAGCTAGCATCTCAGTCAGGAGCTAAATGGTGACTTTGAATAATGCCTGAACAAAGGTAGCTCTGTCCTTCTGGAAAGATCGTTAGTCTGTGAAAGGTAATAAATACCTGTAAATAGCAAGCGCTTAGCCAGTGCTGGGACGAGGTTATCCAGAGCAGTGGTTCTCATCCCTGTACCCCCAACAGGCCAATTTCTCTTAGATAAAATAGCTGTCTAAATTACAAAACCATTGACTCTGACTTTAAGCACCTGTGCAAAATAAAGGAAAACCTGCAAACATGGCCTGTTGGGGGTACTCGAGGACAGGGTTGAGAACCACTGATCAAGAGCCCAGGGAGAACATGCCAAACTGCACCCCTCCCTAAGATGTATGAGCATTATGTGTCTGTAGAAATCCCCCCCCCCCCCAAAAAAAAAAAAAAAAAAAACTGAGCACTCATCTGCATGCTTACCCCTAAGCATAAATTCAGCCTCCTCCATGTACAAATCCACCCCCTGCTAAAATCCCCCCTCCCAGCATAAATCTTTGTTCCCCCAAATCCCACCAGCACAAATCCACCCCCCAAAAGGTAATCACCTCTCCTAGCTCAAATTTCCCCTACGAGTACACATTCCCCCTCCAAATCACCCCCCCTTCCCTCTTCCTAGCACGAACACCCCCCCCCATCATCCCTACTAGCACAAATCCCCCCCAAATAAAAATCTCCCCTCCACGGACAATTCCCCTACCCCCCCACCATATCCCCTCTTCCATCACAAACCCCCCAAATCTCCCCCCTAGCACAAATCCTCATCCCCCCTACCAACACAAGTCCCCATAAATGACCACTCCTAGCACCCCCCCCCAAATTTCCCCACCTACAACAATTCTTATCCCCTTGTCCCCCCCAAAATCCCCATCCCAACACAAATCCCCTCTCCCCCAATCTCCTCATGTCGCCCCCCCCATCTCACATGATACCACAGTGCCCAGAGCAGCAGCCCCTCCTGCCCAACCCTTGTCCCGGCCCTGTGCTTAACATTAAAAATATATCAGATGGCAGGTCCACTTTAATAACTGCACATCGAATCAACACACTGCTCCATCTGATCTCTTCTTTCACTTCTTGGTACTTTATTCTGGCATACTCAGAAAGTGCCCTGATTATTGATCTAATACTTCCTGACCAGTTGGGTGTCCTCAACTAGCGTATAGCAGTCCATAGTCCAGACTATGTAATGTACCTCCAAACAGCCCCATCTAAGATACTATACAGTCTTTAAGAAGCTAGCAAAAAGCATCAACCTCCTCTGGTTTCAATTGGCAGGAGGACAAGATGGTATCCAGTCCCAGTCAAGTCTCCACTATGAATTTTCCTCCAGTATAAATAAGCAGTTTACATTTGTGTTCAAATCTATGTGGCCAGTTGGCTCAATTCCATAGCCAGGGCCGGGACAAGGGGTGGGCAAGAGGGGTGGCTGCACCACAAGTAGTTTGGGGGGAGGAGATTTGTGTTGGAAGTTGAATTTGGGGGGTGGCAGGGAGTAAGTATTGTTCTAGGAGGGGATATTTGAGGGGGGAGTACTAAGAGTGGTAATTTAGGGGGATTTGTGTTGGGAAGGGGATATGGGGAAGAAAATTTGTGCTTGGTGGGGGAACTTGGGGGAAATTTGAAGTGGGGGGAGAAGATATGTACTAGGAGGGGGCATTTTAGAGGTAAAGTATTTGTTTGTTTGATTTGTAAAGGGATGATTATTTGTTTTTCATTTGGGGGAGGCATTTGAGCTGGGGGGATTTGGAGTATAGGGAGGCAAAGATTTGTTCTGAACAGGGAAATTTCAGCAGGGGGGGGCGGATTTGTGCTTGGAGGAGGGGGAAATTATGCCTAGGGGTAAGCATGCAGATTAGTGCTCAGTGTTTTTGTGGGAGAATTTAGCTGACACATAATGCTCATACATCTTGGAGGGGGGGGGGGGGCACAGTTTGGCATGTTTGCCCTGGGCTCTGCATAACCCTGTCCCAGCCCTGGCCATAGCCACAGGACAGCGTTTGCTTAAATTGGTGTTCAAAATACTTCATATTGTGGAGAATGGAGTGGGTACAACCATACACTTACAATGAGGTGTCAATGAATCCACCAGATCATGTATTCTATGAATAGGAAAGTCTATTACATTCACAAAAACAGAACAAAGCAATTAAGTAGGTATGAAGAAGAAAACAAAATGGTTGCACACTGGAGCCAAACGAATGCTTAATAGGAAATCTTAATTATCAGATGCCAGACAAATGTACAGGAATTACAGTTGATGCGTTTCACGCGAGTGTACCATGCCTGTTCACAACACGTTACACTTGTGTGAAACGCGTTAACTGTGATTCCTGTACATTTGTCTGGCATCTGACAATAAAGATTTCCTATCAAGCATTAGTTTTGGCTCCAGTGTGCGACCATTTAATTTTCTTCTTCATACCTGCTGTGGAGGGTGGTGAGCCGGGGTCTGCACCTGGGGCTTGTTTGCACTGTAGTTTGCCTGAAGCTGTGCGCTCTCTCTTGTGAAAGCAATTGAGTAGTTCTCTATAACATTCTGCAGTCAAAAATATGTCACAAAATGGCAGAGTAGATTGAAGATTGCATACAGTGGCAAGCAACCCTTACGTACACACGTTTGGACTTTCTGACAAAAAAACGTGGAATTTTGTTCGAAGGGTGTTGGCTCCAACTTGTCTTGCATACACACGGTCACACAAATGTTGGCCAACAATTACAAACATAGTGCCATACAAGACATACGTGATATCTCCATTACGAACGTTAGTTTTACAAGAACGTGCGCTTCCGGCTCGTCCTTGATTCCGAGCATGCGTGTTTGTATTTTGGACTTTTGTTCGACTGAACACACGATCGGAAAGTCTGACAACGCACATTTGTTGGTGAAAAATTTGAGAACATGCTAGTCAACATTTGTTGGCGGAAAGTCAGACAACAATTGTCCGATGGAGCATACACACGGTCGGACTTTCCGCCAACAGCCTGACATCCAACATTTCCTGTCAGAAAATCTGATCGTGTGTACGGGGCTTAAAACAAATATTTTAAGTGAGTAACTGCTTTATGCTGTGGACTTGCCTGCTAGCAGGCTGTACCACTGAATGGTAATCTCCCACAATACTTATTAACAAGTTTTGAAAAAAAATGGTTTGCCAGTTGGGGCCTCTTCACAATAATGTATGGCTGGATATAATTGGTCATGGAAACCTATGGACTATATAGCTCTGTTTATATGGGGAAAATGGTATTTCAATGACCCTTGCAGGATTTCATTGTAGAAATCATTTTAGTTAAACTTTACTTCTAGAAACTGACCTTTAACCTTTCATTCTGCAGTTAATATAAAGTCTAAGCAAGAGGAAAAGAAAAACCATGGCAATTTTGAATGCTAAGGCACATGATTCATCACACATAAAATCAGAGAAGAATGGGTAGAAGTTTAGAACACAATATTTTACAACCTTGAAAGCTGTTTTCAGTGGTTAGCATTTGTGCCTTCAAGTGCTGGAGTCCTTGATTCAGCTTCCGCTATTGATACTTTATGTTGTGAGTTTTTATGTTCTCTCGTCAATTGTGCGTATCAATGGGTGCTCTTCTTTCTTCATTTTGAAAAACACTTCTCTTTCACCTCAGTTATCTCCCAAGTGTGGGTGACTGAGAAACATTATGCTGGATATATATTTCCACATAAACTCAAGGTTTGCTAGCATCGCTTGTAATTCAGGAAGTCAGGGGTGCTTATTATCATATTATCTGGTGGAAAATAAAGCTGTGATTGTCTTGACAACAGAGGGAAGAACAATAGTTTCATGCATTTCATGAGGAGGGCAAGACTGGACAGATATCTTCTGGTCTATCGTTCCAATGGTGATATGTGCCTTGTTATGGTAAGAACCCCAAAGTCAGAGGCTTTGTTAATGAGTCTGATGTCTTCAGTGAAGCACTGAGGAACACCAATGTGCTATGTACACTCACCGGCCACTTTATTAGGTACAGGGGGTCCCCGAGTTATGAACAAGTTAGGGACTGCCTGTTTGTTCTTAAGATGTAATTCGGATGCGCAGAACGGCGTTTTCCGCTGTTTTCCGCTGTTTTCCGTCATCGTTTTCCGCTGTTTTCCGATGTTTTCCAATATGCCCGCCGATGCCGCCTGACGTTCGTAAGTAGGAGTTGTTTGCAAGTCGGAGGTTCGTAACTCGGGGACCCCCTGTACACCGGTTCAATTGCTTGGTAACACAAATTGCTAATCAGCCAATTAATGCAACTCAATGAATTTAGGAATCTAGATGTTTCATAGTTTCATAGTTAGTAAGGTTGAATAAAGACACCAGTCTATCCAGTTCAACCTGAGTGAGTGTCTACAATTGTCCCTATCCCTGTACATTGCACACTCACATCGGTCCCTACCCTCAAGGAGCCCACAATCCAAGGTCCCCATTCATATACTAGGGCCAATTTTGGACAGAAGCTAATTAACCTACCTGAATGTCTTTGGAGTGTGGTGAAGATGACTTGCTGAAATTCAAACCGAACATCAGAATGGGGAAGAAAGGAGATTTAAGTGACTTTGAACGTGGCATGGTTGTTGGTGCCCCAACAGTTGGGGTTGGTCTGAGTATTTCAAAAACGGCTGTTCTACTGGGATTTTCACGCACAACAATCTCTAGGGTTTACAGAGAATGCTCCACAAAAAGAGAAAATATCCAGTGAGCAGCTGTTCGGGGGGTCAGAGGAGAATAGGCAGACGTTCGAGATGATAAAAAGGGAACAGTAACTCAAATAACCACTCGTTACAACCAAGGTATGCAGAATACCATCTCTGAATGCACAACACATCAAATTCTAAAGCAGATGGACTACAGCAGCAGAAGACCACAGGCGGGTGCCACTCCAGTAGATAAGAACAGGAAACTGAGGCTACAATTTGCACAGGCTCACCAAAATGGGACAAAAGAAGATTGGAAAATATGTTCTGATGAATCTCGATTTCAGCAGCGACATTCAGATGGTAGGGTCAGAATTTGGCGTAAACAACATGAAAGCATGGATCCATCCTGTCTTGTATCAACGGTTCAGGCTGGTGGTGGTGGTGTAATGTTGTTGGGGATATTTTCTCGGCACACTTTGGGCCCCTTAGTAAAAATTGAGCATTGTTTAAAAGCATTGTTTGAATGTTAGTATTGTTGCTGACCATGTACATCCCTTTATGACTACAGTGTACCCATCTTATGATGGCTACTTACAGCAGGATAATGCACCATGTCACAAAGATTAAATAATCTGAAAATAGCGCGTGGCAGTGCCATTCAAAATAGTGTTTCCATGCATTGTAGTAACAAAAAGGGTCAGGTACAATTTCCTATGCATTTTAGTATGTTAGCAGCCCATTCAAAATGAATAGGCTGGCTTGACGTAAAGGCTTGAATAGGCTGGCTTGATGATGTAATCCACATCTTAGGGGTTCTTTTAAACAAAAATGTGTTTTATGGCTTTTGGCTATTGACCAGATATTTCACTGAACACTGAACCACACACAAAAGGTGGCCATGGACACATTAAGGTGTTTTTCTACACCTTTATCACAACTCAACAATCTTTATTGAAACATTACAGTATTCAAACAGCTGACACCTAGAGGAATTTACTTCACACAGCACAATATCATTTATGATACTTATGTATCAGCACAGATAGCTTTAGGTGTGTCTGGATGTCAGATAAGGAGCGTCTGGTCTTCCCTAGACCCTCTAATGATAAGAATGGAGTTGAAAGATAACTTTGAGGATGCCTACTTTAGAACTGCCCTGCTGGTAGCAGTACCAAGGTAAGTGCCTGGCAGCACAAAATGAAATGACACAGGGGTCAGGCAGAAGTTTAAGTAGGTATCTGGTGTTGCAGGAGATGAGTGCAGGCACAATAAATACAGTTTAAAGTGGTATTAAATACAAAACTAAACATTTTATGTTGCAGCTTTTCAAGCATTAGATTTGGTGGCTGCATTTGTTTTCTTTTTTTTAGGCTCTTCTCCCTCTGTTTTCACCTGCTGATCCAGACAGTAACACACCTCTGCTATTAAAATGCCCCCAGTCTGAATGAAGAAACACAGGGGCACCTTTGGACAGCAGTATTGTTCATCTGGGGAGGAGGGGAGAGTAATGCGGCGTACACACGTCTTTTTTTGTCGGAATTTCCGACGGACTTTGAATTGAGAACCTGTTCTCAATTTTTCCGACGGAAAACCTTTCTATCGGATTTTCCGATCATGTGTATGCAAAATTCCGACGCATGCTCGGAAACAATTCGACGCATGCTCGGAAGCATTAAACTTCCCTTTTATAGTGCTGTCGAACGTGTTTTATGCTGCTGTGTTATTGACCGTCGGAATTTGGTGTGATCGTGTGTAGGCAACACAGCTTTAGCGGAATTCCGTCGGAAAAACCGTCAGAGTTTTTTCCGACGAGAATTCCGATCGTGTGTACGCGGCATTAGATGTACTAGGAGATTTGGTCACACTAAAAAATCGAAGCCAAGCTCCAGCTAACATTTTATAAGCAGATACAGCAACAGTTTATTTTTGGAATAAAGGTTTTACATATATAACATATTGTGTAAAATTATTATGCTGTTTCCTCTGCTTACCTTATACTTGCACACAGTTTTTGAAGGAACTCAGAAATGTAGGTTGTTCCAAACATCTTGGAGAACTAACTACAGATCTTCTGTGGATGTAGGCTGCCTCAGAGCCTTCTGTCTCTTCATGTATTCCCAGACAGACTTAATGATTTTGAGATCAGGGCTCTGTGGGGGTCCAAACATCACTTCCAGGACTCCTTTCGCTTCTTTACACTGAAATATACTGTAGTTCTTAATGACATTGGCTGCAAAGTTGGGGTCATTCTGCTGCAGAATACATTTGTGGGCAATCACGTGCCTTCCTGGTGGCATGGCATGATGGGTAAGTATCTGCTTGTATTTCTCAGCTTTGAGGGCACTATTGATCCTGACCAAATCTCCAACTCTGTCTGCAGAAATGCACCCCCAAATTTGCAAGGAACCTCCGCCATGCTTCACTGTTGCCTGCAGACATGCATTATTGTACCGCTCTCCAGCCCTTTGCAAACAAACTGGCTCCTGCTACAGCCAAACAATTAAAATTTTAACTCATCAGTCCACAGCACCTGCTGCCATTTTTCTGCACCTCTTTTTGCTAGCAAGTTAACATTACTATGTGCTTCCCAAGTTAACAATAAATCATAAAATGTAACTGTCCGGTGCTACCCCCATACATGTCATATAACCTTAAATCCCATTACATATCTCCGGCTCCGCTTCTGACTCTTGAAAAACCCACCTTCTTTGAATACATATGTGCGCAGGGCCCTCACCAACTACATTTGGTCTCTTCCATCTACCACATCCTCCAGGAGTCAACACCCCTCACTGAGGTCACGCATTTATATATGAGTAGATGGGCCCATCTGACAGGTAGGCCCATCAGCTCTCAGATGTGGGATAGGATCTGGTCCTCCACTTTTAAGTCTTCCAAATGTGTCTTGCAGAGGGAGACATCCATCAAGATCCTCGTGCATTGGTATAAGACCCCAGAAGTCATTCATAAGTATGACCCTTCAAGCTCAGCTAATTGTTGGCGATGTGGGCTGGCCGTGGGTTCTCGATTTCATATTTTTTGGCAATGTGCTCTGATACAGCCCTTCTGGCATGAAGTGATGTTACTAATACAGAAAGTGGTGGAGGTTTCTCTACCGCTTGACCCACTACATTACTTATTGGGCCTCCCTTTCTCAGGTATTACTAAAAAAAAGCAACCGGCTAATTTCTTACATCCTCCTTGCTGCTAAGAGACTTATTCCTTTATGCTGGCTATCCAGCGCTTCCCCACCATGGTCCAGACTTCTCCAGCTTATTGCTGAGATTCGCAGAATGGAATATTTGACTGCCACTGTACATGATACCATTCCCCAATCAGACAAAATCTGGGAGCCTTGGGACAGTTCGGAATATGGAACGCAATTGCCGTCCATTGAGTCCTGAAATGTTCTTGTTCCACTCTCTGACTTCATTTGCAGGGTCCTTCTCCCCTCCCATCCCTCCCAGGTATACATTAAATTGGTACCCCCTAGAGTTTCCTGACCATACTTGTATACCCTAAATCAGCTTTGCCTTGCATGTATGACCTCTGTATTTTTCTTTGTTATACTTATGAGTTTATGTATACTCTTTATATTGAGATGTGCGGACTGCCTGTGTTCTGCCTTTGTGGACATTTCTTCTGTGTTTTTCAACATTTGTTTTATTCCTGGAACTCAAACGTTCTGTAACCTTTCCTTTGTAAAAATGTAATAAAAATACAATAAAAAAAAAAAATCCCATTACATATACATTTTGTGCCGTAAAAAAACTTTTAGTGCCAAATATCACACATAAAGTATTATAGTCCAACTGTGCATTCGAAAAAAGAGATCAGTCCCATGTAAAAGAAAACACTTCCCACTCACTCTGTGCAAAATCTCCAGTGGTTCTCTCAGATCCTTCTCCACCGCTAGTGCCATGTGCTCTCACCTTAAAACATGGACCTGTATATTATAAAGGTCATATAACACTATGGGGGTTATTTACGAAAGGCAAATCCACTTTGCACTGCAAGTGCAAACTACAAGTGCAAAGTGAACTTGAAATTGCACTGAAAGTGCACTTGGAAGTGCAGTCGCTGTAAATCTAAGGGGTAGATCTGAAATGAGGGAAGCTCTGATGATTTTATCATCCAATCATGTGAAAGCTAAAATGCTGTTTTTTATTTTCCTTGCATGCCCCCCTCAGATCTACAGCGACTGCACTTCCAAGTGCACTTTCAGTGCAATTTCAAGTGCACTTTGCACTTGTAGTTTGCACTTGTAGTGCAAAGCGGATTTGCCTTTCGCAAATAACCCCCTATAACATTTAGAAGAAAAAGGTTGGCGGCAATATCTGGACCCCAGAAAAGAGGAAAAAAACCTGAATCCTGTTCACGCTTTTAATTTGGATCATGGAGCCGAATGGGCTGAAAATGGGTAAGTACACATATCTCTTTTACACAGGTTAGACAACATAGGTGTTAGCAGGGGAAGGAACATTTTTAAGACTAGATAGGTATATGCTGGAATTCTACTTTACGTAAGGATTGACTATATCTTGATAATAGAAATACAAAGGATACTGAGTGATGAAACAAAACAAGTAAATAGGGGAATAAAGCTCACTTTCAATTAGATCAACTCCAATTTCATCTACGAGTTACCAGTTGATGCTCTGGTTATATCAGACTAGGTGAAATGTGTGTAGTTTTTAGGGTTAAATGCTAAATTAGCATTTTTACATTGCATAAAATACAATACATTTAAAGAGTCACATTTTAAACGTATCCAATTTTGTTTCTAATTTGTCAGTGTCTTGAAGTTACAGAGATCTTTCTCTAATATGAGAGAGTGTACAATGAAGAGTTAAGTGTCCATGTCAAATCAAAATGACAACAAGTCTGCCTCTCTGGCCTTTAATCAAGACGTAGAGCTTTCACCAGCTGTGTGGTGGTTGGCACTGCTGCAAGGGACTCGAAGTGCAGGCGGGTGCTTTAATGCCAAAGCCTCATCCCCCGTAAATGTCCCAGACTCCCACCATCTCATGCTATTATGATTACACATGCAACTTGTCCCTGAAACATTTATAATAACTTAGAGGCAGAATTCCCTCATGGATGCAAATAAAGTGGACAGGATTAAAATGCAAGGCAAGACTGTAGTGAAAATTGAAAATAGGATACAGTCTAGCTTAGTTCTTAGTACATTAATGAACCCATGCGTGATTTTTTATATAAAACTAAGCTCTTTAATCCACTACTAGGTACCAATTTAAACATGTCAACATTTTAAAAGAGAATTTTCAAGAACGTTCTGGTTCACCCGGACACTTAGGGTCAGGAAACAACAATACATTTCATGATGGGATCATCTAACGTTAAAGAGAACATTTTAAATGTGAATAATTATGGATGGGAGACAATGGGTTCAACTCACAGAGCTTTACACAAGGATGAGGACCTTAACTCAGCCATGTAATTGTTATTTTCAGATCTCTTGGATATAGCTAAAAATAACTGTAATTTTTTTTTTTTTAATAAAGATCCTCATTCTGGTGTTTTAGCTTTGTGAACTAGAGTTAATTAAAGGTAAACTCCAGTCAAACATGAACATTTACTCTTGGGAAACGGCCTTCCTGCCAAATTATGCTGATTCTCATCCTGGCATCATGGTATTTGGCTGACTTCCCTGCTTCTAAACTCTTTATAGTTCATGTGACCTTATTTTCTGAATAGCCCAGAATATGAATCTGTCGAAACCATGCCCGTGTGTTCTCTAGTCCCAACAGGAGGGTTTAGTGTTATACACCATGAGAAATCTCCTTGAAAATTCTGAACTTACACAATCATTTTTGGGTAGAAGGTCAATTCACCTGACAGCATCAGTGTAGTTGGGTTGGGTTGATTGTACTAATGCCTGAAAGTGCATGTTTGCCCTCTCGGCTGATGTCAGTTTGAATAGCAGACCGCTGGGGAAACCACACTGAATGCCCACTGACTCCATTGTAAGGGTGATCCAACTGACACCTATTTTTGTGCAAACATTTTATTGCCTATGTATGGTGCTAATGGCCTGACCCCCCCCCCCCCCCCCCCCCACACACACACACACACACACACACACACTTCCCGTAATGTAAACTACAGCACATTTGGGTATTATCTTACTGTACTCTTTAAAATTTCTTATTTGTACTTCCATTATGAGCCTCCTCTGCCTTTGTCTGAAGAATGTTCCACCACTGACTTTTACGGGAATAGATTTTTTTTACAGCCTAAATTATGACATAAATGAAATATTAGTAAGGCTTGATCCTCTCATCTAGTTAACACTAATAATATTGTTAATATATGTAAATATTTGTCCCCATTTGAACATTCTTGAAGAGTCAAATTTACTAGGTCATGAAAGATGACACACTTGGATTAATTCACAAAAGGCTTTATCACATGGATCAGATGAATTTGACACATGCATGTGATTTTAATAATTTTAGCATTTTGTATGTAAAAATCAATGCATTAACATTACACACATAATTTAACTCTTTAAAATGCTGCCAGCCTCCTTCTGTCTTTAATTGTGAAATTCTATTAACCATTTTGTGACCAGAGGTCATTGATGACTAGAGGCCAAAGTTTGTTCGTAAGACAATTTGAGATTATGTTACGTTTTTTTTTTTTTTAGATAAACATCTAAAAGAGATCGCCTTGATGTACATATTCTTTTCAATGTAGACCAATACAATTTAATTGAAAAAAGCTTTGTTTCTATTTATAATTTTTAATCATATACAGTCAAAAATATTGGCACCCCTTCATTTCTGTCAGATAATACACAACTTCACCCAGAAAATTGTTGCAATTACAAATGTTTAGGCATTCTCTTGTTTATTTCTTTTGTTTGTATTGGAATGACACAAAAAAAGTGGAGAAACAAAAAGCAAAATCTGACACATTCCATGCAAAATGCCAAAAAGGTTCCAATTCCATCCCCAGAGATCTTGAAGTGTTTGTTAACCCCACTGAAAAAAAAATGGATCCTGTTTCCTTAAAGCATGTTATACAGCACAGTGCTTATGCTGTGTAATTGGACCCCTTCTATCACCTGAAATACCTGTCTGATCCTGCCATTTTTTGCCCTCCCCCTGTACACTGACCACGATTTATCAGGGCTGCTGAGCCCTGACAGTGTGGTCAGAGTACATGCCTTTGTCATCAACAGCCTGCAATCCTGTATCTGTGTCCTCCTCTGCCCTCTCCCCCTCCCCTCCCTGCCTGCCAGCTCCCTGATCCTCCCCTCCTGCTCTAAAAATAACATTTTTTTTGTCTATAGTTCCCTCTGATATATAACAGTAAGCTCCCCAGTGGATGTAATTTATAAAAATATGCAGTATAATAGCTTACTTCAGAGCGCTGTTCGGTGCTCACGTGACTGCCTGCCAGTCTCCTCCTCTCCTCATCTTGGCTGATGTCAGCGGGGGTTTCCCAGCACCACCCCCTGCAGCTATCAGATCGGCAGAGGAGACCAGCGGACAGTCAGCTGAGCACCAAATGAGAAAATTGATCAAAGATTGCAATGAAGGATTTTCAAATGGTGGATAAAGAACCTTGATCAACTTCCAGACAAATTCAAGTTGACCTTCAGGCATGGGGTACAACTGTGTCAGCTCACACTATATAATAATAATATCAAATATCTGAATGAAAAGGGACGTTATGGTAAAAGACCGAGGAGGACCCCACTGCTGACACAAAAACATAAAAAGCCAAATTGGAATTTGCCAAACTTACCTGAGGAAGCCAAAATCCTTTTTGGAGAATGTTCTGTGGACAGAGGAAATAATACAATCCCTACAGTCAAACATGGTGGAGGTTCACTTATGTTTTGGGGTTGCTTTGCTGCTTCAGGCACTGGATTTCTTGACCGTGTGCATGGCATTATGAAATTTGAAGACTACTAAAGAATTCTGGGGTGCAATGTAGGACCCAGTGTCAGAAAGTTGGGTCTCCGTCAGAGGTCCTGGTTCTTAAAGCAGGACAATGACCCAAAGCACATGTCACCCGGAAACGGTTTAAGACAAAGTGCTGGAGAGTACTTAACTGCCCAGCAATGAGTCCAGATCTAAATCCCATAGAGCACCTGTGGAGAGATCTCAAACAGCAGTTGGGAAAAGGAACCCTTCCAAGCTGAGAGATCTGGAGCAGTTGGCGAAAAAGAAGAGTGGTCCAAAATTCCAGTAGAAAGGTTTAAGAAACTCATTGATGGTTACAGGAAGCAATTGATTTCAGTTATTTCAAGGGGTGTGCTACCAAATTTTAAATTGAGGGTGCCAATCATTTTGTCCAGTCCATTTTCAAAGTTTTGCGTTGAATGTATCAGATTGGGCTTTTCGTTTTCCCCACTTTCTTGTGTCATACCAATACAAACAAAAGAAATAAACATTCACTAAGCTGAGTAAAATTCCATTGAACAATGAAAATTCACTTTGAAAAATCAGCATGCTCCACTGCTTTAGAAAATCAACTTCAATATGTCTTCTGCAAAAATGCACTTCCATATGGCTGATATCTTATCTGAGCAGACTTTGGGGAGACTGAATTGCAATTTAGTAGAAATTTCACCACTCCTTCCTAGCATACTTAAAGCGGTATTAAACAGACACTGAAATAAAAATTAAGTGGGCCCCCCTGCAGGGTTAAGTCCCTCCCATGCAGCGCTATCTTGGATCCCCAGTGCTGCCATCTTCACCTGGTCTTCCTTCCAGGTTTGCGGTCTATTACTGTATGAATGGCTGGAGCCGCGCTGTGATTTCACTCCAACGCATGTGGGTATGCCGTCCCTTCAGAGCTCATGCACCGGTGACATCACCGGCAGCATCGCTTGTGAATATCTCTTAAAAAATGCAAGTTTAGGCGATGTTCACTATACCTACAAGTACGCCTTATTATAGGCTTACCTGTAGGTACAAGTTAAAAAGTAGAGTTTACCTCCACTTTAATATGCTACTTTTCAATCTGCACCCAGATATGATTTTTGTGACAATTCAACTTCAGCTTCCCTTAATAACTTATTCTCCAATATGCTTACTATAGGTTTAGATGCTATTTCCTTCTTATGTGATTGGTTCACTACTTTTTAAGCTTTCATTCTTATTTTAACACACGGACTGATCAGTTGAGTACAACAAGCAAATTTGCTTTCACTGAACACTGGGGAAGCAGAATATACATGGTATCTAGATGTGAATTTTTTTTTTTCTAAAGCCCAACTCCAATGGGGAACCCCCCCCCCCCCCCAAAAAAAAACATTATACCCCACCCTCCACTCGCCAATGGATGCAGTAATTAAAAATAACAAAATGATCTAAAAGCCCTAAATACCCACTTAAATCTGAAGCCGCTTGACATGTTGGGTCTCCAGATCAAATTTTTTTCTCACTGAAGAGTGGGAGGGCCCTTCTCACTGGATGCCCACATCACTGGCTTAGTGACATGGCGTTGACTTTTTACTAAAATCTAAGGCCAGCGAGGGAACCCCCCAACAATAAAAAGTACTACCCACTCATCTCTATCTATTTGCTGCAGTAATTAAAAAAATAATGTAAAAGTCCCGCTGGCTTAGTGACAAGGACTCTTACCATTGGCTGTCCAAGAGGCAGTAACAAGACCTGTGGTGAGACCAGACTGCCACACTGAATCACCAGTTTCTACTTAGGAAGGGGCCAGCTAAAAACACATGACACAAAAGTGAAAAACTACTTTGGAGGTTTTTTTGGGGTGTTAGAAGAATGGTTGAAAGTGATGGGGTGGGGGTGGGGGGTAAAAATACTTGCATATAGATGAGGTTTAACAAAAATGCATTTAAACATTTTTTTTGCTTCCTTTTAACATAGTATGCCAGAAGCACATGTACAAGCATGTGTTTTTTTAATACTTTGAAATTGAAGGTCCAGCCAATACTCTTTTTTGGTACAAAAAGGTTAATATCCTGCATGTCTTGTCCCAGTAGTGATATCTGCAGTCCATTCTTTTTTAATAGGTTTTGAAATGTACATGAGGGAAGTCATGTCAATTATGCACTATGCGGAAGGATTGTCTAACAAGGGAATGAGAAAGACCAGTCCTTCCTCATCTCTCTTTCTTAACCCCTTCGCCCAGGCAGATTGTGACAGATTGATGCACTGTGATCTAGTGTGAGGTCCATGTGGTTAAAGAGAACAGGCAATTTCACCTCTTTTAACCTCTTCTCTATTAGAAAATATTGAAGAGTTTCCTTGGGGATTGGACTAAGACTTGACAGTAATTTCCTCCAAATCTCTAACCTAGGTTATAGATAACTTTTATACCATTGATGCCCTATCATAAAAATAGATAATCCCTGCAACCTACATAATTCATGACAGGTCCCTGTGACACACACATGCTGAATGATCTTCCTCTGATCACATTGTAGTGACACATCTAAAGAAATGTGTATACACAACACGGATTGACATGTTCATAAAAACCCACAGATTTATTTTTTTAATTAGAACGTTAAGTTATTTGGCTTTAAAACAGGTACAATTAATTTGAGACCATCAAATGTTGTCCAGAAAACATGGCAAAAAGACTTCACAGTTTGCCTTTAGTATTAGCTTTATGGATTATTTTGCTGCTATATTAAGCCCCTTTTTACAATGTTTCTTAAGGTAGTTGCAGCCTCCTGTCATATGTCTCTGCTCTGTGCGCTCCCTCATTAAAGCATAACGTCAGGAAACCTAAAAATCCTTCTTTTCAGTGGGGCTGTCCCTGCACTGGAAGGGATAACTGCTCATTTCGGTCTAGGGGACTTGGAAAAACATACCTTAGCTTACTTACCTGATCCTCCGCTTCTGCAGGCTCCTCTGTGCTGCTAGCTAGACCAGTTCCCGCAGTCAATAGTTCAAATCAACGTGCAATCCTTACACTTAACCTAAACCTAATCCTAAAAAGCCATAAAAACATGCATGAGAGAGTTTGGGGTGAAGAAACTTGACTGGCCTGCACAGAGTCCTGACTGCAACCCGATATAACACCTTTGGGATGAATTAGAATGGAGATTGCGAGCCAGGCCTTCTCGTCCCCATTGTAGTGCTCGTAGTGCCTGACCTCACAAATGCGCTTCTGGAAGAATAATCAAACATTCCCATAGACGCAGTCCTAAACCTTGTGGACAGCCTTCCCAGAAGAGTTTATTTAATATTATATTCGATCAGGAGCATCACCCAGATCACATCCTGATTGACATGTCAACAGAGAAGGCTATGCAGCATCACCACTGCTAGGTGATCAGCGGGGTGCTCAGCTGTCTACAACCAAGGCCTGGTCCTCCCATGCATGTGCCCATCAGCCCCATAATGTGGCATTGGGTCCTAATTTGCTGCTGCCGATGCCATGGAGACAGAGATGCTGTACCAGCAAGAGCAGGCTGGGAACCTCCACTTTAGTGAAAACACCAGGTCCTGGTCACAAGTGCAACCTTGGCAGTTCTACCACTGTCTTAGTGGGAGGATTCCCCCAGCCACCTTGAATGTGTAGATGGGGGAATTGGATCATATATTTTTTTCCATTCAACTAACGAAAAACAAAATATCAGTGTATGGACTGTAAGTACTAACTGGAACTGAGGAAGTTTGTGAAGCTCTTGGAAGAACAGATAGGGGAGGAAGAGAGATGGGGAAAAGATGGGAGGGCGGTAGGGACAGTTCAGAGATCACAGTGTAGTGCAGTGCTCACTCACCTGAGGGCCGAGGCTGATATCTGGTGGATCAGGCAGCAGCATTATTCATATTCCCCACTCACACATCTCATTTATGTCAGATACAGCTGCACCCCAGGGATAGGAGAGTGAAACAGTGGGCAGGCTGGACAGACACAAGGGGAACAAGGGCGGGAGGAGGAGCAGGTTTTATTCCTCTCTCCTGTCCATGAGGGGAGGGGGGAGTGTGCTCGCTGGACTGTGTGAGAGTGTCACAGAAGCTTGGGGCAGTTGCAACCCCTGGTCCCTAAATTTACAGACTGATTCTCCTGTCCTATGGACAGGAGAAATCAGGCTGATTTTTCAAACTGTCTCTACAGTAATGGACGGTTCACAATACTGCTTGGGGCCCCCACACTGGCAGAACACCAGGGCCCGGTCATATTTGTGACCTTTGCGACCCTAGTAGTTTCTCCACGGGTCCATGGGCATTGTTTGCAATATGTGAAAGCATACATACGCTTTAATTAAATGATTGCTCAGATTAGGTAATTTGTTAAAAATAGAGATATGAGGAGCCTGCACTCTAATGCCCCATACACACACGCGGATTATCCGAGGACCAGGTCCGTCGGATCATGTCCATCGTACTTTGTCCGATGTTGGTGTTGCGTACACACGGTCGGACACTGTTGTCGGAATTTCCGGTCTGCAAGAACGTCGTGACGTAAGTCGTCTTCCACGAGACTAGAAAAGGGAAGTTCAGCACCACGTCAGGCACCCGTTGGGCTCCTTCTGCTGATCCCGTGTTTATCGCGAGTTAGTTGAAGTTTGGTGACTTACGATTCGCGCTTCTCAGTTTTCTGACTCAGATCGTTACTGCTCTTCAGTTTGTGCTTGTCGTGCGTATCTGTTTATTAGTGCGTGTAGTCAGTTCGCATTTGTTGGTCATTGCGGCCTATATCTTGATATAGGACGCTTTGATTTGCACTGCTTATTGTCTGCTCGTTTCTGGTAATCATTTCGTTCTTTCAGGCCTTGCTGTTTATCGGTGCTTTCTGTTTGTCCGTTCTGACCAGCCGACCTTTTGTGAGCGATGTTTCCCGTACGTACTCGTCGCCGAGTTCGTGCTGTACGCGGAATTGGTGTCGGGCTTTTAGCTTTGAGCCAAGACCCGTCCATGAACAGAGTGACAAGGAGTATGTGGACCAAGAATTGGTTGCTTCAGCGTGATCAGATCTCGCACATGCCTTTGCTTCGTGAGATCCGGGAGAATAATCCTGATGATTTCAGGAACTTTCTCCGGATGACGGACCCCGTTTTTCACCGTCTTTTGGCTTTGCTGACCCCTTTTATTAGCCGGCAGGATACCTGCATGAGACAAGCCATCACTCCGGAGCAGAGGCTTGTTGCCACGTTGAGGTACTTGGCGACAGGGAGAAGCCTTCAGGATTTGAAGTTCTCCTCAGGTATCTCTCCACAGGCCCTGGGAATCATTATTCCAGAGACCTGTTCTGCCATCATCCAGGTCCTGCAGGAGGACTATATTAAGGTAACATTTCTCCTTTACTATTCCCTTCTATGTATGCTCTGTTTGCTAATGTCTTGTATTTTTGACCTCCTTCCCTAATTACCATGATTGCAATATGCTCTAATATGCTGTGCCCCTTTTCTCCTTCATGCATTTTTCCCTTCACTTACCTCACCAGCATGCTCTTCTGGCCCAATAGACACCTATGGCCTAGTCACTTGTAGCACCCAAGCAATGTATTTTGTCTGCTGCATAGTATTGTTTTCCCCCAAACACACCCTAAAATATGCACAAATGTTTGCTGTGTGTTTTACTTCATGTAGAGCCCCTTTTTTTTCCCTTTTTGTTGGTGGGGGGGGGGGTGCCAAACTCATTAGGAACCCCCTCCCCCAACTGCTCTGTCAGATGCTACCAATCCTCTATCTGCTGGCTTTCCAAAGGTCAATACACACTATATACCTACCTCTTTATAGTGGGCATCTTTAGGGATGAATTCAGCAAAGCATGTAGTGCAAGGGGCTGCCTCCATACTTTCCATTTCCTCTTTTTTGTGTTCTTTCCCTCCTATTAGCTTGCTAGGTAATTGCAGAATGTCCAAATGTGCGTTCCTTTTTTTTGGCGGCGGTGGGGTGGGGATTTTGGAATGTTATTTTATCTTTCCTGTGGACTGCCAATAGTGTTAAGTAAGGAGGGTCTGGCCAAACTAGCACACATTATTGAGCCATTTGGCAATCAATTAAGTGGAGAGGGTTACCTGTCCACACCCCCCCCCAAACCCCTAGTTATTGTCAATGGCCCATCAGAAGTGGGGGATTGATGGGGGGTGAGTAATCTGCTAGGGGGACCCTCTACTTTGCGTTGCAAATACTTTCCAGCTTAAAATGTAAAAGTCTGATCTTGTTCCAAGATGTTTAGTGTCTAATCTGCTTGCAATGTTTATGTGCAAAGTGACTATTTTTTTTTTTTCTTGTTTCACTCCACAGTTCCCTTCCACGCCACAGGAATGGCAGACTGTGGCCTCCCACTTTGCCAGCCGTTGGGACTTTCCTAACTGCGGAGGTGCAATTGATGGGAAACACGTCCGCAACGTCCCACGCCCCAACTCGGGGTCCTACTATTATAATTACAAGGGGTTTAATAGTGTAGTGATGTTGGCGGTGGTGTCGGCGACATACAAGTTTTTGTATGTGGACGTGGGGATGAACGGCCGGATCTCGGATGGTGGTGCCATTGCGCACCCGGAGTTCTACTGGCGTCTCCAAAGTGGCAGTCTGTGCTTGCCACCTCCAGAGGAGAATGCTGAAGGACTCCCCTTCGTCTTTGTCGCAGATGAAGCGTTTGCGTTTACTCCCCATCTGATGAGGCCCTTCCCGATGAGGACCCTCACCCCAGACCAGAGGGTCTTCAATTACAGGCTGTCGAGAGCCCGCAGAGTGGTGGAGAACACCTTCGGGATCCTGGCCAGCCGCTTCCGCCTGTTTTTGACGGCTATTAACTTGGCGGAATACAAACTCAACCACATAGTTCTTGCCTGTTGCATATTGCACAACTTTTTGAAAAGACACAACACCAACTATGTGATGACAGTTGGCCCAGATGTGGACGGGCCTACCAATGCCGACCTCACAGCCCTTCAAGCGGCACGTCCAGGCTTGCCCCCTCTAAATGCCCGCGAGGTCCGCGAGCAATATATGGAGTACTTTGTGGGTAGGGGGGCCATTGCTCTGCCTGACGATGTGTGAGAGGCATTTTTAAAATAAATATATTTTTTAACCAAACCTATGATTTCTTGTCATTTCCATATTCTAGCTTATTTGAGATATACATTTTTGCCCTTTATGTTCAACAGTGGGAATGCACTTTCTGGGCAAAAGGAGGTAACAGTCTCTTCTTCCCAAAAAGAATCTTCTCATGTTGTGTGTGTGATACCTAATCTTTTGTCTAGAGAAGGTTTGTAGTGCATAACTGACACCCAAAATACTCCTTTTCATCACCATGACAGAAATGTGTGTATTCCCAAAAATGGTGTGCTACGTGTTTTCGTACAAATCACTGTGGGTGTCATTTACATAAGTCAAATCCACTATGCTCTACAAGTGCAGTGCAAAAGTGCCCTGGAAAAGAAACTTGCAGTGCAAACTGGACTTGCCTTTAGTAAATAACACCCATTGCCCCCCAAATCCTTTACATTTGACATACATAATGCTTTTGTGTTTTTAAATAAGGAAGCCACACATTTAGAAAATAAAAAAAGTTTACTTTCAACACATTCACAAGTGCGTTTACAAACTTCTTTGCAAAACTGACAAGATCTTGGTTCTTTACAACATTGTTTACAAACATTCCGCATTTGTTAAAACCAGGTATGGAGCAAAACAGAACATAGGAACTAGGAAAGTTCAACTTTCTAAAGTGAAGACAAGATCAGACATGACTATATGTTCAAAGTGTGTTTGATCTTGCCTTCATCACATGGGGGGTCACCCCTGGAAACTGGAAATTTAGAACATGCACACAATTTGGGTCTGAAAATGGACATTAGATGGTAAAACACATGCCTAGAATCTTTAAAAGTGCAATTTTCCATCATGGGGATGAATGGACGTTTTTTGATGCAACCCCTTCACCACAACCACTTTAGGAGTTCGTAAAGTGGTTGCACCCCCAAAAAAACGTTGTCATTCATCCACCATGATGGGAGCTAGCACATGTGGACACAATGTGTGCATGTTCCAAATTTCACACAGTTCTTAAGTTGCAAATGTGTTCAGAAACAGCCACAAATGTGTGTTAATTACTTGGTGGGTTTTCAGATTTTTCCTAAAACATCAATGATGTTCTTAAATTTTTGTTGAACATCATTGATGTTTTGCTTTATGTCATCTAGATCTCGATTGCAGACCATTATCTCCCCGATGAGTACGTGGGCACTCTCTGTGGTAAAGTGCGATTCTTCTTCCACAACATCCACGTCACCTAAAAACAACCAAAAAAAGCAAAAATGTGTCTTGGAAATGAGGCAGGCATACATTGATTAGCTTACCAGTAGCTGTGTTCTCCCACACTCACCTGTTGTGGTGACAAGTTCTCCAATTTCTATGATCTCTCCTTCCTCCTCTTCCTCCTCTGCTTGTGGTCTTTCCCCTTCTTTGGGAGGTGTTGGTTTTGTGGTTTCCTCAGACGTCCCGAGTTTTCGCTCCCCTATGAGAATGTACAAAAGGAAGATTTAGCAACACAATCTATTGAGGGCAGAAATAGGAAATGACAAACATTGCTTGAAAGTGAGGGACAATATTTTTGGTTGGCCAGTTACAAATGACAACAACATGAATGTAGTCACTTTGTAAAGGTGCTAAACTTACTAGCTTTTTGGTAGAAGTTTGTCTGATGGAGACCCCCCTCTAGTATCCACTGGAGCACATGTGTGGAAAAGCATAATAAAAAGTGGGTTTGGGTGTCCCAGCACTAGTGCTCTAGAGTCCAGATGGTTAAACAGCTACTGGGTGACCTCTCCTTTACATTGAATAAATTGGCTTTACATTCTTGATGACATCTCTAGTGAGAACAAACTTCCTTTCCCCAAAAAAAACACCAAACATCGTATTATAAGTGGCCGAACGATCGAGGTTGAGTACGATCGAATGGACACACACACACGAACATGACAGTGGCAGAAAGATCGAGGTTGAGTACGATCGAATGCACAGACGAACATGAAAGTGACCATTTTCTAATGTACAACTTTGTAAAAATACAAACACATGGAGCAGTATGCAAGCCAAAAATCAAACACAACTACTTACTTTTTTTAAGGAACTCGCTTGATCTTTCTGTACTGATCGGGCTCCCTCAGTTTCAGGTCTGACCAGCGTTTCCTCAGTTGCTCCTTGGATCGTTGTATCCCAAAATGATTGTACAGCCTCCTCACAACTTTAGACATGATCTTGGCCTTGCGGACATTGGGGTTGAGGTAAGGCCCATACTTCCCATCATAGTCGCTCCTCTTTAATATGTCCACCATCTCCAACATTTCTCCAAATGACATATTGGAGGCCTTGAATTTCAGGCTCCGGGATCGGGACGTTTTTGCCTCCGGCCTTTCCTCGTCCTCCTCCTCGTTGCTGCAATATTTCGGGCGCACCTGCTGTGTCCCCGCCATGTGCTCTCCCCACTGCGCCATAAAGAGAAGGGGTGGGGAATAGACGAGAAAGATCATCAGGGGCGGGCGGAGTTTGACGCATGCGCACTCTATATAAAACATCACACGCCTGTGTCGTAGCCACGATCTGTGAGACGAGGGGAGAGAAAGCTCACGCACGAGACGATCGCTAGAACGAAGGTACAATTTGACGTTGGTACATAACTAGCCTAGACTGATTAGACCTTGAGGCTTCTTTATGGAGAAGATTAGGAGAGTTTAGCCTGACATTATTTATAGTGTTTTGTGTGGTGTTGTGTCTTGCAGAGATTATGCACAGATTCAACGACGTGAGTTTTCTCCCCCTGTTCATTGAGAAATACAGGGAAATTCCCCTTTTATGGCAGGGCAAACACCCCTATTACGGCCACAAACCAAAGAGGTACGCAGCCATGCTGAAACTTTTGGAATTTGTAAAGCCAACGTTCCCCACGGCAACTGTTCGTAAGTTAAGACAGAAAATTGGCAGCCTGAGGAGTGCGTATATCAGGGAGCGCAAGAAGGTCCTGAAGTCCCAATAATCTGGAGCTGCAGCAGATCAGGTCTATGTCCCCAAGCTCTGGTACTATGACAGGCTCCATTTTCTCAAAGACCAGGCTGATGTCACAGAGTCACTCTCGCCTCCTCCTTCCACGCTTCCTTGCGCGCAGGCCACCCCTGATGAGGCTTCCGAGGAGCAACCTGGGCCTTCCAGTCAGGAAGATGTGGAGGAGCCCAGCTTGAGCCAGGTATAGTAGTTTGGGAACCAATTTTGTGAAAAATATATGATGTTCAGTTAATTCAGGATCTCCAATTGCTTAGTTCCTAGCGTGTTTGACATATCAACTGACAGTAGTGTTGTAGACATTTGGGGCCAGAATATAAACTGCTGGGCTGAGAATTGTATGGTTTTCTCTTTGTAAACATTTTGCAACAGTCACTAGATGAAAATTGTGTGTGTTTGATGAACAAATAACTCAAACTATGTCCCTTTTTAATACACAGGAAGACCTCAGCCAGGAGGAGGCTGTGGAATGTGGCAGTCAGGAGGAGGAAGGGGTTAGTGGCAGCCAAGAGGTGGGTAGTGGCAGCCAAGAGGGGGGTAGGCCTAGGAGCCTGACTGACTCCCAAGTCCCTCCCCACCGCCTTCCCTACAAAAGGGCGAGAAGGGGGGGTGAGGCGGGAGAGTCAGCGCTCCGGATGATCAGAGAGGCTTCAGCCTCCCTACATGCCACACCCACCGACGAGGAGACCTTTGGCTCCGTGGTTGTCACGAAAATGATGGCTATGGAGGTGGGGCAACGCAGCATGTGTGAGGATGTCATCCTCAAAGTCCTAAATAAGGGGATGGCTGGGGGGATGACCCCACACATGTTTGCGATAGTGACCTTGCTCCGCCTCCTCCTCCTCCTTCTGCCACCCCACCAGCACCACAGCCACAGCGTGCAAGGAAGCGTGTAAGGAAGACCTGAGAGTGACGACCTGGATTCAGTCTGGTCTGAGAGAAGATGAAGCCTCTCGTAGGACCAGAGCCTGGGGACCTAGATGGCATCTGCTGCAGTTCCGGATGTTTTGGACTTCAGGACCAGATAGCACTCCCCTTAAGATACGTACTCCTCAGGCCCCCAATTTTAGACGCTTCAAAAATGATGTTTGCCGTGGGGGGGGGGGGGGGCAAGGCTTTGCAAATTCCCCAAGTTTCTCCATCGCTGCGTTCCTCTTTGGTTTGTTGCTGAGACCTAAATAAAGGTATTTTTGATTTGAAATAATCATTGCCTATGTGTTTTACTTTTCTACAATGACAGTTTATTTGGGAGTAGGCAGGTACATTTCACTAATCATAAAGTAGAATTAACAAGGGGCACCAACAACAAACAAACTCCTAGTAAATTTAAGCAACAAATAGAAATGTTAATAATGTTGTTTTGCTAAGTTGAGACACACAACCCCCCTCAAAACAAAAAAAAAATTATCCTTCAAATATGTATTCCAAACAAAATACAAAAATGACAAATCATCCAAAAAATATAACAAAGATTCTTTTACGATCTGAGGAAAAATAAACATCTAGTCTAGAAATCCTGAAAAATAATAAAGAACTAAGTTTGGGAGAAGTGCGGGTGAATAGGAGCAGCTAAAACATGTCATTCTTCTTGCATTGTAAAGAAAAAGAGAATGCGCTGTATTAAAGACATTTTAACATTGCAGTGTGACGAATGTGCTGTGTCGATTAGGAAAGGTAGTTTTACCTGACCGAGCGCTTCCGTCACAGAATTTCTTCTGAGCATGCGTAGCACTTTGTCCGTCGGACTACGCTACACACGATCGGATTTGGTGTGATCGGACTTTGTTGTCAAAAAATCTATCCAGCAGGAGATAGAACTTTGTCCGTCGGACAATCCGATGGAAACTGTCCGATGGTGCCTACACACGGTCGGAATTTACGACAACATTGTCCGATAGGACAGAATCCATCGGAAAATCCGACCGTGTGTATGGGGCTTTAATGTTATTGCTGAAAAACAGAGCCAATCAGCAAAATGGTTGTATCTCTTATGTGATTTTAAAAGGGCAATTTTCATGTGCTGACAACGCAGGACAGTGTTAGTATAAACCTAACGAATAGTCAAGTATAGAATTCTCTTTTTCCATTCGGAAAAAAGTATCGTTTTCTGATTTCACTTGTGGTCACAGCAACTATCCTTTTAATGAGTAATATAAACTTCCCTCCTAGTAACTACATACTGATCCATAAAACCTTGTTATCAGCAATGTAGGTTGAAAAGAAAATAACAGCTTTGTAAAATCTATGCCAAATGCAAATACTTTAGACTGCAAGCAGCGGAGTTCCCCATCTGAAGTAGACAAATGGAAATGACTGGCAGATATGTCAGCATCTACCTTTAACAGCAGGCTGCACCTGAGTGATTTTGCTTCTACCAAGGTATTTGTCCACCAACAAGCTGAGCCTTCTGCCCCGTACACACGATCGGAAATTCCGCCAGCAAAAGTCCGATGTGAGCTTTTGGTCACAAATTTCCGACCGTGTGTATCCTCCATCGGACTTTTGCTGGCGGATAGGAAACTGGTCAGAGAGGATACCAAGAGACCTACAGCAAGTGGCTGGAATTTTTGACAAAGAGTGGTCATTATGTGCATGTGACAACAATATAATAAATTCTCCACCTAATGTGGCTTGTATGGAAAGGTTGCAAAGAAAAAAGCCAATCCTCAAGAAAGGCCACATATAGTCACCACTGAGCTTTGCCAAAATGCACCTTGAAGATTCCGAGGTCACATGGAAAAAGGTGTTATGGTCAGATGAGACTAAATTTGAATTATTTGGTCTCAACAACAAATGATATGTCGGGCGGAAATCCAATATAGCTCGCAATCTAAATAACACCATTCCTACAGTAAAGCATGGAGGTGGTAATATCCTGTTATAGGTGTGTTTCTTCTCAGCAGGGACTGGAGCACTTGTCAGGTTAGAAGGAAAAATGGATGGGAAAAATACCGTCTAATTCTTAAGAAAAATCTGCTGCCGTTTGCCAGAAAGTTCAATCAATTCCGTCAATGAGAGGAAGGTTTACCTTCCAACATGACAATGACCCAAAGCACACAGCAAAAATGACCACACATTGGTTTAAGGAGAAAAAGGTGAGTGTCCTTGCAATGCTTAGGAGAAACAGAGAGGAGACACATGGCAGAGGAAGCCGCGGGAAGAGCAGACACCGGAGTCACTGCCCACACCTCGGGAGAGGAGGAGAGGACACCACAGCCTGCCAGCCCTAGATCAAATAGGTGCCTGACTGCCGGCCGCCCGGTTGGGGTGGGGTGGGGGGTTTCAGTGCCGGCCTCCCAGAGAGGGGATGTTTGGTGTCAGTTCCAGGTCGCCAGCCTCCCTGGTTGTGTGGGGGGTGCTGTTAGTGCCCCATCACGGGCCGCCCAGGGGGGTGCTGTCAGTGCCACAGCGCCGACCGCCCCGAGAAGGGAAGGGAAGGGAGGGAATGGAACTTGTATCTCCTAAAATGCATATATTTACTTAAAGTGTTACTAAACCCACAACAGTAAAATCAGTCTGCATATGCAATGCAGCATGCTTGTTATACTCACTGTGGAACCTAAGGGGTTAATCCTCTGCATTGTGTAAAAAGGCTGTTTGATCCTGTCTCCTCTGATCCTCCCCATCTTCCACTGTCCCCTATATATTTCTCCTCATAGTACAGAGCTAGGGGACACACTGCACATGCTCAGTTTGGTGTGTATTGGTAGAGAGTTTTCCTTTTTTCTTGGAAGAGTGCATGTGATCAGCACAGGGCCAATCAGCACTGTCCAGACAGAGGGTCAGGGATCCTTCATCTGCATAGGACAATCAGGGGAGAATGAAAACACCTCCTACAAGCTTTAACCAGACACTGATTTAAGTCTCAAGACTGCTTTAACTGCTGATGAGAAAATCTATTTAGCAATTTATATTTACTAAAATAATTGCATTTCCATGTTCTGTGTACTGTAGGAGATCAGATATAGTGAATGCAGGATCATGGGTTTACTAACACTTTAAATAATTGTATGAAAAGCCTGGATCATATTAGATCACCCAGTCCACAGTTCATTATGACCAGATTTGGATCACGTTCTAAAACACACCAGATAATTTATCACTATTCTCACTATTAGACATTAAAACACTGTGGCTTCATCTGAAACGTAAGTTCATTTTCAGAAATATACACGTCCTATGTAGTCAGGCTGTAATCAAATTGGTTACAAGTACGTTAAGGCAGAACAGTCCTCAAACTTTAGAAATTCCCTTTGACATTATCTTGGCAAATCTTTGATCTAGCTGTTGACTTTCCACTGTGTCTGATTAAGTGGCATATTGGTAACATGCCAGGAATCACCACAGTCTTTGCAAAAGCTAATGGCTTTTTATTTCAGTGCTCACTTGATGCTAGGCTCTGTCTGAGATGTCTTTCATTCTCTTTCTGGAATGCCTCATTAATTCTTTTGGCCTCAGCTATCATCCCAATGCTTATGACACATTGACTATGTTTTACTGTAGCCAGCCTTGCATCATCACCCCACTGATTACAGAGTTCCTGCCAACAACTAGTGATGCCTGGCAACGAGTCATCAAAAAAGGTCCTACATCCAAGGCACACATTTTCATTCCCCTGCTATGTCATCTACTATTTTTACCTTATGTTGCTGGTCCCATAACAGCTTAGAATTATACGATTTTCAAAAGGAAATTTTAAGTCTTTTACTGTTAAAAATCAAGTTCAGGTTTACCGCTACCATGGATATAGAATTAACACAGAAATTTACTAAAAAATAAATGATTTGTAATCATAATGCAGTACATCTTTGCATTGTGTGGTAAAGTAGTGTGCATGAAATAACGACATATTTCCTCCCCCTGTAAAGTTACCAATACATTTAGGAAGTTACCAATACATTACCAAGTTAGGAAGTTAGGAAGTTAGCAATACATTTAGGAAAATATCATACAGGCCTTATGTAAAAGGCAGAGGTTCTGAACATAGAAGTAGTAGAGGTTGAGCATGTTTTGTAGAAGAAGGTGGTGGTCTGGCACACCATCTAGATGCAGGGCACACATGGATTTTCTATCTCAGAGTGACTGTACTTTGGAATGTGCAGGAGGTATTTGAGTGGTTTTTCTTCCTTCTTCCATGCACAAGGCAACCAGTTGTCTGCAACTTCTGGTAATGCGCCCTCTTCTTCCCCTACTTGTAATTTCACTATAGACCTGCAAACTGGCAATGAGGTATTGGTGCAATTATTTGATCACACAATGATTGACTTACTGCAGAAGGATTAGCTTGGTCATACATGAACACTCTTCCTTTCAGACATTGAGGATAGATAGATAGATAGATAGACAGACAGATAGATAGATAGATAGATAGATAGATAGATAGATAGATAGATAGATAGATAGATAGATAGATAGATAGATAGATAGATAGAAAGGTAGACCCATTACCATAAAAGGATAAGACATTAGACAGGAAGTAACAAGAGGTAATGAGGTTCCAGCAACTGGAGCTTACTGTAAAGTAGGCTTCAGTTATGAAGAAGGGGGTAGATGATGAGGTGGCACACCATTCATTGGTGCCACTGATTGGAGAGTAGGAATGTTCTGAGTAAGAGGCAGAAAAGCAAGGAAGAATGATTTTGCCCAGGAGCAAGGGCAGCTTGCCAAGGGATGGAGGTAGCAGCCATCCTAATCTATATGGTGGCACTAGTTAAAAAAAACGAATGAGCGTGTCTCCATGCAACCTCTCTTAACCTATGAGAATGAATAAGATAAAGTGAATGAAAATATAGAGCAGCTATCACTAATATGTGTATCACACACATACAAATCAAATATGCATAGAAACTTGTGCAGAGCTCCAATAAATTGAAATAATACAATATATTATCACAAAATTTGTTATGAAGAAAGGTTATGAGCACTGAACTTATTCTCTCTGGAGATGAAACGCTTGAGAGGGGATATTATTTCAATTTACAAATACCATACTGTTGACCCCACAACAGGGATAAAACGTTTATGCGGAAGGGAGTTTAATAAGACACGTTGCCACTCATTAAAGTTAGAAGAAAAGAGGTTTAACTTTAAACTGCGTAGTGGGTTCTTTACTGTAAGAGTGGCAAGGATGTGGAATTCCCTTCCACAGGTGGTGGTTTCAGCAGGAAGCATCGATAGTTTAAGCATTTGAATGACCACAACATACAGGGATATACAATGTAATACTGACATAAAATCACACATATAGGTTCGATTTGATGTGTCTTTTTTCGCTGGAGAGTGGCTCACCAACGGGGCACTCGAGCAGAGGAGGAGCCATGAGAGCCACTGAGGGACCCTAGAAGAGGAGGATTGGCGCCCCACTGTGCAAAACCAACTGCACAGAGGAGGTAAGTAAGACATGTTTGTTATTTTTTAAAACAAAGCTTTAGATATGCATGTATACACCACACACACATATGCTGCATACCACACACTCACAAAATACTCATTAATTACAGAGGTCTACTTGTTAGTTGGAGACATCCTGTAGGGACACTATTTCACTACACAGCTTGGCATCATCTGCAAACACTGAAATGGTACTTTTAGTCCCAAATTCTATATTATTTATAAATGATAAAAAATGACTTTACATGATTTATAAATGATATAAACACTCTCGATGTTAGAAAGTAAGGGTCCCAACACTGATCCTTGGGGTACACTACTAATAACCTTAGACCATTCAGAGTATGAATCATTATTCCCTACTCTATAAATATGGCCTTTTAGCCAGTTTAGTATCCATTTACAAACTAAATTTTCTAAGTCTATAGACTTCAACTTATACATTAGCCGTGTGGGGAACTGTGTCAAACTCTTTTGCAAAGTCCAATTATACTATATCCACAGCCACTACTTTGTCAAAGTTTTTAGTTCCCGACTCATAAAAAGAAAGCAGGCTTGTATGACAGAACAGAGGGTTCGACTTTCTTGGCAATGTACATGTTTCCAAACAACATTATTGACAGATAACCGAGTTGTTCTGGCTTCCAGCTTTGTAGAGCTGGCTCCTAGATTTTGGTAGGGTTTGCCAGTCTTTGCCAGATTTTAATTGTTTGTAGCTAGACCTGTGAGGTTGTAATCCAGTGCATCAGAAATAAAAGTAAGGGTTAATTAATATTGTATATTTGGAGCTTTATGACGATTTCTTTCAGCCAGAACAAACCAAAAAGATGTTCCAATGGCTTAATGAAAGTTCTATACTATATAAATATGTTTTTTTATATATTATAATCCTATGATATTGACCTGTTATCTGTTTCTTCTTTTGGCAGACAGCTCCGAATCTGACCAAGGATTATGCAGACATAAGAATTCAAATAGTATTATAATGTTTGTAATCCTTGGAGAGTTAAACCCTACATATTCTTTTCTATATTAGAGTTAGAAGCCTATACTTCTATTGAATAAAAATATATATATATCCCCCCCCCCCCCCCCCCCCCAAAAACAAAAAAAAAACATTAGCTATAAAAAAACTATAATAAGCACATATTACATGGTTTATTTTGTAAAATATTTGATCTTGTTACTGTGATAGTAGTATTGTTATGATAACAGCTAAAAGTAAATAAATTTAAAAAATAAAAGTTAATTTTGTTATTTTTTTATGTGTTGGCCTTTTAATAAATGTGTTTGATCAAGTACACAAGCCTCCTTCTTGCTAGCTTCTGTCTTTGCGTTCCACATTTGGAAATTTTCTATCTTTTTTCTCTGTGCCATTTCAACTCTGCTTAAAATGAAAGAGACAGAACTCAAGACGAAAAGACTTTGCATGAATAATGGACCTTGATGAGTAAAATCAGAGGAAGGGAGGGGCTGGATCAGGACACTGGAAAAAGAAGGGACATTACATAGCTATGTGCTTAACAAGCTTGAAGGGGGTACCTTTATAAAGGGAAATTCACAATTGATATTATGCTAAGTTTACCATTAAGCATTGTTTATATATTTTCATTAAGCATTGCTTATATATTTCATAAATTATATTTTACTGCTCAATTTACAACAAAAAATAACAAATCCTACCAAAACTGGTGTATCAAGAGCTTATCCAGGCTAATGAACTTACAGGATACTGTTTTTAAAATAAGAAGCTGGTAAATCAAAATCCAATTAATAAGTTTACGTAATTCCTCCATGGCATAAAAGCATATTTACAGTTTAGAACCTGACCTATTGAAAAAACTGTGGCTATAATCAATCCTTTACATCAGTGTTTCCTAGAGCTATTTTAGAGTTCCTACCAAAAAAACATGTAAGGTGGATAACTACACAGGCATGTAAAGCATCCTAGCTCCCTAACCTAATTTAACCTAGAACTATTTCCTTGAATAGATGCTTAGTTATCACTCTATGACACCAGCAACCTCCAAAATCTTTCCCAGCCTGTCTGTGCCTACACTGTGAGCATGTATAGAATTGCATCGAGTTATACTCCAACACAAGGGAAGTTAAGCCATCACCATAGAAGATTTCGGGCAGGAGTAGGATAAACACTAGAGGAGGCTGATATTGTCATGAAAAGGTAATTGGGGAGCTGTGTGTGTGTGTGTTTGGGTTCTAGGTAAAATATGTTAGGGGGCTAGGGAGGATGAGCTAGTACATTTTTGTTATAAAGTGTGCCTGTTCCTTGAAGTGACCCTGTCAGGTTAAGAAATAAAATCATTTCTATTGGGGGCGTGTCCTGGTGCGAGCCGAGGAGGACGTGTATACAGTGAGCTCCGGATACCCTGAGGGCAATCCACCGCCATCCGAGCCACAATACCATAGCCCAAGGCGCAAAACCCATCAGCCTCATCAGCCTAGCCCACAGCTGCGTTGTGGGCTGTGAATTTGCAGAAACACAGGCTGTGGACGTGAAAACTCAATACCCCCAGACACCCGCGGCCGCCGCCATCTTGGAATTCCGAGGCCTCCAGGGGAAGACTGATTTAAAACCCTTCTGAGAGGTAAGGGACCTCCATCCGTCCCCACAGACCACTCACCTACCTAGCAGAGGCAATCCGGTGGCCTTACTGAACCCCTGTGACGCCCGGGGAGGCCGCGACCGCCCCCGGCCTAGTGCGGCCTAGTGAGGCCTGAGAATCCCCAGTGTTTCCTACACGGCGCGCCCGCCGGAGCGCTCCGCGGCCGGTACGGCCCACCTCCGAAGGCGTGGATCACTCTCAGGCACTTACCAGGCTAACTATCCAGGACCCTGCCAAAGCGGGGGGGGGGGGGGCTGCCAGGAACTGACTGATCAAACTGAGCTGGACTGGGCCTGGGGTCTCCAGTTTGTTGCCCCTGACACACAGCTCTGGGCCTTCACTGCACTGACACTGCCAGCCCCATACCATCTCTGCTGTGCCCCTGCCTGTGTGTCTGCTGTGAAAGGGGGGCTATTGATGTACACAGACTCCCTGTCCACAGCCTGCTTGGGTTACATGTCTTAATAATGGCTGAGTGAGGATATGCTTTGGGGGAGCTCCCGTCCCAAACCGACCCTAATGTTCTTTTAATTAAAGACTGTGCACTGAATTCGTGGCATGAACACCCCTAACAGGTGCTGGACTAGATCGGCAGCCCGCAGCAACAGAAACTCTGCATCTCAACCTGATATAGCAAGATTTTTCAGGGAGCAACGGCCTTCACCCGGCACCATACCTTCCACACCAAGTGCGTCACACACCGCATCAGACGACGCTACCCCTGCTCTGACGGCCACACCGGACCAGGTATTTCCTACAGGTCTGCCAGCTATACTACAGCCAGAGATGGCCGAGTCCCACCAGTCACAGGGTAGTCTGGACGAAGACCTACGGGTCATGCTACGGGCGCTGCCGACGCGGGCGGACATAGAAGCACTGCCCACCAGGGCCGATATTGAATCTCTGATTATGCGGATTGAAGAGGCACACAGTAAGGATATACAGGAGGTGAAGGCCGAACTGCACTTGATAGACGACCGGGTCACCTCTGGGGAATCCCTCCTCTCATCACTGACCACTAGAGTGCAAACACTGGAGAGAGCCCAAGACACTACCAGGAAGGAGGCCCAAGAAATGCAATTGCAATTGGAGGAAATGGAAGACCGGAGCCGCCGTAACAACCTGCGGCTGAGGGGCATTCCAGAAGCTACAGGCTCGGAGGACTTGACCGCCACAGTTACAGCTATCCTCCGGAACCTAATGGAGGACTTACCCCCCACTATAGAGTTCGACCGGATACACCGCACACTGGGACCTAAATCAACAGATCCAGAACGCCCACGAGATGTCCTGTGCCGGCTTCACCGATACACTCTGAAGGAGGCTCTGCTCAGGAAGGCATGGGATCACGGTGAGATTGAATTCGATGGGGCACAAATTCAAGTGCTCCCGGATCTATCCAGGGCTACTCTGCAGCGCCGAGCGATCCTGAGACCGGCTCTAGAACTGGCCAGAAGAAAAGGCTGTACATACCGCTGGGGATACCCCCTTGCGGTGATTTTCCGCTCGGACCACTCATCTTTCACCCTGCGCTCACCTGAAGATCTTCCTGCATTCTTTGCCTTCTTAGATGCAGACCCGATCCAGGTGCCAAACTGGCTGGTGAGACTGCCAAAACCCGCCGGAAGAGCAGGAACATCCAGGAACAGACCTAACCAGCCTGCACGCTCTCAACGTCCCAGAGGCAGAGCCCGATCGTATATCAGAGATGACACACGCGAATCCTAGTCGCACAGCATAATACGGTATGGATGCTCCAATTGTTGTTATTGCCTTCACTGAGCCCAGTTGACCCTGTTCTCCCCCAGTGGCTAGAACGACTGTTCGGACCCCCCCCACCCCCTGGATGCCCTGTATGCCGGTTTGTCCTAAGGCGGTATGTAGACCACCCTACCCGTGTCCGCATAGCGGGGAAATACTTAGACACTTAGCCCCATATGTAGCCAACAGTCTACGGTGACCACTCCTCTGCAGCTGGCCAAGCTTATTCGTTTTACAGAAATTAGCCGGGGTACCCCACCCTGGTACCCGGAAGTTGGGGTATGGGTACTGCTCAGGATTCCCTTGGCCCGCCCACCCAACTTAGAAGCCGGTTGAACATATACTGGAGGGTGGGAAGCCACAATGCAGTATTCCCAACTCATGTGCCCCTTTAAACTCTGGAAGACACCCGCATGACTCTTGCCAACTTCCCCCCCCCGGGGGATTTCCCCCCCGGTCCAGATGGTAGGACCGTTTCTGAGATCCCTTGACAACTCGTCACCATAGGTACCTGGAAAAGCTGGGATCTCGAGGAAGATGACAATACTAGCCATGTGGACACAAAGAAATCAGAGGAACCCCCGCAAAGACATTTTTTGTGGCACTTGATGAGCTGGTAATTCTGAACTGGAGGTGGGAGGGGGGAGGGGGATGGAAATGTGATGTGATGGGGTCCCAGGAAGGGGAGACAATATGTGGGTGAGGTGGCTTTCTGTACTTATGTTTACCCCTAAGAATTGACGGCATGACGGGATTTGTGGATGGGTGAAAGCTGACGGGGTGTGGGGCTGGGGGGAGGGGGGGTCCTACTGATATGGATGTTCTGGGTCTCCTCTCTCTCCCGCCAGAGGGCACTAGATTTATTTAAAAGAGGGTGGATGGCGGTGCGGGGGGGAGGGGGGGGGGTTCTAGATGATATACTGGGAGGTTTATACCTACTCAGTTGAGTTGGGCATGTTATCAGCCAGTTGGTAGGCTAATGGTATCAGGACAGGCTATTGAAGGCATTTACTAGAAGTTGATGCATATATGCACGGTTATATTAAGTTGTATTTTGCACGTGAAGAGCACCCTATGCATAGACACACTACTGCCACTCAGTTGCTCACACAACATACTTGCACAGCAACAATACACATGGGTCTTGGGGGCCTGGGGAGGGCGGGAGCTCCACCCTCGGTCTCCTACTAGACACAACTCCACCTAGGCCAACGCTTCCCCAGCCGGTCTGGCAGGCGTTACTACAGCAATTTTGCTGCAACCTTAGACCGCAACACCGCTACACGGTGTCTGCTGAGGGCATTTCAACCCTCAAACCTTTTTCTAGGACTAATCTAAGTCTAAACCCACTTCCTCTTTCTACCCTTTCCACCTAAAGCTTTCTCCTGATCTTAGACCCTTTCTTCCATCCGTCCCATCTTTGCATCCCCTATCCCCCCCCCTTTCGCACCCTAACCCCTATCTACCATCACCACACGACCATGGACGCAATACAGGTTGTTTCCCTAAACGCCAAGGGACTTAACATCCCTGAAAAGAGAAAGATGCTAATGCATGATATGAAAAGGATGAGGGCAGACGTCGTTCTCCTACAGGAGACGCACTTCAGGGAGGATAAGTACCCGATCCTAAAGAATAGGTACTTCCCTACAGTATACCACTCTACATACTCGGAGGCCAAATCCCGGGGGGTGTCCATCCAAATCGCGGCGAGAGTACCGTGGACACTAAACGTAGCAAGAACTGACCCAGCAGGGAGATTCCTGTTCTTGAAGGGGCGGATCGGGGAGACGAAAGTGACTATAGCAAACCTCTATGCTCCAAACAGTCAACAAGACTCTTTTATAAGGAAACATCTAGAACTGCTTCAAAACTTTGCAGAAGGTCAACTTATTGTAGGGGGTGACTTAAACATCCCCCTGATCCCCTCAGAAGACACATCCACTGGCACCTCATCCTCCACTAACAGGTCCCGCAAAATAATACATACCGCTCTTAACAATACGAGACTGATAGACGTCTGGCGCCTATTGCACCCAGGCGAACGAGACTACACTTTTTTCTCCAGAGTCCACCAGACATACTCGCGCATAGACCACTTCCTTATACCCCATGACCAGCTCCAGGCAGTACAAGACACAACGATAGGGTCTATTACCTGGTCGGACCACGCCCCGATAACTATGAGATACGCGCTGTCCGGATACGACGTGAGGAGAAAACAGTCTTGGAGACTCAACGAGAGCCTCCTTCAAGACCCTGACACGTTAGCTGACATTTCAAAGGAAATCACACACTACTTCAATACAAACACTACAACAGACTCCGACAGGGGCTTAGTCTGGGAGGCACATAAGGCCGTGATCCGCGGGGTGCTGATAAAACACGGTGCCAGGATTAAGAAACTGAGATCTGCTCAGATCACGTCACTATTGGACAAGCTACAGACATTAGAAGCGAAACATAAATGCACACCGACCAGAGAGTTGGGGGGAGAGCTAGACAGAATAAGAACACAACTGACTGACCTACTACAGTTTAAGGCAAAGGCAGCATTACAAATCTCCCGCAAGGGGATATATGAGTCGGGAAACAAGTGTGGCAGGCTACTAGCACAATCTCTACGATCTCAAACGGCGGCAGCATATATCCCACACGTACACTCTCCGACAGGACAGAAAAAATCCCTACCTCAGCAAATTGCCCAGGAATTTAAATCTTACTACGGGACTTTATACAATCTAAACTCCACCCAACCGAATGCAGAACACATCAAGGAATATGTTGTAGAGTCCTTGATGCCCACATTACCGACTGAAACCCGTTCCCTTTTAGAAGAGCCCATAACTTTGACTGAACTGCAGACGGCGATAGGGAACACTAAACAGAGGAAAGCCCCAGGACCAGATGGCCTCACCATCCATTACTACAAGACCTTTCTCCCAGTGCTAGGCAACCATTTCATCGACCTTTTGAACGACTTGGGTAAGGGAAATAAACTACACACCAATACCCTACAGGCTCAAATCGCGGTGATCCCCAAAGAAGGGAAAGACCCGGCCCAATGCGGGAGCTACAGGCCAATATCCTTGCTGAACACGGATCTTAAGTTGTTCACCAAGATATTGGCCTCAAGACTACAATCCCACATTACACAAATCATTCACTTAGACCAAGTAGGTTTCGTACCGTCTAGAGAGGCTCGAGATAACACCACGAAAGTTCTAAATCTACTCCATCAAGCTACTCTGGCCAATACACCAAGTGTCTTTCTCAGCACGGATGCTGAGAAAGCCTTTGATAGGGTTGACTGGACCTTCATGTTCACCACACTGCAGCACATGGGACTAGGGCAGACCATGATGAATTGGATCTCAGCGATATATACAACACCATCGGCACGAGTCAGGGCTAATGGGATCCTTTCAGATCCCTTCACAATTACAAACGGAACACGTCAGGGATGCCCACTCTCACCTATCCTATTTGCTTTATCCCTGGAACCTTTCCTGTGTCATATTAGGCGCAATCCAAACATTGAAGGGATCGCGATAAAACAAATCCAATATAAAGTGTCGGCTTATGCGGATGACCTACTGTTTTCACTATCCAATCCAACGGTGTCCCTCCCAAATTTGCTACGGGAATTCTCTATATATGGAGCACTCTCCAATCTTAAAATTAATTTTAGTAAATCAGAAGCAATGAGTCTGAACATACCAAAAGCCCAACTTATGCATCTCCAATCCAGCTTTCAGCTGAAATGGACAAATACAGCCTTAAAATATTTGGGAACATACATCCCTCAATCACTTTCGAAACTGTACGAATTAAATTTCCCCCCCCCCTTCTTAAGAAGGTAAGAATGCTACTGAACGGGTGGCAATCCGGTCTGCACTCATGGCTGGGGCGCTGCAATATACTTAAAATGTCTGTACTCCCGAAATTTCTATATCTGATGCAAGCCCTGCCCATCCGAATACCAAGTAGTTATTTTAAACAAACTCAAACATTATTTACAGATTTTGTCTGGGCAAAGAAAAGACCTAGACTGGCCAACTCACTGCTTGTCCTCCCCAAGCGCTATGGTGGACTGGCACTACCAAGCCTTAGAGTATACTACCAAGCAACACACTTGGGGAGATTACTTGACTGGTGCAGACACCAGGACTCCAAACTCTGGGCCCAAATGGAACAGGCACAGAGTATAGTTCCCCTACGAGGCATACCATGGTGCTTTAGTGGTCTGCCGCCGGAGATTAAACAACACCCGTTAGTAGGTAACACGGCCCAGATCTGCGCACGTATCATCTCCCAGTCCTCCCTCTCCTCACAGAACTCCCCTATATACCCCATACTAGGAAACCCCCTCTTTACACCAGGGATTAATGACGATCCCTTTCGGTCCATGTTAGGGGCGGGACTATACCAGGCATCACACTTTAGCGACAGGGGGAGGTGGAAAACGATAGCCGAATTCTCTGACCCCACAGGCCCATATAAACTCGACTTTATGAAAGCACTGCAACTGAAACACTTTCTAAACACGATACAGCCCCCGACAGGTAATAACCAACCACTCACATCACTGGAGGAATTATGTAATGACTCAGGAGTACTACCACATACGCTCTCACTGGCATACTCGCTTATGATTTCCCCGCCGGAGGGCTTTGTCCCACCGGGCTTACTTAAATGGGAACAAGACCTAGGGCTCCAATTTAGTGACGCGAAGAGGCAGTTAATCCTTAAGTACACGCACAAATCTTCAATATGTGCCAAAACTCAAGAGACGAATTTCAAAATCCTGTCTCGCTGGTACAGGACCCCAACCATGCTCCACAAATTCTTCCCAACAACAACAGATAGATGTTGGCGCTGCCAGACAGAGAAAGGAGACATACTGCACATCTTCTGGTCGTGCCCCAAACTGAGTCATTTTTGGAAGGTAATACACGAGACGATACAAAAAATGACAGAAAGAATTATACCCGCTGACCCGGCAATCTTCCTCCTCCATGCAACTGATACCCCCGACAGGAAATATAAAAATTCGGTGATTCGCCATCTTCTAGACGCAGCAAAGGCCTGCATTCCACTCTGCTGGAAATCGGCTCTTCCACCGTCCATTGACCTCTGGCTTCAGAAAGTGGAGGAAATAAGGACGATGGAGGACCTTATTCTAACCGAACAGAAGAGACAGGAGACATACACCAAGACGTGGCAGCTTTGGTCTATGTTCATTTTTTCAGAGGAAGGGCAGGCTCTGAGGAGGTCGGGGGATGTCACTTGAACAAACGGGTTGATAGCCGAGTCCCTTGGTGAATGAGGTATAAGACATTACAGAATTGATCTCACTCCCTGACATTACCCCAACAGCACACCATGGTCGTGGGGTGTACTTCCCCTCATGCCCTCCCCACCCCCCCCCCCCCTTCTCCTCCCCCCTCTGGTCTCCCTTTCTCCCCACCCTCTCTAACTACTTAACCTTCTTCTCTATGCTGACTCCCCCCCCCCCCCCCCCTCTAAAGGGGAAGATAAAAAGAAAAAAGGGAGCCGGGCCCGGGGGACCAACACGTCTAAATCTGGGCATGCAAATAGACAAACGTAGATTGCGCTCAAGGATGAGATACGCTCCAAACTCTTCATATACGAACAAAGGCCTACTATAAAGACCACACTTATAATAACCTGCTCTGCTCCAAAGCAGAACAGGACAGATACTACACTACACAAGGCAACGTTAATATCTGACACCATTATATATCTGTTAGATGCCAAAGAAGTATTATTTAAGGCTCAAAATATTATGTTACGCGTGTCATAATGTGAGGTTTATTTTTGTATTTGTATTGCAAGCACATTATGTTGTAACCTGTTGGTCCATGTGGACCCTGTTCCTGTGTGAAAAAAAAAAAATTAAAAACAACCAACAAACAAAAAAAAAAGGGGCTATTTTATGAAGTCCTCAGAGTTTTTCCTCATTTCTAATTAAGAGGTGGTGTATTACACCAAGTTGAGTAGTAGTGGCCACACACAGTTTCTAAAATTGTCAGTTATTTTGCATTAAGATGACAGGTGAAGACCTCATATGGTAGGTAGACTCTCACAGCTATCAGGGGGAACATTAATTGTGCAAATTAATGAACCTGTCTCAATGACTATCAATCTCCATTGAGATAGCTTGAACTGACAGTATTTGCCTACACTGGTCTTTTGCCCATAGGATAGACTGTCACATCCAGCCTTTTAAATTTATAGGACACTCTGAAGAATATCCAAAGTTGCTGCCCTGAAGGTGGTTGGATTGTGCCTGTACATCATTTCAACATTTGCACTCAAAGGGCAGCCTTAAAGTGATGGTAAAGTCAAATTTTTTTTTCTCTAAAAATAACAAACATATTGTACTTACCTGTTCTGTTGCAGTGGTTTTGCACAGGGCAGCCCTGGATCCTCTTCTTTTCAGGTCCCTCTTCGGCTCTCCTGGCCCCTCACTCCGGTCGAGTGCCCCCACAGAAAGTAGCTTTCTATGGGGGCACCCAAGCCGAGTCACAGCTCCCTCTGTCCATTCAGACACAGATTCCCAGTTCTGCCCTGCCCCCTCTCTCTCCTGATTGGCTAACTGACTTCGATTGACAGCAGCGGGAGCCAATGGCACCACTGCTGTTTCTCAGCCAATCAGGAGGAGAGCCCTGGATGGCAGAGGAACTCATGGATATTGCTGGAGAGAGATGGAGCTCAGGTAAGTATAAGGGGGTGCTGGAGGGCGGCTGCTGCACACAGAAGGTTTTTTTTGTGTAAACTTCAGAAGAGCATCTATGGTCTTAAACAATCTGCAAGGATGTGGAATGAGAAATCGAACAAAGTATTTACTAGAGAGAGATTCTCAAGAAGTAAAGCAGACCCCTGTCTCTACACATACCCCTTGAAAGTTTACACATTTTGTCATGTTACAACCAAAAATGTAAATGTATTTTTATTGGGATTTTATGTGATAGACCAACACAAAGTGGCACATAATTGTGAAGTGGAAGGAAAATGATAAATGGTTTTCAATTTTTTTTACAAAAAAAATTATCTGAAAAGTGTGGCGTTCATTTGTATTCAGAGAAATGATACTGCGCCACGGAGTATACAAAACAGGAGACTAAGGTGAAATAAGTAAAAAGAGTGTATTAGTAGTCAAAAAGAGGAATTGCTGCCTCTACATATTACTACCACCTAGGTGGAACAAAGAAGATTAATTGGAAAGGTGTAGATGTGGCACTATTCCTCTTTTGAGTAGGATTATTGAAAATAGAAAATGGAAAATAAATAATTGTAAAAATGTATTGGAAACCTGGACTTCCTGCAGAGTCCTGTGTAGAAATCTGTTTTAACGTGAAAGAAAACATGATCATGTGGATAGGATAATAAGTGCTAATGTGTTGCACCCTCTGCCTCATGCAGAGTGAAAATGAAAAAAAGGGGGTGTACTAAAAGTGTTAATTTTCTGCCTGATGTAGTTAGGCCTTAATTTAAAAGTGAAAAAAACAAGGTAAAATTAGTAGCATACTAGTGTGTTACACTAGTATGTAAAGAAAAAGAACTGATAGCATTGAAAGAAAAAGTAAAAAAAATGGACAGAAATATGATGATTGGAGGTAAGCCAGGGAAAAAGAAGAAAAAGAACAAATACATTGATATGGCTTTCCTTACAGGATTTAATAGACAACACAGGGCCTTGGAAACGATAATAAAAAAGCACTGGCCAATCCTATAGTCTGACAAAGTTTCAAGATCCATACTGCCAACTAGGCCTTTTATATATAGGAAAGCGCCATCCTTAAGAAATAGACTGGTACACAATGCTCTAGATCCACCCAAACAAATGAAAATATTCAAAAACTTGAAAGGCTTCTATAAATGTGGGAAATGTTTACCATGCAGAGTCAGCAAAAAAAAAAACAAGAACATTTTTTATTTTATTTTAACAACGAATGGAAATGAATGTAAAATAAATTAATTAATAACTTGTAACAGTACCTACATAACTTATGTCATAGAATGCCCATGTCACAAACAATATGTGGGAAGAACCACAAGGAAGCTATGCGTCAGAATCAGGAAACACATTACTAATATAAAAAACTGTTTCAATAAGCACAGTGTCTCGAGGCACTTTAGAGACTACCATAGAAGGGATCCAACATGGATGATTTTGTACACTATAGATAAAATCAAAGGTCACTGGCGAGGGGAGAATAAAAGAATTAAGGTTTCACAAAATGAAACTAAATGGATTTTTAATTTAGATACCCTTCAACCAGCAGGGCTAAACTTTGCTCTGGATCAGAATTGTTTCCTGACCAACTTCTGAGGCATATCTCCTTATAATTATTGGGGATACAAATTAATTATCAATCATTGAATAGGTTTCAACTTAAGTTTTACCATCATTTATGTATTAATATTAATTACATTTTTGGTCCAAGGACATTATACCCACTCCTCTTTTGGGCATCTTCATTATCCTATTTCTTCTTCTATTCCCATCTCACAGATGAGGCTTTGCTGTTAAAAGGCCAGGTCTTTTAGCTGCCCCTGTCTTTTCACACATTTTCTGTTATTTTTAGGGGGCTGATATCTTTCTCAGGTAGAGATGTGTGTTATCACCCATACCTCTCCCTGTGTTCCCTTTATTGGGCAACACGTGAAGTTCCCTCTACCATTTTCTAAGTTCACATGATTTTTTAAATTTAAATTTTTCAATTTTTGAGCTTTTATTTTAAACTTTTTTTCAAGCATTTATATGTGTAGTTGCATTCATAAGATATTTCTCATTTTACTAATAATTCCTGTGGTGGTGACTACAACAGAAGTTCCCCTCATTATACCACCCCTATTAAATTCTATATTTCTATTTTTATTTTTACTTCTACTTTTATAATTTTTTCTATTATTACCATTTTTCAATTTCAAATTTATTATATTTATACTGTTCATTAAATAATTTTAACACAGGTGTTCATTCATATATCTCTTCTCCATGTTGGCATTTTTTAAGCATGTATTTTTTACGTATTTTTTTGAAATTCTTTTGGATCCGAACACATTAAAACATTTACGTATGTATTTTTTAATGAATGAGTCTTGGTATACATACCCCTTTTTGGGGTTTTTACATAAGATGTTTTATATATATAAAAAAATGTTGTTATGTATTTGTAACGGATCCCATACTCAAGATGTCCGCCGTAAATGCTTCCTCTGTCCGGTACCACACAATCCAAGACCCCTTAGCTCACCCAGTCACCAGACAACATCAGTGTAGGGTAAAAACCAACAGACTACTTTATTCAAGCACACATTATACAGATCCCACGTCCAAACACTTCCCCCCACCCTTGTAACACAGGGAAGGTTAAACTGTCCAATGACAATGGACACACAGGTCAGGTGTGTTTAACTTCTCATCAGTAAACAGTCTTAGCAGGGGGGCTGCTGGAGGAATCCCCCCTCCCTCCATAGAGATAAACAGCCCATAATATCTAAGGCAGATAGACACAATAGAACATTGGAATACAGCCAAACCCCAAACGAATCACAGCAAATAGTCCAACAGCATGAGACAGCACACATTATATATACATATATACAGCATTGAATCTGACTAGCACAGATTATAGTGGGGTTCTCATTCACCCTGTGCCCTAGAGACACAGGGTGATTTACACATAAGAGGGCCCGGGCAAGCTGGACAAAGAGCCTCCAGAACTCTCCAGGGCAAGCTGAGTTACACAAACCCCCAACCCAAAGTCACTCCTGTCACAGTATATATATGTTTTCATGTGTTTTTCACATGTTTCTATAGGGTACAAAGCATTTGGTCTTATAGTGTGTAGTGACCCTGTTAGCATTACGGTCTGGCCAAAATTAATCTTTATGGACCTTAATAATGAATGCAATTATTAATCTCATAGCATAGGGTTTTTTGCCACATGTTCCCCTATTCTATATAGGATGACAGCAAACTACCCAAGGGGCTGTTAGCCAAATTGCTACAGAACGGACTTTTAGTTTTCTAAATGATTAGGCATTAGGGACACTATACCCTATAAAAGGACGGGAGGTGTAGCAAGATGGACGCTCCAGATGACGTCTTGAATGACGAGTGACGTAGGGCAGAGTTATGCCGCGTACACACGAAGGGACTATCCCGCGGGATTATCCCCTGGCCTCAAGTCCAGGGGATAATCCCCTCGTGTGTGGGCCTCCAACGAACTTTTTTTCAAAAAGTCCGGCGGACTAAAGTTTTAAGTTTTGTTTTAAAATTATCCGCTGGACTTGGCAGTCCAGCGGACAATCCCGCCGTTAGTAGGCTAGTCCGCCGGACTTTTGAAATGAACGGACTTGCCGCTCATCGGAAAGTCCGTTAATTTAGCACGTGACTTCAGGTACGTAGCTAGCATAGGCAGTAAATGCCGGCGAGCTAGCTCTGTCACCTGGCATGGATTTAAAGGTAATCCCCACGCCGAAAAACGGCGTGGGGGTCCCCCCCAAATCCATCTCAGACCCTCATCCGAGCACGCAGCCCGGCAGGCCAGGAAAGGGGTGGGGACGAGCGAGCGCCCCCCCCTCCTGAGCCATACCAGGCCGCGTGCCCTCAACATGGGGGGTGCCCTGGGGAAAGGGGGGCCGTGCGGCCCCCCCACCCCAAAGCACCTTGTCCCCATGTTGATGATGACAAGGGCCTCTTCCCGACAACCCTGGCCGTTGGTTGTCAGGGTCTGCGGGCGGGGGCTTATCAGAATCTGGGAGCCCCCTTTTATAAGGGGGCCCCCAGATCCCGGCCCCCCACCCTATGTGAATGAGTATGGGGTACGATGTACCCCTACCCATTCACCTAAGGTGTAAAATGTAAAGTAAAAAAAACACACTTTTGAAAAAATATTTTATTGCACTGCTCTGGGGGTCTTCTTCCGTCTTGGGGGGTCTTCTCGCCGGACTCCTCCGCCATTTACGTAGCTCTTTTACCGAGCAGAGAAGTCCGGCTACCTTCTTCGTCGTCGCCGCCGTCGTCTGGGGGTCTCGATCTGCCTTCGGGGGTCTTCGGGGTCTTCCGGGGTCTCTTCTGGCGGAGGAGTCCGGCGAGAAGACCCCCCAAGACGGAAGAAGACCCCGGAGCAGTGCAATAAAATATTTTTTCAAAAGTGTGTTTTTTTTACTTTACATTTTACACCTTAGGTGAATGGGTAGGGGTACATCGTACCCCATACTCATTCACATAGGGTGGCGGGCCGGGATCTGGGGGCCCCCTTATAAAAGGGGGCTCCCAGATTCCGATAAGCCCCCGCCCGCAGACCCCGACAACCAACGGCCAGGGTTGTCCTCATCAACATGGGGACAAGGTGCTTTGGGGTTGGGGGGCCGCACGGCCCCCCTTTCCCCAGGGCACCCCCATGTTGAGGGCACGTGGCCTGGTACGGCTCAGGAGGGGGGGCGCTCGCTCATCCCCACCCCTTTCCTGGCCTGCCGGGCTGCGTGCTCGGATAAGGGTCTGAGATGGATTTGGGGGGGACCCCCACGCCGTTTTTCGGCGTGGGGATTCCCTTTAAATCCATGCCAGGTGACGGGGCTAGCGCGGCGGCATTCACTGCCTACGTTTTATGTTTTATGATCGTATGCTTATGCATTGAAACACTGTAACAGAGGGTCAAACACACATGCTATTTTACACACACAAGGAATAACCCAGTACTGTATGGGAACAGAGGATTTACACCTCCATACATATCACCACACCACCAAAACTAAAGTATATATAGTGTATAAGTATATATATATTTTTTTTTTCACATTTTTTTGACACCCTGCATATTACAGAGGGTATAACACACTAGTATGCTACTAATTTTACCTTTTTCACTTTTAAATTAAGGCCTAACTACATCAGGCAGAATATTAACACTTTTAGTACACCCCCTTTTTTCCATTTCAACTCTGCATGAGGCAGAGGGTGCAACACATTAGCAATTATTATCCTATCCACATGATCATTTTTTCTTTCACTTTCATGGATTTCTACATGGGACTCTGCAGGAAGTGCAGGTTTCCAATACATTTTTACAATTATTTATTTTTAATTTTCTATTTTCAATAATCCTAATCAAAGGAGGAATATCTACACCTTTCCAACTAATGTTCATTTGTATTCAGGGCCCTATACCTCTAACTAAAATCTAGTGGAACCAATTGCCTTCAGAAGTCACCTAATTAGTAAATAGAGTCCACCTGTGTGTAATTTAATCGGAGTATAAATACAGCTGTTCTGTGAAGCCCTCTGAGGTTTGTTAAAGAAATTTAGTGAACTAACAGCATCATGAAGGCCAAGGAACACACCAGCCAGGGCATGGAAAAAGTTGTGGAGAAGTTTAAAGCGGGGTTAGGTTAAAAAAAATATCCCAAGCTTTGAACATCTCACAGAGCACTGTTCAATCCATCATCCAAAAAATGGAACGAATATGGCACAACTAAAAACCTACCAAGACATGGAGAGCATTATTCAGAGAAGCAGCGATAAGGCCCAAGGTAACTCTGGAGGAGCTGCTGAGATCCACAGCTCAGGTGGGAGAATCTGTCCACAGGACAACCATTACTCGTGCACTCCACAAATCTGGCCTTTATGGAAGAGCAGCAACAATAAAACCATTGTTGAAAGAAAGCCATAAGAAATCCCAGTTGCAGTTTGCAAGAAGCCATGTAGGGGACACAGAAAACATGTGGATGAAGGTGCTCTGGTCAGATGAGACACACCACCCCCCCCGCATGTGAAACATGGTGGTGGCAGCATCATGTTGTGGGGATGCTTTTCTTTAGCAGGGACAGAGAAGGTTGGTCAGAGTTGATGGGAAGATGGATGGAGCCAAATACAGGGCAATCTTCGAAGAAAATCTGTTGGAGTCTGCAAAAGACTTGAGACTGGGGTGGAGGTTCACCTTCCAGCAGGACAACAACCCTAAACATACAGCCAGAGCTACAATGGAATGGTTTAGATCAAAGCATATTCATGTGTTAGAATGGCCCAGTCAAAGTCCAAACCTAAATCCAATTGAGAATCTGTGGCAAGACTTGAAATTGTTGTTCACAGATGCTCTCTGACAGAGCTTGAGCTATTTTGCAAAGAAGAATGGGCAAAAAAGTCACTTTCTAGATGTGCTAAGCTGGTAGAGACATCCCCAAAAATGACTTGCAGCTGTAATTGCAGCGAAAGGTGGTTCTACAAAGTATTGACTCAGGGGGGCTGAATACAAATGCATGCCACACTTTTCAGATATTTATTTGTAAAAAAAAAAAACATTTATCATTTTCCTTCCACTTCACAATTATGTGCCACTTTGCGTTGGACTATCACATAAAATCCAAATAAAATACATTTACGTTTTTGGTTGTAACATGACAAAATGTGGAAAATTTCAAGGGGTATGAAAACTTTTTCAAGGCACTGAACATCCTTATCTATGTCGATAACATTATAACTTGTTTTGAATAAGAATTGCAATCAGATAGTTCACAAGCTGTAAGAAAATTTTGAAATCAAAAAGCTGGGGATCCAAATAGAGAGAGAAGAAGATGGAAGTTATCTTCTCAATCTCTCAGAAAATCTCAGATATCTTGGAACAATTCCATATGCAAATGCAAGGAAGTGAAAACTCCTATGGTGGAACCAGGCTATCTAAAGAGCAATGAAGCAGAAAACTTGCTGCCCAACAATGACATGTATTGCAGAGCATTCGGTAAGCTTCTATAAGTTGCCACTGTGACAAGACCAGACATAGCCGCAGCAGTGGGCATACTATGCAGGAAAGTCTCAGCTACCTGTCAGCGTGACTGGAACCGGTAAAAAGAGTGATACAATACCTCAATAGAACAACTCAGATGAAGTTACGGCTACCAGCAACATCAAATCCAAATCTGGTTGGATATGTGGATGCTGATTGGGCCGGGGACTGTACAGACTGCAAATACACAAGTGGATTCATCTTCCAGTATGGGGAACGAACCATAAGTTGGCCTAGTCAAAGGCAGACAACTGTTCTATCTTCAACTGAAGCAGAGTACATTGCACCAGCACACGCATGTCAAGAAGCAATATGGATTTGTCAACTTTTTGTGGACATTGGGATAGACATGTCAAAACCAATTCCCATTTTGAAGACAACCATGGATGTGTAAAGCTTACGCAATTAGAAAGGGTCAATCCTAGGACCAAACACATCAACGTCAAGTATCACCTACTGAGACCCCCCTCATTTCTAGATGTATTCTAATGGTTCTCTTACAAAGCCTTTATTAAAGGAACGTAATAGTTATATCCAGAAGAAGCTGAATGTAATATGACAAAGCACAGCTTTTTGTACTGTGAATGATATATATGCATTATACCTGTCTATACCAGCAGGTGGCACTGCGGTGTTATAATGTGTATTCTATGGTAATATTATCAAGGGAAGTGTTTGCTTTCCTTACTGTTCTCTTTTATGATTCTTCTTCCTGTTCCATGTTATATGTTCAGTTCCTGTCTCCATGATGTAAAGACATGCTTTGCAATTCTCCATGAAAGTAAAGCTAATCTCTGCATCCAACAAGCTTCCAGCGCATCATTTGAATACTCTGTATGCACAACATACATTTTCTTGCCAGAAATAACAATCTAGTAAAACCTAGTACACATGTAAACGGATCATTATTTAAATTCACCTGGAATAAATTATTTATGGTCTCAGTTATTAGATGCCAGTAACGAACCAGCTTAGGGCAGCACCAGAGCATGTGTCAGAGATTAGGGATGAGCCCGATGTTCAAGTCGAATGTAAGTTCGACTCGAACATCGGGTGTTTGTCCGATCGCCGAATACCGAACATGGGGCAATTGCGGGAAATTTGAGCGCTCGCAGAATGCCCCATAATGAACAGCGAGACCATCAATGCATACCAGGCCCTTCAGGTCTGGTATGAATTTCAAGGGGAACCCCGCGCCAATTTTTTTTTTAATCCATCACATGACATCAGAAGGGGGCGGGGTTACCCGTTTACATCACTGGGTGGCCCCGCCCTCAGCTATATAACAGCTATCATTGCAAAAAGCCTACAGTCGTGGGACGCCTCCCATAGAGGCAGAGTTTTTCCGTTTTTTTTTCTCGGGTCATTGGCGCTATCATCGAAGATGGATTTACATCGCGGGCCACTTTTTTTTAATAAAGGACTTGTCCCAAACTGTCTACTGTCATTTTTACAATTTTTACACTTTTTTTGGTAAATGTGTAGGGGTACAATATACCCGATACCCATTTACATGAGGGGCGGGATCTGGGGGTCCCCTTATTAAAGGGGACTTTCAGATTTCGATAAGCCCCCCACCTGCAGATCCCAACAACAAGGTATTTTGGGGGACCCCAAAACACCCTCCCATGTTGAGGGCATGTGGCTTGGTATGGTTCAAGAGGGGGGTGCTCTCTCATCCCCCCTTTTCCTGCAGCCTGCCAGGTTGCCTGCTCGGATAAGGGTCTGGTATGGATTTTGGGGGGGCTCCCACACCATTTTTTTTATTTTGGCGCAGGGTTCCACTTAATATCCATACCAGACCTGGAGGTATGGATTTTGGGGGGACCCCCACGCATTTTTAAAAAAAAAAAATTGGTGCAGGGTTACCCTTAATATTCACACCAGACCAAAAGGTCCTGGTAATGGACTGGGGGGGGGACCCATGCATTTTTTTAAAATTATTTTTATCTATATTGCTGGGATCCGACAATTCATTACAGCTGCGAGCAGTTTTAAATTACATTTTTTGCTTTACAAATAAAATTTTGCTGTTCTAAACACAGGAAAGCTGTGCTACTTTACAGGCATACTAAGGACACGCACCCCCCCCCCCCCATATTTAAAGGAATATTTAATTTTTATTGTTTAACTTTAAGCATTATTAAAATCACTGCTCCTGAAAAAACTTTTTTTTGTTTTTTTTTGCATTGATACATGTCCCTTGAGGCAGGACACGCGTCTCTTATGGCAATAACATGCATATAAGCCTTTAAAATTAGCACTTTTGATTTTTCATGTCCATAAACTTTAATGGTGTTCGCTTGTTCGCACAAATTTTTTGCCTGTTTGCAAGTTCTGGTGCGAACCGAACTGGGGGTGTTCGGCTTATCCCTATCAGAGATCAGCGGTGGAGCCCCGACAGCATGGGCAGTCAGGACTCTCCCTACAGTTCCACTGATGAAGTTTCATCTGTATGCCCTGTGGATCACAAATAGGAGATTATTTTAATACTTGTGGTCAACACAGACACTATTCCACTGCAAGAGGATTGCCTGTCAGTGAACTTCACCATACGTTAAAAGTCAGAACATCACACATTCCCCAAAATCCAGTGGCCAGCATGAGATACTTTTACAGTGGCCTCATCAGGGTTGGAGATTTTGTGCTACGACTACATCATAATAGAAATGAATGATTTGTTCAAACATTAAAATCCGGTATATAGTAAAATATTAGTTCTGGATGTACCAAGCCTTTATATTGTATTTAAAGGTTGTTTGTGGGGATTGGTTTAGTAAAGTTAGGTATGACTAGTGTTTACTTAAGGAAAAATTTTTTTTAATTGCTTTTTCATTCCTTTACACATGCATGCTATTTCACACCAACATCGATCAGGGCTGCCATAAGAAGTGGACAGAACATACAATCTCTGGAATGTATTTTATGATGGATTATCAGAAAGTGTGTTTAGCATGGTCACTAGGAGAGAATCTTCAACTAAGCATATGAAACACAATCACAAACTACAAAACACATGGAACACATCAATGTATATATATATGGACACATGTCGTTTAAGTCTGTTCACATCAAAAAACATATAGGGCGTTTTTTAATGCCTAGATATATATTTTTTGTTCACATTTTTTTATTTCTCTAGCTTCCTGTTTTTTATGATGATATGCGTTTTTTCTCCAGTTATATTTACACATAATCAGGCCTAAGATGTTACTTAAACAAATCGTATAATTAAAATGCAAAAAACAAAAAGAATTAGCATTTTGTGAAATTTAGAAAGTATAACATGGACTTACTGTAAGTGTATTCATGTGACAGAACTAGGATCCCTTAAGTGAAGTGAATTATTTAAGCAAGTATTAAATTACCCCCATATATCATAGCTGCCACGTACCAAAGCCTAAAGCAGATCTAATATAATAATACAATTTCCCTGAAAGGAATGTCACAATTGTGTAATGGATAGTCAGAGCCAACATATAGGTTATTGATGGTCATGAAATAAGATATATAGACTTTCTGACATTCAAAACATATTGCTAATATATGTGACGTACCAATGCGCTACCAGAAGTGTAAACGATTAATAAAGTGCTAATAAATATATATCTCACATCCCAATGTGCAAATAGTGCAATACAATATCATCAAAAAATTGACCAACAAATAAATAACAAGGATAAATAATCCAATATAAAGTGCATCCGAAGTATATAGAAAAATTGTCTCTTTGAGTGTATAAAAACAAAAAGTATGTGCAAAAAGGTGAAAAAAGGGGGAAAGGGAGAGGAAAGATTATAGAGAAAATATAATAGCCTGTAGATATCCTTCTTCAATCCACACCCAGTGTGTGCTAGCCTCTCACCTTAAAGATAGACCCCAAAAGGGTCTAGTCGTGCATCAACATAGTCTCCAAAACAACAGGATAGAAGAGAAGAGCCTCCATAGTGTAGTAGTTTAAAAAATTGGTTTGGTATGGTACCCTGGTGTGATGCAACGCATTGGGAGGAGCTGGGTGACGTCACTTCCGGTTACGGCCATGACCGGAAGTCCTAGGGTTTGACACATGTTTTTGCTGTTGGAGTTTTTTGCCATTTTAAACTGTCACCTTATATTTTTTAATAAACCAAACCAATTTTTTAAACTACTACACTATGGAGGCTCTTCTGTGGTTTTCGAGACTATATCTTAGAGGAGCTGGTCATGGAACTTGGATTCTTTGGAGAAACAGTCTTCACACTGCAGTGATCATTTGTCCAGGATACATCCACGGAGGAGGAAAAGAACATATCGGTGTTATACGTTTGTTAATGCACGACTAGACCCATTTGGGGTCTATCTTTAAGGTGAGAGGCTAGCACACACTGGGTGTGGATTGAAGAAGGATATCTACAGGCTATTATATTTTATCTATAATCGGACTCTCTTTCCTCTCCCTTTCCCCCTTTTTTCACCTTTTTTATACACTCAAAGAGACGATTTTCTATATTTTTTTGATACTTTCGGATGCACTTTATTATTGGATTATTTATCCTTGTTATTTATTTGTTGGTCAATTTTTTGATGATATTGTATTGCACTATTTGCACATTGGGATGTGAGATATATATTTATTAGCCAAGCCTGTGAGAATAGGGAGAGGGGGAAGAGCTGCTGCAGATGTGCACAGCACTGGAACGAGATCAGCTCAGGTGATTATATAGGAGGGGCTGTGGTTATATAGGAGGGGCTGTGGGGGGAGCTACACTTAAAAGGTTTTTTACCTTAATGCAGAGAATGCATTAAGTTTAAAAACCTTTTGCAACCACTTTAAAGGATAAGTACACCTTTTAAAAACTCTGTGAATGTATGACCTGGCTGGGTGGGTGGAGCCCTGCATGGCAGCTTTTTTTTTTAATTGTGAGAACAGGTGCAGGGGGAAGACTCCTGGCCTGCTGTCACAAAGGGGACTCAGGGGGGTTGCTCATTTAGTAGCATGTTACACCCTGGATACATGTTATGAAACGTGAACTTATAACATTTTAAAACAGGTAATTTTTCTCCTTCATTGATGTACGCTGATGAGGCGGCACTGATGGGCACCGATAGGTGGCAGTGATGGGCACTAATGGGTGGCAGAAAATGGGCACTGGTCAGTTACACTGATAGGCAGCACTGCTAGGTGGCCCTGATTGGCCCCACTGGTGGGCATTGATAGGTGGCACTTGTGGGCATTGCTAGGTGGCACTGGTGGGCACTGTGGGCACTGTCAGGTTGCAATGGCAGGTTGCACAGATGAGGCATAATTGCCTCTTCCTCTTCGGAACTGATGTCCCTTGCAGATGAGCCGGTGGTCGACTTTTTTTTCTCCTCGCGCTGTCAGCGTCAGGAGAAAAAAAAACGAACACCAAGCTTTTGTTTTGATCATGTGATCAGCTGTCATTGGCTGACAGCTGATCCCATGGTAAGGGGCCGGGATCTGGTTAGTGACTCGGTGATCACAGCGCGCTCCGCGTGCGCCCTGCAGGGCGCGTGCAGGGAGCGTGCACAGGGGAGGCCGTCATATGATGGCCTCCCGGAAATTCAGGTCCGCTCTGTGGCCGTCATTCAGCTATAGCGCGGACGTCAAGAGGTTAAACAGTGATTATATGGGCTACCTCATGTGAGGTATTTGAGCTTGCTGAAACTATGCAATGTATGGCCAGTTATTGTTGAGGTCTTATTTAATGCTCATATGCAATAAGTAATTCTAATAGGTTTACATAAAGCGGAGTTCCACTGGTTGTTAAGTTTATTACAAAAAGTATAGCTGCTGACTTTTAATAAACACACACTCCCCTGTCCCCTGGTCCAGCAATGCGGCCTTCCGATGCCTTGCTCCTCTTCCCCGCCTGTCCATGGCACCAGCATTGTAAGTGTGGACGGCCAGCTGTGACAGCTTGCGGCTTGACAGCCGTGTACGCACTGCACATGCGTGAGTCGCACTGCACTCTGTCAGTGGCCAGGCAATCTTCTGGGACCTGTGACGTGTTTCAGAAGATGGAGGGGTCACCTAGGGGAGAAGAGGAGTCGCCTAGGCAGCCAGAAGACAGGAAGGAGTAAGTGGGACAGGAAGTCCCTCTCAAAACCAAGTACCCACTCCCCCCCGCCAAAAAAATGACATGCCAATTGTGGCATGTCAGGGGGCAAGGAGTACTTAAAGTGGAAGTTCCCCTTTTGGGTGGAACTCCACTTTAAAGGCCAAGTTCATCTTGCAGTCAAGGGGTCCCAGTAGGTATTAAAACTGTGCATCTTTTTTAAATATCCATTAAGTTTATTACATACCTGTAGGCTATCTGGGCCCCCCTGGAAGCCTGGACAAAAAAAAAATCCCAGTTTGCGATCCCCCACATCCTGCTTTGTTGCATGATCACTGTTGTTATACGTATTGATCTTCCTTTTCTCTGCTTCAGTCACAGAACCTTCAAATATATTACCCTCTTCACTGGTTTTCTACATCATGAAGGGCATCCCTTTTAGAAATAGCTACATTTTGTTGTCTAGAAATTGAAAGGGGTTAGAGTGACAAACCAGGGATAGTCTTCTCAAATCATTGATTCCCTGTTGAAAACCATGAAGGCTTCAATTAACTCTATATACTCTAAAGTTTGTGAGAAGTTCACAAGCTTCATTAATGAAAAATACTTTGATCTATGTTCTCCAGAGATACCACAGATTCAGAATTGTTAGAAATGCACCTGGACTTGGGAATTAAATCACTAAATGTCTAGGTTTGAGCCTTCTCAGCCTTATTGGGGGTACTTTGCATCCTTTATCACTTAATTGTTTAGTACCTAAAAACCTGCATAAAGATTTGGCAACCAAAAAGGTCTTGTGACTCCAGAGCCTCCAAAGATGTGAACGGTAGTCAGGAAATTAGAAGCTTAATTAATTTATGCCCCTAGAAAGCTTAAAGGTACTCCTTGGATTTTGGGCACTCTGTATGGCTAGGTTGTGAAAAAGTGTAACATATGTGGTATCCCCACGTACCAGTAGGAGTAGCAGAACATGTTTTGCAGTTTAATTCTAGGTGTTTGCTTGAAAAGGTAGAAAAAGCTTTATGATTGTCAACTTTGTGTTAAAAGTACATTTTCAATTTTATTCCACATCTTCTTTCCACATCTAGATGCATAATCTATGCCCCTAGAAAGTCTGAAGTTGCCTTTTAGATTTTGGGCTCTTCCATGCGTCTCTCACACGTGTTATCCCCATACTCAGGAAGAGTAGAAGAATATATGTAATTGTGAGTATGCCTATGCTGTGTGTTAGAAATAATGACTTTGGAGAAAAATGTATACACTTTTTCACAATTTTCACAAAAATTGTAGCAAAAATTTACACTTTCAAAAGACTCACTGTGACATTTAATAAATACCTTGGACTGTCTTCTTTCCAAAAAGGGGTAATTTGTGTGTGTGTAGGGGGGTTGTAGTGTCCTGGCATTTTAGGGCATCAAAAAAAATGAGACAGACACTCAGAACGTCGGAATTGATCAGATTTATTTATATATTTATGTACCATTATATTTTATATACTATGTTTTGTAGACGTTATAACTTTAACACAGTGTAAATAATATAGTTATTTTTTTTTTATCAAAGAAATGCATGCAAATTAATATATTCTAGCCTAAATTTAGGAAGAAATATATTTTTTTTAAGTTTTATAACTGAAACTAAGAAAAATATTCATATTTTTATTATTTTTTCCTTTATATAGTAAAAAAAAACAAAAAAAAAACAGTGGCAATTAAATACCGCCAAAAGCAAGCTGTATCTGTCTAAAAAAAAAATGAAATAAATATAATTTGGGTATATTGTTGCATGACTGTATAATTGTCAGTCAAAACTTCACAGTGCTGAAAACTGAAAAATGGCCTGGACAGGAAGGGGGTTATCATGCTGTTCTTCAAGTAGTTAGCTCAGTGGCGTATCATCCATGTGTACAGAGTGTTCACTGCACATAGGCCCCCGAGGGGGGGGGGACAGTTTTGAGCACCGATCTTCGTGTCTAGTTTTCAGTGAAGCAGTCGACAGATGATTCTCCCCCTCGCCCTGTCAGGTGAAAAGCCATACTTTCAACTGTCCCACCCGTCGCATCGATCATCCCTGACTGTCCCCTGTGTCCTCCTCATCCAGCCTCGTGTCCTTCTCTGCCCCCCTCCCCCTGTGCTCCTTCTCCAGCCCCCCCGTGTCGTCCACCTCTGGCCCCCTGTGTGCTCCTCCTCCCCCCCCTCATACCCCAGCAGCCAGCTTCCCTTCTCTTCTCTCCCGCCGGCTGCTGTGGGGGATCTGTCAGGATGGAGAGTGGAAGGGCCAGTAAACATGTAATTTTACTACTGATTTTGCTACCGATCCCTCCTGTGTCCTGTGATAACTGAGCATAGTAAACTATGTTTACTCTGCTTCATTTTATTAATGAACAGGAGACTCTGCTTCCTGTTCATTCCTTTTCAATGCTGACGCTGCTGAGAAAGAAACTGGGGAATCTCTATCCTCAGCATAGGCATGTGCACGAGGTGTACCGGGTGTTCCTGGGCACACCCTAATTTCCCCCTCCAGCTGCGTGTTAGTAGGGATGAGCCGAACACCCCCCTTTTCGGTTCGCACCAGAACTTGCGAACAGACCTAAAGTTCGTGTGAACTTTAGAACCCTATTAAAGTCTATGGGACTTGAACGTTCAAAATCAAAAGTGCTTATTTTAAAGGCTAATATGCAAGTAATTGTCATAAAAAGTTTTTGGGGACCTGGGTCCTGCCCCAGGGGTCATGTATTAATGCAAAGAATGCAGGTTTCCGTTATATCAGAGGGGGCGGGGTCACCTGTATGTCATTGGGGAAGCCCAGCTTCCCCCTTGCGTTGCGTCAGAGGGGGGCGAGGTCAGATGACGAGTGGCCCGGTCCTCCTCTTCTAAGACGGGATTCCCTCAGTCTCTCCATGGAGACAGGATGCACTGCGCTGGACATCGTCGGAAGAGATCAGCCATCGCTGGACCCCGGAAAAGAGACCACCCAACACTGGATAGCAAGAGTGGATTACCACCGCTGGAATCTTTTTTTTTATTTTTTTATTTTTAATAAAGAACTTTTCCCAACGGTGTCCGTGTGTTTTTTAACAATTTTTTACACTTTCTTTGTGAAATGGTAGGGGTACTTTTGTACCCCTTTACCATTTCAAACAGGGGGGCGGGATCTGAGGGTCCCCTTGTTAAAGGTGGCTTCTAGATTCTGATAAGCCCCCCCGCCCGCAGACCCCCACAACCACCGGGCAAGGGTTGTGGGGATGAGGCCCTTCTCCTCATCAACATGGGGACATGGTGGTTTGAGGGGTCACAGACCCCCAAAGCATCCTCCCAATGTTGAGGGCATGTGGCCTGGTACGGTTCAGGAGGGGGGCCGCTCTCCCGTCCCCCTTTTCCTGCGGTCTGCCAGGTTGCATGCTCATATAAGGGTCTGGTATGGATTTTGAGGGGGACCCCATGTCATTTTTTTTTTAAATTTGGCGTGGAGTTCCCCTTAAAATCCCTACCAGACCTGAAGGGCCTGGTAATTGAATTTGGGGGGAACCCCACGCTTTTTTTTAATCAATGACTTTCAATGACTGTTCTCTGTATTACGGGAGCCGACAATTCATTATATCCGCCCATTTACAGGCATACTATAGACACCCCCCAGGTACGAAATTTAAAGGAATATTACACTTTTATTGTTTCACTTTAAGCATTATTAAAATCACTGCTCCTGAAAAAACTTCAGTTTTTAAAACTTTTTTTGCATTGATACATGTTCCCTGGGGCAGGACCCAGGTCCCCAATCACTTTTTATGACAATAACTTGCATATAGGCTTTTAAAATTAGCACTTTAGATTTCTCCCATAGACTTTTACAGGGTTTTTCGAATTTGCCACGAACACCCCAAATTGTTCGCTGTTCGACTCGAACTTGAAGCTCATCCCTACGTGTTAGTAGTGTAGCTGCATGCCTGCTGACTCCCGAGATCTGCTCTGAAATGCTGCAAGAGACAGTTTCACATTGAGCAGTCAGGGAGGCTTGTAAGAGCCACTCAGTGTGTGTGAAACTGTCATGTAATGTAACTGCATGCAAATAAAAAAGTGAGGCGCTAACTTACTGATCAATAATGGTGGAACCCTCCAATGTATGTAAATCTCAATAGACTTCAATATTACCACAATACCGGTCTCTGTGATATGTAACTTCACATACAATACACATCAAACTGAAAAAAGACATACAAAATGAAACTTAGCGGGGTGGAAGTGCAAAAATTCATCATATTTGATTTCACATGTAATACACATCAAAATGATAATAAGACATAAACATTTTTTTTTTTAAATTAGCAAGGATAATTGCAAAACAAATTAACTTTAAGTGCAACAACTTTTTTAGGTGGGGGGTTTACACCATTATAGCACTTTGAAATTTTTATTTTTTAGATTGTTACATTTCATTTTATATGTTTTAGTTATTATCATAATGTGAATTTTTGCACTTGAAGTTAATTTTCCACCACCCTTGCTAAGTCCATGTCTTTATGGACCTTGCTTTGTGCATTGGTGAACAGTCATGTTGGAACAGGAAGGGGCGATCCCCAAACTGTTCCCACAAAGTTGGGAGCATGAAATTGTGTAAAATGTCTTGGTATGCTGAGGCCTTAAGAGTTCCCTTCACTGGAACTAAACGGTCAAGCCCAACCCCTGAAAAGCAATCTCACACCATAATCCCCCTCCACCAAATGATTTGGACTAGTGCACAAAGCAAGGTCCATAAAGACATGGGTGAGTGAGCTTGGGGTGGAGGAACTTGACTGGCCTTCACATTAGAGTGGAGACTCCAAGCCAGGCCTTCCTGTCCAACATCAGTGCCCGACCTCACAAATGCACTTCTGGAAGAATGGTCAAACATTCCCATAAACACACTCCTAAACCTTGTGGACAGCCTTCCAAGAAGAGTTGAAGCTATTATAGCTGCAAACGGTGGGTCAACTCAATATTGAACCCTAGGGACTAAGACTGGGATGCCATGAAAGTTCATATGCTTGTAAAGGCAGGTGTCCCAATATTTTTAGTAATTTAGTGTAAATATATACATATACACGCATGTGTGTTTGAGCTTCGGGGTGCACACCCTAATGCAATAGGCTGCGCATGCCTATGATCCTCATTCATTTTCTCTGTCTCAAAGGGGAGATGTCAGGGGTATAAAATAAAAAACTACTGACACCTGCCCCCCCCGCTCTACCAACACTGTCCACTGCCCAACTGACACTGTGCCATACACCCCCAACCCCACACACCTCCTACCCCAAAAGCACTGTGAAAATAAATATTTAAAAAAAATATTTTAATAAAATAATAAAGAACAATATTGTAAAAAATAATAGGTAATGAAATAATAAAAACAAAAAACTACTGACACTGCCCACTGCACTACTGACACTGTCCAATACCCCCCCCCCCCCCCCCCCCAAAAAAAAATCATTGTGAAAAAATATATATATATTGTAAAAATGTATTAAAAAAATCTAAATTGTAAAAAATAATACAAATAAAAAAATTCTGACACTGTCCATTGGTATACTAACACTATCCACTCCACTAAACCCCAAAATGCATTTTGAATAAATGAATACAAAAAATATTAAAAAATGTAATTGTAAATTTGCACATACTACCCACCTCCATATACTTCACACTCCTCTCCTGCACATACTACCCACCACCACCACCGTACACACCACACTGTAAATTCCCTATTTAATATGTAAGTCATCTCAGACTCTATTAAACCACACCCCTTTAAGCCACACCCAATATTTAGCGCAATTTAAGCCATTCCCACATTTTCACGCAGAGCGCACCACATTTTTTTAAATGAATGCCTAGAGCCCACTTTTTATCTTGCACACAGGCCCACTTATTTCATTATACGCCCCTGGGTTAGCTTAAACCAAAATCTTGTTTTACTGGAGATTTTTTATCTTTAAAGATTTGACAACCAATTGTGTTAACCTCAAGACACACATTTTTCTATAGACAATTAAAACGAATATGCTGCCAAGTTCTTGACTACAATTTATACTTAAGCAAGTATCCGCTTGGTTGTCAGTAATTGGGGTAATTTCATCTTATTACTATCATTACAGCTATTTATATAGCGTTGACAATTTACGGCACGTTGCAGCACATTACATCCCTACCCTCAAGGATTTTGCAAATTAAAGTCCCTGTTTCACATACAAACATACATATAGAAGGGCCAGTTTGGACAGGGGCCGATGACCTATGACATGGTATTGGAGTGTGGGAGGAAACTAGTGCAAACTCTGTTCTTCCTAAAACTGTGTTAGCTTTGTCTTTGTCCCTGGATTTAAATAGAACCACAGGAAAAAGGTGTAAGAACTCAGCTACACTCAAACGCTTTGCTGTGCATCTAAACTATTACAGTTTGTTAAAGTTAAGAGTTTCACGCTGTAGCTTGAGCGCTGTAGTGTCTTCAATGGTACATACTGGAACTATAAATTATAAATTTTGCATTTCATTTTGCTTTACACAGGTAATATCATTAATTATAATTTTTTCATAGCATTATGCTCATAATCATAAAATACTATAGCGAAAAAAAACTGTGATCTTAGAGCAATACCTAAAACTATAATAATATATTGGGTTGTTAAAATAAGAAGCTAGACATACCTATTTCAGAGATCGAATGCCTTTGGTAACCTCCTCCATAGCCAACGTATCTTTTTTTATTCACTTCTCGAAAGTATTTTGGCATAGTTAAGTCAATATGTCTTATAAATTCATGCCTTTCATAAATGATTATCATATATTGCATCATATGGGTTCTCTGCCATCCAGATGCCTCCTTCTGTGGCCTGGCAATTAAGAGTAGCAACATATTTAATTTTTCATTGCAGTGCTCAGCAAGAGACCACGGTGACCATTGCTGCTCGTAATCCCTAAATAGCATTCTCTCTTCACTTTCATTAATAGACAAGGAAGCCATTGCTAAATGTCAACAATATTTCAACAAAATATATTTAGAAAAACTGAAAAGACAGTGGTACATTTTCTTTCAAACAAATGTTTTCCTGGGTAAGCATGTCAAAACAATCTTAGGTTATTAAAGCAGAATAGATGACACATGATAATTACACTGTCAACATGCATACTTTACATGAGAACAGTTTTTTTAATGAAAGATTAGTATACCTGCTCTGCCGCTTGTTTCTTTGTTGCAGATGCTACCAAAATACCTGTTGTGTTGTAGCTCAGAGGGAGCAATAATGTCGCCCTCTATGACTGCATTCAAGCCTACTGGTTGGCCACTAGGCATGAGAACAGTATCATGGGAGGAGGTCAATTAATCCCCCATACAAAGAAGAAAAAGAAAAAGGATCTGCAGAGAAGCATTGGAGAGGTGAACATAAAGTGGTCAGGGGGAACGTTAAATAGACACCATCATTTTGCAAAACATCACCACAATGGGGGTAATTTACTAAGGCCGGTTTCACACTGGGGCGGTGCGGGCGCGACGGTAAAGCAGCGCTATATTTAGCGCTGCTTTACCGTCGTTTTAGCCGCGGTATGCGGTCGCTAGCGGGGTGGTTTTAACCCCCGCTAGCGGCCGAAAAAGGGTTAAAACCCCCCGCAAAGCGCCGCTGCAGTGTTGCTTTGCCGGCGGTATCCCCGCGGTGTCCCATTGATTTCAATGGGTAGGAGCGGTATAGGAGAGGTGAATACACCGCTCCTTCACCGCTCCAAATATGCTGCTAGCAGGACTTTTTTTACCGTCCTGCTAGCGCACCGCTTCAGTGTGAAAGCCGGATGAAAGGACCCGCTTTTTTCAGGAGCTATACAGGTGCTATTTTTAGCGCTGTAACTCCTGAAAAACGCCCCAGTGTGAAAGGGGCCTAAAGGAAAATCCACTTTACACAGTCGCTGTAGATCCGAAGGGGACATGCAAGGAAAATAAAAAACAGCATTTTAGCTTGCACATGATTGGATGATAAAATCAGCAGAGCTTCCACTCATTTCAGATCTACCCCTGAGATTTAGAGCGACTGCACTTCCAAGTGCACTTGCAGTGCAAAGTAGATTTTCGTAAATAACCCCCAATATGCAATATATGGTCTGAAATTGACCGCTGTAGTAAAAAGTTATAATTTATTTGAGCAATTACAAAATACAGAAAGAAATATGTTTTAGGTTGAATATAATGTAAACAGATTCACTACAAACCACCAAAAAAACTATAATTTGTAGATCAAGAAAGGACTAGATTTTAATATTTTATCAACTGTGCACAAATCTTCACAGCTAGGGATAAATGAACTGATCTCTGAGAATATACATTTCTACCAAATAGCCTTAATATGTGATTGAAGAACATTTAATTTTTATAAGTTTACATCTCTCCAACAAGGAGATGCACAGAAAGGGCTATGGTTTTTAACTTATTGTACAAATGGTTTCAAACCCACATCATATATGCATACAAAATGTACTCCTGCTTTTACTGTTGATGTAATGAAGGAATGATTTGGCTAATGTCATTGTCTAATGTCTACCATGATGAGGACGGTCAATGTATGTTACATGGTGGTCAAAGTCAGCAGTTCTCGAGCATGGTGTGAAACATTATGTACTTAATTAGCACTCCCTTTTCACTGGCAACCTTTGAATGTAATTAGTGCCCTGGCAATCATTGTCTCACAGTTATCATTTCCTGTCCTTAAAGCTGCTGGCTTCATAATGCACTAATCCTAGGACATATGAAACTGGGATGATCATTATAAAAAGAGGTCAGTTATATAGATAATTACACTTTTCACCTAACTTACCCACCCCATAAAATTAGATTTTGTCTGATAGAAATGTAGGGTGTGGTGACAAACGTAATTTATGTTAAACTCTATAAAAATCATTCCCTTCTAAGAAGATGTTTTTTTTCTTTCATCAATGAGCCTCTATATAATTCTAGTAAATGTCCACTTAAAAGTGTATAGAAGAGATGATGTGAGTACTTAAAATACATTGTGGAAACTGCTAATCTATGTTTTCAGCATTTTAAGCTAAATGAGAATCATCGGCTTCTGCCCAAAGGCCTGGTTCACACCTATGCAGGTTGCAGTTTGCATATTCCAGGTTCATTTTGCATTTTTCAATACACGTTTTTGATCCATTGAAGTCTATGGAACCAAAAACCAGAAAAAGTCCATGGCCCTTTGCATAAAATGCACAGATGTGAACATGACCCATAGGAAACCATGTTATATGGACTGTAGTGTGTTTCTGCAAAACTGAAAATGCACTATAAAATGCATAGGTGTGAACCAGACCTAAATCTTTAGAACAAAAACACGACTAATATTACCTCCAGTTTTCTCAGAAGCTAAATTTGACATACATAATAATTATTAAGTACATCTTGAAAGTGGGATACTAAGATCAAGAGTGAATGTTACAAGATAAACAATTTACAAAATTAATTCCTCATTTCTGCAGTACTCTAAATGTTCATGCATAATATCTAATATCTGAGAAAGTGTTGTTAGGTTGACTTACCTATGTGCTGTAGTAGCACAAGTTAACACACTATCAGCCATGTGTTCACATTAATTTTGAATAGCAATTCAACACATCTTGCCAGCCCACCACATGTGAACAGGTGTGAGTCATCTGTATGTTACTTTGCATTAAAAAAAAAATGGTGCAGGTCTTATGTGCGCTGTGATGCTTTGTAAACCCATTAAAAATGAATAAGCCGCCTTAAGGCAATGCATGTTAACATGGTAAATACCACACTTTGACGTGCATGTGGTAATGCTGTTAAGGGGACCTTACTCTCTCCTTTCCATAAAAAATACTAAAACGACCCCCTCTGGTAATTCGTAGTCCATAGATAAGCTAAGATTAGATAATAAAAGCTCTTTATAACATGGTAACATTTTCTCATGCAAAAATATATAAAATGATTTATAAAAAGTGCAACTAACATACATGACATACAACAACTGAAATTCCTAACTGTTAATACAGTATAACTGACTGAAAAATAAAACTATAAAATATAAAGCACACAAGTGAAGTCATTTTAAAGTAACTAGCATTAATTCTAGAGAGCAGCTTAATTTATAATTCAGTCCTACACCATCTATTCCACGTTTGTTGGCATGAGGAGCAGTCAGAAATAGATTAATCATTTTTATTTTGAAAACTGTGGGATGCACAATATAAATGAAGACAGAATACAAATATGCTACGTGATGCTTGTATCAGAACTACACTTATACATGGTATCAGTATCTCATAGCATTGCAGAATGTGTTATTTGATGGATAAACAAGTTTCACATATGATATACTGTATGTAAATATTTTAACGATTAATTATGCATAAAGTTTTTGCACATTACTTTACACCCTTAACTCCATCAAGCTGAAGGGGTTTATGACGCACAGGGATCCCCTATTTTATCAGGCCCCCTTTTATTTGGTGCCTGGGGGATATATGCATAGAGCATTTGGATATACAACCTAAAAAGGAGATACTTGTGATCATGATGTGACATATCTATATTCTTGAACATTGAACCAGGAAACAATTGAAGAGCCTACCAATTCACTGGTTTGTGATGTAATGGAATTTGATATGTCAATATCTAGATGTATTGTAAGTGATCATATGTATTTCATTATGCCCAAATGAGTCTTTTTATGTAATGGTCACCATGGGCGTCCACAGAACTTCTTTCAGGAGGGGGGGCATCATTTTAAGGTCACCCATACTCTGACCTTTTCGACAATGTCATTATCACATTATCACGGTCAGAGACTGCAGACGTAGTACAGATGATGGTCAGAGACTGCAGACATGGCACAAGAAACTGTCAGAGACTGCGGACATGGCCCAAGACACTGTCAGAGACTGCGGACATGGCCCATGAGACTGTCAGAGACTGCATACATGGCACAAGAGACTGTAAGAGACTGTGGACATGCACAAGAGATGACCAGAGACTGCATACATGGCCCAAGAGACTGTCAGAAACTGCATGCATGGCTCAAGAGACTGCAGACATGGCACAAGAGACTGTCAGAAACTGCATACATGTGGGGGTGACAGAAAGAGACAGATGGGGTGACAAAGAGAAAGGGGTGAGAGAGAGAAGGGGTGAAAGAAAGAGACAGAGGGGGTGACAGAGAGAGACAGGGGGTGAGAGAGACAGAGGAGTGTGACAGAGAGAGAGGGGGGTGACAGAGAGGGCTGATGGGGGTCATCACTCCTGATCCGATCCCTGATTCCAGGGGGGGGGGGGCACTTGCCCACCTGCTTACCTGTGGACGCCCATGATGGTCACTTATCCACATCTAATTGTAGATACTGCCTAAATTGCTTTAACAATGATACGTTTCATGATAAGATAAGTTTGAATGCATCAAAGGCCATTTGTAATAAATTCAATTGAACAACTGAACACTGCTAACGCTTGCCCACACCATAAAAAAACACAGAGAACACATGTGCATTGACATACACTATATTACCAAAAGTGTTAGGATGCCTGTCTTTACACGCACTTGAAATTTAATGGCATCCCAGTCTTAGTCCGTAGGGTTCAATATTGAGTTGGCCCACCCTTTGCAGCTATAACAGCTTCAACTCTTCTGGGAAGGCTGTCCACAAGGTTTAGGAGTGTGTCTATGGGAATGTTTGACCATTCTTCCAGAAGCGCATTTGTGAGGTCAGGCACTATAGGGGACGGGAAGGCCTGGCTCGAAATCTCTGCTCTAATTCATCCCAAAAATGTTTTATTTGGTTGAGGCTAGGACCTTGTTTGTGCACTGGTGTTCAGTCATGTTGGAACAGGAAGGGGCCATCCCCAAAATGTTCCCACAAAGTTGGGAGCACGAAATTGTCCGAAATGTCTTGTTATGGTGATGCCTTAAGAGCTTCTTTCACTGGAACTAAGGAAAATGAAAACTACAATGACAGTTTTTTTCTGCAATGAAAAAAATGCATTAAGAAAATAAGAAATATAATTTGTTGCTATGGGCAACAGCTTGATTTTTGCAGACGGTGGTCACTCCTAGCTTGTACATCTCCAACAGCAAACCTTTCTAACTACAACTCCCTGCAGGACATTTATGCCCTTGTGTGACATTATTTCTGACACGCCACTAAACAAAATATAAATCTCATCTGGTACGAGAATCTAACCTACAGCAATTTCTTTTATTCTTATTAAAAAAGTCCAGCTTTCCACTAATTAGAAGAATTTGCAGAATTTGCATACCCTCCGCTACACTGGAGAATGGGAATTTCTGGATTCAAACATCATTTGAAGTACACAAGTAAGTAAAATGAAAAGGATTCTGTTTCATGGAAATAATAATTTCCAAAATATTAATTTGATCAGCTAGATTTTTAATACATTTATGAAAAACGAATTTTATACTGTGTTCACAATTACTTGAAAGTGATTTGCAAAGAGTAAAGACAAAACAGCTAATGTACATTTGCCACCAGTATGTAAGGTTATTAAAGCAAACATAAATGCATATTTGTGGGATGTCCAGTGTAAGAAAGTGTGAATTTATTATCTGTGGAAGGCTTTATTTATATGCATACAGTAATTGTAAGAATTTTGGGTATGGGGAGGCACAATAGATATGTTAATTAGGTAGGTGGAAGGAGTGGACTAGGTGTTGATATGGTTAATGTTGTTTTTGTGAATGTATGGATGAAGTAAATTGTATTAGGTGAAGAGTGTTGGGAAGTTTTTTTTTATGGCTGTAAGGATTGGTTTGCTATGGTTCCTGGGATGGGTGAGTTATGATTTGATGAGGTGTGGGTTTCTTGGTGGGAGGGGGGTTAGTGTTATGAGTTAAAAGTTAAATGTTTGAGTGGTTTGTGCAGTGGTGGAATTTTGAGAAAATAGATACTATGGTAGTATATTTGGCAAATATAAATCAATATGATGGGCACTGTACACATTTTTAGATGCTTTCATTGTTTTAGAAGAGTTCTGGTCAATTACTGTGCCCAGGCAATGTTAATAAAAGTCAACAATAGACTGAACTTGAACTTTATATATGTGGCCAATAGCTTGTATGATATTATAGTGCCATCTAAAGTTTGAGTTAAAAAAATGTTTGTGTCGTAGAAACTGATGTAGAAAGGAAGAGGTAAAGGGATGCACCTATGTAGGAATGGCTACCCAAACTTTCTTAAAGTGATACTAAAGTCTCAATTTTTAGTTTAAAAATAAGAAACATTATAAGTTATACTGTTGTTATACTATACTAATAATATACTATATTATTAAACGCTATACTTATCTGCTCTGTGCAGTTGTTTTGCACAGAGCAGCCCAGATCCTCCTCTTCTTGGGTCCCTCGCCAGGGCTTCTGGCCCCCTCCCTCCTGCCGAGTGCCCCCACAGCAGGCAGCTTTCTATGGGGGAACCCAAGCTGACCCGCCGCTCTGTGTGTCCATTTAGACATCCTCTCTCCTCATTGGTGCACTGACTTTGATTGACAGCAGTATGAGCTAATGGTGCCATGCTGCTGTCTCAGCCAATGAGGAGGGAGAGTCCTGGGCAGCTGAGACTCTCCTGCAACATTGCTGAATCAAGATGGGCTTAGGTAGGTATAAGGGGGGGGGGCTGAGGGGGGCTGATGCACACAGAAGGTTTTTTAATGCATAAAATGTATTAAGATAGAAAACCTTCTGACTTTGCAACCACTTTAATAAAAGATAGGAAGAGGTGAACGGATGCACCCATGTGGGAATGGCTACCCAAGCTTTCTTAATAAAAGACCAGCAGCATGAGTTGAAAGGGGGGCGTCTTAACAACAATAACTACTAAAAAGTAAAGTCTGTGCCAGAGGGGACTTTACAAGACTAAACTTCACCTGGGAATGATGTTAAATCTACACTATGAGAGCTCCTGGTTTCCTGCAATTGTTTTAGTTTTTTTAGCATTTAGTTCTTCTTGCTATGGTAATCGCAAAATATAACCCAAGCAAAGTAACTTTTTATAGTATCCTTATCACATACAGACCATTGTCAATGCTCAGGTTAGATAGCTTGTGCATGTGTATTGTATGTATATATGTATTACTCTGTATATCTTGTATTGTTTTCCTACAGTTGCAAGTGGCTTGTATGTACAGCATTCTTGTTTAGTAAAGCACATTAATAAACTACAGGGGTTACTGATTTCAAGGTTTACCGCAAAGTAATCTAAAAGAGACAAAGCAAAGCAGAGGGATATCGGTGGAGAGAGAGCGCAGTTGTGTGATGTATAATTGGAGGGACAGAGTTTGAAGGGAAAGTTTTTGATGTAGGGATAGTGTTGCTGTGTGCTTATTATATTTATCATTATTATTAATATTATTATTATTATCATAAGGAGTGTTTTCAGTACAATTGTTATTATTATTATTATTATTATTATATTTTTTAAATAATTGTGTGTGAAAAATATTCTGATATTTCGTTTGTGGAATTCTTGTTGCAAAAAAAAATTAGTTCTACATATTTTAAGATATTTTAAATAAAATAATGTTAAAGGAATCTAAATGCATATTAAAATGTATATAACCTTTTTTGTATCAGTCATAGCTGTCCTAGTTGGCCATACACCAGTAGAATTGTGTTTTTTTTTTTTTTTTAATTTTAAGAACGTTTGTTAAATTTTGAAATTATTGTTTCAATTTTAAATCATTAGGGGGTCAAATGGACATATGTTTTCAACAAAGGGGCAGGATAGATTTTTATTAATTAAACACATTTCTAACAGTGTATGTGGTTTTCACTCAGTAAAGTTCATTCATTCAAAAATTGTATGTTAAAAGCAAACAACATTTTGAAGTACTGTCAAACAACATTTGTCAAGTCATCAAATAAACTGGGAATTTTCACTTGAATGTTTGTATGATTATTCATTTGAAAGTTTCTAGTGTAATACTCACCTTTATGGTGCTTTTCTGTTTATAAAGGAGCAACAGAGGCACCCTTGGCCAGCAGCACTTTTCTTCAAAGTATAGTGTTAGATGGACTAGTAGAACACTTTTTAAATAGTTACATTTCTTTTTCCTTTTGTGATAAAAGTTTAACTAAATGATTAGAAGCTGACCATTGTAAGCACCCCTGTCAGTGTTAAATGGTTTGTCCCAGCCCTCTAATTTCCACTTTTGCAACACAGCTTGGTCTGTTAAACCCGCCTCTCGTACATAAATGTACAAAATGCACTCTATTACCTTCAGTGAGGGGCAGGTATTCTAAAAGACCCTTTATGCATCATTAAAGAGAACCTGTCACAAAAAAATATAGTATTACCAAAGGGATCTAAAACCCCCCACCTCACAAAATTCTGAGCCCACCCCCACATACACGTACATATGAATGGAAACATATGCTTCGGGGGTGCCTACGTATGGAAACATTAATTGTGCTACATCGCACACGCCAGAATGAGAACAATAATTCTAGGTTAACAGTAAACTGATGACCTGTAGAGGCTTTTTTTTTTTTTTTTTTTTTTTTTTTTTTTTTTTTCCATCTCAGCAAGAGCTTATTGGGACCAAATCAGTAACGCCCTCAGCATCTGTCCCTTATTATGTCTTTACATCATTGTGGAACTACTTTTTTTTTTTTTTTTTTTTTATTATTTTTTTTTTTTTTTTTATTTTTTTATTTATGCTTTTGGGAAAGTTAGCACTCGATGATTGCAAGCAGATTATTTTTCTGTATAGCTTATCATAAGGGCTTGCTTAATGGGTCCTCAACACCTCTCTCTATTTCTAGAACAGGTCTCGAATCTTAACCAAATCCCCCGTCTTCCCCAACCCCCCCCCCTTCCCCCCTAACCTCCCTCCCCCCCGCCGCTGGGGTCGCTCCTGTCTTTACTAAACGTTTGTTTGTGTTTTCGCGTCTCTCTCTCACTTATTCCTTAAAGCTTCCACATAACTCCATGATCTCTTAAACCCTCTCCACCCCTCCCATTTGGCTTTTATGTCCTCCCCTTCCTCAGTCGCGCTATTTGCCAGGCACTCCATGGTGTAGATCCCTTCAACCGCATCTACCCATTCCCAAAGAGGTGGGCTCTCCGGGTCCCTCCATCTTCTGGGTATTACTCGCTTCGCCGCGTTTAGCAGGTGCGGAACCAGGGATCTCCTGTATTGCCTGGACCCTACTGGTGTATCATGTAACAGTACTTCCCATGGGTCCTCTTTTACCACCACTTTCGTGATCTCCTCAATAGCTTTTATGATCGATTTCCAAAATGTTTTAATTTTTGGGCAGTCCCACCAGAGGTGGCCCATAGTTCCCTTCACCTGGCAGCCTCGCCAACAGTTCTCAGAGACCCCTGGCTGAAATTTATTTAATTTGTCCGGGGTCAGATACCAGCCCGAGAGGCACTTGTAGTTGATCTCAGCAGATTTCACGTCAACAGCCGAACTATGTGTGAGTTGAAAAATTTTCTTAGTGGCGCCGGTGTACGGTGTTCCCAGTTCCCTTCCCCATTTTTGGACGAAGGGCGGTATCTCTTGTCTGTCCCCTGACAGGAGGAACTTATAGATTTTTGTAATCAGTTTCTTAGTGTTCTCCGCCGTAAAGACACGTTCCATCGCTGTAAGATCCCCCCGTCCCCTCATAGGGGGGGGCATTGATCTCACTAAATGATGTAACTGGAGGTACCGCCATTCATCCACCAAAAACAAATCATTCTTCTTTTGTAGCTCCTGTAAAGTCAAAACTTTCCCTTTACTAATTAAATCTCCTAACTGTGCATTGTCATCTCTAATCCATTCTCCTCCCATCTCCTTCCTCCCTGGTTGAAACAAACCATTCTCCTTTAGTGCAATCAGTGGTGAATTAAATTTAATCTTAAAATTTTTGTGCATTTTATCCCAGATTTTTAAAGTGTTTTTTGTGATCGCGTGAGTTTTTTCCCCTAATTTTCTAAACTTGGGTGGGTTCCATATGATTTTCCCTAACTGTGCTTCGCTTAGTGCTTCCTCCAAACTTACCCATCTTTTTTCGCTATGTGGCTTCCCCCATTCCGGAATTCTCAATAAGGCTGTTGCGTAGTAATAATTGACTAAATCTGGTACTGCCAAGCCCCCCTTACTTTTTTCTAGTTTTAAAATATGTATAGATATTCTGTGTGACTTCTGTTGCCATATGTAGTTCATAATAATAGCTTTTAATTTCCTCAGGAACTGTTCTGGTAGAGAAATAGGGATCATCTGTAACTTGTAGGTGATCAGCGGGAGTATCATCATTTTAACCGCGTTAACGCGACCCAGCCAAGATATTGGTCTAATTTTAAACTCCTGGCATTTTTTCCTTACTTCGTCTAATAGAGGTAGGTAATTGGCCTTATACATTTTCCCCACGCTGTTCTTGAGCTGTATACCGAGGTATTTAATTTGTTTCTTCCACATAAAGTTGTGCTCCCTCATCAGAACTTGTTTTTCTACTCTATTTATATTGATATTCAGGATTGAGGATTTCGCCAAGTTGATCTTAAAGTTTGAAACCTCGCCGTACGCAGCGATGTTCTTCAAAATATTGGGGAGTGATTTAAGCGGGGAGCTGACGTAGAAGAGGACATCATCGGCAAAAGCCGCCAGCTTGTGCTCCTCTCCCCTCGCCTTGCATCCCTCTATGCCTATATTACCCCTAATTGTAGCCAATAGTGGTTCCAAAGAGAGGATGAAGAGGAGGGGGGAGAGGGGGCAGCCCTGCCTGGTCCCATTATGCATTTCGAAAGGGGAGGATAACACGCCGTTCACCTTAATATTGGCCTTTGGGTGGCTATATAGGACCCTTATTTTCTGGATTATTTTCGGTCCGAACCCCATGGCGCCCAGTGTCTCGAACAGGAACCCCCAGTCTACCCGATCAAATGCTTTTTCCGCATCAATAGATAGTAGTAGACTGGGGGTCCGTGAATCCCTCATCTTCTGGATCGCCAGTAGTGTCCGTACACTGTTATCCCTCCCTTCTCGACCCGTCGTAAATCCCACTTGATCTGGGTGTATCAGCTCACACAAGCATTTTTTTATGCGTTCGGCCAGAATCTTAGCGTAAAGCTTTGTTTCAAAATTAAGTAGTGATATTGGTCTATATCCCGCACATGTCGCGCCATTTTTTCCCTCCTTTCGTATAACCGTGATCGTTGCTGACAGCGACGCCTCACTCATGTCATACTCCAGGCCTAATCCATTCAGATATCTTAGGAGTATAGGTGTCAAAATCTCCCTGTATGTTCTGTAATACAAAGCCGTAAACCCGTCAGGCCCCGGGCTCTTACCTAATGGGGAGTTATTGAGGGCTTCCCGGACTTCCTCCTCCGAGATGGGTCCCTCCAGCCTTTCCCTCTCCTCTGGTCCCAAGGACTGTAATTGAGCATTTCTCAGGAATACATTAGCTTTATCCCTCTCAACCTCTTCTCCCCTCCTCTGTCCCACTGAATATAAGTCCTCGTAGAAATCTCTGAACGTCGCGGCTATGTCTTTTGAACTGTACCTTACCTCTCCCTTTTTATTGGCTATCTTTTCTATAAAATTTTTGGTTTTATTTTTTTGCAGCAACCTCGCTAGGTGTTTTCCTGACTTGTTGCCGAAGATGTAACGCTCTTTGGCCACTCTGTTAAATACTTGTTTAATCTCCTGCTCTGCAAGTTCTCTTAGCTCTTCCCTCTTGAGAGTTATTTCCTGTAGTAGGGTCTGGTTCTGTGAGGGGTCCTCCTTGTGTTTGTGCTCCAGCTTTTGAATAGTGTTCGTTAACTCCTTTACTCGTCTTAGTCTTTCTCTTTTTTTCCAAGTGGCCTTGGAGATGAACACCCCCCTGATGAACGCCTTGTGGGCATCCCAGAGACTAGACTCTTTCACTGCTCCGTTGTCGTTAGTCTGAAAAAACCACTCTAGTTCTTTTCTAACACTTTCTCTTATTTCCTCGTCTTTCAGCAGCTCGTTGTTGAGTATCCAACCACAGCTAGGCTGTTTAAATTCTGGGACGCGCAGGGTCATGCTCACCGGTGCATGGTCTGACAGGGATGCTATTTCAATCCTGGAGTCGGTTACTCTGTCTAATAGACCGTGGTCCACCCATATATAATCCAGTCTAGAGTACGTCTTGTGCACAGGGGAGAAAAATGTGTAATCTTTGATGAGTGGATGATGCATTCTCCACACATCGACTACTTGTTCCGTGCTCATCTTTTTTTTTAGGGCCCTCAATTGGGCATTTCCTGTCCCCTGTGCACAAGACGAACTGTCCACACCCGGACTGAGGGTGAGGTTTAGGTCCCCCATCAGCACCAGGTATCCTCTTCTGAAGGACCTTAGGCTAGAAAGGATTTTGATCATATACTCAGGTGATCTCACATTGGGAGCGTAAATATTTGCGAGAGTATATGTGGTCCCAAAAAGGGCCCCTCTCAGAAATAGGTACCTTCCCTCCGAGTCAACTTTTCTGTCTTCCAGGCTGAACTGCAAATCTTTTGCCATCCCTATTGCCACCCCTCTGGTTCTACTTGATATGGTGTCGCTATAGTACCAGGTGGGGAAGGCTTTCGAATGGAGTTTAATATTTGATGTCAGCGATATGTGGGTCTCTTGTAGGAATACCAAACCGGCCCCGTACCGCTCTACCTCCTGTAACACTCTGTGTCGCTTACTAGCGGCATTTAGCCCTCTCACATTGTAGGTGAGACACTTAATTTCTGTCATCTAATTGTGTAGTTTTGACCTGTACTATCCTGGTGCGACCCCCAGCGGCTAGGTCTCCCTCCCTTGTACCTCTCCCCCTTTCCCGAACCCTCCCTCCCCCCCCCCCTCCCCTCCTCCTCCCCCCTCCGCCCCCTCCCTCCCCCCCCCCCCCCCCTCTCTAACCCTCCCCTCTCTACCCCCTCCTACCCAATCCTGGGTCTCTGAGTCGAGGGGTGCCATTCAGTCACTTGGCCTCCCCTGGACTCCAGATCTCTGGAGAGGTAGGGAACTGAGCCCGCCCCTGGGAGCCCTCCCCCCCGCCCCGTTGTTGCTTGGCAGGTTGGTGGGCTTTTGTTTTGAGGACCTGGCTTCCCCTTTCTGGGGGCCCCCCCTATCCCTCCCTCCCCCCGCGCCCCCACACCCCCACGCCCCGCCCCCCTTCCCTTTCCTTTCTTTTTTTTTTTTTTTTTTTTTTTTCCCTTTAGAGCTGTTGCTTGGCCTTTTTTCTCTAGCCCACCTCCACCCACCCCGACAGGTCAGGGATCGGAATATCTAATTTCCCACAAAACTCGGGCAGCTCCTCTGGATATCTCGGCCTGGCCCATCTGCCCTCTTTTGAGCCCATCAAGCTAGCAGGGAAACCCCACGTGTATTTGATATTATTATTTCGTAAGGTCTCTAATAAGGGTCTCTGTTGTCGTCTTCTCTCGAGGGTACGTGCTGACAAATCTGCATAGATCTGGATCTCAGTCCCTTCGAACTCTATGGGTGTCTTCCCTCTTATTTTGTGCCAGATCTCCTCCTTGTCCTTAAAGTGACTGAATCGGACGATTACATCTCGGGTTCTGTTCCCATCGGAAAAATCGGCTCTGCCTATCCGATGGATTCTTTCGATCCTGGGGAACTGCTCTACTCCCCTTCCTGAGAAGGGGGCTAGAATCGTTCTAACGGTTTTTTCAAGGTCTTCCCCTCTATGCTCGGGAATGGCTCGCAGTCGAAGATTTTGCCTCCTGTCTCTATTTTCCTGGTCTTCAATTTTATACAGCATATCCCTTTGGTATAGTTGGGTCGTCTTTAATTGCGATTTTAAGTCTGTAATTTCTTGCTCCAGGTTGTCCGCTCTCTTCTCGATCTCCTCGACCCTTGTTAACAGGTGGCTCAAATCCTCTCTCACTTTATGGACTTCACCTTTAATCACAGATTCCAGCCTCTCCATCATCTCCTCCATTTCTTTCTTAGAAATTGGTTGGGATCCTGTTAAGAGCTCGTCCATCCCCCCGGCATCCCCCTCACTCTCTATTGTCTGATCGGCTCTTGATTGATCATGTGTCGTGTCAGGTCTGTGGGGTTTCTCCTTCACTTTGCTGACTTTGGGGGAGATGTCTGTCGCTGATGTAGTTGGGCTCCCGCCCTGTCTGAGGTAGTGTTTGATGGTACTCGAGTCGTTCTTCTGTATTTTTGGGGCTCCTTTTTTAGGGGCTTTGCTCGGTTCTTTACTCATGGTGTTTTTTCTTTTGTTTCCTCTAATTCTCTTCCCCAGTTTGGAGATGCTCCCGTCCGTGGACCTTTCCCCTTGAATTCTCCCTTTCTCGGGGGATATTGTTGGCTCCTATGGACTCCTCTCTTTCCCCTCGCTATCCCCACCAGGTTTCCCCCTTTTTTTTTTTGAGACCTTATGTTTTTATTTTACAATTAGTAGAGGGAGAGAAAAAAAGGGAAAGAAAAAAAAAAAAAAACGAGATAAAAAGACGACCATCCAGCCGATTCCCTGTTGTACCCTGTTCTTGTGTTGCTGGGGAAATCCCCCTGGGCTTCTTCCTTTGGTGGCCTCTGCTCTAGGAAAAATAGTGGAATTTCTAGGGGTTCCTGCCCCTCTTTTTAGTACCCCCGAGTTTAGGGTTCCAATCCCCCAATTTACCCCCCGGGCGACTGAACTCCCCCAGGTGACGGCTAGAGGCGATCGTGTCTCCAGATGGAGGGACCTGGAGTTCTAGCTTCTTCTTCACTGTATTAGGGGTCCCCTTTCTCCCGGGGGATCCGCCCCCTCCTTATGCCTAAGAATGTGGGAGATGTCCAGAAGATTTTGATTTCCTGGTTCTGTGTGTGGCCCTGAGGTATGGCCCCCGTGTATGGGGGGCCCCAGCACCCTGAGGCCGCTCTGGGGTGGTCTGGGTTGCGTCGGAGCCACACTCCTATGTTGACACCCCTCCTGCGATGAGATAGAGTGATTTCGGGCTTTGTCCCGTTTTGTGCAATTCCCCTGTTGGCCCAAGAATAGAGTATTGCTCTATTCCTTGGCTGCGTATGGTGGCGGTCTTATAAACATCCCCCTTGATTCACTTTCCTCCGAGGGTCGCTATGCCCCTTTGTTGGGGGGAGAGGGAGGCAAAAAAAAAAAAAAAAAGGAGGAAAGAGAGACCGCAGGAAGGTCAGCAAACAGAAAAAAGAAGAGGGATATATTAATGTTTTTCCTTGTCTTCCTCTTTCCTCTCCTTTGCAGATCCTCCGGAATCCCTGGGTTGAGTCCTTATCTTATGCGCCTGGCAGTTTCTCTACACCAACCTCGTAAGAAGGGGGGGGTCCGTGGGGATCTAAGGCTACTTGGCGAAGCTGAGGTATAATGTCACCAGGGCGGAGAATACCTAAGCGCCCCTATAGTTCAAAAAACCTCACCGCGGCCGGTGTATAAACCCCTGCTGCTGGTTTTGTTTAAGGCAGGATAGTTGTATATCTTACAGCACCTGTAAATAATATCTTGCCACCACAACTCTTCAGTCAGGCACCTTATGCATGAGTTATACATTCATTATCTTCCCGAATCTTTCTCTCTCCCCTTCTCCATCTCCCCCTCTCCCTCTCCTCTGATCCTTCCCTGTCTCCCTTCGGGGTGGGCAATAGGCAGAATGTGAGCTTCTAAGTAAGATCCAAAAGTCTGTCTACCCCAGTCATAGATCGACTTATTCTTACTTTCCCCTCAGTCTTTTCAGGTACTGGAGATAAATTAAATGTGCAACTCTTACAGAAATAATAATTCAAGTGATGAATCTACGCAACAGATCTTCATTTAAATTTATACCCCTTCAAGGTGTTCAGCATACGAAATGAAATCTTCTGGGAGCATTTCAGATTGAGATTGAATCAGTCCCCTTGATGTACCAGGCTTGTCTTACCTTCTCATCCGACTTCTCCCTCCTGAGGTAATGTTAGGAGACATACTCACGGACCTTCACGATTGTAGCTGTTGTTTCGCTGATGTTTGTGCTGTATGATGGATAAGACCGACGGGAGGAGAGAGCAAGCATGAGGGCGTGCAGGCTGGCGGCGTGGTGGACGAGGGGGGCGGGAGAGACGATCCGCCGGAACGAGGACCTCGTACGTAGGTCCGCCACTACCCGGAACTGTAGACCCCACCGGGGATACTCACGTGGGTCCTCCGGACCCGGTCTAGGTAGGGGCTGCTTTGGTGTAATGCTCCGGGCTTAGGCACACCGTCTCGGCGGTCCCCGAGTGGACAGGATCAGCGGGGAGCCGGCGTTCACATCAGCCTCGCTCCAGTCCTCAGCAGCTGACGGGCTCTGGTCCCTCCCTCCATGCTGACCGTTACGTCAGCACGCCCATTCCCCTCCGTGATACCTGTAGAGGCTTTTAACCATTTTGCCACCAGAGCTTTTTTGTGTTTTTTTTTTTTTTTTTTTTTTTTTTTTGCACATATGTTTAAAAAAATTATTTTAGGCCTGAAGATTAGTTCTGAAAGCAGAGACTTGGAGGGTAAAATAGTGGCAATTTCAATTGTCTCACATGCCTCCCATTGAAGCTAATGGAACGCAAATTGCTTAGAATTTATTAAACAATTGGGTAATATAATTGTTTATGTGCCTTAAATTTTTTTAACAGGGGTGCAAAAAAAATGCTCTTGCAGCATAAGATTTAAAGGAATCTTCAACTCCAGTTTGGGGATGTTAAACACAGTTCTTAATGGGAGGACTGGCTGTGATTTTAAACTGGCTGTTAGCAGGGATCAACAAGCTTAGGGAAAAAAAAGAAGAAGCCACTTTCTTAAAAGAAGACCAGAGTAAACTTAAATGGATATAGTCAACGACAAGGCTAATCCACCTTCTCCTGTAATGCATTTCAGTCCGCTAGGAGCATAATCATAGATTGACTCTACAAATAGTAGAAAAGATGTAGCTGGATAGCCACACTCCAAATTATTCAACTTTATTTAAAAAATGTAATTAAAATCATAGCATCTAGGCTTGTATACAGACTAACTGCACAGCCGCTGACATGTTTCACACTGAGCATGGTGCTTAGTCATAGCTAATGAGCAGAATATACATACAAAGCTATATACACACACAAGCAATTAAACAAATGAATAAAATACGTGTATAAAAAGATAGCAATTAGGGAAGCACCTGTGAACATCCAAAGTCTGAAGGTTAACATTTAAATGGATAGAAGGAAGAAACCTTTTTCACCTAAAACACTTAAATCAAGCTGACATGTTGAAAGCATACATAATGGTAATAAATAAATAACATGATGAATCTTATCTTTAGGTGAAGAGGTACAGGTGCAACCTGAAAAAAAAAAAAAAAATTACATATGTAAAAACATTTTTCAATTTGTATGTAAAAAATCACACGCATCGGCAGACACACAGAAAAAAGAATGAAAGAAACTCTCAATGTGTGTACAATGCATGGGGCTCATTGAATATCAAAACCGCCAGAGAAAAACACAAATATTCCCTAAAAATGACACATCCCAAAAAAAAGCTGCATAATAGAAAGATTGCAAATATCTCATTATTGGGTGTGTCTATTTAGGCCTTCTCCAATGATACAATGCATAGATAGGAAAGATAAAAAATTTAAATAAATATAGGAATAGACCAAATGAACGATCGAAACCGAATATTCTAAGACCAAAGGGGAATTAAATGTGTATATCCTTATACCGACAGGTATGGGGAGCTGATGCAAATACCCAGCTAGTTGATCACACACCTAATATAATATATCAGGTGTGTGATCATCAAACGAATAACAAACATGTTTAATAGGATATTAATTAACACATAAAATACTGATATTCATAATCACTGCAGCGAAAAATGCTGCAATATGTGCATACAGCCCTATTCAAGAAACAGTCTGAATTGAATAATTAGCCTGTCCTCGATGTAAAGCAATTATAATAAATGGAAAATAGTGAATAAACTCTGGCAGAAACATAATAAAAGCAGAACCAGATGAAAAAACCTATCAGCACCAGACCGACAACCAGTGAAATGGGAGCCATACATATTAGCTTAGTAAATATGGGCAGTCAATATGTGGAGAATTAACTCATAAAAGAATGAAATGTCCCACTCAAAATTAAGGCCCATAGGCTGCCTCGTATGGAGATGGAATATCCAATAAACCTCCCTCTTGCACAACAGACTAAACCTATCACCCCCTCTTTTAGATAAAGTGACTTTTTCAACCCCCTGAATGCGTAAGCCACTGACATCCTTATCATGGCAAAGATTCCAGTGCCTCGCCAAATTAGTGGGGTGGTTTTTGGAAATGTCATAGAGGTGGTCATATAATCTGTCTCTCAGTCTTCGTGTTGTGCGTCCAACATACTGTATGCGACATTGTTCACACATAACCACTTAAATAACAAATTAAGTGTTACAGTTAATGAAGGCCATAGCTTTAAAATCCTTATTCAGAGACCTAGAAAGGATAGTATCGCCTCGTAAAATGTGGGGGCAACATGGACAGTTATTGCCCCCACATCGAAACGATCCCTTAAACTGTAACCAATTGGGGCGTTGAACTCTGCGCGAATAGAGGCTGGGGGACAACATGCAACCAATGGTTGGAGCCCTGCGGGAGACTGATCTAATACCCTTAGATAGAATTTGAGCGTAGACAGGGTCATTGTAGAGAATAGGTAAATATTTCTCCACGATCCCTTTAATTTTACTAAACTGTAAGGCGTGGAGAACACCGGAGTTTTAATGGATTTATTAGATACCCGCCTTCTCCCATCTCCATTCTTGACCTTATCACGAAGGAGATGACATCTATCAGTATTGAGGTTTAGTCTGTTGTGCAAGAGGGAGGTTGGATGTTCACAGGTGCTTCCCTAATTGCTATCTTTTTATACACGTATTTTATTCATTTGTTTAATTGCTTGTGTGTGTATATAGCTTTGTATGTATATTCTGCTCATTAGCTATGATTAGGCACCGTGTTTGGTGTGAAACATGTCACATGTGCAGTTAGTCTGTATACAAGCCTAGATGCTATGATTTTAATTACATTTTTTAAATAAAGTTGAAGAATTTGGAGTGCGGCTATCCAGCTACATCTTTTCTACTTCAGTTCCTGTTGCAAACAGAGCCGGCACCCTGTGGGATTGTGGAGACAGCTGTTTTGGGAGAAGTCATTACCTTGGAGCGGTGATTCTTTGTGTGACTACAAATAAGCTACTTGTGGAGTGAAATGTGTTGCAAAAACACAAAAAACTCTGTGAACAAGTCAAATACAAATGCAACAACCTATATGACTCTCTATAAATTGGTGACCAGGTAAAGTTCTTGCTAGTCTACAGCACCCTTTCCCTGTCTAATGTAAGTTAAACTGTGGAAACGGCATCTTACTGTCTGCGGTATTATATAGAGAACTTTTGTTTACATTGGTTCATTGCTGACAAATAACATGTAAAGTGGATTTAAACAAACTTTGGTTGTACTTACTGTTTAACCACTTCAGTACAGGGCACTTTCACCCCCTTCCTGCCCAAGCCATTTTTCAGCTTGCAGCGATGTCACACTTTGAATGACAATTGCGCGGTCATGCAACATTGTACCCAAAAACGTTTTTTTATAATTTTCTTCACACAAATAGAGCTTTCTTTTGGTGATATATAATCACTGCTGTGTTTTTTTATTTTTTTGCTAAAAAAATAAATAAATAAATAAAAACCCACAAATTTTGAAGAAAAATGTTTTCTTAGTTTCTGTAAATAAGTAATTTTTCTTCTAAAAATGCTGTGTCGGCAGAACACTAACACTGCACATGACCCTGAACACACCATCCCACCGTGAAACAGGATGATGGCAGCATCATGTTGTGGGGATACTTTTCTTCAGCAGGGACAGGGAAGCTGGTCAGAGTTGATGGGAAGATGGATTGAGCCAAATACAGTGCAATCTTAGAGGAAAACCTGTTAGAATCTGCAAAAGACTGGAGACTGGGTCAGAGGGTCACCTTCCAGCAGGACAACGGCCCTAAATATACAGCCAGAGCTACAATGGAATGGTTTAGATCAAAGAATATTCATGTGTTAGAATGGCCCAGCCAAAGTCCAGACCTAAATCTAATTGAGAATCTGGGGCGAGACTTGAAAATTGCTGTTCACAGACGCTCTCCATCCAATCTGACAGAGCTTGAGCTATTTTGCAAAGAAAAATGAGCAAAAATGTAAATCTCTAGATATGCAAAGCTGGTAGAGACATGCCCAAAAAGACTTGCTGTAATCGCATAGAAAGGTGGTTCTACAAAGTATTGACAGGGGGCTGAATACAAATACACACCACACTTTTCACTTATTTATCTGTAAAAAATAATTTAAAACCATTTATCATTTTCCTTCAACTTCACAATTATGTGCAACTTTGTTTTGGTCTGTCACATAAAATCCCAATAAAATACATTTACGTTTTTGGTTGTAACATGGCAAAATGTGGAAAATGTCAAGGGGTATGAGTACTTTTTCAAGGCACCGTAGACTAGAAGAAAGAATGATAATGGTTTAAAGTTAGTAACTGGGGCTTTTTAGTTCTTTAAAAAAACTAGTGATTAGTTCCAAATGTGTGGAATGGGAATAGAAAATATAAAAAAAATTGGTCTGGAGATTATGTTTGTTTTAATAATTATAGTATTTAGCATTTATTAAACATTCTGATACCGTTTTAAAGAGAATCTTATTTTCTTTATTTTGTGCCTGTGCTGATGGTCAATTAATGTTAATTATCAAAAGTGTGCCCATTCAATGAAGTTGATTTACTAAAGACTGAGCAAAATAAATTTTGAAGTGAACCTGTGCCCAGACTATGCACATTGAAGTATTTACATATTCTAAACAAGCAGAAGCACTTTAACCACTTGACATCCGCGCTATGGCCGAATGACGGCCACAGCACGGATCTCAATTCCCGGGAGGCCGTCGTATGACGGCCTCCCCTGTGCACACACCCTGCGCGCACCCAGGACGATTCTTTGCATGTCTTCCGGTCCCCGGCACCACCATTTCTAGCCTGGGAAACTTCCCACTGTGCATGCTCAACCTGCACTGCACATTGTGAAGGGTCCTGCAGCCTTCAGGGACATGTGATGTGTTCAAGAAAGCTGCAGATGAAGAGGGTAGCCAAAGTGGGAGTGGTACCTATCAGAACTAGGTACCACCCCTCAAAGAAGTGCCCAAAAGTAAAAGAGGGGAGCAGCGGTGAAGGGTGAAGTTCCACTTTAACTTGGTAGGCGGTATCCTACAACTTTCAGATCTCTGGCTGTTGTCTAGCATTATTGTTTAAACGAAAGGAAAAGATTACTGGCATTATTGATGATCAGAGAATAAAAAATGTCCTGGTGTTATTGATCAGGGGAAATAAAAATGCCTGTTGCCAGTTGTCAGTGGGAGAAAAATCTGCTCTGGTGTCAGTAGTAAGAAAAAATGTTGTTAGTGTAGAGTCATTTATTGGAAAAAATGTCATGGTGTAAGTGTGAAAAAAAGGTCCAGCGTTACTAGGAGGAAAAAAATGCCATATGATAGGCAGCAGCGGTTGGATGGATAGGCAGCCCCAACAAATTACAAAGGTGGCCCTAGTCCCCGGGGTCCCAACCAACCTCTCTCATAGCAGCCAGCCAGCCAGACCTGAATTCCTCTTCTGACTTGGCAATGTTTTCCCCACTAGAACTAGTTCCCATTTACTTTCCTACACTCGACATGTCAAAAGATGGATACTATCACATTCTAGTTATGGCAGACCAAGTTTGCAGAGGCATTACCGACCTATGAATAGACTGCCATCCAGGTGGTGTGGAAGCAATCTGCCTTCCTTTTGGCTGCCCACAGAAAAGAAAGCACATACAGATCAAGGACCCTGTTTCAAAAGCAAGATCTTCCAAGAATGATGCCACTTACTAGGCATTAAATACATGCATACATAAATACAACCACACAATACTAGGCATTAAATATATACATACATAAATACAACCACACAATAAGTTTCCCAACAGGCCACTCATCCTACCATGTTATGTTTGCCTATCCTGCCTCTAAATAGTAAACTGTACTTTTACTTTCTCCATCAACTCACCCCTAACAGTTATTACATTTTGTATCAGTTAATTTCAAATTGCAGGCTCTAACAAGCCTTTGCTAGTCTTTGATAGCTCTTATATTGAATGGCATTGTAATTGTACTGTTTCCCTCCATTTTGTAAAGCATTGTGTAAACTGTTAACACTTGAAAGCACACTCAAGCTTCCTGGGTTCGGGAGTAGAAACAATGATTGTCTGAAGCCCAGTAGTTTGTAAAAGACCGGTCATGGTTAAAGCAAAGGAGTTGGAGGCATCAAACTTTGCAGACAGAGTTTTATTCCACTGTAAAGGTAAACACAAGCAAGAAAAAGTGCAAACACTGCGGAAAAAAAGTCCCTGGAGTTGTCCGCAACAGCCCATTCTAGTTATGCTAGTTTACGATATTCACGGAGAAGGAACCCCCAAAACTTAGACATGAACACCATAACCTTCTCAAACCCATCAAGACCTACAAACATTTCTGCCAATTGAGCTTATCTTTCATTATCTCCAAGACTCCCTGGAGAAGTCATTGATCCTGACAATATTTCACAGCCCAATGGTCACTCAGCTCAGGTGCATGTTCCTGCTGTGAAGCCCTCTGAAGTGTGAAGGGTGAAGTGTAATGGAGTTCCCATTTACTCATCATACTCAGATGCAGGCCTACAAAACTTTAACTCCTTTTCACACAACTCCCTTGGTTCCTGGACAAACCCAGGGAAGATATGGCCCTCAACATCACTACTTTAGCAGCTCACTGAAGCCACACCTAATGAGGCAGAGGTAGCTGGGAAGTTGACCTGTAGCCAGGTAAGTGGCCCTCCACTGTTTATGCAGGCAGCTGGGAAGGAGCCCAATAGCATACAGTTTCTCTAGAAGACCTAACTAATGTGGGAAGCTGCTTCCCAACTGCTACCAGAGTACTCCAGTCCCAGTTGGGTGGCCATTTGTCCTGGGATCCCTCCAGCTATTTGCCTGAGTTACCAGAGCTAGCCTTGATTTCACTGAGAGGGATGCTGTTATCAGGATAATCGCAGGCAGTTTGTGTTCTGAACTGTTTTACTTAAGTAGTGATTCTCAGCTAGATTCTCTGTTGTTATAGACTCTTATAGTTATTATGTTACCTTGATTGAGTCACAGAGACATTGCTGTAAAGAGTCCATGTTTGTGCAGCTTTGATAATATGTTTTGTAAAATTCTTGCTTCTAACTGTTTAGTGAACTAGTATGTCCTGTTTTGCCTGGCATTTAATTTCTCTTTAAAAAAGAACGCCTGTAAAAAAAAAAAAAAAAAAACATTTCTACTGTATAGTTTTGATGATAAAACTGTTTGGATCTCTAACTAATAATAAATACTTTATGTTGTAAGGGGCTGCACTGTGCATACTTTAGAGAAAACAGGTGTAGTGTGATGACTGAGCATGAATGAAAAACAGATTTTTACAGAAAAATCAGCACACTGAAAAGGAAAATGCAGCCCAAGTGGGAATAATCTGTGCATAAACCATGTTTTAAGTAAAGACAGCAGCTAACGTGATAGAGGCAAGAGTGAGAGTGGGAGACTAGGATAAAAAGCCTGTAGATATTGGAGAGAGGTACAGGGACTGATGGAGGGGAAGAAAAAAAAGAGGGTCAGAGGGAGAGAGATAGTGTTAGAAGAGAAATATAGAGGAAGAAATAGATAAATGTAGAGAAAGAGAGAGAGAATGTCATGGACATGAAGAAAGTATGAACAAGAGGGATGAAGAATATGAAATAACATATTCTAGATATGAGATAAACAAGAGGGATGAAGAATATGAGAAAAACAAGAAAAGATGAGAAATAAATAAACATGAAAAGAGGTTGGAAGGAAAGCTAGAGAGCTGGGCAGAGCGAGAGAGAAGTTGGGAGGAAAGGAGAAATAGGATGAGTTATACTGAAAAGAGCGAGAAGAATTGAGTGACAGGAGCATCGAATCACCAAGGACTCGTGTCTGTATTTAAAAGCAGAGATCGCAGTTCAGACTCCTCAAGACATCTCACAGCTCAACCAGCACAGAGGATCAGCGTGACTGCAGCACACACAGGTAGAGCATTGCTATTGCATCTTACTGGATATACTTGTATTACAGCAACTTTTGCCTTTTTCATGTATTGCTTCATTTTAGAACACTTAGGCACTTTAAATGAGTAAATTATATGAGAGTAGCTAACACATTAAAATATTCTTTGCATGTCAATTACAATTCTGTATGGATAAAATTCACAGTATAACAAATGTAAAAGATTGAATATAAAAAATGTTTCACGACAAGTTTTTTGTCAACCAGCATTGTAAAGTCTTGGTTATGCCCTGCTTCATTTCTACCTAAGTGTGAAAAGCACACTGGATTGACTACAATATGTAGAGATATTATATAATTGTGGGTCATTTCTGTTTATTCTTTAACAGACCTTTTAGCTTTAGTGCACATGGTTTAACAATTTGGTTATATTGCTAAGTTTATCAAACATTTAACTAGATTGATATATGTATATATTTCTGATTTATTTAAGTAAAATGTAAATCATATCATACTATACTATAATAGTAACTGAAACATAAATCATACTATACTATCAATCATACTATAGCATAACTTATACTATTAGTGGAAAATGTCACATCATATATGGATAAGATATAAATATATATGTATGTATTTAAAGCTAATTTATGCAAAGAGTACATTTTACCTTATCCTGGGCTTACTTACAAAATCAGTATGAGGGTAAATACCCTGATTGGGTATTTGAAGTGAGCCTGGGCTAAATGACTACTAGGTTATTAAACTCTTGACTTCATTTTTACACAAACTTGTGGTTGCTCAGGAGGAATTTTCTATATCTTATCATATTAAGATGTATGCCATCAAGTTATTTTAGAATGTAAACTTGTTTTGCTCCTATGTTGTACACTTAGGACATGTTAGTCAGTAAAATAAATTACACAATTAGGTTGAGTGGAGACTTAGCAGTGAGGAGCAAATGTCTTCTGGGAATTTGAAATATTCATTAACAGTTAATTATGAAGAATCAGAGACTATATATTGCATTAATTTAGAGCAAGGGAACTTAAGAGAAGGTCTATGAACCCCATAAACTCATACCAAACATAATATAAAAATCACATTCTTAAATGAAGTGTGAATGAGAAGGTAGGTGTATAATATGAAGAAAGAACTGAGAAGGTGTGTAATAGGTCTAGAATCAAATTGCTCTCGCTACATGCAGAGGTGGAGGCACTCATGAACACATTACTGGCATAAGAAGTCTATATGGATTAAGGGTCATAAGGTGCATTTTGCAAGCAGATAATAGTTATCATTTTTTTCCTTAGTTGTTAATGTTCTGAAATCTTCACAATATTGGTTCAAATGGGATTAGTTAATTAATTTTTAGGGTTTGATTAAATCAATGATTTAAACATAACTTCATGGAAGATGAGACCTGGTACCAGGGAGGATTACATAATATGATGGTCTAAATGACCATGCTAATACAAAAGTGCCAAACTTTATTTCATGATTACCCTGCGGAGCTACGTTTGTACTCTAAACTCAAAACATCTCTGGGCTAATTACTGCAGACCTCAATGGAGAAAGTTTCTTTCCAGGCTTAATTAAAACATCACTTTAACTGCTACTGTGGGTATTGCATTTTTTTTTTATAGCAATATGGATATATGGTCATTTATTTGGACCTTACTGTACATGACAAATTCATATCGACTTAACTTGAGTTCTTCACTAGTCTGATTGGTAAGACAACTGACTATATACTTGACTATATAGCAATGTTTACTCTGCACTATAGTTGCTGAAAGTGATATTTGTATTAAAAAAAAAAAGCATAGGTGGTAACATTAAAAAGAATGTATTTTACAAGACAAGAGTGGGGATGCTGCGGTTGTGCTAACAGAAAGATTCATGTTTTTACAAGGGAATTTTTTTAAACTAGAACACTTTTGTAGAATTTGCTGCTTTGCCCAGCTCAGGCAAATTGTTTGTACTGTACTTGTTACGGTGGAACTAAACTGTAACAACATTTTCTAGCAGGTGCGTTTTTTGGTAGAAGAGATTATGTATGTTTTCTCTGACAACAAATCCGCTTCACCTGTCTGCTAACAGTTTTTTATATATATGTACACTGGCTGAGACACATGTGCAGTGCAGTGTACACTCCTGGCCCTCTCCAGGCATCTGTAAGTTGCAGAGAATGGAGCTGGTTGCCAGGGGGAGGTATCCCTAATGAATATGCGCAGGAGTTACATCATCAGTGGCCGGCCAATGGCTGAAAAAAGAAGATACCAGGCTATCAGAAAAACTGGAAAAATGGCAACAGCAGTGGATGAAGCAATTGGGGGAGCACAGACCTTTTATCTCTGGTGGAAGCCAAACTATGTGGTAGATCGGCCATAATGCGCAAGCATGCACATAATGGATATTGCTCCAGGGACCAGCTGATTTAGTTTCACTTTGAAATCTATTATTTTCTATTACACTATTACATTGCACTAATGTTCGTTGCAATAAAATCCTAATGTGTTGACCTGTATTTTTACCTTAAATGGTGCATTCATATATAATAAAAAAAACATTATGCATCTAGCGTGAACATAACTTTAATCCGGGTTTAAGTAGAAATAGCAGCTTCTCATGTGCAATGAGCTCAGAAATAGGCTGGTGCTTGCATCAGGGAGCACATGTTTACAGTCTCACAGGTTTTTAGGACTATTCACAAAATGAGACAACTAAACCACTGTATGCAGTGGAGCTCTTCCTTAAAGTATCAGAAATGCACTCACTCCTTTTGGAGCAGAGGAGCGAGGGAGGTGTCCTGTAGTCCATCAGAGAAAAACTAGACAGGGCTGATAACACTGTTTACCCTTTTAGCAAAGTCACTCAGTGAGTGACTCAAATGCCCCGTACACACGGTCGGAATTTCTGACGGAAAATGTCCTATCGGACCATGTTGTCGTAAAATCCGACCGTGTGTGGGCTCCATCGGACTTTTTCCGAGGGAAATTCCGACGGAAAAAATTTGAGATCCTGCTCTCAAGTTTTCCGACAACAAAGTCCGATCTGACTTTTTCCGATCGTGTGTAGCGAATTCCGACGGACAAAGTACCACGCATGCTCAGATTACATTAGAAGACAAAAGCTATTGGCTACTAGCCTCTACGTAGTTCCGTCGTACGCAACGAACGTCACCACGTTCAGAATGATCGGATTTTCCGACAACTTTGTCCGACCGTGTGTATGCAACACCAGAAAGAGTTTTCAGGTTCAGGCAGATTAACAGCCATATCTGTACTTGCATACATTTTAAAAGGATATCATATACATTTTTCATTTTGCCCAGACATGCAGTATATGGCAATATTTTTTTACGTCAGATTGAATTATCCCTTCCAACTGCAAAAATATTCCAGCTGCCATGCTGTAGGGATAATTTATTACAGCTGTCATCAGAAAGCAGCCTTTAAAAAGCTAATCAGTTTGAGGTAATGTTTGGAATCAATTATTGCCAACGTAGGCCAAGAGCTGTGTGTGGTTCTCCTGGACTACCTCTATGATCCTTACATGACAACATGCTAAACAAAACTGAACCTCTGCATGTAAAGATTCATATCCAAAGTGTGTAATAATAAATTAAGCAGAGGTTTGACAAGCACACCATAGAAAAGTTTTGTGGTAAGTTAGGTACCTGTATTATCTGCTGCATGGAGAAGATTGTGCCGTTAAAATTAGATTAACAGAGCCATGGTTCAGGTGGCAGTGTAGAACTTTCGCATGCAGGGTTGCAGCATGGTTTCTATTTCACTAATATCCTATATGGGCTGGGAAGCTTACATAATGCTCATGTTAAAATCCAACTGCGGGCTACATTTTTTAATTGAAATGTTCCCAAGCAGCTTTAAAATTGTAACCTATTCACCTTTAATCTGGAGCTGTCCCCTGATTTTATTCATTTTTGCCTTAAGCCAGTAGTTGGATAATTAAAAATTTTTTTTTTTTCGATGTTTTTTTAATTTGCTTACTAGGTGTATTGTGGTTGCTGTTGTTGGGCTATTGTTGCTAATTGTGATTACTTAGTATGTGTTGTTAGTACTGGAAAAATTATCTATTGCTGACTAAAGCTGGCCATACACACAGAGTTTTTTTTAATTTAGCCTACAGAAAAAAAAAAAAAATTTAACAGATTCCTCCATACTACCTCCACACTAAACAGCTATTGTATTCTGTCAGGCAGTGCCACTGAATTTCAAAATACCCATACAGTGCCTGAACATGAGTGGATGCAGGTGCTGTTTGACTAGCAATTTTCCACTTAACTCCTTCAATTTTTCACCAAAGGATGCTGGGTAGGAGGGTGCAGACAGGGCCACACACAGAGCAAATTTAAGCCAGCACATCAGGAATTGTCCAAAATTCGCTGTGTATGACCTCTTCAAGTTTTGGGAATACTAGGTGTGTTCCATTTTACATATGTAAGAAAAAAACTAGTATCCTAATCAGTGTGGTATCTACTTAGATTAGTAACTCTGTAGAGTTTGTAGATTGTGAATGCATCAAGACAGAAAAGTAGCATACAAAATTCCATAGTTTGAACATTAGTATTTCTCAATTTCTCAGTATTGCAATAGTGTGATAACAAAAGGGGAGAGCAACAGGGGTGGGACTTTAAATGAAGTGCGAAATTGCGATAAAGTAGATTGGTGAACAATTGGGAAAATGTAATAAGTTAACTTATTACATTTTCCCAATTGTTCACCAATCTACTTTATCGCAATTTCGCACTTCATTTAAAGTCCCACCCCCGTTGCTCTCCCCTTTTCATCATTACAGGGATGGAAAAACATGACCTTACCAGGCCAAGTTATTCACACAAAGTCCCAAGGGATGGAAATAGGTGGCCTTACCAGGCCACAACTTCATTTAAAGTCCCTAAACCTTTCCCTCATTTACAATAGTGTGATAACGTTTAAAACAGGTTTATTGCAACTTAGAATTACACTCACATTTATCATAATAAAAACATGCCTTGGTATGCTTATAGACAAAGGGGTGATAACACCACCTGAAGACGATTTTATCACCCCTTTGTCTATAAGCATACCAAGACGTGTTTTTATTATTCAAAATGTGAGTGTAAATCTATGTGGATTTTAAATTGCAATAAACCTGTTTTAAATGTTATCACACTGTTGCAAGCTTCTATTGTTCTACACATGTGTTATATATATATATATACGAGGAGACTGCTGATAGCCAGGAGGAAGCAGTGGCTTTTGATCTGCACTTTAATCAGGAGGAAGGAATGATCCTTGTATCAGCATTTAAGCCAAAATAAGCCACCACAGCAAAGAGGAAACACATGAGGATCTTTTCAAGTTGATACTAATATTTATCACAGGCTTTTATATTAAGCCCTTAAGGTGAGGGTACATCTGGTGGAGGGTGTGTGCACACTGCATGAAGATATCATCACCATCATCACGTTTTATTTTTTCATAATGGATTTTTGAAGTATTATCATTAAGGGTTTTTGTGCAATACACGGAGCACGTGCACTTTATTTATATATATTTTTTGAACACTTTACCCCTTTATCACAGGATACTGCATTATTAAGGATCTTTGTGCAATACACGGAGCATGAGTACTCTATTATATTATATTATTATTGTTTTTGGACATTTATTAATTGCCTTTGTATTACAGGATATATTTTCTGGATATTTATGGCATTTGTGCTACACATGTATATTAGTTGTATAGCTAAGTGCTGCACAGTTGATAGATCAGTACTCTCTGTGGTTCCCACACCCACGATCGCACTGTGGGCTGAGATGCGTGGGGGTGCCATTCATATTGAAGAACTGCAAGAGCAGTGCGATTCAGCTGCGGGAGTGTGAACTGAGCCTTAGTGTTGGGAGTACTGGACATGTTCTAATATGTAACAGGGGTAATCTAGTATCCTAATCAGTGTAGTATTTAAGTGGATTAGTTTACTTATTGTGAGCTTATCAGGCCTGATATGCAGCAGACAAAAGTGCATTGTTTGAACACCAGTAGTTGGATACGCCAAGTTTGAAGTATTTCTGATTGTTCCTTCTAATTTGCTTTGGTATTGCGGTTATTGCCATTGATTTTTCTCTTAAGCCCCTTTCACACTGGGGTGGGAGCCGCGGCGACGGTAAAGCAGCGCTATATTTAGCGCTGCTTTACCGTCGTTTTAGCCGCGGTATTCAGCCGCTAGCGGTGCGGTTTTAACCCCCGCTAGCAGCCAAAAAAGGGTTAAAATCCCCCACAAAGCGCCACCGTAGCGGCGCTTTGCGGGGGTATTGTCGCGGTATTACCGTGGTGTCCCATTGAAATCAATGGGTAGGAGCGGTATAGGAGCAGTAAATACACCGCTCCTTTACTGCTCCAAAGATGCTGCTAGCAGGACTTTTTTGGCCGTCCTGCTACCGCACCGCTCCAGTGTGAAAGCCTGCCGGCTTTCACACTGGAGTGAATGGGGCCGGATTTTTTCAGGCGGTGTACAGGCGCTATTTTTTGCGATGTACCTGAAAAACGCCCCAGTGTGAAAGGGGCCTTACTTAAAGTGGTTCTGCACCCATTTCATTTAGTAAATCTCTTTGCCTTCCAAATCAGGCAAAGAGTACTAAATGAAATGTTTTTTTTTTTTTTTTTTTTACTTACCTTGTAATTGATGACTTCCGGTCTTCTCTCTCTTCTCTCTCTTCGGCGGCGGGCGGGGTCTCTGCGTCGATCGTCGTCACGCCGCACTGTCTCCTGGGATCAATGACACCAGTCAGTGTGGGCATCTTCTGAAATCTTGCGAGATTTCGGCCACATCTTCCGAAATCTCGTGAGATGTCGGCAGATGTGCCGTTACTGCGCACGCGCGAGTAACAGCGGTGCATGCTGGGCCATCTAAAGTGCCTGTGGGGTTTCACATGCCCACAGGCAAGATGGACCCCAGCAGACAAGAAGAAGACAAGAAGAAGATGAAGATGAAAACCGGCGGCGATCGAGATGGAAGATGGAACAGGTAAGTCCCCCAATTGAGCTATATGCCCTTGGCATATAGCCCAAAAAAAAAAAAAAGAGTGCAGAACCGCTTTAAGTGTTGTTAGTACTGGTATAAAACGGAACGCAACAGGAGTTTGGAGACAGTAGACTGTCCATGGTAAGTACCTGTGTTTGATTTTTAGCTTGGAAGATGTCTGGTTTAGTTCAGTGCAATACTTGTTTGGAAATTGTTTTTCATGGTACTCTTTGAAGGCTATCTTTTTGTCCTGTCTCTATGTGGGTTTCCAGGCCACGTGTTGACATTTGACAATGCTTGTCTGGATTCCTTGTTTTTTTCTCTTCAGTCTGCAAAAAGGCTGTCTAATTCAATTGCTTCTACTGATCTACCTTGCAAAATGACCTGCGAATGAGATGGGAAATGTGAACTGAACTTGTTTGGACTGGAGGAATGAAAACTGTGGACCAGAAACATGCAGCTTTTGGTGTGTCACTGCATAACCCTTTCACACCTATCGCAAATAGGGTTGTTAGAGATTACATGTGGGAGACCCAGCAGGGGTTCCCAATGATTAGCTGCAGGTGCAGCCCCATTGAAAACAAATAGAAGTTGACAGTCCCTGCAGCAAATCATGGCTGCTCACGTGTAATCACTCATGGAACAATTACCCATGAGTGATCAGCCCTGGAAGCAGAATGTCTCCCTTCAGCGCAGATCATTCACAGATCATCACTCCACTAGAGATTACGTGCCAGTGGCTGTGATTAGCTGTGGGATCTGTCAGACCCAAATGCTTTCAATAGGGGTACTACCCACAAACCCCTGTGTCTCCCACATGTAGACACTAACAGCCTCATTCCCAAGTGTGAATGGGTCCTAATAGTTTTCTAACTGATTTAGAAGACGATACAGAGGTTGCACCCATAGCTATTTGTGAAAATGTCCCTATGTTGATGGAGACAAGGGCTTTATCTCTACATCCCTGCCCCGGTGGATGTGAGAGTCTGCACCCACACCATGAAAAAATCCTTTATTTAAAAATGAACAATGTCCTATGATGTAGTAAATCATGTCGGCCAGCAGTGTAGATCCATTGTCAATCATGATGAACAACGACCCGCTGACATAATGATCCACCACTTCTCCTACCCCTACTCCCTATTGCAAATTACAACTCATGACTTTATGACTAAGAGAAGAGAACTGTCTGAGGATTTGAGAACCAAAATTGTGGAACAATATCAACAATCTCAAGGTTACAAATCTCCAGAGATCTAGATTTGCCTTTGTCCACAGTGCGCAACTTTATCAAGAAGTTTGCAACCCATGGCACTGTAGCTAATCTCTCTGGGCGTGGACGGAAGAGAAAAATTGAAGAAAGGTTGCAAGGCAGGATAGTCCAGGTGGTGGATAAGCAGCCCCAAACAAGTTCCAAAGAAATTCAAGCTGTCCTGCAGGCTCAGGGAGCATCAGTGTCAGCGTAAACTATCTGTCAACATTTAAATTAAATTAAACGCTATGGCAGGAGACCCAGGAGGACCCCACTGCTGACACAGAGACATAAAAAAAGCAAGACTACAGTTTGCCAAAATGTACTTGAGTAAGGCAAAATCATTCTGGGAAAACATCTTGTGGACAGATGAGACCAAGATGGAGCTTTTTGGTAAAGCACATCATTCTACTGTTTACCGAAAACGGAATGAGGCCTACAAAGAAAAGAACACAGTACCTACAGTGAAATATGGTGGAGGTTCAATGATGTTTTGAGGTTGTTTTGCTGCCTCTGGCATTGGGTGCCTTGAATGTGTGCAAGACATCATGAAAAATGAGGATTACCAAAGGATTTTGGGTCACACTGTAGAGCCCAGTGTTAGAAAGCTAAGTTTGTATCCGAGATCTTGGGTCTTCCAGCAAGACAATGACCCCAAACATACGTCAAAAAGCACCCAGAAATGGATGGCAACAAAGCGCTGGAGAGTTCTATAGTGGCCAGCAATAAGTCCAGATCTAAATCCCATTGAGCACCTGTGGAGAGATCTTAAAATTGCTGTTGGGAAAAGGCGCCCTTCCAATAAGAGAGACCTGGAGTCGTTTGCAAAGGAAGAGTGCTCCAAAATTCTGGGTGAGAGGTGTAAGAAGCTTATTGATGGTTATAGGAAGCGACTGATTTCAGTTTTTTTTTTTTTTTAAGGGTGCCAAGAATTTTGACCAGCCCATTTTTGGAGTTTTGTGTGATATTATGTCCAATTTGCTTTTTTTTCTCCCTTTTTCCAATACACACAAAGGGAATAAAATTTCTGGGGTGCCAACAATTTCGGCCATGACTGTACATTGCTGGATGGCATGATTGACATTGCATTTACATAGGGGGACAGTGTTTATTTATTATTTGAATAAAGTTTTTTTTCAATGGTGTTTGTGAGGTTGTTACTTATTCATAAATAAAATTTAAAAAGTAAATAAAGGATACTATATACCATTTACTAATTCATATAGGGTGGCTGGATATCTGAGGGCCCCCTTATTCCAAAATGTCCCCCTTCCATAAGCTGCCACATCCACCTGGCCAGAGACATGGGGATGAGGCCCTTGTCCATCCACATGAGGACAAGGTACCTTGCATGGGTGAAAAGGCTTTCTGCCCACCTCCTTGCAAATTATGCTTTCATTATTGAAGGCATGTGGCCTGCTACTCCCCTTTCCTTTCCTGGCCAGCCAGGCTGAATTTCAGGATAAAAGTCTGGCATTGATTTTGGGAGTTGGGACCCTTACCATATTTTTCTTATTTTGGATTGGGGTCTCCAAAGGCTGTGTGGGGTCCTCCTTAAAATCCATATCACACCCAAACACTACTAACCTCCCTGGCGGTATGATTATGTCAAATTTATGCGTCTCAAAGCGGTACAATTATTTTGCATAGAAATTTGTCGTTTTATATTGTAGGCCTGTAATTCTTAGCAATAACACACTTAAATCTGTCCACCAAGAGTCTAGTAGATATCCCGGGTATGATGAAATTTGAAACACAAAATCATAAATTATAAATAAATAAATAATTATAAAAAATAATAATATAATAATAATAAAATAATTTCCCCTCGATTCACTATCGCTCAATTCTGCAAGTATTCTAATTTACTATCACTGTTTTCTAGCTGGTCTAAAACCACTTTTGACGTAAAGGGACACTTTTTGGTTGCTATGGACAATCTTAAGTTTCCAGGCATATAGAACAGTATATATAATATAAAACTGCATGCAGGGCATTGGACAGAGCACTGGGGACAAAAGGGATGTGAAATAATTTCATACAGTAATGTAATCTGTATGATTTTTCACTTTTTTGAATTTGCCGCCGGGCTCCGCCCCCATGCGTCGCGACGCTCACAGCTAACGGAGCCCGACACAGAGAGGCTTCGGGTGGAGGACAGAGCCCGCAGACACAGCGGGGGGACATCGCAGGATCCTGGGGACAAGGTAAGTATACAGCACCAGGATCCTGCAATGCAATCCCTAGTGTGGCTCGGTTACCGCTAATGGTGCTGAAATTTAACTCCGAACCACACTCAGGAAAACCGCCAGGGAGGTTAAAGGAACTGTACACAATGGGGTTGATTTACTAAAACTGGAGAGTGCAAAATCTGATGTGGCCATGCATGGTAGCCAATCAGCTTCTAACTTCAGCTTGTTCAGTTAAGCTTTGGCAAAACAAATGGAAACTGATTGGTTTCTATGCGGAGCTGCACCAGATTTTGCACACTCCAGTTTTAGTAAATCAACCCGAATGCATGTACACAATACATTGTCTACAGAGGCTAAAGGTCTGATGTGTATTTTGAGGGGGAGCCTATGCCATTTTTTATATGCAGAACAAATCTGTCTGGGAACTATCATTTAGTAGCAATAGTTTCATAGGTGTGCGCAGCCTATTACATTAGGATGTGCACCCCAAAGCTCAAACACACATCTCTTTCTCTGCAGCCTCAGCTGCACTGGACAGTGAATGAATGGGAAGTGCTCTGTGCTCAGTGGCTTCCTGTTCATTTACACTCTGAAACACTGAGGACAAGGGGCAGGGCCGTCTTTACCGCAGGGCAAAAGGGGCAGCTGCCCAGGGCCCAGTCATGGTTGGGGGCCCAAAGCAGCTGCCCCTAGAGACCGCGCTGCCCATACTCTCTAACTGCCAGAATGCTCCCAAAAATCAAAGCCACGGTTGGGACAGCACATCGCGGTTCACTGTACTGGGTATTGCTGTCCACAGACTAGAATCTCCGCCCCCCGTACCACCCCCTTCCTCGCTCCCCCGCTGTTTTGCGGGCACTCTCCTGAACAAAGGGACATCCCTAAGGCCCCTTTCACACCGGGGCGTTTTTCATGCGGTGCAGCGCTAAAAATAGCGCCTGTTCACCGCATGAAAAAATCCTGCCCCTTTAACTCCAGTGTGAAAGCCGGCGGGCTTTCACACTGGAGCGGTGCGCTAGCAGGATGAAAAAAAAAAGTCCTGCTAGCCGCATCTTTGGAGCGGGAACACACCGCTCCTATACCGCTCCTTCCCATTGAAAAGAATGGGAGACCGCGGTAAAACCGCGGCAATACCGCCGCAAAGCGCCGCTACGGCGGCGCTCTGCGGGGGGTGTTTAACCCTTTTTCAGCCGCTCGCGGGGGGTAAAACCGCACCGCGAGCGGCCGAAAACCGCGGTGAAAACGACGGTAAAGCAGCGCTAAATATAGCGCTGCTTTACCGTCACCGCGGCTCACCGCCCCAGTGTGAAAGGGGCCTAAGACGGAGCCTCCTGTTGGATGTAGGACGGGGGGGGGGGCGGGGATGTGCTTGACCTGAGATCCCGCCCACTGGGAAGAGTGTGGATAGCGCGCGGAGGAGATAAGCCGAGTCTACTATGTTTCACGAATGATTGGACACAGTGAGTGTGTTCACTGTGTACATTTAGAAAAGGAAGAGGCCTGTAAACTACTTTTTTTTTTATTTATTAGAGGTACTTATATAGTGCCATCAATTACGCAGCGCTTTACACAATTTTGTACAATCATGTCAGTCCCTGCTCTCAAGGAGCTTACAATCTGAGGTCCCTAACTTACATTCATACACATACTAGGGCCAATTTAGACCGGAGCCAGTTAACCTACAAGCATGTCTATTGACTAGCCCCCTCCCACACTCTCTCCATCCTGAAAAAAACTTGCAGCAGCCGGGGGAAGAGGAGAGGATGGAAGTCATGCAGCACTGGGTTGGGCACAACACGGGAAAAGCCCAGGCAGTATGGGGAATCGACACCTGGCGCACCCCTGTACACGCTTATTAATTGTTTATTTTTCTAAATGTATTGCCACAATAAAAGACCCACTCAGCACTGAAGTTTTTTTATTTTATTTACACATCGTATGTCAGTGTCCAGCTACCCATTCTATTTTTTTTTTTCAACAAAGCTTGAAAAATGTCAGAAAAAATACAAAGATTTGGTTCCCATCGACTTGGGGTTGAGGGTGCAATGTTTGGGGTTTGGAAATTTCGCATTGAAATCCAGCAGATCGAATGCTGCTCAGTTCACTCATGCCTACAAACTATTTAAACAACTACTTGTGTTAAGTCTTCTAAAAAGTAAAAGAAAATAACAAAAGCTTCTTAGAAAACAATATCGGTAAAGGTTCATTTTCTGGGTTTCTAAAGGCAAAGGTAGCAGATGAACTGGCTCACTTTAAGTTGGCTGGGGCTGGGTTCACACCTATGCGAATTGGTTGCAGATTTCCCCGTATCCAATCCGTATAGCAGGAGATTGTGACCGGCTCTCTATGGAGCTGGTTCACATATCTCCAGGGCAGCTGTGGAGGGCACTGCACAGACATGCTGTGCGTCTTTGGCTCAGTTTCAGGGCCGAATTCAGGCAAATATTCGTCCCTGATTCATCCCTGAACCAGAGAATGGGGACACACAGCGTTCCTGTGCGATCTGCAGCAGGTTCCAGTGTGAACCAAGCCTGATAAAGCAATGAGTCCTGATGGTATTTATCAAAGCATTCTTGGTGAACTCCAATGTATAGTTGGATTATTAATTAACCTTTCCAATAAATCTCTTCTAACAGAAAAAGTTCCCAATGACTGGTGGACTGTGGACAGCTAATATTGTAGCTACAGTATATATAAACAAACAGAGAGCGCACCAGCCTAGTGTATTATCCTTAAGGCTCCGTATTTATCTTTGGAGATTCAAAACCGCGGCAAATCGCGGGACGCCCATGCTTTCCCTGTCACTTCCAATGGCACCCCAATCGTATGCAACATCAGGGTTGATTTCTGTGGATATATTTGGTGTTGCTTATTAACTAATTGTATTGCTTATTATTTTTACCTGTGTGATAAATCGGTCCCCTAGTTTTATACCTTGGCTTGTGCAGCTTTATTCTATGAAGTTGTGTTTTTTTGCTTGAATTCACACCATGGCATTGTGGTAACACACTCATTAGCACATATGTTACCACAACCCATGCTAACGCACCATATGCGCATTGATGTGTTGTAGTACCATTCTTTATAAATGATACCCTAATGCACCTCTGCAATTCCCCTGTATGTGTTGCGCCAGAAAATAGGATGCAGAAAAAAATAAAAAATTCTGTTTTGCTGCATGAGCAGCCTATAAATAAATACATAAATAAATAATAAGCTACCTTAACACAACACACTATAACATGTGAACATAAATGTAAGACACCGGAGAGGATAGAGTTTGTGTCCATTTTGCTTCACCCCCAAATTTTAGCCATACGTCTTTGGTTAATGCTTTTTTTTTTTTTCTCCTCCTCTCATCATTCAGGAAAGCATGCCTTAATGTGATTTGGGTTTTGCAACTCCTTGGCTGAAGAAGTAGATCATTTGGCTCATCATATAAATATACCTCTTCTTTTCAAAGGATCTTTAATCCTACGTTAAAAGATATAGCAACAGATGTCACGGAAGTCTTGGGAGAGCACCCTGGAGTCCTTGTTGCTTTTGACTTTAGATGAAAGGGCAGAACAGTCAGCTAGGGGATGCCCTTCAAAGCAATGATAAAACCAGTGTGTAAGAAGTCTGGGATGATAGAGTTTAATTTTGACCAGGGTGCTTAGATTTTATTTTTATTACATATGCTTTAAAGGGAGTCTGTCAGGTTGAAGTACAGTAATTATTTCTGACTTGTTTTTGAATATGCATTATATCATTAACCTCCTTGCTACACTGATTGGCCCAGAACAAGCACGTGCATATTTGTTGTCCCAACTTAACACTTGTTCAACACTGTAATTATTTGAACTAAAAAAAAGTACCGTTTTCTTTAATCAATATACAGCTGTCACATGACCCAGCTCTTTCCCAGTCTGTCTGAAGAGAAACAGTGGCAGAAAAAGCTTCTAGTCCTAGTTTTAGAACTAGTCTAGTTCTAGTGGTAAAAACAAATAATTAATATCAATAAATGGTTTTAAATTGACATATAAATATATATTTGAAATCAAACCTGTATTATTTTATGGCAATAAAATGGTGTGGGTGGATTTCTCCCAGTCACATACTTCACACCCTTCCAGCCTGAGTATTAGAATAAGAGGGAGGTGAAGCCTTCATCACTCAAGATGCATTATCCCACCCCAATGTGTTTAGCTGGTTAGTAGGCATGGAGGAGGAGGGAGGGAGTGGGCTGTCATTTACCATTATGCATACACCCACATGTGTGACTCTATAGTCACATGGGCTGCTCAGATGTGATAGGGATTAGGGAGGAAATGCTCTGTGTAGAAACACAATGGAAACTGCAGCTGCAAACAATGCTCTGCAAAATCCCTAGCTGAATAGGGACATGTACAGAAGGGGGAGATAGGGAACTGCCGGACCAACCAGGCTTTTTGCAGAATACAGAAAATGAGTGAGTATGAACACCATGTAATATAGAATTTATTGATAGTTTTTAATGACACGTTAAGTTGCTTGCATTTTAAAAATTGCATTTACTGATAAAATAATGATTTCATTTTCGTTGTTGTTTTTTTTTTTTTTCTTTATTTCCACATGATGAAATGGTGCTGTTCATTTGCTCATTCCTGTGTAGGAGCATTGCACATTGTTTATGCCTTACTCCTCCATGTCATTGGAAATCTACACACAGCTAGATTGTTATTCATTAAATAAAGGTGTGTCATCACATTGAAACTCCAATTCAAGCTCCCTCACCGGTGCCCACATCTTTTGCCTAGCTTTTTGTAGGTTTGCCATCTTTGATAGAGTTGAGCGGACACCTGGATGTTCGGGTTCGGCCGAACTTTGGAAAAAAAGTCCGGGTTCGGGACCGAACTTGACCCCGAACTCCGAACCCCATTGAAGTCAATGGGGACCCAAACTTTTCAAGACTAAAATGGCTGTAAAAAAGTAATGGAAAGGGCTAGAGGGCTGCAAATGGCAACAAAATGTTGTTAAGAGCATGGCAAGTGCTCTGCAAACAAATGTGGATAGGGAAATAACTTGAAATAACATAAAAAAAAAAAAAAATTAAAAAATAATATGCTGGAGGCCCCCTTCTCAGCAGAAGAGGTACAGGAAGTCATTAAGAACCTCAGAAACTCAACGGCACGATGCCGCACATATGGTGGGAATGCCCCAGAATACGCACTTTCTGGAAAAAATTATTCAATTTAATGGATAAGATAGTGGGAAAATAAAATACTTGGAAATAAAAAAAATTAAAAATTATAATCTTGACCTAGGAGGACGAGGTCCATATGGAGTAGGAGGTTGAGGTGGCGGTGGATGTGGCGGTGTAGGTGGAATCGGCGGTGGAGGAGGACGAGGTAGCCAACACTGGTTCAAAAATACAACAATGGCTGGGTAAGGCTAGTGGTGATGTGTCGAATTCTGTCCCCCGTAGCATAGTGTCCGCCCTGTACTGCGCTTGCTCAGTACGTAGGACAAGAGGATTTCGAAACTCTCCGAAGACGATGCGCGATGACTCCAGGTTCAAGCCACATCATCCGAGGTTGAAGCCTAGCCAAGCGAGCCCGTGAGGGGCACTGTTACTATGTGCTACCTTATGTCCACTTGGATGGTGGGGCTTGAACCTGCACTCACAGCGCAGGCGCCGTTCATCTTTGGAGATTTTGTGAATCTCTCTGTCCTCCGTACTGCGCAAGCACTGCGCCTGCGCAGTAAGTGGCCGGACACTATCCGATGGCCAGACAGTTTTTGTCAGAACACCGGTATACGTGTCTATTCTGCACAAGGTACAGACAAGTCCTGTGGGATCCATGCCTGGTTCATTTTAATGAACGTGAGCTTGTCCACATTGACTCTGGACAGGCGGCTGCGCTTGTCTGTGATAACGCCCCCTACCGTGCTAAATACACGTTCAGATAATACACTGGCGGCAGGGCAGGCCAGCACCTCCAAGGCGTAAAGGGCAAGCTCAGGCCATGTGCCCAATTTGGAGACCCAGAAGTTGAAGGGGGCAGACCCGTCATTCAGTACGTGTAGGCGTGTGCACACATACTGCTCCACCATGTTGGTGAAATGCTGCCTCCTGCTAAGACGTTCCATCTCAGCTGGTGGTGCTGGTTGTTGTGGCGTGCTGACAAAGCTTTTCGACATTTCGGCCATGCTAACCCTGCCTTCCGAGTTGCTGGTGGTGCCCCGGCTGCGTTGGCGACCTCTTCCTCCTCCTCTGCCTTCGCCTTGTGCTTCCACCGTACCCCCGCTGTCAAGTGGGAATGCCACCAGCAGCGCGTCTACCAGCGTGCGCTTGTACTCGCGCATCTTACGATCACGCTCCAGTGAGGTAATTAAGGACAGCACGTTGTCCTTGTAACGGGGATCCAGCAGGGTGGCCACCCAGTAATCAGCACCAGTTAAAATGTGGGAAACTCGGCGGTCGTTGCGGAGACACTGCAGCATGTAATCGCTCATGTGGCTGCCCAGAGCCAACGAAAAGCTGTCCTCTGTGGGAGGTCTATCGTCTGTGTCCTCTGTATCCCCCCAGCCATGCACCAGTGATGGACATTAGCTGGTCTGGGTGCCACCCTGCTGTGAACATGGTTCCTCCTCCTCCATCTCTTCCTCATCCTCCACCTCGTCATCCTCCAGAACTGTGCCCTTGCTGCCGGACAATTGTGTACCTGGCGCTTGTTGGTGCAGGAACCCACCCTCGTAGCCACTTGTGAATGACTGCCCTGAAAGCCTTGGAAATGATCCCTCTTCCTCCTCCTCCTCCTCCTCTGTCACATCCTCTTCCACCATCGCCTGAAAAGTTTTTTCAAGGAGGCATAGAACTGGGATAGTAACGATGAGAACGGCATCATCGGCACTGGCCATGTTGGTGGAGTACTTGAAACAGCGCAACAAGGCACACAGGTCTCGCATGGAGGACCAGTTATTGGTGGTGAAGTGGTGCTGTTCCACAGAGCGACTCACGCATGCGTGCTGCAGCTGAAACTCCACTATCGCCTGCTGCTGCTAGCACAGTCTGGCCAGCATGTGCAAGGTGGAGTTCCACCTTGTGGGCATATCACATATGAGACGGTGAGTGGGAAGGCCGAAGTTATGCTGCAGCGCTGACAGGCGAGCAGCAGCAGGGTGAGAACACCGAAAGTGCGCACAGACGGCCCGCACTTTCTGCAGCAGCTCTGGCATACCGGGGTAATTCTTAAGGAACCTCTGGACCACCAAGTTCAGCACATGTGCCAGGCAAGGGATGTGCGTCAAACCGGCTAGGCCCAGAGCTGCTACGAGATTTCGTCCATTATCGCACACCACCAGGCCGGGCTTGAGGCTCACTGCCACCAACCACTCATCGGTTTGTTATTCCATGCCCCTCCACAACTCCTGCGCGTTGTGGGGTTTTTCCCCCAAACAGGAAAGTTTTAAAACTGCCTGCTGTCGTTTACCCCTGGCTGTGCTGAAGTTGGTGGTGAAGGTGTTACGCTGACCGGATGAGGAGGCGGTAGAGGATGAGGAGGCGGAATAGGAGGAGTTAGCAACAGGAGGCAAACTGAAGCGCCCTGCAATCCTTGGTGGTGGAAGGACATACGCCAAACTGCTATCCGCCTCAGGCCCAGCCGCCACTACATTTACCCAGTGTGCTGTTAGGGAGATATAATGTCCCTGACCGTGCTTACTGGTCCACGCATCTGTAGTTAGGTGGACCTTGCCACAGATGGCTTTGCCCACTGCACACCTGATTTTGTCCCCCACTTGGTTGTGCAGGGAAGGGATAGCTCGTCTGGAAAAGTAGTGGCGGCTGGGCACGACGTACTGTGGGACAGCCAATGACATCAGCCTTTTAAAACTCTGCGTCTCCACCAGACAGAATGACAGCATCATTTCAAAGGCGAGGAATTTTGAAATGCTGGCATTCTGGGCCAGGGATCGCGGGTGGCTAGGGGGGTACTTCCTCTTCCGCTCCAGTGTTTGGGAGTGGTCATGCAGGTTGTGCTCAGGTTGAGAACGTTTATGCCTCGCTTCAGGCTCTGATTGCACAGCGTGCAAACCACTCGTGTATTGTCATCAGCACATTGTCTGAAGAACTGCCACGCTAGGGAACTCCTTGGACCTGGCTTTGGTGTGCTCGGTCCCTTGCTGCGTTGGGCAGTGGCAGATGTACTGTCTAGGGGACGGACGCTCCGCTTTTGCACTCTGCTCCCTCTTCTGCTGTGCTGGTGGCTCTGTGCGACCACCGCCTCTTCCTCCGAACTACACTGGTCACCTGCATGACGTTGATTCCATGTGGGGTCAAGGACCCCATCGTCCTCCACATCATCTTCCACCCAGTCTTCACCCCTGCCCTCCTTGTCGGTCTGCACAATGGCGAAAGCAGCAGCAGTTGACACGTGTGTTTTGTCATCATCCGAGACGTGCTGCGATGGTCCTCCCATGTACTCATCATGAAACATAAGTGGTTGGGCATCGGTGCACACAATCTCTTCCACTTCTGGGGCAGGGCTAGGTGGATGGCCCTGGGAAACCCTGCTAACCGTCATCAAAAAGCAGAAAAGAGTGCTGCATGATTTGGGTCTCAGACTGATTGGCTGATTTGCAAGGGGGTGAGGTGAAAGACTGATGGATATCAGCTGTAGGTGCCAACTCTGAACTTTCATCAGGAGACTGGGTGGGAGACAATTTGAAGGAACCGGAGGCACTGTCAGCAACCCAATCTACTATCGCCTGTACTTACCGTACTGTACTGAAACTGGCCTCAACATTCGTACAGTCTCATTAGACGCGCCAAAATACCGCTGCAGGCACTGTCGCCTACTCGCACCTGAGGAAGGTGTTTCACTAGTGCGTGTAGCTGGCACAGATCGACCACGTCCTCTCCCTGCAACAGGAGCTCCACCAGCAGCACCACGACCGGGGCCACGTCCCTTTTTTGACGATCTCCTCATATTTTCAAAATGTATGATCTCGCCCTAAATGGGTGTTTTTGCAATAGCAGAATACACCCACAGTATGTAAAGCGTGTATCTCAAAAACTGCTAAACTGCAGAAAATGCTATGGAAAAAAAAAAATTTCACTACAATTTTTTTTTTGGGATAGCACAATAGAAGAAATATCGATCGATTGTATGTCACACTCCTGCACACATGCAGAAAACACTGAAAGATTTTATTTTTTTGCAATAGCAGAATACAGCCACAGTGTGTAAAGCGTGTATGAAAATGCAGAAAATGCTATGGGAAAAAAAAAAATGTCACTACAATTTTTTTTTTGGGATAGCACAATAGAAGAAATATCGATCGATTGTATGGCACACTCCTGCACACATGCAGAAAACACTGAAAGATTTTATTTTTTTGCAATAGCAGAATACAGCCACAGTGTGTAAAGCGTGTATGAAAATGCAGAAAATGCTATGAGGAAAAAAAAAATGTCACTACAATTTTTTTTTTGGGATAGCACAATAGAAGAAATATCGATCGATTGTATGGCACACTCCTGCACACATGCAGAAAACACTGAAAGATTTATTTTTTTGCAATAGCAGAATACACCCACAGTGTGTAAAGCAGAGTGACGCGATGTGCTGTGTGCCTGTACCTTATATAGAGGCTGGGTCACATGCTGCACTGGCCAATCACAGCCATGCCATTAGTAGGCATGTCTGTGATGTCTTCTAAGGGCACACTAGTGAAACTAACGTGGATTGGCTGCCCTGCAGCTTGTAAAAGGTGCCAATACATCGCCGAACACCGGACACGAACCCGAACATACAGGCAATAGTTCGGGTTCGGGACCCGGACACCCAAAAGTCTGGTACGGACCCGAACTTTACAGTTCGGGTTCGCTCAACCCTAATCTTTGACCATCTCAAGGGAATTCCGTCATCCCAGCAACCAGCAAATGCCAGGATTGTACACAGAGCTGCACAATCATCTCTTTGCACAAAATCATCTCTGTGAAAAGGGAAGTAAGATGGCTTTTTTTGCAGAAACGATAGAGTGGGGGTGATTTACAAAAGCAGTGCGCCATCAGTAGAGGCACACAGCGAGGCGCAACGCACATTTCTATAATTACGAAATGGTGCGCCGGTAACAGAGCGCGAATCCCCCATTTACTATAGCGATCTCGGCGCACGGGAGAATGCAATCTGTGCACCACTATGGACATGGTGCACGGAATCTCCAATTCTATATTGACAGAAGATGGAGGTGCCAATATTATAGGGTGATGAGAGGAAGTTTAGTAACAACTACCCAAGCAACAAATATGCCCAAAATAGAATGAGAAAATAACTTTTTCAGAGAAGTATGTTTAGAACTGTGCACTGCGCAAGCGGCTCTTGCGCTCGTTCACATGAGTTTGTTCACTGCGCAGCCAAAATCTTAGTAAATGTTAAGCAATGTACATGCAATTGCATGGGTTGAACAGGCGCACCTCCTTTATATATTTTTTTAAGGAGATTTGCACACAGGTCATGTTAGCATGTTACGTTGCCAACATGTGACATGCACCTTTTCAAAATTATGTAAAAAGACTCTCGCTCCTCTAGCTCCTCCTAAAAGGGCATTTAACCTTCACCCCCTCTAATGCATATGATTTCCTTGGGCTAGCTTTTGCTTTTAAAGGGGAACTCCACACTCCATTCTCCAATGCTCTTGTCTCCCCCGTCTAATCCCTTGGATTTCCATGGGCTAACTTTTGCTTTTAAAGGGGAACTCCACACTCCATTCCATTGTCAAAAGGCTGTGAGTTGCCTTCACCAATCCAAACCACAACCTTCCCCCTGAATATGGGAACAAGGTGGTTGACTTTTGGGGTGCCCGAAGCCACTCCTGCCCCCAAGCATCCACCCCCCTTTCATGGGCTGGCTTGCTGTGTGTTTGGCTAGGGGTTTGTTAGTGTGTGGGAGGGGCCCAATTTTTTTTAGTTTGGGTGGTATTTTTCACGTGGGGGTTCTCATTTTAAGCCTTTACAGATCCAAATGGCCTTGTATGTATTGGGTGGGGGGGGCTAATTTTTGTTTTGGGTTAAAATCTTGCAGCTACAATGTAGATTTGTAAGTGTTCTCTAAAGCCGTACATCTTTGAAGCAGCATTTTGGATACATGCTACAGATGCACCACTTTACAGGCAGAGTACTTCACTGTGGGGGTGCCGATGTGGGGGTGCCAATGCTCGTGGCTGACTGTCGCAATGACCACCGGCCACGAGCGATCACGGGCACGAGAGGCAGAACAGGGACATGTGTGTAAACACACAAATCCCTGTTCTGTGAGGAGTGACAGATTGTGAGTTCCTAATAGCTAGGAACCACGATCTGTCATCCCCTCTAGTCAGTCCCCTACAGTTAGAACACACACCTAGGAAATGTAACCCCTTGATCGCCCCCTAGTGTTAACCCCTTCCCTGCCAGTGACATTTATACAGTAATCAGTGCATTTTTATAGCCCCGATCTCTGTATAATTGTCAATCGACCCAAAAATGTGTCAAAAGTGTCCGATGTGTCCGCCGCAATATCGCAGTCTCGATAAAAATCGCAGATCGTCTCCATTGCTAGTAAAAAATAAATTATAATAAAAATGCCATACATTTTTTTTTTTTATTACCAAAAATATGTAGAAGAATACATATCGGCCTAAACTGAGAAAAAAATTGGCTTTTTTTTAAAAAAAAATTGGGGATAGCGAAAAATTCTAAATATTGTGTTTTTTTTTTTTCAAAATTGTCTCTATTTTTTTGTTTATAGCACAAAAAATAAAAACCGCAGAGATGATAAAATACCACCAAAAGAAAGCTCTATTTGTGGGGAAAAAAGGACATCAATTTTGTTTGGGTACAGTGTCGCACGACCGCGCAATTGTCAGTTAGAGCGACGTAGTGCCGTACCGCAAAAAAGTGCTCTGGTCAGGAAGGGGGTAAATCCTTCCGAGGCTGAAGTGGTTAAAGATCAAGATCTGAAAATATTAATTAATTGGGTTTAGAAACACTTCTCTGTTCTTTGTAATGTATTGAAAATTTGGGTAAAAAAAGCAAAAAAACACATTTCAAACATATATTAAAAGTGATAGGAATGAGATTAGCATCAAAAGGGTTAATTAACTGAGAACACCTACTAATTGCCTAACAAGACACATCCAATGAGATTAAATTAACCAATTGTATTGGGCGTGTGGTATTATCAATGAGAAAATCACAGTTACCCCAGCGACAGTTGTAGTTTACGTAGGCAGGTGTTTTTTATCGCTATTTGCGCTTCCATGTGCGCCGGTTCGCACATTCGATTAATGACTTTCCCAGCGCACTAATTAATGTATGAACTGGTGCAGTGCCTTCTTAGAAAATCACCTCCACTGTGTGTATGTGTATATATATATATATATATATATATATATATATATATATATATATATATATAAATAAACATGGCAGGGGGACATGTTTATTGTCTTGGGAGGTCTCATTGAGTAAGAAGGTCAATAATCTTTCTTCTTCCATCTCAGTTCGCCAAGGATTCTTTCTTCTCTCCCCAATTCTCCACCTCTGGGCTGGAGAATCTGTGAGGGTGATTTCTGACAGAGATCGCCAATAAGGTGCTGAGATTGCATCTTCATAAACTGGCCATTTCTGTTTCTGTCAATGACAGATTCTCTGTGTGTAGAGATGATCAGTGGAGAACATGTTCTCTCCTGATTATCTCTGTTTCATAAACCGATAATTATCTAAGATGAGCTGCGATCATCAGGATCGCAGCTCATCTCGTTTTTTATAAACGGACACCATAGTTCCTTAATCTTCTTACTATCAGCTGATGTAACTAAACAGCATTACTGTGCAGTACTGCTTACATTGATGAGCCTCCCCCTTCCTCACACAACAGAGAAAGAGGAGAATGGAGGATTTAATGAATGAATCTATTTGTCTGCAGTGTAGGGGGGCGAACAAAGGATGGGGAAAGGGGGGAATTACTAATGTCCATTACCACTAATGTCTTGGATTGTTTTGGGGGTGATTTAAAGTGCCAGTGACCACCATTGAAGGGGTATAAGGTGGAGGAAGTTTAAAATGTCACTGACCACCAATGATGAGGGTTTTAAAATGCCACTAATCTCTAGTGATTGTGCGATTGTTTTTGGGAGATTTTTAAATTGCCAGTGACCACCAATAACTGTGGGATTGTGTTGGGGTGGGGGAAAGGTTAAAGTGTTTTGGGTTAACCATGGCATCTAGCCATTGCATGCAATGCAATTTCAACCTTTCACCTTGTCATCCTGTTAACCTTACTCCACTAAGACTTGCACTTGGCTTCAGTGGGTGATTTTTTAAGGCTTAATTTATTTTTTAACTACCACAATACCAAAATGCTTTTTAATTTACAACAAAATGTGGCAAAAAAAAAAAATGGGGTCACCTTGGGGTGTCCAGTTTACAGTTTATTTTTTAAAAATTAAGATACTGTCCTTGGATATTCATTTGATATGTTATATAATAGAAAGTCAGGGAAACTTTTTTTTTTTTTACCTTTCTTCATTTATATAGGTAAAAATTTTAAAATACAGTGTTTTTTTAATACAACAAAAATAAAGTTCTGTATGTCTAAAAAATTATATAAAACTCAGTTGGGTCCAGCATTGCATGACCGAGTAATTATCAGTCAGACAACACTGAAAACTGCAGAAACGGCCTGGGCGGGAAGGAGCTGTAACATACTGGTTCTAAAAAGGTCAAGCAAAGCCTTCCCAACCCAAACTGCACATACTCTAGAAGAAATTCCCAGGCTGCCTGCATTGTAATAGATTTTCTCACAGTAGTCATTTGAAAATCTGACACACTAGATGATAGTGTGATGCTCTCACTCTAGAAAGCACACCAAAAAATCCATACAAATCCTTAGCTATAGATCTGTAGATGGGGCCAGGGACCAAGATACCCAACTGGGAGAAATAACACACACAATCCAGGAAGTTGTATAGATTATTGTAAATTGTATAGAAGTAAATGAAGTTAGTTATTTCAGGCACTAGTATCCAAGTAACATACTGTGGGTGTCCATACAGTTGTAAGGGAACAATCATTAATGGCACAGTGTTGCACCGAGAGTACCCTCACAAAGGCACAGTATTGCAACAGCAGATTACTTGGCAATGGCTCAATTTAGCAGTGGTATTTCCTTCAGCAATGGCATAATAGTGTAGTAAGACAGCATTCCAGGCATAAAAAAGAAAATAGGTATAGTGTAGCAGTAACCAGTGCTCTAAATTAGCAAAGTCCCAGCTGAAAGTTCACATCAGGGGGTTAAATCATTTCTCGGACTTGGACTTATTCTTACAACATGTGAGTGGCTTATTGTGTTCCTTTTTATTATAAAGAATAATTATACTGAACTTTGATCATGCCCTCTGATGTTCTTTTATAGTATTCCAGGCATAGCCTGATCTACCAGAAGACAGCTTTTGGTGGACAGTGACATAAGGTAGCAACACTGCTGTAGAGGTCCTCCAAATGTTGCTCTGAATACTAAAATATTTGAGGAGAAATCATATGTGTCCCTGCCCTGTCCCAACTCATATAGAAATCTCTCCCTGTGCTATTAATTTCCCGAACCTAGTCACTTGCTCCAGGCATGCCCCAATGGTGCAGGTACCCAAATATATATAGAGTCCCACCAAACCAATGGCTGCCAAAGCTCAGACAGCTGCAACTTCTGTGACAGCTATGGAGTCTCTCAAGGAACAATTTTCTTTTAGAGGTTCCCCTCCATCAGTACAGTGGCACAGCACCACCTACTGGATGGAGGACAAGCTGCACCTGCCTACAGATCCCTCTTCAACAAGCGCATTAGTGACTTCATTCTGAAACTCATTCCGAATCTTGTGAGACTTGCAGTCAGAGGCAGCAGTGCTCTGAAGTACAATGCTAGTTTTTAGGAGGAGTTTAGGCCCCATTCCCACAGTATTGCATAAAACCTCCACGGGTCTACCGCAGCTAATCGAAAAGGGCCTGTCAGAAACCATGAATCAGACCTGAGACAGAAGTACAGTTAAATCACACTTGTTTAATAATAAAAGTAAATAGAACAAACATAGTCAAAACATAGCCAAAGTTCGGTAACCGGAACAGATAGTCAGACAAGACAGAAAGTCAGGAAGCCAGGAATCAGCGTAGTGGAACAGCAAGCAGGATCTGGAGCCAGAAGGAATGTCAGCCAAGCAAGTCTTTAACAGGAGCGCAGGAGAAAGTCTCTGTGATGTTGACCAAGGCAAAGGCAGAGATTATCTGGGCTGGAGGGCTTAAGTAAGCAGGACTGACAAGCAGGATATCATCAACAGGTGAGTTACTGTGGAGAGATAGGAGCTGGCAATTAGTCGACAGCTGAGCGGCAAGCTCAGAGAAGGAAGGGCTGAGCCCAGCCCTGACAGGGCCCCACAAGTGCAAATTGGGCCTTAACCCTTTCGCTGCCAGAGCGTTTTTTGCACACGTTTAAAAAATAATGTTAGGCCTCAAGATTACACAAAACCCCAAACATATATTTTCTGAAAACAGACACCCTAGAGAATAAAATAGCAGTAGTTCCAATTTTTTATATCACCGTTATTACCAAAAAAGTTAAAATATAAAAGGCGAGGTTACGCTGAGTAAATAAATACCCAACATGCCAACCCTAAAAAAAATGTTGCACCCGTAAAATGGGGTCAAATTTCAGTACCCCCTATTTTCTATAGGTGATGCTTCAAAGGCCACCTATAGGTATCAGTTAAGTGTTATGGATGAGGTCTGGTATCAGAATTATTGCTCTCACTCTGGCGTATGCGGCGATATGTAACATGTGTATCGCAATCTATGTTTTCACATGTAAGTGCCCGGATGCATGCGTTTACGTTTGTGCGTGTGTGTATATGTGGGGGGGGGGGGCCTCCAAAAATTTGGGGGGGGGGATTTTATGTTCTTGGTGTAACTTTTTTCTTTTGCAAAAAATAATATATATATTTTTTTAACTTAACTTTTTCTTTCATCACATGTGATGATTATTAGGTGACAAGTTCTCTTTATTAAGATATCTAAAAGACCCTGCATGTCTCCTCTGTATTCCACTGAATGTTTTGCAATGCAGATCGCATTGCAAAACATCCTTTCTCTGCAAAACGAGACGGGGACACCGAGAACAGAGACATCGCTTTCCGGGTCACTGCAAGAAGGGGAGGAGAGCGTTACGTGTATCCGCGTGTATCCTCTTTTCTCCTTCCCCCCTACACGCCGACACTCAGGCTGCCTGTCAGTTTCATACACAATCCTGGTGTCTGCAGCCACCGAATTGTGTGCAATATCCCCCCGCCATTAGGTCCGTACGGCGTACGGACTTGGCGGCGAAAGGATTAAAGGAGAAGTGCAGCCAAAGCTCGTTTGGCTGTACTTCTTCTGTGCATCACAGCAGTTTATTTCGTTCTGTAGTTCTGTGACCCATTTTCATCAGACAGCGGGCTAAAGCCTGCTGTCAGCTGATGTCACAGAGCCTGTCAAGGCTTGGGAAAGATCGCAACCATATGGTCGGGATCCACTCACATGCCTAGACTGGCACCCGGCTCAGCCTCTCAGCGAGCCACTGAGCCTGAGCCGGCCACTCCCACCTCGTCCACAGCCTGGCGCTCCAGTGAGAGCTGAAGGGGCACAGCAGACCACCAGCTCTCTGCTCAGGAAGCTCTGAGAACCGATCGGTTGGCAGTGTTTGATCGCTCAGTACTCAGCCTTAAAAGCTAAGGCTGGCGGGGGACAGATGCAGCATTGGCCCGATGTTGCATCCACCAAGGTGAGTATATTTGTACAATAAAAAACGACTTCTCTTTGAAGACAAAGGGCAAGTTAATTTTCAGGGTAATGTTGGGGGGGATACAATTTCTACATCTCCTCTATAAGACAGTAAATGGTCACTTTTGGAGAATAGGCCCGCTTGAATACACCTGAAAAAAGGTTAAAACATTGACTTGGTGGTTAGCATTTCTGCTCTACAGCAATAAGGTCTTTGGTTTAAATCCCAACCAGGACATCGACCTGCAGGAAGTTTGCTTGTTCTCCCTGTCCTTGTGTGGGTTTTCTTTTGGTACTCAGGTTTCATTCTACACACCAAAGAATTGCGGGTAGGTTAATTGACTCCTGTCTAAATTGGCCATAGTATATGTATGTATAGAGTGAGATACGGACCTTATGACGCGTACACACGATCGGAATTTCGGCCAGCAAAAGACTGATGACAGCTTTTCATCGGAAAATGCGACCGTGTGTAGGCTCCATCGGAATTTTGCTGGCCGAATTCCCGCCAGCAAAAATTTGAGAGCATGTTCTCAATTTTTTCAAAAATTCCGATCGTCTGTAGCAATTCCGACACGCAAAATTCCTACGCATGTTCGGAAACAATTCGACGCCTGCTCGGAAGCATTAAACTTCATTTTTTCTTGGCTCGTCGTAGTGTTGTACATCACTGTGTTCTTGAGGTCGGAATTTGGTGACCGTGTGTAGGCAAGACAGTTGGAGCGGAATTCCGATGGGAAAACCATCAGAGCTTTTTCCGACGAGAATTCTGATCATGTGTACGCGGCATAAGATTGTAAGATCCATGAGGGCAGGGCCTGGAAATGTGCAATATGTAAAAGCGCTGTGTAAATTGTTCGTTCTTTATAAATAACTATAATAAATAAGACATGACTTATTAGTGGTTTTTAAGAGCACATCTGAGAAACCCTGGAGGAAATCTTGTAACATCTTTACAGAGCATACCACAGTGGATAAACATGTAGTTGTGTTTGTGGAAGATTTTATTTAGGTTTTAGCTTTAAGGCTGATTACTGTTTGCTTGAATAAGGATGTTTTTGGCTTCTGTTTCCATCAGGTGAAGCAAGAAATTAAGAGGCATCGAGAAAATGAGGAACACTGCAGTCGGTCTGGCAATTCTTTTCCTCATGGCAGTCCAGTCATGTCATGGAGGCTGTGCAGAGCCACAAGACACACAGGGCTCAGGTGTTCAGTATAAGGTAGGACACAAGGTGATCATAAGATGCAATGAAGCCAGAAAAACTTTTCTCGGTCTACTGCATGTGATATCATACAATGCACAGTAAAGTACAATAAAAATCAGGCCATTTATGTGATTGAGAATACTTCAATTTAGTGCAACACCACAAATAATCATCTCTATGAGGCATTACAGCCTACTAAAGTACCAGAAAACAGCACCTCATTTTTAAATCACAGAGCTTTAGTGGAATCATGGAACTTGGGAATTTGGATATGCAATTGGCCAGTCTAATAAATGGTTCCAACACTGTTTATTTGATCTATAAAATACAGATACTCCTCGTTTAACAACTTACCTATTTAATGACCACTCAGACTTACGACCAGCTCTCCCCACCCGAACAACGCACTATACATCATTGTATTGTACAGTACAGTACAGTACAGAATTTTCTTTTGTGTTTTGTACTTAATGCAAATTAAAACAATGTTATTGAGCTGGAGCTTTGTGTTTAGACCTTTTTATCACAATACAGTACAGTAGTTAAGAATGCTTAAAATATTGATCACTTGTGGCTCCTCGTTTTAAAAAACAATTAATTTAATGACCTGGTTGTTGGAACAGAACTTGGTCATTAAGTGAGGAGTACCTGTAGACAGTGGCGCCACTAGGGGGTGGTTTTTGGGGCTATCACCCTGAATCTGGGGCCCATAGCTCTGAGTCTCTGCAGGGGTCCCCAAGGGGAGGGGAAGCTCTCTGGAGACCCTGATTTAAGGGGGAGGCTCTCCGGGCACCCTGATTTAAGGGGAGGCTCTCTGGTGACCCTGATTTAAGGGGGAGGCTCTCTGGGCACCCTGATTTAAGGGGGAGGCTCTCTGGGCACCCTGATTTAAGGGGGAGGCTCTCTGGGGACCCTGATTTAAGGGGGAGGCTCTCTGTGTGTGTGTGTATATATATATATATATATATATATATATATATATATATATATATATATATATACACACACACACACGTAAATTATATACATGTGTATGCCCGCCCAAGCGTATGACTTTGTTTACTAAGCTGCTATGGGCTCTAGCCCCAGATCTTTTGTAGACCTAGCAACAGCCCTGCCTGTAGATGATGCCACAAATAGCCCTGGAAATAAAATAAATAAAGGAAAAGATTTGGAATCAGCATAAAAAAATTTACAGCAGTATTTAATAGCGGACTGCAAAACATTAATGGCCCATTCACACTATTTAGATTTGTTACAGTGTGGTAACTGCACACCATGTGCATTGTGTTAAGGCAGCCAATTCATTTGTAATAGACTGCCTAATGCACCACAAGTCACACATTTATAATTTCCTCTGGAACATAGCACTAAAATGCATTGCAAAGTGTTACTACGCATTGCAGTGTGCTGCACACACAGGTGCAAACTGCAGTAGGAAGGTGTATTAAGATGCCATTTAGAATGAATGCCACCACATCACACCAACATGCATAAAGCATGTTAGCGCAACACGCTGGTGTGAATGAATCCTAAAGTCACCCATTCCTTAGCCAAATAAGAAATATTCAGCCTGTAAACAAAATCTGTGAAAAAACACTTCCCCAGTAACCAAAATATACCCCCACTAGGCACCGCCATCTTGTCTCTTACATAGCATAGAGAAGGTGACGCCAGACTGCCCACCACAGCCAATGCACCAAAGGAACATAAGTCTATCTTCTGATCCTCATATAGTTGTCTGCATACGTCAGGGAAAGCGGCAAAAGATAAGGATGAGCACTGAGCTGTTGACATTTACAAAAAGTCAAAATTTGCATATCTGTAACAGAGATATTTAAGGGTGAAGCAGACCATCAATTGGGGAGATCTACCTTCACTTCCTGTCCCATAGCCAAAACATGAAGTGAGAGGAAAACAGGGCAAATGGAGAGGGTGAATCTCCCTAACAGGGGCACAGACAGCAATGAAAACATCATCCGTGTTCTAGTCCATCTTCACTCTGTCCAAAACTAGAAGAAAAAAAAAGTGTGGATGGTGCCTGGGGTAGTGGATAGATCAGGCAAACAGATGGATTTTTCTATTAACCATTATTCCAATTTTAAACAAAATAAAGCTGAAGTCTGAAGAGCAAAAATCCTTCCTTGCAGTGGGGCTGCCCATGCACTGCAAGGAAGAATTTTTGCTTCCTTGCAGTGAATAATATTCAGACTGTATATGAGGTGTGCCGATAGCTTGTTCCTCTTGTGTTAGATGTAATCGCAGTCAGATTGCATTCTATTGCATGCCTTGCCATTTTTTAGTGTCTATTGTCTCTTGAAGAAAAATGTTCTTTAAAGGGAGTGTATTGAGGTTTGTATGCATTTTCTTTCTTTGTTTATTACCATCGGGGCTAAAAGATAACAAATAGCTTTATTTACACCAGGTACATATGAAACATTACTTATTTTGTATTTTCATCATCAGCCAGTAGGTGGAGCTCTCAGCTCTATTTTCAGCATCTACCTGTCGATTATCAGCTGCTCAGTAGTAAAACATCTGTAGTTAAAGAGGGATTGTACCTGCAAACATTTTTTTTAAAAGCCAGCAGCTACAATTACTGCAGCTGCTGACTTTTAATAAATGGACACTTACCTGTCTCCCAGTTCCAGCGATGTCGGCAGCAGAGGCCGATCACTCGCTCGGCTCTCTGCTGTTGTCGGCGCCATTCTCGGTGAGGGAATCAGGAAGTGTCGCCTTTGCGGCTTCACTTCCCGGTTCCCTACTGCGCATGTGCGAGTCGCGCGGCGCAATGAAAATCTTCTGCGCTGTCTGCCGGGACAAGTGTGTGTCCCGGCAGACAGCGCGCCGGGACAGGAAGTGACGTAAACTCCCGTGGGAGTTTATGCCCGGAAGTGGGTGCAGATACCTGTCTTAGACAGGTATCTGCACCCCCCTTCCCCCTGAAAGGTGCCAAATGTGACACCGGAGGGGGGGAGGGTTCCGAAAAGCGGAAGTTCCACTTTAGGGTGGAATCCCGCTTTAAGAGCTCAGTAGCTTAAAGCATAAGTTCACTTTTTAACAAAAATTAACAAATGCACATTTTTTTTGCAGGTAAAGAAATGTGCATTTACTATTTTATGTTTTAAGAGCATGGAAAGCAGGTCTTCTGCAGACTGTCAGTGTAAGCTCTCTGCCCATACATCCTACGGGCAGGCAGTTTTACAATGACAGGAGGAATCAACAAGCTACCACAGCGCTCAACAGCACCATGGTAGTTCTTTCAGAACTGCAAGCTGACAGCTGCAAGGGCTGTCGGAAATTTTAATCCATTCATTCACATAAAACTGTGAAGGACTTATGCGGCCAGGCGGAGCCCCTTGCGGCTGCATTTTCTTTAGATTGTGGCAGCGAGCGGGGTGATCTTGTTCCTCCATTTACTGCCAAAATGAGAAATCGGGTGTCAGTACATTAGTTACATAGTTACATAGTTAGTCAGGTTGAAAAAAGACACAAGTCCATCTAGTTCAACCACAAAAAAAAAAAAGAAACAATCCCATATACACCAAATCCACTTATGTATTTGTACATGTTGATCATATCCTCCCTTAATCTCCTCTTCTCAAGAGGAAATAGATTCAGTTCCTCTAATCTTTCCTCATAGCTGAGCTCCTCCATGCCTCTTATCAGTTTGGTTGCCCTTCTCTGCACTTTCTCCAGTTCCCCGATATCCTTTTTTAGAACTGGTGCCCAAAACTGAACTGCATATTCCAGATGAGGTCTTACTAATGATTTGTACGGGGGAAAACTTATATCTCTCTCTCTGGAGTCTATACCTCTCTTATGACAAGAAAGGACTTTGCTCGCTTTAAAAACTGCAGCTTGGCATTGCATGCTATTATTGAGCTTATGATCTACCAAAACCCCCAGATCCTTCTCCACCATTGATTCCCCTAGTTATACTCTCCCTAGTATGTATGATGCATGCATATTCTTAGCCCCCAAGTGCATAGCTTGGGTGTAACATATAACATGTTACAAAAGGTGAACTTATCCTTTAAATTCCAAATTTCACATACAAAATTCGGAGGGCTGACTCATGCCCCACCCTCTTTTCACGTTCTGTTAAGTCAGGACTTTTATGGAGTTTTAATTAAAAAGTCTAAAAGTGAGTCCTATGTCCAGGGCCAGATTAACATAGGGGCTATTGGAGCTGCAGCTCCAGAACCCTGCCTTAGAATTGACCTGCCCAGCCAGCAGTAGCAGCCCAATTTCTTCTGTCCATAAATGTCAGTGGGACAGGAGAAGCTGTGTGTAAATATAGAGGTGTCTGGCTGCACCTGTGTTGGCTCAGTGTGATTATTACAATGTCACAGTACACAGTTCAGTTCCCCCCTATACAAATATGAGAGGAGAGAGGCAGTCTGCTCTGCCTTCTCCCGCCCCTCTCCCTCCCCTTTCCCTCTATGAAGTCCATGCAGTGAAGGCACCGTGTGGGTGGAAAATGATAAACAGAGCAGCCGGCAGATACAAGGTGAACACAATATCTCTGAGTGACAAGCCTGCAGGTACCATCCAAGTGTGAGCTCAGTGACTGGACTCTCTCCCCCTCTTTTTTATCTTTTTTTTTCCAGCAGTAGATGTTATAACTGCAGCCAATGTGTTTAGAATTGTGTCATCAGCCTATGGTAGTACTTGTTCCTTTGTGCTTTTAAGTGGGTTCACACTGGTTTGCTATGTTTTGGCCCATTGCTGGTGTATCTGTAGTTTTCCTGCATTTTACCCACAGTCCTATTGAGTTCTATTAGGTTGTGTGTTTTTTCTGCATTTTTTTAAAACATACCAAAATTCCTGCATGCTGCATCTTTGGCGCACTGTCAGAAAATGTGGCAAAAACCTGCAACCTGATATAAATCATTAGGACTGCAGCTAAAACTGCAGATACACAAGCAGTGTGGCCAAACTGCAGAACACCAGTGGGAGCCCAAAGGCTTGTACACCCCCCTCTGTTCAATACTCCTGGCATTCATTTCACACATGGTCATCCCATCCCAACTCAGGAGGGACTCTAGGGATTTGTTTATGACTTTTGACTATGCAGGCCCCGTCCCTTCACCCATCTGAGCAGAGCTCTGGAGGGAGTAGCAGGCTGCGGGTGGCAAGTGGCACACTGTATCTGGTGGCAGGCTGCTGGTGGCAAGTGGCACACTGTATCTGGTGACAGGCTGCTGGTGGCAAGTGGCACACTGTATCTGGTGGCAGGCTGCTGGTGGCAACTGGCACACTATCTGGTAGCAGGCTGCTGGTGGCAAGTGGCAGACTATCTGGTGGCAGGCGGCTGGTGGCACGTGCCACATTGCATCTGATGGCAGGTTATGGGTGGCATGTGACATGCTGCATCTGGCGGCAGGCGACGGTGGCACGTAGCATGCTGCATCTGGCGGCAGGCGATAGTGGCAAGTGACATGCTGCCTCTGGCGGCAGGCGGCGGTGGCAAGTGACTCGCTGCATCTGGCAGCAGGCGACTGTGGAAAGTGATACGCTGCATCTGGTGGAAGGCTATGGGTGGCAACTGACGCGCTGCATCTGGTGGCAAGCGACGGTGGCAAGTAACAAGCTGCATCTGGTGGCAAGTGACAAGCTCAGGGTTCCCACTGATTCTGCGTTATGGTGAGTTGAACTATGTCATTTTATATTACAATGTAGTAATAGAAATAATGGAATTTGATCATCCTGACACCATATCAAGCATGGTGTCAAGATGATTTAAGTGCTAGCACCAGCCATTTGCCCGACAAATCATCCCCGCCGCCTATTTCCCCATTAACCCCGAGACTACACCCCCCCTCATCTTTTTTTGGGAAGGGGGGGTTGTCCCTGAATAGCAGTTTGGAAATGTGGTCACCCTATGTTGTTGCTGGTGAGAGATAGCCACATAGCCACCACATAGCAGTGATATTGGTGCTGCTGCCGCTGCTGCTGCCGCTGCTGCTGCCGCCGCTGCCGCTGCCGCTGCCGCTGCCGCTGCTGCTGCTGTTTAATGTCTAAACCGCTGGCAACAAAAGTGATTACACCCCTAAGTGAAAATGTCCAAATTTGTCCCAAAGTGTCAATATTTTGTGTGGCCACCATTATTTTTCAGCACTGCCTTAACCATCTTGGGCATGGAGTTCACCAGAGCTTCACAGGTTGCCACTGGAGTCCTCTTCCACTCCTCCATGACAACATCACGGAGCTGGTGGATGTTAGAGACCTTGCGCTTCTTATGTGGAGCAACAATTCTTTTTTTCAGATCCTCAGAGAGTTCTTTGCCAGTGAGGTGTCATGTTGAACTTCCAATAGCGAACATATTACAGCGCACACATTCGAGAATGACATTTCCTGCAGGGCTAGTTAAAAACACCTGAACATATTCAAAAAATACGGGGGTTTGGTCACACTATATGGTTATATAGTGCTAAGCCCACTTACTGCGACAAAGTACCCCGAATTAGTGGGTCCTACCATAGTAATAGAATGAAACATCCTGCGTCTCAACCATGGGAGCCAAACTCCTCTATGTGGGAGAACTGAAGTGATTACTCCTATACACTGGTGGCCACTAAATAAGAGGTAATGAAGAGGGGGGGGGGGGGGTGCTATAACCCAAAAAAAACTGGTCAGGTGTTTTTAACTAGCCCTGCAGGAAATGTCATTCTTGAATGTGTGCGCTGTAATATGTTCGCTATTGTTTGTTGGTCTTATAGCAGCACCATCTTGAATCTAAACGCATTAGGGTGTGCTTCCCAAATATGTTTTTGTATGTTGAACTTCCAGTGACCAGAAAGTGAGAGTGATAACACCAAATTTAACACACCTGCTCCCCATTCACACCTGAGACCTTGTAACACTAATGAGTCACATGACACTGGGGAGAGAAAATGGCTAATTGGGCCCAATTTTGACATTTTCACTTAGGGGTGTACACACTTTTGTTGCCAGCGGTTAAGACATTAATGGCTGTGTGTTGAGTTATTTTGAGAGGACAGCAAATTTACACTGTTATAGAAGCTGTACACTCACTACTTTACATTGTAGCAAAGTGTAATTTCTTCAGTGTTGTCACATTAAAATATATAATTAAATATTTATAAAAATGTGAGGGGTGTACTCACTTTTGTGAGATACTGGGGGTTATTTACTAAAGGTAAATCCACTTTGCACCGCAAATGCACTTGGAAGTAAAGTCGTTGTAGATCCAAGGGGGAAATAAAAAACAGCATTTTAGCTTGCACATGATTGGATGATAAAATCAGCAGAGCTTCCACTCATTTCAGATCTACCCCTTAGATTTAGAGCGACTGCACTTCCAAGTGCACTTGCAGTGCAAAGTGGATTTGCCTTTCATAAATAACCCCCATTGCATATATATTGGGTAGCCACGAGCCATATTTTCTTATTACAAATGCAAGTTGTTCTTTTTGTCTGTGATGGTGGTTCACAGTAATTGCGCTTTATTGTTCCTCCCACAGCTTTAAGCCCAACTCTGCTTGTTAAATGCTTGGTAAAAAATAGGATCACTTTTTGAACATGTTAAATGTTACATCCGTATTCAGAGTGTAGCATGTAACATTTTCAAGCCGACCCCCCCTTTCCCCCTTAGCCCCCATTACCTGTGACAGAGGGTGGGGGTTCTTCTCCCCCCACTACTGTTGTCAATTTTATAGTCAGCACGGTGATGCATAGCTATACCTGCACCGCCATGTCATTCTTTTACAGTGATATATGAATAAATAACTACAAGTCCCATCTTGCAGAGTGGCAAAAGTTTCAATGGACTCCCTACAGCTCGTACAGAGGTATGGGCACAGAGCTGTAGGCAGTGTCTGAAGGAGCCTAACATTGCACCTGATTGTGAGGAAAATGCTCTGCACGCTCCTGTGAAACATAAATGTGAATGGCAATTACTTCTGTACCCAGATACAATCTGGTTGTATGGATGGCTTCCCTGTTTTGGTGGTTTTGGCTGGCTTTGCCGCTGGATGGACCAATTGATACTCTGTTAAGTGCTCCTATGGGTTCTCTGTGGATGCAGGGGTTTTCCTGTTTGCCTACATACTGAACATACCACATGTACATTTAGCCTCTTTTACACAGGCTACTGGGGATTATATGACTTTGGTGTAATGTCTAAAAATAGCAGCTGAGGATGAGCTAATCCTGAAATGCATTGGGCTTTGAACTTAATTGATTCTGGGCTGTTAACAGCTTCAAAATTACCCCCTGGGTTGGGGGCAAATACAACCCATGATGAGGTGTATGCACACCATATGCTTTTAGAGATGCAATATGTATCAAATCAGATGGCCCAATGAACATGTCTTTAGCACTTTATGAATAAAGAACATATATTTTATGTATATCTGTGTGGTTCGCCCCTGTCACATGCACAACCAGTTGATGGTTCCCTTTTTGTTTGCAAATCCCCTGTAAAAAAATAAAATTTTTACCTGCAAAAATATGTGCATTTATTATTTTTTTAAAAAGGTAAGCTTAGCCTTTGATTCTAGGGTATAGGAATAAGGAGTAATACTCACCTTACTCCTCATTTCTGTAGGCTCTCTCCATCTTTGAGCCCGTAACTTCGAAGTCTCCTCTCTAATGCACTCGCGGATGTGGTTGCACATCTGCCTCCTCCAAATAAAATGCAGGATTAATTGCATTATATTTTCTGATGCTGAGGAACCATCCACAGCCCAGGGTAGAGGAAAGAAAAGGAGAGGAGAACTAGAGCGTGCCGGAGTGGGGTGAAAGGTAAGTAATACATTCTCCTAAATCTCTATGGCAATGTATTAGGGCTGTGGAAATTAACTATTAATTCCTCGATTAATTGATTAATTTTTTTGATCGATCAAAATTATTTTGATCGGTACTCACCTCTCCGCTGGCTTCTGGGTCTTCAGGGAGTTCCATCGGAGATTCGGTGACATCACGGACATCGATGTCACCGGACTCCTTCCCCCTTCCTCAAGTACCTCCGTCTGCTAACGAAGGGAAGGGGGGGAGGAGTCCAGTGACGTTGATGTCCGTGACATCACCGGACAGCCTGGCTAGTGATGGTAAATATGGATGTGGTTAACTGGGATCATTCAGTGAGCTAAGTGTAGGCAATTTTGATAACCCCCATTTTTAACATTGTTGTCCTTAGAGGCTGATAAGCTGTGATATTTCACAGCCTGTCTGCTTCCAGAAAATGTAAACACTCTGGTATGTCTGCGTGACTGGCTAAAGTGATGCCTACTTGCCTACTATAAAGTGACTGACAGTCAATATACTAGATAAGTTTTATAATTAAAGTTAAACTAACTTTCTACGTTTTTCTTAAACTTTAATAAAAAAAAATGACTCAGGGTTAGTCAGTCCAAGCACGAAGGTCTTCTTTAAGTTTTTGAATAGAGGGGTTAGTGCTGCTATAATTTGGGTGCTAGAGGTGTGTGGATGTGTTTTATTCGTGTCCTGTATCGCAGTGAGTGTGACAGTGTGGGGCACATTATTGGTGGGCGTTTGGCGGTTGGAAAGCCACATCAGTGTTCCTATAGCAATTGGGTCACGCCAGTGCCTCTATGTACACCCATAGACCGAGTACTGGCTGTTTGGATGAGTTGAGCTATCTGTGCTGAGTGATAGTATGCTTGTAGGTTGGGAAGGCCGAGGTCTCCATAGTTTTTAGGTGTAGGTAAAGTGTTTTCGTTTGTATTCGTGATTTTTTTATTCCCCCATATAAAACGTTAGACTTCAGTTTGTATGTGTGCATGTCTCCCGTTTGAATTGCTACGTGGTTAGTGTTCGAAAGTTAGTATAGGGGGGAGGTCTGGGGTAGGAAGGTCATTTTTTATTGGTTGATTCTACCGAACCAGGCAGTGGGAGTAGTCAGTCCCAAGCACGAAGGTCTTCTTTTAGTTTTTTGAATAGAGGGGGATAATTGGCTTTGTACAGTGTAGATATCGAAGGGGTCAGCTGTATTCCCAAGTATGGGAGGGAATGGATGCCCACTTGAAGCTATGTAGGCTTCGGAGGAGCTGTACTTCAGAAGGGGGTAAAGAGATATTAAGTGCTAGAGTTTTTTGTGTGTTCAGAGTCAGACCTGAAATCAGTGAGAAACGGTGTAGTAGGGATAAAAGTTCTGGAAGAGAAGTCTGGGGTTTGGTTATGTACATAAGAACATTGTCTGCAAATAGTGCACATTTGTGTTCTTGTTGGCCACATTGGAACCCATGAATGTTAGGGTGGGATCGAATGGCCATTGCTAGGGGCTCTATTGCCAGGGCAAATAGTAGAGGGGAGAGTGGGCATCCTTGTCTAGTGCCTCGCTGAACTGGGAGGATAGGTGATTTATGGCCTCTAATAGAAATTTGAGCCATCGGTGAACTATAAAGCGTTTTCATCAGTGAGAGAAATGTGGATCCGAATCCCATGGTTTCGAGGGTAACAAAGAGATAGTCCCAGTTCAAGCTATCAAAAGCTTTATTAAGGTCTAGTGACAGTAGTAAAAGTTCCCGATCTGGGAGATTGTCCCAGTTGGAGCGTGCCGCCGAGATCAGAGCAATGGATCTGCGAATTTGATCCAAGGTCTGACGTCCTGCAACAAACCCCGACTGGTCTTTATGTATATATTGTTCTAGAAAGGAATTGATTCTGAGGGCTAATATGTTTGTTAGGATTTTTAGGTCACAGTTAATTAGTGATATTGGGCGGTAGTTGCGTACATCGGTAGAGTCCCTGTTAGGCTTAGGGATTACGCTGATGTAGGCCTTGTTATCGTCCGGTGGGACCGTTCCCCCCTCCCTCAGGGAGTTGAAATAAAAGGCTCAGGTGTGGGGCTAGTTGTGCGGAAAACTTTTTATAGTAAATGTTGGGAAACCCGTCCGGACCCGGAGATTTGTGAGTGAGAGAGATTTTATAGCGTCATTGACCTCTTCGCTTGTAAATGGTTGGTCTACTAGCTCTCTATGATCGTCGGTGATGGTCGGGAGAGGGAGAGTCCCCAAAAATTCCCTGATGGACGGTGGGGCCACAGTTTGTGGTTTCTTATACAAGTCGGCGTAGAACCCATAGAATTCATCAAGAACTTTTTGGGGGTTCTGTGAGAGCTGTCCTCCAGATAACCTTATTTTGGGAAGTGTGTGATGGGAGTGTCTGGGAGTAAGTTTATGTGCTAATAGGGATCCTGGGCGATCCCGCCATGTAAAAAATTTATGGTTCGTCCATCTTAGCTGTTTTTCAGCCCTTGTAGTAAGGCATATGTTTAGTTCCAGTCTGGATTGTTCTAGCTTCTTAAATAGGTTGGGTGAAGGGGAACGCTTGTGCTGTTTGGCTAAGAATTCAAACTCTTTGGTTTTGGCAGAAATCAGTTCAGTGCGAGCTTTCTTCAATCTGGAGGCTAACTGAATAAAGGAGCCCCTTATACTGGCCTTGTGTGCAGCCCAATTTATGGCGGGGGATGTGTCCCCCGGGATGTTGTTTTCAAAGTAGGTTTGTATATGATTTGATATCTCTATGCATTGAGTTTCGTCACTAAGTAGGGATTCATTTAATCTCCAGTGATTACCTGTAGGTTTGTCATTAAGGCCTGTAAGCTGGACCATAATCGGGTCATGGTCTGACCATGGGGTTGATAATATTTTTGCTGATCTCAGTTTAGGTATCATCCCTGAAGGGAGAAATATGTGATCTATACGGGAGTAGTGTCCATGTGCCCTAGAATAGTGGGAATAGTCCCTAGCGGTGGGATTGGCTTCTCGCCAGGCATCCACCAGGTCATATTGGTGTAGCGTCTGTGCAAATTTGCGACTTTGTCTGGGGGGGATCGGAGACCTGAAGTGTGTGATTTATCTTTGATTAGATCTAGCGCTAGGTTAGAATCACCAGCCAAAACCACCACACCCTCTAGTTCGGGTCCTAGTAGTTTTAGAAGGGCTTGGAAAAAGGCAGTTTGGTTTGTATTGGGGGCGTAGTTAGTATACTAAGATGGGTTTTAAAATTTCACCTAGGTGGCCTTTCACTAGGATGTAGCGGCCTTCTTTGTCTTTGATGGTTTTAATTTTTGTGAATGAAACATGTCTTGAGAAGCAAAGGGCGACCCCTCTTTTCTTTTCTGAGGCATTCGCAAAAAGCAAAGAGGGTATTCCCTGTGAGGGGGTATCGAGGGGGTGAATGAAGATGTGAAGTGTGTCTCTTGGAGAGCTACAATATCAGCTCCCATTGGTCTGTTGGGGATTTATAAGGTTGTGTAAAGGCATTGATTCGCTTGGCTGGCGATCCAAATGACCCTGCACATTATGGGAGAGCAACATTATGAGGTGTTGGTTTTACAGGAAACATGGGATAAATTCAAGAGAAAAAAATGACTGCTACAGTTTGAATTTAAAACGTATTTGTGTGAACTGTGAAGTTAAGTCATGGATTGTGGAAACAAACTAGTGTTGAGTGATTATATATAGTGTATACCACATTTACCACTGACTAATGCAAGGAGATCAGCTAAAAGTAGTTGGATCTGTATGTGCGTTATAATTAATCGAAATTAGTAAATTAATTGATTAAAAAAAAAAAATCGATTAATCGAACACGAAAATTGTAATCAGTAACAGCCCTACAATGTATACATATCACACACAACAATTGCAATCCTTGCACCAACTAGTTAAATATACTGTGTATGATGCGGTCCTAGTTTCCTAGGTTGCTATGTTGGCTGAACATCCAAATAATGCTGCTATTTCCAAACTATACAGAGAGGCATTTTTTTTACAAATATTAACATAAACTGATAGAATTGATTATATTAAGCTGATCGCATTCACTCTAAAAACATTACAAAGACTTTAGATTACCTTTAATGAACCCTGTGTGATCTGTGAACCACTTATTTTTCCTGAGATGAAAAGAACACAAACACTTCACACAACAATCTCCATACACCAATAACACAGCAGGCTTCAAGAGGAGAGAAAACACGCAGGAATCCAAACCAAGCTCCCCAAACAAACAACCTCACGGAGGACTTCATCTGTCATTCACGACACAAGTCCGCCATAAAGCAAGTACTGTAGACAAGTGTATTATGTAATATAATGAAGCACGGAGCCTGGCAACTTGACAAAAGAGAAATTCAATCATTCAGTACATACCGTGATTTTATGAATAAATCAATCATAAGAAATCAACATTAGGAATAACAAATCCAGATACATTAAAGGATTCCTCTAGAGAGATATCTCAATTAATTACACCATTATCATGAAACTCTGGATGTATTGTGATACAGTATGAGAACGCTAAGTTTCTATCTAAGATAATTGTTTTAAGACAACTGTTGCATTATCATCAAATTCAACCAATGATCATCCAGTAGTAGGAGAACAATGATTGCTGGATAAAGTGGAGTAGTAAATATTAATAAATAAATATTTGGGGTATGTCTAATCATCATATTGGGCAAGATAAATCCCCCCTGCAATCCCTTCCAACCATCCTGCTTCCAAACATATGCAAGTCTAAAAAAAAAAAAAAACTTCTAACACTCTTTTAAACTTACCTGGGTTTGCTGTCTACGTGTCACGTGACCCTCTGCGGCATCTCCTTAGTTATGGGGGACTTGTGACCTGTTGCTACAGTGCACCAACCAGTTGCTGTCCTTTGCATTGTGACATCATGATGTTCAGAACCCTATGAGGGCCTAGCTCAGTGATGGCGAACCTTGGCACCCCAGATGTTTTGGAACTACATTTTCCATGATGCTTTTGCACTTTGCAGTGTAGTGGAGCATCATGGGAAATGTAGTTCCAAAACATCTGGGGTGCCAAGGTTCGCTATCACTGGCCTAGCTGATGAAATCTTCTTATGGCCAATGTGGAGTTTCCATGTCACTAGGAATCAATGTGGGTATTTGAAGATTGACCATTCCAAATCATAGGTCAGACGAAAGGGGACTCAGGACCCAGCACGCCACTGATTCAGATAAGAATTAGGAGCCTAGAGTCTTTTTTTTTATTTAATAGAAAGGTGTAAAAAATAGGGGGGGGGGGGGGTTTGGGGGATGGCTATCTCTTCCATGTTAAGGAATCCACCCCACTGATCGTGTGTGCCAGGTCCTTCCTTCTTCAGCGTGGTTTCCGTCCTCCTCCAGTAATGTGTATACCTCAGCTGAAACCTTCTGGGATATGTTACTTGCATATCTCAGGAAGCACCAAGATCAGAGACTTCTCATTCTTGCCTTGGTGGGAATGGAGGAAGGGGACATGGTAGAGTGAAAAAAGAAAATGTAAATAAACCCAAGGAAGTCCAGGATTCCACTTAGTGGAAGTCTACCTTGTGAGTGAACGTCTGCTTTAAATTGTCTACAAAACAGGGACTAAAGCCACCTAAAATGCTGTTTATTATGAATACATCACCAGTTGCCAAACATTTTGACTGCCAAAAATAACATCATCATCACATAGGAGTAAATGTGGGTTGCTTTTCTTTATACCTTCTGTTCCCCAAATCTACATGGGGAAGGAGGGGGGAGGGTCCATGGGAAATTCAAGGATGCACATCAGCTAGATTTCAGGTCTAGAAATCACTCTAGCTAAAATATATAACCAGTAAAGTTGGTTGGTTGTGCCTTATACCCCATTCACATTGGACAAAATTGACACAATTCCACTTACGATTCCAAATTGCAGAAAAATACGCAATGGGTGTTTGGGTGCCATTATTCTAAATGGCAGCTCAAACATGGTGCAATTCTGCAGCAACTGTTGCGTGACACAATCGCATTGCAGTCACAGCAAAACGTGTATTTAAAAATCATGCTAAGCTTGTTGCCCAAAAAGTTTATTTTGGGCGACAAACACACATACTGAAGTAAATGGGCTGCCCTATGCACGACACACAGAAATGCATGTAAATCATGCTTTCAGTATCGTATGCGGGAATGCTCGTTCCTACAGCGCAATATCTGAACAGGGCCTCACTGTTAGTTACTGTCCACATGTTTGTATTACGCAAGCAGTACCTCTGCGATTAGCACAATAATGCTACTAAATGTGCTTTTGGTCTTTTCCACTATTTACATCAGCTAATGAGCATGGTCACCTTAGAGAAAAATCAGGCCCCCTTTTACTGTGTTGTTATGCTGCGTACACACGATCGGAATTCCTGCCAGAAAAAGACCGATGAGAGCTTTTCATTGGAAAATGCGACCGTGTGTAGGCTCCATCGGAATTTTGCTGGCCGAATTTCCAACAGCAAAGAATTGAGAGCATGTTCTCAATTTTTCCGACGGAAAAGGTTCCTATCGGAAATTCCGATCGTCTGTAGCAATTCTGATGAGCAAAATTCCTACGCATGCTCGGAAACAATTCGGCGCATGCTCGGAAGCATTGAACTCGGCTCGTTGTAGTGTTGTACGCCACCGTGTTCTTGACGGTCAGAATTTGGTGTGACCGTGTGTAGGCAAGACAGTTTGAGCGGAATTCAGTAGGAATTCCGTCGGGAGAGCTTTTTCCGACGAGAATTCCGATCGTGTGTACGCGGCATTAGTGAGAGAAGGATGTTTTAGTTAGAGTTATGAATGCTGCTCAGTAGGGACATCATTCATCATCATCAGCATACCTCCCAACATTTTGAGATAGGAATGAGGGACACCTTCTAACAAATGTATGTAGGAATAGGACACGTCTCCTTAAAGAAGAATTAACCAAAAAAAAAGTTAATTAAATCCACAAGTGCTTTTTTTACCACTACTATTCCTATATATTGGCTTTTAAAATTTACAAATGCAGCAATTTGGAAATTGGATGAAATGTTTAGCACTGGAAAACACTATTTGATAGATAAAAAGTAAATTTTATAGACTACTGTATAGATCAGACCAAAATGAGGGACAAATGAGGAGGAAAGAGTGACAGAGGGACATTGCTCCAAATCACGGACAGTCTCTCGAAATCAGGGACAGTTGAGAGCCATGTCACCAGTAACAGTTAAAGTTAAATTAAATATAAATAGTAATTCTTTTTGACAATCCATCATAAGCTTACTTAAAAAATATCCTGCATGACTGAATATCCCATGGTACCTTGCTGCCTGCCACATGTCCTTTCTGTGCTAACCACCTTCTGAAACTCTTCTCAGCTCCTCAGTAGTTCAGAAGATGGGCTCTGTGAATTGTACAACACAGCAGTGCCCACTCACAGAGTATGGTGACAACATGTCACAGCATTCAAGCAAGTAAATGTGTGAGGGGTCTTTACAAAGTAAGTTTACAAACTTCAAGGTTACTTGGATTAATAGGAGTAGGCTGGAAATAACTTAAATTCAATGTGGAAATTAATATATGATTTTACATTTTGACCATAGACACACTCAGAGGCGGCTCTAGACTTTGTGAGGCCTTAGGCAAATCTTAAACATGAGGCCCCACTCACGCCCATAATGGGAAAAATAATTCAAGCAAGAAAAATGTCTGCAGAAACATGCACAGATCTAGCACATAGGTGATCAGCACCACTTCCAGGGCACCCTCTCCACCCATCAGACATATGCAGTCAATGCCAGAGGGGGGGGGAGAGAGAGAGGGGGGGTGAGAGAGAGAGAGGGGTGATTGAGAGATCCCCAGCCCTGTCACTGTCTGCAGCCCCTCCTGTGCCCCATGTCCCAGTCTGCAGTCCCTGTCTCTGGGAAGGTTTGTGTGATGCTTGGTACAGTACCTTCCAAGCCAGCAGGATGTTCATGATGGCCAGCAGCGGGCAGGGTCCATTCTTGTTCCGGGTAGGAACAGTGTTCTCCTCCTTCCAGAGGATATGTTTGCTGTGAGATTGAGTGGTCCCTGGCCGCCAGCACCTTCTGCCCATCTTTGTTTTCTGGGCCCTAGTCAGCCTGTCCTCCGGTCCTGGGAGGTCTTCAGAGCTCTTCTCCCTTCAGGGTTATTGGTCCTTGCTGCCGATGCTTCTCACCTTCCGCACTAGGCCCAGACTGGGACAAAAAAATGGGGCCCAAGCATTTTAGACTGAGCAGTCCATGAGACTGGTCTCCTCCCCGCTCTCCATCCGGACAGATCCCCTGCAGCAGCTGGCGGGAGAAAGGAGAATGGAACCTTGCAGAGCTGCGGGGGGTGAGGGGGGCTGAGAAAGAGCACAGGGGTGGTGGATAGCATGGGAGTGAGAGCACTGGGGGGGTTAGAGAGCAGGCGGGCTGAGAGCACTGGGAGGGGGTGTAGAGCACAGGCACCTGAGTGATGACACCTTAGCACGGCTTGGATCACAGCTTTTGGATTTCACTGACCTTTATCAATACTGGATTAGTGAAGCAGTTGGTCGCTACGTACATGACCATGAGCACTTTGTCATATGATTTAAATCACTCACAGCATCGTTTTCAGCACGGTCATTATTGACATATTTGGACACTGTATGAAAGCACGGTCATTATTGAATTATTTGGACACTATATGAAAGCACAGAAGCACTTTGATATATTGCTGCTTTTTAAATATATATATATTATATATTTAAATTTTTTGGCTTGTAATACACAGTTATGCACTAGGCACTTTAACTATATCCATAGTATGATATATGTGTATTAACATTTATAATTCACTGGTTCATTATTTATTTAATTTGAGATCATTTATTTACTGTGCGCTTCTTATACATACCTTTTAGCGCAGCGTATATATATTTATAATTGTTTTTGCACGATATATGTGACGTGTTTAACGCTAGCAGCTTTAGTTATTTTATTTATGTTTTAGCATCTAGGAATTGGTGGCTCACAGGATTGTCTTTCTATTTTTGGGTTAATCCTCTGCATCATGTAAAAAGGCTGTTTGATCCTGTCTTTTCTGACCCTCTTCTTCTTCCACTGTCCCCAATCTAACTCCTGATAAGACAGAGGCTAGGGGACAAACTGCACATGCTCAGTTTTATGTGTATTGCTAGAGCGTTTTTTTTTTTTTTTTTTTCTTGGGAGAGGGCATGTGATTAGCACTGTCCAGACAGAGGGTCAGGGGTCCTGCAGCCCTATAGGACAGTTAGTGCCGAATGAAAACTCCTTCTACAAGATTTAACCAGACACTGATAGAAGTCACGAGACTGCTGTAACTGCTGATGAGAAAAGGTATTTAGCTGTTTATATTTACTAAAACGATTGCATCTCAATGTTCTGTGTACTGTGGGGGACCAGATATAGTGAATGTAGGGTCCTGGGTTTAGTATACATCACCTGCCTCTCTTGCACTCAGAGTTTTTTACAGTGGCATGCTTTCTGCTACAAGCCACATCACATGGAGCTTCATGTGCCACTGAGAATAACAAGAGTCCCTCGGTACCATTCTGCTGGTTGGGAATGTACTAATTGGTTCTTAGTGGGGAGAGGTATCAGGTCATACTGTACAGGACCATTGGTTTGTATAAAAAGAAAAACAGAAGTGCGATGCATTGAAAGCAGGTAATGGCCGAGCCTCGAGGCTTGTGTGAAATCTGGTGATAAGTAAATGAATGAAATAGTATATATGAATGAATTTTGTGTTTTCCCTGCTTTGGAGCCTGGAGCATTAGTTACCGCAGGCAGAATAAATTATAAATGATAAAATGTGTTTGTTCCATTTTACTGTAATGCCGGTCTGCCCAGTACACCACCCTTTATCCTCCCGGTCTGTCTAGCCCTTCTACTATTTAAATATTTCACAATGATCTTGTGCTTGTACAAACCTACATGCAGATTATTGTTCCACTACCTACTTTTCCAAAGTGTTTAACTGTGTGTATGATGGGCAATTTACTGCATGAATCATAATACCCCCTTTTTTCTTGTGAATTATACTTGCATAATGCATTGCAACTACACATGTAATGCTGTTCTAACAAACTAGAATTCACCTCTGTCTAATATGCCTTTTGAACTGGCTTGTGCAGGAAGCCATAAAAGTAATACATTTTTCTCTATTAGTCCAAGATTATTCGACATAAAGAGAAAAGATTTGACATAGAGAGAAAAGATTCGACATTATAGAGACAATAGCAAAAAAGGTCGAATGTGCCTAACCTAACCTAACTATTAGTCCAAGATTATTCGACATAGATAAAAGATTCAACATAAAGATTCGACGAAGCAGTCGGGCGAGCGGACATTTATGGTCAAATGCTCTGCCCATAGGCTATAGAAGAATTCTAATATTGGTTGACTAATAATAATAATTAATAAATATATAATTATTACTAGTGTCATACAACATTAGAATTCTACTATAGCTTGTAGGCGGAACATTTGACCGGAAATGTACAGTTTAGCTGTTCCGTCAAATCTTCTTAGAACATTCGACAGATACCATAAGCCTTCAATGACAGAGTCAACCTTAATTATTTTGGATTTTCGGACGAATGCATTTTTTAACGAAACAAAATAAATAAAAACTAATTTCGGGAGTAACTAAATAAATGTATTTTTCGGACAAAATTAAATAGGCAGTCAGTATATCAGGCTTGATCAATTTTTAAATATATATACCATAATAGATTATAGACTATATAAACTTTCACACAGTAAATAATACTAAATTATTTTCACTGAATTAGGTTATTTTTACCAAAGCAATGTAGCAGAATACATTTTAGCCTAAATTTATGAAGAAAGATTATTTATTTTCAAAAATTTACCAGAAAAAAAAAACCCAGTGACGATTAAATATCACAAGAAAAAGCTTCATCTGTCTCAAAAAATTATAAAAAAATTAATTTGGGTACAATGTTGCTTGAGTAATTGTCTTTCACATTTCAAATTGTGACAGTGCTGAAAACTTAAACATGGCCTGGACTGGAAGGGGGTGAAAGTGTCCAGTATTGAGGTGGTTAATAAGTTATTATTGCACTCATATACTGTACATGCTTTTAAGCCCAGGATTACACTGATGCGGATTAAAAATCGTGCGAGTTCAGCTGAACAATTTCAAACCGGCAATGCAGTCCGACTTCGGTGGCGATTTGACAGATATCTGTGTGGGTTCATGCACAGATGTCTATTCAAATCGCCCCCAAAGTCGCCAAAAGTAGTACAGGAACTACTTTTGGGAATCAGCTGGGAAAGTCAGCTCAGCACCGTTGCAGAGCACTACACTTCATCCCACATAAATATATATTTTATAGATATTTATCTATAAAAGATATAAATATAGATATTTTATAAATATCTATATTTATATATGCTAAAAAATAAATGTGTTGTTAAGCTAGTGTTTTGGGTTGTGGTAGAATGGAAGATTTGTAGCAGGAATGTGCAAGTGACAAATCAGGTCAACATGGACCATAATTCTATGCCATAGAGAATTGAGGCTGTTTTGGGAACAAATGGAGAACCTACCTAGTATTAGTATGGTGTTCCTAAAAAATTGTGTGTGAATTTATATACGGTATCTCACAAAAGTACAACACTGAAGAAATGACAATGCTACAATGTAAAGTAGTGAGTGTACAGCTTGTATAACAGTGTAAATTTGCTGTCCCCTCAAAATAACTCAACACACAGCCATTAATGTCTAAACCGCTGGCAAAAGAAGTGAGTACACCCCTAAGTGAAAATGTCCAAATTGGGCCAATTAGACATTTTCCCTCACCGCTGTTCTGTGACTCGTTAGTGTTACAAGGTCTCAGGTGTGAATGGGGAGCAGGTGTGGTAAATTTGGTGTTATCGCTCTCACTCCCTCATACTGGTCACTGGAAATTCAACATGGCACCTCATGGCAAAGAACTCTCTGAGGATCTGAAAGAAATAATTGTTGCTCTCCAATATGGCCTAGGTTATAAGAAGATTTCCAAGACCCTAAAACTGAGCTGCAGCATGGATGCCAAGACATTACAGCAATTTAACAGGACAGGTTCCACTCAGAACAGGCCTTGCCATGGTCGACCAAAGAAGTTGAGTGCACGTGCTCAGCGTCATACCCAGAGGTTGTCTTTGGGAAATAGACGTATGAGTGCTGCCAGCATTGCTGCAGAGGTTGAAGGGGTGGGGGGGGGGGGGTCAGCCTGTCAGTGATCAGACCATACGCCCCACACTGCATCAAATTAGTCTGCATGACTGTCGTCCCAGAAGGAAGTCTCTTCTAAAGATGATGCACAAGAAAGCCCGCAAACAGTTTGCTGAAGACAAGCAGACTAAGGACATGGATTACTGGAACCATGTCCTGTGGACTGATGAGACCAAGATAAACTTATTTGGTTCAGATGGTGTCAAGCGTGTGTGGCGGCAACAAGGTGAGGAGTACAAAGACAAGTGTGTCTTGCCTACAGACAAGCATGGTGGTGGGAGTGTCATGGTCTGGGGCTGCATGAGTGCTGCCGGCACTGGTAAACTACAGTTTATTGAGGGAACCATTAATGCCAACATGTACTGTGACATACTGAAGCAGAGCATGATCCCCTCCAGAGACTGGGCCGCAGGGCAGTATTCCAACAAAATGACTCTAAACACACCTCTAAGGCCACCGTTGCCTTGCTAAAGAAGCTGAGGGTAAAGGTGATGGACTGGCCAAGCATGTCTCCAGACCTAAACCCTATTGAGCATCTGTGGGGCATCCTCAAATTGAAGGTGGAGGAGCGCAAGGTCTCTAACATCCACCAGCTCTGTGAGGTCCTCATGGAAGAGTGGAAGAGGACTCCAGTGGCAACCTGTGAAGCTCTGGTGAACTCCATGGCATGGGGTTAAGGCAGCGCTGGAAAATAATGGTGGCCACACAAAATATTGACATTTTGGGCCCAATTTTGACATTTTAACCACTTCCGGACTGCCCACCGTCATTATACGTCGGTACTTTGAAGAGGAATATCGTTGTTATGGCAGCAGCTAGCTGCCATAACCACGGTATCCTCTTCTTCAGCGGGCGGTCTGCTTCAAGATAAAAGTGGTCTCTGCTGTGGATTCACCGCGAGATCACTTTTATCGGCGGCGGGAGAGGGCTGCCCCTCTCACCACGCTCCAGTGCCCTCTGCTTACCAGAGCCGTCTGTAGCGGTGGAGGTGATCGCATTCTCTCCCTAGCCTGACATGGAGATGAGTGAGGGGAAGATGGCCCCCACCCGTCTCCATATAATTGCAGGGCGGAAGCAATTAAAGGGCCTTTTTTATTTATTTTTTATTGCATTTTAAATAAAATATGAGATCTGAGGTCTTTTTGACTCCAGTTCTCATATTTAAGAGGTCCTGTTATGCTTTTTTTCTATTACAAGGGATGTTTACATTCCTTGTAATAGGAATAAAAGTGACCCAATTATTTTTTTAAAAAGAACAGTGTAAAAATTAAAAATAAAAAGGTAAAATAAATACAGTAAACCCCCGCTATATTGCGGTTCAGTTATTGCGGTCCCGGTATATCGCGGTATTTTAATTAGGACCTGTTATTCTGATATTGTGGTAATATTTCGCCATTTTCGCAGTTATGTACTCTATTTTTTACTGTACTGTACTGTTAAGACAATATTTTTGTGTTTTAAAAATCCTCTTGATCTCTCTCTCTATCTTTAATGTGTTTCTATTGCATAAAAGTGTGTTTAAAGACCTTTAAATGCTATTAAAAAATTAACAAAACATGCCTAGGGTGTATTTAAATAGGGTCTTTCTATTTCGCGGTTTTTCACTTTTCGCGGGTGGGTCCGGAACATAACCCCAGCGATGGAGGGGGGTTTACTGTAATAATAAAAAAATGTTTTAAACGCGCCCCGTTCCACTGAACTTGCGTGCAAAAGCGAACGCATACGTGAGTAGCACCCGCATATGAAAACGGTGTTCAAACCACACATGTGAGGTATCGCCGCAATCGTTAGAGCGAGAGCAATAAGTCTAGCTCTAGACCTCCTCTGTAACTCAAAACATGCAACCTGGAAATTTTTTTAAAGGTCACCTATGGAGATTTTTAAGGGTAGAAGTTTGTCGCCATTGCACGAGCGGGTGCAATTTTGAAGCATGACATATTGGGTATCAATTTACTCGGCGTAACGTTATCTTTTTACAATATAAAAAAAGTGTATTTTTTTTGTAAGACCGCTGCGCAAATACAGAAAGTATTGCAACTACCGCCATTTTATTCTCTAGGGTGTTAGGAAAAAATATATATATAATGTTTGGGGGTTCTAAGTAATTTTCTACCAAAAAAACTGTTTTTAACTTGTAAACAATAAAACTCAGAAAGAGGCTCGGTCCTTAAGTGGCTAACTTAGGGGTATACTCACTTTTGTTGCCAGCGGTTTAGACATTAATGGCCGTGTGTTGAGTTATTTTGAGGGGACAGCAAATTTACACTGTTATACAAGCTGTACACTCACTACTTTACTTTGTAGCAACGTATCATTTCTTCAGTGTTGTCACATGAAAAGATATAATAAAATATTTACAAAAATGTGAGGGGTGTACTCACTTTTGTGAGATACTGTATACACATTTTTTTCATGAAGATCATCAATAGTCACCATTACTACTGCTGTGCTCAATAGGTTCTATTGGTGTCACCATCCTCCACTAAAAAAAAAATTAAAGCAAGCTAATTTTATTTATATTTTTCCACCAGAGCTTTGGGGTGCTTTGTTAAAACTCACATTTTCCTATCACTGTTATCAGAGTGCTCTATCCTCTGCACACGCTCATGCATTGAAAAATAACCTTTCTGGAAAAATAACAAAGTATTTTAAACCCAGCAGCCCCGATCTATGGCTTAAGCAAGAGTTTCGAACTTGGCAAACCTACAAAAAACAACCTTAGCTGATCTAAAAAAGCAAAGGCACTTTGCACTCATGGCATTCATCATCATCAGTTATTACTCTGTTCTAGGCAAATTTCCAAAAACAGAAAGCGTGAAAAGTGTTAGAAACATGAAAAGCTGAAAAACGAAATAAGCATTAGCCTGAATCCCCTTCTTCACATAAATCATCAAACACCATTCTGTGTCAGTGGATATCCACACCATTTTTAGTGTGGATATCCACTGACCAAGTGAATCCAACTCATGTAAAGCAGAGGCAGAGGGAGCTATGGTTGGTGTCTCACTTCTAATTGAACTACTCTGAACTTACCAGATTTTGTAAAAAAATATGTAAGCTGTCAGAGGAACGCCTTTTGGAATAAATTGTGCTTCCAGAACAGTCAGTTTTGCTTTTTTCTTAGGCCGACCATACACAGTGCCAATCAATAATGGACGGACTGAATGTACCAAGTTGATCGATCAATCAACTTGGGTACAACCAGGCTGTCAGATTCTCTTGCGATTATTGCTATTGACTGCTATAGCCACTAGCAATAATCACTGTCTTCTCCTAGCGGGGACAGCTTTCCCAGCCCACCCCCCCTGCAGGAGAAGACAATTGCTGATTCCCCTGCCAGCACTGTCTGTGTTGACGGGGAAATCTTGCAAATTTCTTTCCTGCAACCATGGGAAGACATTTGTACCAAGTTCGGTAAGCCTTAAAGGGGTTGTAAGGGAGATTTTTTTATTTTTTTTAAATAACAAACATGCTATACTTACCTCCACTGTGCAGCTGGTTTTGCACAGAGTGGCCCCGAACCTGGTCTTCTGGGGTCCCTCGGCGGCTGTCTCAGCCCCCCCCCCCCCCCACAAGTACTGCTCACCTTAATGCAAGCTCCCTCGCATAGTGTGGAGTATTTGCGGGAGCGCTCCCGTGATACAGCCGGCAGCTATAGCCGCTCGCTGTATCACTCGGCCCCGCCCCCCAGCGCGCAGCGTTATTGGATGTGATTGACAGCAGCGCGAGCCAATGGCTGCGCTGCTTTCAATCCATCCACTCTAGCCAATCAACGGTCAGGGTGAGCGGCGAAGAGGATGTCTGGGGCGAGCGCGGGACTTTTGAGGGGTCAGGTAAGTAAAACGGGGGGCTGGGGGGGCGGTATTGTCAGATGTTTTTTCACCTTAATGCATAGAATGCATTAAGGTGAAAAAACTTTTACCTTTACAACCCCTTTAAGCCCCATACACACTATCAGATTTTCTGCTGATTTTTGTCTTCAGATTTACCAAAACCATATAATATGAGGTCAAACCTTAGGAGTTTCAAATTGTATGCAACCAGGCAGGCCCTTGCACTACATGGTTTTGGTAAATCTGAAGACAAAAATCAGCAGAAAATCTGATAGTGTGCATGGGCGTCCACAGGTAGGGGCAAGGGGGATCAAGTGCCCCCCCCCCCCTGGAATCAGGGATCGAATCTTAAATTTAGCACAGTTGTGTCGTTATCGGGGTGTTGGCAGCTCTCACCCAGGTGCCACCCGCCAGTGGGGTGATTCCATTGAGGTTCTGTCAAGCCCCCCCATCAGTGTAGTGTGACTTCAGGCTCTTTTCCCTGCTCAGTCCAGCAGAGAACTCGTCAGTGCTGTGACAGGAGAAAGGCGAGCTGCGGGCTATCAGAGGTTTCCCCCGCACGCCCCCCTTTCTCCTGTCAGGGAGAAGAGACAGCGGCTCTCACCAGGTTCCTCACCCAGCTTCCTGCCTGCTCTGTTCTCTCCCTATTGGCCATAACTGAGGGCCAATCAAAGGAGACTAGGAGAGGATAGCATCATGGGACATGTAGTCCTAAAGATTGGCGGCCCCATTTTCCACAAAGAGGAGGCTACAGCTTGATCAAGAGAGAGATTGAGAGACTGCAGCCTGGAAAAAAGCTGAGGGTAAGAGTGTTACAGGACAACGAATGAGGAGTGTGCTGGGCGGAAGCCAGAGAGAGAGAGCCACGCTGCCCAGCTCCATCAGAGAGAGAGCCATGCTGCGCAGCGCCACCAGAGAGAGAGACACTCTACCCAGCGCCACCAGAGAGAGCCACGCTACCCGGCACCACCAGAGAGAGCCATGCTGCCCAGCGACACCAGAGAGAGAAAGACTAAGCCACTACCAGGGTGCAGACATGATACACTACTGACCAGAGTCACCCCCTGTAGTTTTGCAGGCTCAGTAAGAGAGCCTGTTGGCCATTATCCATTACTTATCCTAAGGACTGTACTACGTCTGCAGTCTCTGACCATGATATTGTGATAATGACATTGTCGAAAAGGGGCGTCTGCAGTCTCTGACCATGATATTGTGATAATGACATTGTCGAAAAGGGGCGGTGCATGGGTGACCCTAAAATGATGCCCCCCCCCTGAAAAAAGTTCTGCGGATGCCCATGATAGTGTGTATGGGGCTTGACACATGTTAAGCCCTGAAAGAATCTCATTTAGTAAAGGGCATCTTTTAGGGAGTCAAGGCATCCCATTTAAAGAGCAAGTAAATGTTAGCTTCCCTGGTCAATGCAAATCTTTCTTCCTTTGTATCTCACATGCTCCCCTTCCCAGACCTTGCAGCTTACAGTGGGAAGGTTTCAGCAACAGAGGTAGTTCTGCCAGTCTATAAAGCAGCGGGCAAGGCTAGTTTTGGCCATTAAGGTGAGCATTAATGTGAGCAGAATTTGCGGGGTGGGGAGCGAAGACAGCCGCAGAGGGACCCCAGAAGACCAGGTTCGGGGCCACTCTGTGCAAAACCAGCTGCACAATGGACATAAGTATAACATGTTTGTTATTTACAGTGAAATAGCAGTGACAATGCTGATAGCCACACCCCCTGCAACATTTTTTCATCTCATTTTTTCATTTCACTGTGGCAACACTGATTTCAGGAGTAGGACATTATTGTTGCCACACCATCCCAGAAATTTGCATTAGGTGGACTTCATTGGCATCAACAGATAGTCATGAGACTTTGCAGAGCAACTAAGAAAAAACTATAAGGGCATATACACTCACCGGCCACTTTATTAGGTACACCTTGCTAGTACCGGGTTGGACCCCCTTTTGCCTTCAGAACTGACTTCATTCTTCATGGCATAGATTCAACAAGGTGTTGGAAACATTCCTCAGAGATTTTGGTCCATATTGACATGATAGCATCACGCAGTTGCTGCAGATTTGTCGGGTGCACATCCATGATGCGAATCTCCCTTTCCACCACATCCCAAAAGTACTCTATTGGATTGAGATCTGGTGACTGTGGAGGCTATTGGAGTACAGTGATCTCATTGTCATGTTCAAGAAACCAGTTTGAGATGATTAGAGCTTTGTGACATGGTGCATTATCCTGCTGGAAGGAGCCATCAGAAGATGGGTACACTGTAGTCATAAAGGGATGGACATGGTCAGCAACAATACTTAGGTGTGCCGTAGGATTTAAACAATGCTCAACTGGTATTAAGGGGCCCAAAGTGTGCCAAGAAAACATCCCCCACACCTTTACACCACCAGCCTAAAACATTGATACAAGGCAGGGTGGATCCATACTAATGTTGTTTACACCAAATTCTGACCCTATCATCTGAATGTCGCAGCTGAAATTGAGACTCATCAGACCAGGCAAAATTTTTCCAATCTTCTGTTGTCCAATTTTGGTTAGCCTGTGCAAATTGTAGCCTCAGTTTCCTGTTCTTAGCTGACAGGAGTGGCACCCGGTGTGGTCTTCTCCTGCTGTAGCTCATCTGCTTCAAGGTTCCATGTGTTGTGCATGCAGAGATGGTATTCTGCATACCTTGGTTGCAAGACCCCTTTCACATGGGGCAGATCCACTCAGCGGAGTCGGCAAGCTCAGTGGGAGATCGCTCCGTTGATCTCCACTGAGCTGGCGGATCTGAGCAGGGAGGCACCTGTCAGAGCCCCGCTGATTTCTATAGGGAGATCGGACGAAAACGGACAGCATGTCTGTTTTCTTCAGATCTCATCCGATCTGCCAGACTGATGGCTGAACGTATCGCCATACATCTGTTTTTAGTGGATCGATTGGCCGGCGGGTGTCAGCGGACACATCTCCACTGACATCCGCCTGCCCATAGGAGTCAATAGGTGACCCACTCGGACCTGCCTGAAAAACGGACAGGCTGATTCAAGTGGGCTTATCGTGTAAAAGGGGCATAACGAGTGTTTTTTTGAGTTACTGTTGCTTTTCTATTATCTCGAACCAGTCTGTCCATTCTCCTCTGACCTCTGATATCAACAAGGCATTTTCATCCACACAACTGGACGTGTTCTCTTTTTCAGGCCATTCTCTGTAAACTCTAGAGATGGTTAGGTGTGAAAATCCCAGTAGATCAACAGTTTTTGAAATACTCAGACCACCCCGTCTGACACCAACAACCATTCCACGTTCAAAGTCACTTAAAGTGGATGTAAACCCACTCTCATCCTTTCTAAACTACTGCAATATTGGTTATCTAGAAGGATATCTAGAAGGATATAGATGCCTCCTGCATGTATACTTATCTGTCAAATGTCTCCCCTCTGTCTGCTGTGAGACCCCAAAAAAATGCAGATTTTATGGGTGGGTCTGTTTTCCAGGGCTCAGTGGATGTCAGTAGTCTCCCCGCCCACCTCTACACTCCCCTTATCAACATGCATTTTCTCCTGTGTATTTCTTACACTGAACTTCTGCTATGATCACTAACATCCAGTCAAAACCCAGAAAAGTCCCCACATGACTTCAGCATGCCAAATCATGCTGAGGTGTGGAACAGCCAATCCTTGCAGAGCTGCTGAAGAAAGGAGTGGGGGTGGGAATTAAAAAATAATGCATGTCTTAGGCTAGTGCACGAGATATGTAAATCACCTGTCAATCACAGCAAGGGGGAAAAAACAGACAAAGTTTGTCCGTTTTATTTCACTAAAAAAAGATATGAGGATTTCTCAGAGCTGGATTAACTCTTTGTGGCAAGACTGGGCACAGCTGATCTGAAATGCCATACTATATATTGTGCCAGACAAAAAAAAACTTTAAATCCCCTTTCTTCCCAATTTTGATGCTTGGTTTGAACTTCAGCAAGTCATCTTCACCACGTCTAGAAGCCTAAATGCATCGAGTTGCTGCCATGTGATTGGCTGATTAGCAATTTGTGTTACCAAGCAATTGAACAAGTGTACCTAATAAAGTGGCCTGTGAGTGTATGTATAATTAAGTGCTGCAGCACATATTTTTAACAGAATGTCATAGTTCTATCACTACATGTGAAGTAAGCTGGAAAACCATATTAAACCTGGAGATGCTTGCTCTCCTTTTCCGCACAGTGGAATTATTCCTGTGACCGGAAGCTAAATAAACTGGTTTTCTAATGCAGAATCTATGAAAAGTGACACATTCAGGATTATTTAATAAGTGAATTCAAGAGTGAAATCAAAACATGCTCATTTGTATTTGCTCTTTGCAGCTATTCAAATGCAAAAAAGGACTATTTTACTAGCTACGTTTTCTAAAAAGTAAAAAAAATACAGTGCTTTAGGTAAATTCTTCTAATGTTTTTTACAATTATATTTATTCTTTTTTTTTTCCACTGTTAGGTCTAAATTCATAATAATTATTGAGCATGCAATATTTAAAGTGACCTGTGATAACCTTAAAATAGCCTTTATCAATTACTCTCACATCAGTGAAAGTAGACTGATCAAAGCTACTTGCTGGGTGAAGAGCTTTTGAAGAGCCAGTTGTCTGCATTTAGCATGGACTGTTTTTTTACACCTTCTGACATTTTAGCAGTTTTTACAGGTCACGGTTCAGCAAGACAAAAAGACACACTAAAATAATAATGCTTTTAACCAGCGTCATTTTTTTTTTTTTTTTGCTTAACAGTGTGACATTGTCCTCTCCTGTGTATTTATGACATTCTCTATTATTACACCCAGTAAATTAATTTTTGACTTTTGCTTAAAACGGTATTAAACTCTACACGTTTTTTATTTATTTTTTATTTTAATTGGCCCCCTGCAATTTAATGTCATTATCTGCTAGTATGCATCACATAGCATTATGACAGACTTACCTTTCAAACAGAACCATCCAGTGCTGAGCTGCTCCTGGTCCTTCCATATTCGCACCAGTCTTCCGGGTTCAGGCTCTCCAGCCGTTTGAACGACCGGGCCGTGATGACGTCATTCCCATGCATTCGCATGGGAATCACTATTGTGGCATGGTGCTCTTTGCATTAATGGCACACTTGGTGGGCCCTGAATGCAAAGCGCACTATGCATGCACAGTGATGTCATCAGCTGAAGGCAAGCTCATGTTTAGTCGATATTCACGATACCTACAGGTAAAACTTACTATAAGTTTACCTGTAGGGCAAAATTTTTAAATTTTAAATTTTTTGTTTACAAACGCTTTTATTAATTCCATAGAACAGTGCAAAACCAGAGTGTACAGGCAGTTAACAGATCTTGTACAAAAGGAAGTCTTACATGTTAAGCATAATATCAGCAAGTTTAAGTACAACTCAAATTACGAAGAATCGAACATACGCAAAGATAATGCGTCCAATTCAGCAGCATATCAACTAGGTCCATAGACAGACCTGAAACAGTTCACATAAGGAAAACCAAGGAGGTGAGAAAAGGGAGAAAAGAAAAAGACACAAACCAAAATAATAAGTAACATAGCTTGACATTCATAGGGCGTACTGCTTCTGATTAGAGTCGAGGGGAAAAGTTATACTCCAGCACATAGTGTTTTAGAGGTCCTGAGACACATTACTAAGCTGAAAGGCAGACCATTTATTCCACTTGCCATCAAAAATATGCATGGTGTCCATAAGGGTGTGATGGATCCTTTCCATCAGTCTGATAGATTCCATGCGGGTCAGAACCTGTGGCCATGGCACTGAGGGACTCTTCCAGTTCAGTGCAATTGCCCATTGGATGGCACTAAAAAGAGTGTGTATCAGTTTCTGTTGGGGGGGGAATAGCCCCGGGTATATCAGCATACAGGATGCACATTTGAAAAGTAAGGGCCACGGAGACGTCTGTGATCCTAGGGATCAAGGCGGTGGCTTTGGTCCAAATATGTGCCAGGGAATCACATGCCCAAAACGTGTGCAGCAATGTGCCCCTGTCCCGACATCCTCTAAAGCATGTGTCGGGAACCAGAGGAAACATCCTATGCAGACGATCCGGGGTGTAGTACCATCTGGTGTGCAACTTGAGGACCATTTCCTTCAATGAGATGGAGCGTGTACATTTGTGCATATTGTCTACCATGTCCCGCCAGTCCTCCACTGCAAACTCCTGCTCAACCTCTGCCTCCCAGCCCAGCATCGCCGCCATTTTGGGGGCTGAGTTGTGATCATTCAAGTACCCGTATAAACTAGATATAGTGCCCCGTTCTCTGGAGGCCCCTCCACATAAACCCTCAAAATGAGTGCCAGTTGTTCTAGAGAGCTCTTGAAAATTGCTAGTATAAAAGTGCCTGATCTGGAGAAACTGGTAAATTACATTCCGGTCCATAGCATAGTGCTGTTGCAGGTGTGAGAATGAGCAGAAGGAGGCGTCACACATAAAAGCCTTCAGTGTAGTAAGGCCTCTATCTGCCCACTCAGCAAAAGTGGAGTGTCTGTGGAACGCCGGGGGAAAGAGGGGTTCGCCCAGGTAAGAGGCCAAAGGTGGGGCTCTTGATTTTAATTTACATTTTTTCTCATAAAGAGACCAAAGATAGAGGGACTGTCCCACGATAGCATTCAGTGGGGCAATCTCCCTATGGGTGATGGAGCAAGACCACAAAAGTCCCGGGAGTAGGTATGGGGCGACCGAGACAATCTCAAATCGTAGCCATGGGATGGAGGACGGATTAGCGTGCCATTGGGCTGTTTGCACCAAGCGGGCCGCAAGAAAATATTTCCACAAGTCCGGACATCCCAGACCGCCCCCCGAGCGGGCCCCGTACATCACCTGACGCCCCAATCTGGACTTTTTCCTTTGCCAGATAAAAGAGAGTAGATCTGATTGGAGTTTGTCAAGAGTGGCCCTTGGGACATATAATGGTAAGGAGCGAAAAAAAAGAGCAGTTTGGGCAGTATGGTCATTTTGACAGCCTGGATGTGGCCTAAGAAGGAGATCTTGTAAGTGGACCATTGAAGGAGCAGGTTCCTGACCGAGGCGAAGGCTTGTGGGTAATTTTGGGTGTATAGTTGTTTAAGCGTAGGAGCAAGTCTAACCCCCAGGTATTGTAAGGAGGCAGGGTCCCAGGAAAACTTGAAGGAGTCTTTGAGGGCACTCAGGACTGTATCAGGTAGGTAGATGGGCAAGGCCGTGCATTTGGTCGCGTTAACCACTAGCCCTGAGACTTGCTGGAAGCGGGTCAAGGAAGCGAAAATGTTAGGAAGGGAGATTAGTGAGTCCAAAAGGAATAATAAAACGTCATCTGCATAAAGGCTAATCTTAAATTCCTGGTCACCCTTGTGATAGCCCTTTATATTGGGATTGTCTAGTACAGATTTGGTGAGGGGTTCCATGGCGAGGGCGAACAGGAGGGGGGAAAGAGGGCACCCCTGTCTAGTACCCTTCTCTAGGGGGAAATATTCGGAGTTACAACCTGGGATCTTGATGTTAGTGCGTGGGCAAAGATACAGGGCTCTAAATCTGTGGACGAATGCACCCCCAAACCCAAACTTTGACAAAACTGATTCGAGATATGGCCAGAGCACACTATCAAATGCCTTATTGATATCTAGACTAAGTAGCAGAACCTTCTTTTTATTGGCATCTGCATCCTGTATGATGTTGGCGGCTAGACGGATGTTATCCGTGATTTGCCTAGAGGGTATAAAACCCGTTTGTTCGGCGGAGATCAAAGTGGTGACTATTGTGGCCATCCGGTCAGCCAGGATGCGGCCAAATATTTTTAAGTCATTGTTAATGAGCGAGATGGGCCTAAAGTTTTGAGGGTGTGTGTGGTCCTTGCCTGGTTTGGGTATCAGAGATAGGTTAGCCCATAGCATCTCATCCGGAAAGTGGTTGCCCTTTAAAATAAAATTAAATAGCTTGGCCAGCTTTGGGATTAGGGGTTCTGTGCATTTTTTATAGTAAGAGGCTGAGAAGCCGTCTGGGCCTGGGGTTTTAGAGGGTTTAAGTGATGAAACGATGGAGGCTATTTCTTCAGTAGTGCAAGGGGCGTTAAGGGTTAATAGTTGTTCTTCTGATAAGCTTGGGAGAGTTAAATGGTTTAGCCAAGAATGTGGGGGGCCAGGTGGTGGGCTTTTTGGGGCTGAATATAAGGAGCGATAGAAGGAGGAAAAGATATCTAGAACTTCCTTGGGGTGAGAGGTAAGTTGTCCCTGTTTATTTTTAAGCTTATAGATATGGGTCGGGTGGGTCTGTTGTTTAAGTTTCCGTGCAGACATGGTAAAGGCCGAGTTGCTGTGTAGGGGAAATCTAGCGTTAGCCCATCTAAGCGCTTTTTCTGTATGTTCAGAAAGAATAGCGTCCAGCGCCATCCTTTTTTCAGTAATCTGTGTCAATAAGTCAGAGGAGGGAGTCTGGTGGTGTTTGTGGTAAAGGTCCCCTAGGTCCAGGGTGAGCTGTCGGGCTTCCTGGGCTTTTTGTCGTTTCCTAGTGGTGGCTACCTCAATAAGATGACCCCTAATCACTGCCTTATGGGCCATCCAAAGGGTCGTGGGGAGATGTTGTCCACATCGTTTAATCTGAAGTATTCCGTAAGGCGGTCTGTTAATTGTGAAAGGACAACAGGGTCAGTGAGAAGAGAGTCGTTGATGCGCCATGTTCTATTAGACAAGGGGAGGCCTATGCAAGAGATTTGACTAGAGACCATATGATGGTCCGACCAAGGGCAGATGTGGACTGTGGAGGATGTCGAGTTGGCCAGAAGGGTGGGCGTGCAATATATATAGTCCAGGCGGGAGTATGTGTCGTGGGGATGGGAGTAAAAGGTGTATTCCCTGGAACCTGTGTTATGAGCCCTCCAGACGTCTATCAGTTGATGAGTGTTGAGGGAATGCTGTAGGGATTTAGGAAAAGCACTGGAGGACTGGCTGCCCCGGGATCTATCCAATGTCGAATGTGCCACCAAATTAAAGTCGCCCCCAACAATCATGTGAAGGGAGTGAAATTTTTCAAGTGCTTGAAAAAACTCCCTAAAAAAAGTTGCCTGAGATGCGTTCGGGGCATATACAGAGGCCAAAGTCAGGGGTTTGTTCTGTATCATGCCCTGCACAATGACATATCTGCTTTGCGGATCAATGAAAGTCCTCTGTACCTGGAGGGAGACTGAATTTTTAATGAATATGGCTGCCCCTCTGGACCTGGACTCAAAGGTAGTGTAGAAACATTGTTTGAACGTCTTGTCAAAGAAGGAGGGGTGGTTGTTGGCTGAGAAGTGTGTCTCCTGCAGGAGGAGAACATCGGCCCCCAAGGTTTTTTATGCCCTTATCGCTTTCCTTCTTTTTTGCAGGGAGTTAAACCCCTTAACATTGTGCGTCAAGACCTTAATTCCCATGTTTTAGTGGGAGTAGATTGCAATATGTCTGTCGGGAGTCCAGGACGAGAGGGGGGACCATAAGCATGCAGCAAAATAAAACATTCACTGTACCCACAATGAGAAACCTGAGCCAACCTGAAAGTAAGGCACTTGTAGTTAGAAAATATAGCACATTGAGAGCCTTCCAGGAGAGTTACATTGAGATTATCAGCATTGTCAAGCAAAAAAAAATTATAAATGTGAAAAAAAAGAGGGTCAGAAAACAAGAACCAAAGAACAGTAACAAACGGTTACTAGCTTCACCAAAAAACGGCTTAGCAAAGTCTTGGGGGGTACAGGGAGAGAGGCTCCCCAGTACCCTAAGAAAAAATGTAAACAGGACCAGGAGGTCCAAGGCTCCAATCTCTAGAGTCCAACAGTGGATCACAGCACCCTGAGTGTCGAGTACTGTGCCAGGTGGTACCTGAATAGGGCTATCCAGCCCATCCCGTGATGAGAGTCTGTGGATCCAGGGGAACTCCAGAGGAGAGGAGCTGGGGGCATGTCAGCGCAACAATCTTCCACGTGGCTCTGGAGCAGGAGACTGAGGGGAATATGGAGCATGTCTGTAGTGTTTGGCGACGTTCGTGTTTGGAGATGGAACTCACTTGATGCAGCAGCTCGGTGGCCGAGAGGAACAACCTGCGGGCAGAGAGACACAAAAAACAAAAAAAAGAAGAAAAAGAGGGGGGGGGGAGGGAGAGGGGGAAAGGGGCAAATTCTGTCCTCCTGCCCGACATTCTGTAAAGGGGCTAATAAGAACTCTTTTGCTGCCTCACCGGCGGTCCCTTCTTGGGGGGGGTTGCCCAAATAGCAGAGTGGCGTGGGGTTGAAGGCATCCTAGGGAGCATTGCAGCGTCTAATTTGACTAACAGTTTTTTTCCTTCATGCAGTGTGGTGACCGTGTAAGTTGTACCATTGTGAGGAACTTGTAGCTTAAAGGGGAATCCCCAACGATAGCGAATCCTGGCTGACTGTAAAACTGTAGTGACCTCTTTCATCTTTCGTCTCTTGTCCAAGGTGGTAGGGGAAATGTCGGGGTAGATCTGGACTTGTGCATTATCCAGTCTTAGATTCTGAGTGGACCTAGAGGCTCTGAGGATATCTTCCTTAACTAGGAAATCTTTAAGGCACAGTACAATGTCCCGAGGAGGCTTATCCGGGGGAGGGGGGGACGTAGTGCCCTGTGGATCCTATCACAGGCAAAGGCCTCCAACGCAGCCTCAGGCAGCAGGGACTGAAACAGCCTCTGTATTGCGGGTACAAGTTCAGTGACCGTTTCTGGGATCCCCCTCACCCTCAAATTGTTGCGCCTGTTCCTGTTGTCCAAATCTTCGATATGGGCCTGAAGCTGGGAGACAGTTTCAGAAAGGGCCTCATGTTCCTTCCCTAGGTCTGAGCAAACCAGCGTTAGCTCATCATGCTTAGTCTCAAGCAGGTCAGTCCTGCTGCCCAAGGCCGCAATCTCCAGGGAGAGGGTATTGGTGGATTTGTGCAGCTCAGTTTGGAACTTTTGGGCCAGCTTATCATACATCAGGGTCAGGCTTTCATCTAGGTCAGATTTGGTCAGTTGTAGCGAGTACTCACTGTCAGCCACCGAGTGTGTCGAGGATGAGGCTGCCGCCTGCGGCGGTGTCCGTGCTTGTGTCTTCTGGGCGCCATTTTGGGACATCCCGCTCTGTTCCCGCACTCTCAGGAGGTACGTCGTCAACGACTTTTGAGCCGGTGTACTGCGGCGATTTTTGGGTCCCGGCATGCGCTGAGTGTTCCGCCGGGGGTGCAGAGTGAAATTGTGCGAAAAAAGCTGTGAATATAGCCCCGGGGAAGCGATCAGGTCTCCGCTCGTCACGGAGCTCTCAGCCTGTGCGTCCTTCCACGTTCGCGCCGCGCATGCGCCCCCCTAAATTTTAAATTTTAAGCTTAAAGGGGTTGTAAAGCTTCACGTTTTTTCACCTTAATGCATCCTATGCATTAAGGTGAAAAAACATTCAATGCTTATATCGATGCTTATATCCCCCTCGTTTACTTAACTGAGCCCTCGAAAGTCCTGCATCGTGAACGCGCTGGCTTCTCGGCCCGGGCTTCTCGGCCCGGGCTTCTCGGCTCTTTTCGGCTCTTCATTGGATAGATTGATAGCAGTGCAGCCATTGGCTCATGCTGCTGTCAATCAACTCCAATAACGCGGTGAGCCGGGGGGCGGAGCCGAGTCCTGTAGTTGGCGGCTATGGACGGCGAATACAGGACTCGGGAGTGCGCTCGCAAGGTAACCCTCTTGGGAGAGCGCTTCCCAGAAAGGGTTATCAGAAGCGGGGAGGAGCCGAGACAGTCGCTGAGGGACCACAGAAGACATGGATTGGGGCCACTCTGTGCAAAACGAGCTGCACAGTGGAGGTAAGTTTAACATGTTTGTTATTTTTATTTATTTTTTTAAATGTGAAGCTTTAGTATCACTTTAATACCACTTTAAGACCCCCTTAGATGGCTCGAATTTTGATTCCTGCTAAATCAGTTAAAGTTCAAGCCATGGGTGGCCCTGTAAGCACCACCCAGCTCAACAATGCAATTATTGTTTGTACAGTTCCACTGAACAATAGCCAGCAATGGAGATTCCTCCACCTACACTGCTATGTGGATAGGGGAATAGACGTCTTTTCTCTCATTCAGCCCCCACATTGAATGAGTAAAAAAACAAGACAATTATAGCCAGCTTCAGGATTCCCTAAAAAGAAAAATGATCATAAGATATACAACTACAACACAAGCTATTTTTTTATTTATTAATAGCTTTTTAAATTGCTATTAAAATTTCTATTGCATTTCAGTTTGCAGCTAGTGTAACTGTAAAAATTCAAACATTGCTTCCTTGCAATATGCGCCAGTTTTTAAAAGTCTAAAGCATTCAAAAACGCTGATCTTGGTGTTTTGAATGCTTTTAAGTGCAGAGGAGGGATTTGGGGACTTATGGACTCCAGATCTCTCCATAAAGATTACCTGTTACATGCCTATTGCTGTCACAAGGATGTTTACATTCCTTGTGACAGCAATAAAAGTGATCAAAAAATTCAACAAAATAAAGCAAAAGTGTAAAAAAAATTATAAAAATTAATGAATTAATAATAAAAAAAAAAAAAATGAAATGCCCCCATCCTCCTGTGCTAGCCAGTGTTAATTTTGACGACTAAAATGACAAAAACATTTTAGTCGACTCAATGAATACTATTTTAGTCTACTAAAATATGACTAAAACTAAAACAATTGAGATGACTAAAATACGACTAAAACTAAAATGGGACTAATGCCGCGTACACACGAGCGGAATTTCCGTCGGAAAAATCTTGGATGGTTTTTCCGATGGAATTCCGCTCAAGCTTGGCTTGCATACACACGGTCACACAAAAGTTTGCTGAACTTTCGACTGTCAAGAACGCGGTGACGTACAAAACTACGACGAGCCAAGAAAATTAAGTTTAAATGCTTCTGAGCATGCGTCAAATTGTTTCCGAGCATGCGTAGGAATTTTTGCGCGTCGGAATTGCTACAGACGATCTGAATTTCTGATCGGAACTTTTTCTGACCGAAAAAATGAGAACCTGCTCTCAATCTTTTGCTGGCGGGAATTCCGCCAGCAAAAGTCCGATGGAGCATACACACGGTCGCATTTTCCGACCAAAAGTTTTCATCTGTCTTTTGCTGGCCAAATTTCCGATCGTGTGTACGTGGCATTAAACTAAAATGGTTTTAGTCAAAAGACTAAGACTAAAACTAAATTGAAATTTGACTTCAAAATTAACACTGTAGTGCATGTTCATACCTCAATACCATAAATAATAACATATGAGATTTTTTCACTCCAGCAGTATATAATGAGTTTGTAAATTCTAGATAAATATTAACTAATGCATTACAATTGAATTACACCCATTCGATTTTAGATGACTAAAATGAGTTTTAGTCGACTAAAATGTACTGGAGATTTAGTCGACTAAATACGACTAAAACTAAAACAATTGCAGAAGACTAAAATGGGACTAAGCCTAAAATGCCATTTTAGTCCTAAGACTAAAACTAAATTGAAATTTGCTGCCAAAATTAACACTAGTGCTAGCGTGCAAAGGTGAACACGCACACAAACAGCAATTGTCCCCCACATGTGGTATCACCGCGAGTGGCAGATCATGGGCAGCAATTCCAGCATCAGACCTTCTCTGTAAATCTAAAGTGGTAACCTGTAAAAGATTTTAAAGTGTCGCCTATGGATAGTAAAAAAAACATTTATATCTTCGGATAGTAAGGTCAAATTTCTTCTCTTACAAGTAGAAAACATTTACAATCATGCTCAGTATAAAGAAACATCTGTTTAGTAACAGCAGACTGTGCATACACAGGGACAATATACTATTACAAAAATCACCATAAAAGAAATAAAACAAAATGCTTTGTAAGTACATAACAATGCACATGGCATTTCCCCTGACAATCACTCAATACGGCATAATACCCTTTTCATATTCCGCATACAATTATTTTTGGCATGCAAATTCAAGAAAACAAAACTAATCATTTCAAATACCGTTTCATGTGAAACAGCATAAAAACTGTTGTGATCAGAAAATATAAATTATGAAATGAATTAACGTACTTTTGTGTATCAGCAACAAAAGTGGAAAAGTTGCACATAACAACTAATGAGATATCTTGGTGACTGGTTGCTATTGCTGTTCTTTTACTTCTGTTTGCTTTGATAAATTACTGCAGTATAATTCGTTGGCTGAGTGATAATCAACCACAAAGATACAAGCCACAGAAAATTTCTTGGGTTGTTCCATTATCTTGTGTCCCGACATGCAGTTTAATTTTTAAAGATGTGATTATCATATTGATTAACTTTTCTGTACAGTCAAGCACACAGTCATTAACACGCTATCTTAACTTTTCTGTCCTACAGGTCACGAGCACACAGTGCAATCCTGGTATGGTAATCAATACATATGCACTTATTAGCCATAGAACACAGAAAACTACTATCATCAGGAGACATATCAGGACAATTATATGTGGCTTTATAAATGGCGTAGTATTCACTGCAAAAAAGTATTGGATCAATTCCCCTCCTAAATTTTGTATTTTCTAGGGCGTCTGAAACCCTAGTATCTCTTCCTCCCATTATGCGCTGCATTTCCCTCATTCTATCTGCCGAGTTCCCCCAATTTGAGTTTAACTCGGGAGATAGACCTCTATGATTCCCAACTGGTGGTTGCAGTTTTTCACACAGTTGCAATGGAAGCCATGCGCGGAGGAGTGCGCATGCATCCCTATTGTTCAAAATGTACTGTGTCACTACAGCCTCCAGCCTGTTTGAGAGACTAATGGGTGAAGCGCTAGTGTCAAACTTTCCCAAAATCTGGCACAGATTTGTGCGATCTTGTATGGAGAGTGTTGTGGTTTGGGTGCTACCCTCCCTTTTTATAATTCCTAATCCTTGCCCAGTTCTGTCTAGCACAGGAGTGAAGAGACTTGGGGCCTCTTCAGGACTGTCAGCCGCACAGACTGGTTGCTGTTCGATCGGCATCCTTTCTCTTTGCTCCTGTGTCACACTTGAATGTGTGTCCTTGTTAGCACAGCAATGGCTGTGCACATTCTCCATTGCCCATGCTCTCAAAGACACAATGGTATTATCTTTTTGGGCTAGCTGAATTTTACATTCCTGTAACTCTGTCTTAAGTTTTTCTATCGCATTTTCATTCCCAGCCTCTTTATTCTCTAGCGCTGCGATAGACTGTTCTCTCAACATACATGATTCCTTCCATTCATCCAATCCCTGTTCTAACAAACCATTCTCAGTCACCAATTGTTCAATCTCATACCTCATGTCATCACACTCACAAACATTTGCGTCCGCATTCGCAGCTATAGCTGAAATATCCTTACTCACATTTTCTATCTGTCCTATTAATTCTGCTCTATCCTTATACCATTCAACCTCCTTCCGTTCAGCTATATCTCTCATTTTTACTAGCATTCTCACCAAATTTGCCAATCTCTGTTTCCTGCCTTTTTTTTTTGAATTTTTTTTAAATGGTATGGCATCATTTTAAGTACTGCAATGCTTCACCAGGTCACAAAACTGATGTGTTAATGCATTTGGAGACACTAAACAATCAAATTGAATCGACGCATGTTTACTAAGAAACTCTTCAAGGATATCCATTGACATGCTAATCTGCAAACTAGCTACACTGAACAGTTGTTAAGACAATACACACACAGATGAACAAACAGATAAGCAACCCCCCCACAGAGATTCAGATAAAAGATGTTCAAGGTCTAGTTTTTCACCTGTAGTCCCACACAGAAAACCCCAAAACAAAACAACAACACAAAAAAAAAAAAAAATACAAAAAATCCGTTTAAACTACGAACTTTTCCAGAACAGACACTCTTAATGCTGTCTCCTCTTAAATTGCAGGCCACAGTGAACTCCTATTGGAACCGAGAGCTATCACACTCACATGGGTAACAAAAAACTAAAAATATATAAAAAAAATTAAAATAATTCCCACTTTTTTTTTTTCCTCAGCGCTGTGTGGTTTTGTCCTGTCAATTTATCGATTATATAATATAACCCCAGGGGTGATCATCCCCTTTTACTCGCCAGTCACAATGACCGGTTACCTGGCCAAACTTACAAACATTTAACATACATACATATATCAGCCACAGCTCTCACCAGGTTCTACGCGTCCGCTTCACCGATGAGATATTTCACAGAATTTTCATGACCATCCAAGCGTGGTTTCAGAATTCGCGAGCCAGCGCCAATCTTGTCCACACTAGAGACGATTTTCCGTTCTGGATGTTTGAGGGTTTGTGTTAATGAGACTCGAAACAAAGAAAAATGCCTTAGGTTTGTGAATCCAATGCAGAAAAAAAACGATATTCCGTTTGTCCCATCTGGGGTGCCAAATGTAGAATTTGATAATAATTGTAGAAAACGATATACTACTACAATCTAGATATTATCTCATCTCTATGCATTAACTTTGTTTAGTCTCTGTAGATTAGTCAGTCTGTTAAAACTATGAGCGCATGCTACTGTTAGTATCACAATAATCCATTTAGTTATGAAACCAAACACACGGCTTAAGAATAATCAAATCTTATTTATTTCCCAAAGAAAATAAGATAGCTAACATGTATTAAAAGGGGTTTACAAAATTACATAACATACAGCAAGGCTACAATACAATGATATACTATACAGTTAAAATACAATATAATGGTCTACTTAACACATGTCCTCGTGACTGGCCTCTCGATGGAGAAAGAGAATCTGGTGTGTGTGCAAACCCTTTTTGTCAATCACACCTCAATCACAGCACCTCCACTGCCCGCCCACCTGCCCAATTGGTAGTCGCCTCCATGTATTCTGATTGTACTGCCAGAAGTGGTCTCTGGGGGGCAGCGTCTGTCCAGAATTGCACTTAATCCAACTGCTGTCTAATCTTGGAACTGCGATCTCCGACAGCCCATAATTAGTCTTTGTGTAGCCCAGCCAGATAGCCCTTGAATCCAACAAAGTACATAACAATGCACATGGCATTTCCCCTGACAATCACTCAATACGGCATAATACCCCTTTCATATTCCGCATACAATTATTTTTGGCATGCAAATTCAAGAAAACAAAACTAATCATTTCAAATACCGTTTCATGTGAAACAGCATAAAAGCAGTTGTGATCAGAAAATATAAATTATGAAATGAATTAATGCACTTTTGTGTATCAGCAACAAAAGTGGAAAAGTTGCACATAACAACTAATGAGATATCTTGGTGACTGGTTGCTATTGCTGTTCTTTTACTTCTGTTTGCTTTGATAAATCACCACAGTATAATTCGTTGGCTGAGTGATAATCAACCACAAAGATACAAGCCACAGAAAATTTCTTGGGTTGTTCCATTATCTTGTGTCCCGACATGCAGTTTAATTTTTAAAGATGTGATTATCATATTGATTAACTTTTCTGTACAGTCAAGCACACAGTCATTAACACGCTATCTACATGATAATAACTTTCGATTATCTAATCATTAACTCATCCATGATAATGTAATACTCTAGACCAATAACACATTTACATTTTTTTGCATAATAAAAATAAGAATATTAAAAATGGCGAGTTTCACTAAAATGCATAATTTTGAAAGCATTTCTTTAAAAAAAAAAAATGTATTGTATTACTATATTTGGCCTGTGCAAGTTTCAGCAAAAACACTCCTGCAGCTCACAATTAAAACAAAAATATATTAAATACACTTGAAGTCATCACAGGGTTACCTCTAAGGCAGCTCATAGATGATCATTTTTTTTTCCGTTCAAAACATGACTCAATTACCTCATTCAGATTCAGAATACTTTCATTCACACACTCTGGTGGATGGGGGAATCTCCACCTGCTGAGCCTTTGTATTTGGATTTCCCCACCATCAGAATACAATGATCAGTGCTGCCAGCTATAGCAGGCGGTGCTGATCAAACGGTACCAATCCCAACATCGATAGATTGGCGTCTGTACAACCACCCTGCCCATATATGGATCAAATTTTGATCCATGTATGGCAAGCTTAAACTAAATCTGGCCATACATTGGTAGATTTATCTATGAACGTTTGTATGAAGAATATCATCAGTAATGCATCAGAGATTTGGCAAATGTCATTTAAAAGTATTTCAAAATTTGGTTTGCTTTTACCATTCAATTTTGGAATGAATGGAACTTACCAAAATAAACCTACATTCACTGTTCAAATTTCATTTGATAAAAAATTTCCCTCCTACTTCAATTTTTTGGCTTTATGGTTGACAACAATCATCGAGATGATCCCTTTAAATATTAGAAAATAGAACATTCTGTAAACCACCAAATAAAATTCTACTGCTGTATTGCCAGCCTATAAAAGAAGAGCATCTTACGTTTTTGGTGGCCCATGTCTTCAAAAACTGTTGCTCCTCTGCTGCTGTAGGTTTCAATGGAGCTGTCAAACCATCAAATGGCTGGTGTCATAACTGGTCACATAAGCAGCACCATGGCAACAGCAGATCAAACAGAGGCCAAGATGGCAGCTTCCTTGTCTGTAAAGGAAAGGAGGGTTCTGCTTTGACTATTAGAAATATGGACATGCCAAAAAAATTAACATCTTCAAATGAAATTAAGTATAACCAGCCTGTAAAAGAAGAACATTTTACCTTTTTGGTAGCCCGTATCTTCAAAAGCTGCTGCCCCTTAGCATTCCTAGGTGTGTCAAAACCCACCCCCACCCTATCACATACACACACCGCATGCTGTGTTTTCTTTTTTTTTCACCTGCGCTTACATCCTTTCCTCTGAGCCAGTAAACAGGAACAGTTATTCCCATACCAAGAAGTGTGGAATATCTTCAAAGGCTGGGAGCAGCAAAGTGGTGGCAACCAAAGACATAGGCCACAGGATAGTTACCCACTTAAAGCAACTTACCTGGCCCATTGCCTTTGCCATCAAGCTCCATTGGGTTGAATAGATACTGCTTTTTGGTTGTTAATAGATAATTTGTGCAAAGCTTGCAGTTGGACTCTAATCAGGTTTGTTGGACTGCATCTAGATGATGAAACAAATCTCAATCTCCTTAGTGACTTGCTGTAGAACATTTATCAATGGTTGACTTTTGAGTATTGAAGAACTTGATACAAGTAATAAAGAAAAACTAGGAAAATATGGAGATATTACAGCCAAGTCCCTCGGGTACTCGATCTAAGTTAAAACCTAAATCACAGACATTCCACTCTGAAACCAAATTCCAGCTATTGTCCTGTAAGTCTCTACAGAGATTGACATTTTTTCATCATCTAGATAATACTGCTCAAAGATTTTTATGCATTGAACACTGTCTGGAACATTGGGTGTCAGTATCCTTTGCTGCATTCTGTGGTTTCTTCCAGCAGCCCTATCATTACAGGACATAGTAGTGATGTAGGGACTGACAAAAGGAACCACAATGCTCAGTGGGGGAACCAAATCTGACACTGCTGAAGTGTGCTGGATGCTGAAGGTCTTTGAGCAGGAATACCTCTTCAACCCAATGGAGTTTGGTGTAGTGGACAGTGGAACAGGTAAGTAGTGTTTGCTTGCTTGTAGGAAGTACTTTATTTAATCTTTTGAAAATAGCAACAGAGTCACTTTAAAGGTGCAATTTAGTACACTAAAGGGTTGATATACTAAAACTGGAGAGTGCAAAATCTGGTGCAGCTGTGCATGGTAGTCAATCAGCTTCTAACGTCATCTTGTTCAATTAAAGCTGAACTCCAGATTTTGATACACTTTACATAGTTTAATTGCTGGCTGGCCCAAACGAACTATGTCGCTTATTAAAGCGGAGTTCCACCCAAAAATGGAACTTCCGCTTTAAGGGAAAGTGACCCCTGACATGCCACATTTGGCATGTCATTTTTTTGGGGGGGGGGGGGGGAGCGTAAACCCTCTTTTTAGAGGGTTCTAGCTCCCACTTCCTCCCAGGGTGCGGGAAGGAAGTTCACCTCTCCCCCCTCCCTCTTGGCAATCATCTGGGACACGTCACACGTCCCAGATGATTGCCCGGCCAGTCACAGCATGCAGCGCGGCTCGCACATGCGCAGTGCATGCCCGGCTGTGAAGCCACAGCCGGACGCCCACAGTGACAATGCCGGTACCGCAGAGAGGAGGGGAAGATGAGCGGGGATTTGCATCGCTGGACCCTGGGACAGGTAAGTGTCCGATTATTAAAAGTCAGCAGCTGCAGTATTTGTAGCTGCTGACTTTTATTTTATTTTTTTTATTTATTTTTTCTTAGATACATACAGTTTATACAGCACATTCCGCGGCCTCACATGTTAGTGAGGGACATAGTTAATTTGGGCCAGCTTGTTCCAAACTATGTAAAGTGTATCAGATCATGGAGTTCAGCTTTAAGCTTTGACAAAAAAAAACCTGGAAGCTGACTGTTTTTTATGTAGAACTGCACCAGATTTTGCACTCTCCAGTTTTAGTAAATAAACCCCTATGTATAATACGGCAGTTAAAGCAGAAAAACGACTTTGTAAGCAATCATGATTTTGGCAAAAAAATTTAATCCTCAAACCCCAAATATAACTCTTTTACCCTTACTGAGAAGCTAACATTGAAAATAAAACAGAAAAGAGTTATTTATTATTCAATGTGAATAATGATACACAACAATACACAATACGTTTGTTGAACAATGAGCTTCATCTGTCAGACACAGTTCATTGCTGGTGTTAATGAATCTCTAATTTCACATTTAAATTGCATATAAAGATCTGTGTTTGCCATCTTGCTGTAAACTGCTTACTAAATGCTAATGTAAATTTCATATCTAATTACTGAGGCTGTTTCACTAACTAAGTCATTACAATTTTTAGAGTTCGCCATTAAGTATGTTTTCGCTTTGGTAGAAGGATATTTATTGGGAGATTCCAGCAATTTGCTATTACTTTTCTTAAAGATGTTTCATCAGTACACCTGTCAGGGTGGAAAGATGTGGGATTCCATTGCATACCTCCTGCTGAAAATTACTCGACTGTCTGAGAGACTGACCTAGAACAAGCGTGCAGCAAATAAAGGGTAGAGTAACGAGGGAATTCCTTATCCCTGTAGTTGTTGCAAGTCAAAGCCAGGTCAACAGCGTGGCAGCCAGGATGCCATTGTTGAAGTAAAAGTTTCAACAAAGAAAAGACATACAGTAGATCATGAAAACCTGATCTTACACTGCCACCAGGGCATCTGCTGCCTCCACTGTTGAATCCTACTCCTTGGAGACAAATCTGCCTAATTTCTTGTTGACCTGAGAAGCTCTTTAGATCCACAGCTGGCATTTCCCAATGCAGACATGTGTCCCGGGACACCTCCTGATAGAAAGACCATTATTTTGGGTACAGATGTCTACTGAGAAAATCTGCCTGGCAGTTCTCCACTTGGGGAGGCTTGGGCTGCAGCAGAAGCCCGGTCCTTTCCGGGACTACTGTCAAAATTATATTTGTTTGTTTTGCATGGTATTTGGAATTGTTGTTCTCCTTCTCCAAGAGACTAAAAATACCATCAAAATGCTGAACTATCTAAAGAGGACAAACTGTCTTAATGTTTCCCAGTTCCTTCATAGGATAGTGACACTTTGTTCATGTGCTACAGATTGGAAATAAAAGTTTATGAGTCAGAAATTTTACATGAACACCCTATAAATGTCTTGAATCAGAGAATTCAGAATAAAAAATGTTTTATGAATTCTTTGACTTGTAGCTCCAAGTTTTTAAAATCATATTTACCTAAATTGCGCATTGTAAGTTTAGTAGTGCCAACATGTTCAATGTCCTGTGTATTTTTAACCTTTTTCTCCTAGAGGGCAACACTGTTAGTAAAGGATAGGAATAGAGTGATCCATTTTTTTTTACCACAGGGTTAAAGAGTAAGTAAACCTTGATGGGTTTACTTCCTCTTTGTTTCCCTGCAAAGGTAAAGCATAATGGACTACTATGCATTGCATAGTAGTCCATTATGTGTCACTTACCTGACACAGGAGCCAGCGAAGTCACCGATGTCCCCTTGTGTACGGAGCCTCCATCTTCTTGGTGGGTCTTGCTGCTCCTGCGCTGTCATTCGATGGAGCCGCGATGACGTCACACCCGCGCATGCACACTGGAGCCGATATTCGCGGCATATCGCCGTTAACAGAGGCGCGCTTAGTGCGCCTGTGCACCACTGTCTACGGCGCATGCTCCGTAGACAGCGGTGCCTGTGTTTTGGCAAATATCTCCTAAACCGTGTAGTTTAGGAGATATTTCTTGGACCTACAGGTAAGCCTTAATCTAGGCTTGCCTGTAGGTCAAAGTGGTTTGTAAGGGTTTACAACCACTTTAATTACTCTGGTAATGAAACCACACTGCCATCAATATTATCAGTTTCACTAAATGCAGACAAGAGTGATGATGAGTGACCGAAGCAAAGGATTGTAGAGTACCAGAAGTGGTGAGCTTTTTGCCTCTGATGATGCTGCCTGTGATAAGGAACATCACAAAATTTACACTGCATACAGTATCTTGATATTACCAAACACATTCCTTGTCTTGGGTGAGTGTTTCTTACAGAATTGGTTCAGAAGATAATCATCTTAATAGCACTATTCGAATAAGAAGCCCGGCAACTGAGAAAAGCAGCAATGATTAAATAAATGGAGATTATTTTCCTTCAAACTTCTTTGAAAATTGGTTTCCAAGGCTGTCTGTCAACAGTCAGATTACCAGTTTGATTTAATATTCTTGTACATTGTAACCTCATTTTCTACCCAGTAAATAGTAGACTCTAGAGATCAGCAATGTTGAGCACCTGGGTACTGTGCTACATAAAACATGACTTTTTTTCCCCCTATATAGCCAATACCATTTCTGCCTACAAAATACAATATATCCATGTGTGCTGTACAATCAGCATACATGGAAGTGACCTTTCAGAAAGCGACCTGCTTCATAAAAATGTGGAACAGAAGCATATTTACTGCCCACAGAAACGTCATATTACAGCTTTTAGGGATTAAAAACCATATTTCACCAGTTGCTATGGCAACATAGTGGTATTTATTCAGGTTTATATATCAAACCCAAAAGTAGGTATTTTCTGTCTGCAAGACCTCTACTGTGGCGTAGCTGTTGCACATATCAATACATCTTCTTGTGCTGGTAAAGAAAAGGAAACCGTAGAAGCTGTCACTCCTTTAATACAAAATAAATCAGCTGCTCCTTAATGACGCGTACACACGATTGCAATTTCGGCCAGCAAAAGACCAATGAGAGCTTTTCATTGGAAAATGCGACCGTGTGTATGCTCCATCTGACTTTTGCTGGCTGAATTTCCGCCAGCAAAAGTTTGAGAGCTTTTTCTAAATTTTTCGGACGGAAAAAGTTTCTATCGGAAATTCCGATCGTCTGTAGCAATTCCGACGCGCAAAATTCCTACGCATGCACGGAAACAATTTGACGCATGCTCGGAAGTGTTGAACTTCATTTTCTCGGCTTGTCGCGGTGTTATACGTCACTGCGTTCTTGACAGTCGAAAGTTCTGCAAACTTTTCTGTGACCGTGTGTATGCATGCCAAGCTTGAGCGGAATTCCACTTGTGTGTGTGCAGCATAAGTCAATCCTCAGTGTACCAACAGGTGTAGGAGCTTGTTCAGATGCCAGCTTTGCTAAATAATATCTTATGTAATGTTCGTGCTTTCCTTCCTTAGTTTGCAAAGTAAAAATTCGGGAAAATGTACAAAAATCCTAACTTTTTATATGTACCATACTGTGCCATACCTCTGGCTCGCTGTCTTTTAAAATATAGCTTTCCTGTTGCATTTCTATTGCTGTACACAAGTCAATATATTTCATCCTAGAAATGGATGAAATTAAAGCGGAGTTACTCCAATTATTTTTTTTTTTAAGTCCGCAGCTACAAATACTGCAGCTGCTGACTTTTAAAATATGGACACTTACCTGTCCAGGGCACCCGCGATGTCGGCACCCGAAGCCGATCTGACCCTCGGCTCTCGGGTGGAGGCGCCGCTACCTTTGGTAAGGGAATCAGGAAGGGAAGCCTTGTGGCTTTGCAGCCTGGTTCCCTACTGCGCATGCGCGAGTCACGCTGCGCGATCTCACAGGTCCCTGCTGTCTTCTGGGAACTGTGTTTCTCCCAGAAGACAGCAGAGGAGATGGAGGAGGCGCCAGATATGGCATAGATATCCGCGGGTACCCACGGATATCTATGCCCAGAAGTGGGAGCAAATACCTGGATTATACAGGTATCTGCTCTTCCCTCCCCCCTGAAAGGTGCCAAATGTGACACCGGAGGGGGGGAGGATTCCGAAAAGCGGAAGTTCCGTTTTTGGGAAGCCACATAAAATATTAAATAAGGGAATGTCTGTATTTAAATATCAGCACAATAATGAAAAAAAATCTTCATGATATAATATACTCCGATCAGCCATGTCTTTATGACCAATGATAGTTTAAAGTGATTTTAAACCCTTACCTTGTAAAACAACCCTTTCTTTATAAAGCAGAAATTAAAGCCAAAACATTTGTGTATAGATATAAAACACGTTATAAATACCTTTTCCCCCCCTTTTTTTGTAAGTGAACATATTCCCTCTGTTCTCAGTTGCATAGGAGCTAGGGGAGGAGAAATCGCAGCACACTGAGCTTCCCAATGAAAGGCTGTGCGGGAGAGGGGTTAGTGTGTCAGAAAAAGACTAATCATTAGAGACTAAAAGTCTAATATTAGAGGAGAGCAAAATGTGTTCTCAGCATAGCTAGAGATCTAACCACGGTGTGTTCTCATGCCTAGTGTGGTCAGTTTTTAATAGGTAAGCAGAGAGACTGTCAGGAACACCTGGGATTTCACACAAAGGACGCAATACAAAGAGAACAGGATACTTTTTCATTCAAATACATGGTACAGCAGGCACATATCAGGAATATCTAGAAAGTACTGGCTGTGTGGTACATGTGACAACAATCTCCCGTATTCTTCATATGTCTGGGCTACAGGGTAGAGTGGCAAGACGGAAGTAATTTCTTCCGAAGAAAAAAACATCCAAGCCTGGCTAAATTTTGCAAAAACACATATGAAGTCTCCCAAAAGCATGTGGGAAAATGTGTTCTGGTCTGATGAAACCAAGGTTGAACTTTTTGGCCATAATTCCAAAAGATATGTTTGGTGCAAAAACAATACTGCACATCCCCAAAAGAATGTGGATTGAAGCATGAGGACAGGAGTGCATGTGGTGATTTCATTTAACATGCTTGAGTACATTTTAGTATATATGAGCACATTTATTTTATATACTTGTCTATTTATGAAACAGGATTACACTATATTATATACTCTGCTTTTTACTGATATCTCGGAAGGATTGAAGCAATTAGGAGCATGTCTGGATTGAGAGGGGGACGAAAGAGTATAATCGATAATCGATATTGGCACATATATGTGAGCACATTACCATAAGAGATATTGATTTTATAGTGTGTGTAGACATGTTACACTATATAGCTATTTCTGTTTTTGGGAGCACTATTTTGGAGTCTTAAAAGAGAGCACTTGAGAAGATAGAAGACACCACATACATTTCTTTGGAACATATGAGGTTTATTTGACTCTTGCTCATGCTGGGTCAGATAGTCTGGTGAATGTTTAAAATTATTACAAGAGTTTTGCCTGTTGGTGAACAACAGAAGCTTGCTAGTGGATTATATAAGCGCTGGTCCTATCTGTATGTCAACAAAGAGGTCCTGCATGGTCCCGAAACATTGCAATCTTCTACTGTGATGTGATAATTTAGAATAAAACCTTTGGATGTTATTTGAAGATCCTTGGTGTGCTAGGATATATGTACATTGATCTGTGAAATTTCCAGTCTCCAGCTGGTTGTTGCTGCTGTACCCATCATCTTTAAGCCTACTCAAGAAACACATGTGATGGGAACATTGGTTTTTGGCTTTACTTTGACTCTTTATTCAGTCTTATTTAGATGTCTCTGATTAATTCCCAGCTTCCTTCCTTCCTTCATGAATGAATGAATGAGTGACTTGTATAGCGCTACCTATGCGAACTGAATCGCCTCAGGGCGCTTTTGCCACCAGTGTCCATCTGCGGTATAGCGCGGTCCTTTGCCCCATGGGCTCCTGACACGCTTACAAACACATACAACATACACATATTTTGGCCAATTTTTTCAACAGGATCTAATTAACCTACCAGCATGTCTTTTGGGGTGTTCCTCTGTTACTTCCTCACAGGACCTTTATGCACAATTTTTGCCTTTTGACATTCGTAGCTATTATTGTCCATTAACTGAACGTGTCACAGTATAATTTCTTTGGAGCTCAGGCAAAAACCTTGGCTGACCTATTATAGTAAAATGCTTACCAGTTTTGATTCCTTTGCAGCTTGGTTTTGCCATTATTCACAAGCTTTGGTTCTAACAGATGACTCATAGTTGGTAAAAGAGTTCTAGCGCACTAGTGCATTAGTCTTTGTGCTGGACTACTGTCCAGACCTTGACTTTTTATTTTTTGATCCAACATAGTTATCCACAATCTGCTGATAAGTTTTACTTTACTTTACTTACTAAAAGCTCCTAAAATATAAAAATTTTAAAACTTCCTTTGGGTTTGTGCTTTGATCATCTTTACTCCAGTTTCTTTGGCTTTTTTGGACAAGGGGAAAATTTATAAACAGGATATAAATTTTAGTCTATGGTGTTGCCCCTATATCCTTAGCCAGTAGCCTGGGTTAGATGCTCAAAACCTTTGCAAGATGCAGTAACAAGTGCTGATAAGCCACGCTACACAGGAAAAAATATAATATTTAAATAAACACGATAGTGTTAAATATTTTAAAGAAAAGATGTACATTAAACAACTGCTTCTAAGCTTTGTCATGTATGATTCAGTAGTAGATTAAATACACAGGTTCTGAGAAGCATATAAAACATATATGGTATAAAAAGCATATAAAACATCAAGATCCATATATATCTTCCAAATCACTGATTAGGAACTACAATCTAACCACTAAAGAGCCTTGAGGCAAAAACAGCTCTGAATCTTTAACTTTTAGAAAGTAAAGCTTACTGAAATGAATGCTAGTGTGACCAGCATTAATCCTAAACCATCGTGAGCTGCAGATAAATTGGTGTTTATATCCGAAGAGAAGAAGTGAATGCTGTTCTGTAATTGTGCCCAAGATTACTCAATTTTTCCTGGTACACAGCAGCTGTAACTGAGGATGAATCATGGACAGTTGCCTTTTATTATAAAAGTAATCATAGTCCTGTGAATAGGATACAGATTACAATACAATAACCACAGAAATCCAAAGAAGCAAAAGATATTCAAGATGGATAAATGTAAACCTAATATGGTAATGAATAAAATATTCCTGAAGAAAATTAACTTCAAATCAATGTTAATGAACTTTTAGGCCATGTTCACATATGTGCAAATTGGATGCAGCATCCAATTCACATGACAGGCTCTCAATGGAGCCAGTTCACACAGGTCTGGGGCGGCCACGGTCTACATTCCAAAAGGGTCCTGTGCCTGTTTGGGTCTGGTTCAGGTGCGAATTGAGGCAAAAATTCAGACCTGATTCGCAACTGAACCTGTGAACAGGAACGCACCTGTTTTGTCAGGTTTTTGGGGTTGTGTTCAATATGTGCAAAGAGAGATCACACAAATCGGTTCTGCACACATTTCATTTAGTAAATCTCTTTGCCTTCCAAATCAGGCAAAGAGTACTAAATTAAGTGTTTTTTTTTTCTACTTACCTTGTAATTGCTGACGTTCTTTCCTCTGTCTCTTCGGCGGTGGGCGGGGTCTCTGCGTCGATCCACGTCACGCCGCACTGTCTCCTGGGATCTGGTGTCATTGATCCCAGGAGTCAGTGCGGACATCTTCCGAAATCTTGCGAGATTTCGGCCACATCTTCCGACATCTCATGAGATTTCGGTGAACGTGAGCTACACTTTGCCGTTACTGCGCACGTGCGAGATCGGCGCAGTAACGGCGGTGCATGCTGGGCCATCTGAAGTGCCTGTGTGGGTTCACATGCCCACAGGCAAGATGGCAACCAGCAGGAAAGATTTTTAAAAATTATTTTAGATGACGAAAACCGGCAGCAGTGAGTTACAGAAATGGGACACGTGAGTACTTGAATTACATCTCATAATCCACTGCATTGCACTAAAAAAAAAAAAAACACTACAGACAGTGCAGAACCGCTTTAAAAGTATAACATTTATTAAAAGTAATGACAGATATAGATAAAGAAAATATAACAAGAATACTTAACAAAGATGCTGTTTCGCCACTGAGTCCCCCGTAAAGGCGTGGCCAGGTAAGCAGACCAGACGCTTGCATGATGTATGATGCAGCTCTGGAGAAGGACTAACTTATTCCAGTTTGGGCTGTGGTATTTAGACTTGCGTATAAGGGATGGACAACCCCCAAGCTAACTCCATTTGCAATATGACCTCTGAAGAACTTGTTCAGTTAACAAAACCATTCCTTTGGTATAAGGTAAAGTTATGCTTATTTCCTTATATGGCATCCTTAACCCGGATATTAGAGGCTTTATTAGATATTTGTTGGGCCAACCTATTACGGAATATCACATATGCAATATCCCTATCACTCCAACCCCTGGCCCACAAATATCATACATCTTGCAACTGTGGATTGAGAGACAGTCTATTCCTTCTGAAAGCTTTCAGATAACACAAACAAGCTATCAGATTGACAAATCAAGGCCATGACTGTGAGATAGACTTGCACAGTCCTACCCACATCCAAGCCTTGGAGAACAATCTCCCTTTTGGGATTTTGGAGCTGGACAAAAGAAAGGCAATGTAATGTCCTGATTACATAAAATGCCTAGACCACCTTAGGTAGGACATAATTGCATGGTCTCAACGCCATCTTTTCCTTTGTGAAGCACAACAAAAGGCTTACAGGGCAAGCTTAGGCACCTTCCTAACTGAGGTGATAGCTATGACAAAGGCACCCTTGTGTGATAGGAGAAGGAGAGAGAAATCCTAAATAGCTTAAAACAGTGGTCTCTAAAGGACCAACAACCCTATAAACAGTGGGAGTTCTGTGGCCTCTGAAAGAGCACCATGAAGGCAGAAACCTGACCATTTATAGTCATTGGTTTTAAAGGGGATCTCTGCTGACCAGTATTTAAACAATAGCCCTCTCCTCTGCTCTGCACTGATAAAAGCCCCATGCAAGCGAGTTGCCAGAAATAATCTTGCAGGCTCACAGTAGCACAATGCTTGAGGAAATAGATCCAAATGCTGCCTGGTTGATGAACTAGACCAAAAGGCTCCAGGTTTTTTCACTATACCCATTGCCTACAGCAAAGCCTAAACACGTCCCTTGGATGCAAAGGTGGGTTACATTGCAGCACTGGCCATGGAAAAAGATGCCTTTAAAAGGAACATTTTTGTATGCAGGATCCTTAAACACTGGTACATCATCCACCAGTACAGTAAAGGTCTTAATTAAGTAAGACACCTCAGGGTCCACAACAGGGATCATCCACTTTTTGTGGATATTGTCTTCCATCCGCTATTGTTGTGCAAACTACTTAGGGTAATCTCAGATAGGCCCATTCATTGTACAGATCCTGTTCAGTAAAAGAATGCAATGGAAACGACCCCAACCATGATACCGTAGCAAATACCTCGAAGGTAGTAACTAAGGATGAGCCCAGTGTTCGATTCGAACCCATGTTCGAATCGAGCACCGGGTGTTCGCTCGCTCGGCGAGCCCAGAACTATTGGGGCCGCTCGCATCAAATTCGTGTGATGCGAGCGGCCCCGCAATGCATTGCGGCCCGCGCAGTGCAATGCTGGCTGATGATTGGCCAAGCATGCACTGTGACCCCGCATGCTTGGCCAATCACAGCGCTGGCAGCGAGGAGAGCCATAATTGGCTACAGGCAGGATGCCTGTAGCCAATTATAGCTCAGGGGCTTTAGTACACGCCCCACGGTATAAGAGGCCGCCGCGCCGGCGGCCTCGCATATTATGTTTCAGTCAGTGTCAGCGTGTCAGTGTGCTGCTGACTGCTGACAACAATATGTGCTCTATTTCTGGGGATATGTGTGTGCATGCTGTTAGAACAGCATTGCAGTATCACATCTGGGGGGTGTCTATAGGTGGCCTGTGAAGGGGGCAGGTTTCCTGTGCTTAGAACTTTCCCTGCAAAAAAGTGTCATTTTTGCAGGAAAAAAGCTATTTAAAATCACTCGCGGCTAATGAATTGATGGCTCCTGTAACACAGAGAACTGTCATTCATTAATAAAAAACAAAAAAAAAGCGTAGGGGTGCCCCCAAATTCAATAACCAGGCCCTTCAGGTCTGATATGGATATTAAGGGGAACCCCAGCCAAAAAAAAAAATGGCGTAGGGTCCCCCTCAAAATCCATACCAGACCCTTGAGGTCTGGTATGGATTTTAAGGGGAACCCTAGCCCAAAAAAATGGCGTGGGGTCCCCCTCAAAATCCATACCAGACCCTTATCCGAGCACGCAACCTGGCAGGCCGCAGGAAAAGAGGGGGGGACGAGAGCGGCCCCCCCTCTCGCCTGAACCGTACCAGGCCACATGCCCTCAACATTGGGAGGATGCTTTGGGGGTCTATGACCCCTAAAGCACCTTGTCCCCATGTTGATGAGGACAAGGGCCTCTTCCCCACAACCGTGCCCGGTGGTTGTGGGGGTCTGCGGGCGGGGGGCTTATCGGAATCTGGAAGCCCCCTTTAACAAGGGGACCCCCAGATCCCGCCCCCCCCCTGTGTGAAATGGTAAGGGGGTATAAAAGTACCCCTACCATTTCACCAAAAAAGTGGCAAAAATGGTAAAAATGACAGGAGACAGTCTTTGACAATTCCTTTATTAAAATCTTCTTTCTTCATCCTTCGGTTTCTTCATCTTCTCCTTCCTTCATCTTCTTCCATCTTCTTCTTCCATTTTCTTCTTCCTCCGATCCGCTTCTTCTTGCGCTGGTCTTCTCGTCCTTCTCGTCCGGCATCTTCTTCCGTCGGCGTCGGTGTCTTCTTGGGCCGCTCCGCGCAATGGGAGGCTCCCGCTGTGTGAGGCTCCGCTCCATCTGACAGGTCTTTTATAATGGAGGGCACCTGGTGACCCCGCCCCCTCTGACGCACAGAGACGTCATGGGGAATTCCATGATGGCTTTCCCCATGATGTCAGAGGGGGGCGGGGTCACCAGGTGCCCTCCGTTTTAAAAGACCTGTCAGATGGAGCGGAGCCTCACACAGCGGGAGCCTCCCATTGCGCGGAGCGGCCCAAGAAGACACCGACACCGACACCGACGCCGACGCCGACGGAAGAAGATGCCGGACGAGAAGGACGAGAAGACCAGCGCAAGAAGAAGCGGATCGGAGGAAGAAGAAAATGGAAGAAGAAGATGGAAGAAGATGAAGGAAGGAGAAGATGATGAAACCGAAGGATGAAGAAAGAAGAAAGAAGATTTTAATAAAGGAATTGTCAAAGACTGTCTCCTGTCATTTTTACCATTTTTGCCACTTTTTTGGTGAAATGGTAGGGGTACTTTTATACCCCCTTACCATTTCACACAGGGGGGGGGGCGGGATCTGGGGGTCCCCTTGTTAAAGGGGGCTTCCAGATTCCGATAAGCCCCCCCGCCCGCAGACCCCCACAACCACCGGGCACGGTTGTGGGGAAGAGGCCCTTGTCCTCATCAACATGGGGACAAGGTGCTTTAGGGGTCTTAGACCCCCAAAGCATCCTCCCAATGTTGAGGGCATGTGGCCTGGTACGGTTCAGGCGAGAGGGGGGGCCGCTCTCGTCCCCCCTCTTTTCCTGCGGCCTGCCAGGTTGCGTGCTCGGATAAGGGTCTGGTATGGATTTTGAGGGGGACCCCACGCCATTTTTTTGGGCTAGGGTTCCCCTTAAAATCCATACCAGACCTCAAGGGTCTGGTATGGATTTTGAGGGGGACCCTACGCCATTTTTTTTTTTTTTTTTTTTGGCTGGGATCCCCCTTAATATCCATCCCAGACCTGAAGGGCCTGGTTATTGAATTTGGGGGGACCCCTACGCTTTTTTTTTTTTTCATTTTTTTTATTTTTTATCAATGACTTTTTTTTATGAATGAGTTTCAATGAATCACTGTTCTCTGTGTTACGGGAGCCGTGAATTAACATTAGCCGCGAGTGATTTTAAATAGCTTTTTTACTTTAAAAAATGACACTTTGCGCAGAGACAGTTCTAAACACGGGAAACATGCGCCCCTTCACAGGCATACTATAGACACCCCCCAGGTACGAAATTTAAAGGAATATTACACTTTTATTGTTTCAATTTAAGCATTATTAAAATCACTGCTCCTGAAAAAACGGCCGTTTTAAAAAAAAAAATTTGCATTGATACATGTCCCCTGGGGCAGGACCCAGGTCCCCAAACACTTTTTATGACATTAACATGCATATTAGCCTTTAAAATGAGCACTTTTAATTTCGAACGTTCGCATCCATTATAACTAATAGGGTTCTAAAGCTCGCACGGACTTTAGGTCCGTTCGCGGGTTCTGGTGCGAGCCGAACGGGGGGGGGGGGGGTGTTCGGCTCATCCCTAGTAGTAACAGTTTAAAGGTATTATGGACCAACTCTGTGAAAAAACTTACTGTGGACTGTTGAGATGGAGACACATTAGAGGCCAAAGAGGCTTCTTCAGGGAATTCATCTGCCTCAGAGGAGTCTGAAGCCTCATACACACGATCGGACCGTGGACCAACTTTCCCGTGGATTTTTGTCCAAAGGGCGTTGGCCCTCAAGTTGGTATTGCACACACACGGTCGGACTTTTGAGTCAATCCAACACGAACGTAGTGACGTTTCAACGTACTGACGACACTTCAAAAGAGGACGTTCGAATACTCCAGCGCCACCTTTGGTCAACTTCTATATTGTTGTCTGATCTTTTGCATTGGTTCTGAGCATGCGTGTTTGTACTGTGGACAAAAGTCCGATGGTTTTCTGTACACGCGGTCGGACTTTGGTCCATCGGACTTTTGTTGGCAGAAAGTTGGTCCGTTCACACAGCCAACAAAAGTCCGATGAAACCTGGAAAAAGTTGGTCCGATGGAGCGTACACACGGTCGGATGTTGGTCCAAACCAGCTAATTTGCATGTTGCTTGTCAAAAAGTCTGATCGTGTGTACGGGCCTTTAGATTTAATTGTCCTGTGTTTCCTGATGTAGGAATAGGAAAGCCTAATTTCTTTGAGCCTGTAACTGTTTGGAATTAGATAATTTGACAATTTGGCCAAAAAAAAACTTGAAGCTGAAATCTAGACAAACTGTTAACTACACAGATGAATTACAGATAGGGATGCTGTTTTACCTACCAAAGGATTTGAATTTGTCTCCATTTAGTTGTGGGATTTGCACAGTCCTGCCAGACAGCTATTATCGATCTACATTTTCTCCACTGTGGTTAAGCAATACGTTTAGGTAACTTTCCCACCTACAGTCTGTTATTGGAAAGTGAAGTAAACTGATGAGCTTATTCTCTCTGCTTATTCTGCTCTCTCCTCCTATGAGCATGCTTCTTGTCAGCACATGACCATTGCAGCATGCCTGATTGGCTTTTAGCGCTGAACCTTCCTTTCACAGTCTGAACTCTTCTGTACAGGGAATATTAGAAGGCCAATATCAAGTTACATACATATATATATATATATATATAACTTGATATTGGCCTTCTAAAATCCCCTGTACAGAAGAGTTCAGACTGTGAATGGAATATATATATATATATATATATATATATATATGTTAAATTGAAATACTTACAATAAATGCTTTGAAAAAAATATACTTACAGTAATTTTTAAGGTACTTTTCATCTGCCTGGAGATTATTAATACTGATTAGATTCACATATTTAAGATTCTGTTGTGAAATATGTTGAGATATATAAAAAAGATGATCTACTTAACTATACTTAAGTAAATTAGGTATTTATTTGTTTCCTCTTTTCGCAGAAAACTTCAGACATTTATAAACTTCCAGCATCCCTCTTGAAGCGGTTCTATGATGATGATTCATATGATGGTTTTGTTGGACTTATGGGAAGGAGAAATTCGGGTAAATTAATATGTAATAATGCACAAACATTCACCAGGGCTCAGTGTTGCCAACTAGCAGAAGCCATATAACATGGTTTAAGTACTTTCTACTCTTGCCTATGATAGTCCCAGCATGAGAATAGAAAGCTGTGTTTAGAAACAAAAATAGAGCAGTTACCCATGGTGACCATATAGGTTCCTCGTTTCATTTTCCCAGAGCATAAAGGACAAAACCAAATTGGTTGCTATGGGCAAATATTCTTTTCTATTGTTTGTGGTTGCCTTTTCACCAGCTTATAAGACTCAATAAACATTACTAAACTGATTGTTAGCCATAAGAAGACTGAAAAGTACCTATCAAAACAACATACCAAATACTGTAACTGTACTGTAAGATTTGTAACAGATAAAGACACGACTAAACCAAGACCCAAGCTTATTGGTAGGTTATCCCCTCTTACTTAATTGAGCCCCAAATACCCTATGACAGGGGTGTCAAACTTAAATTAATCATGGGCCACATCAGCATTATAGTTGCTCTCAAAGGGTCGGTTGTATCTGTAAGACTAGATGTCCAAAGCACCCTACCCCCACATTACATCAGATGTCAAGAGCCCCCCCCCCCCCCACCACTAGAAGTCAAGAGTCCCCCACCCACCCTTTACATCACAGTGCACCCCCCCCCCCCCCTTACATCTGCTGCTGCCAGAAAGAAGCTGGGGACAGAGCTGGGAAGCACAATATTGCAGGGTCTGGAGATGGACAATAGAAGGGTTGAAGTTAGCTGCTGAATTCTGAGACCAGTAGAGGAGATGAGGGGGTGCTGCTGCTGCTGCACAGAGAGGTGCAGGATCTGTAGGAGGAGTTTTGTCCTTCTCTCTGCTGCTGACTGCTAAGATGGGGGGGCAGAGATGAGAACGGTGCCGCAGCTGCAGGAGAGGTGCAAGTGCCACATGAAATGGTCTTGCGGGCCTTGTGTTTGACATGTGCTCTTTAATAATTCCCATTTTTTTAAAGCCAGTACAGGGCTAGAAAACACAACATGTGACAATGCTTGGGTCTAGTAATAGGTCTCTCACATGCCAGGTACCGCATTGTGGATGGCAGGGGGGCAAGTGTTTAGGTTTGTCACAAACCCATAAATCTGGGGTTTTTAGAGAGTTGAAGTGGTGCAGTAGGTAGTGTTGGCTCTGTAAAAGAAAGATATGGCATATTAAGATGCCTTCTAACCATCACAACCTTACTTTACACCACCATTTTGCAGATTTGCTTAAAAAAAAAAAACATGATGCACATTATTATTGTCTGAGAAATTTCAGTATCCCTTATCTGAAAACCTAATCTGGGTTAGAAACTCAAATTACTGAAGCCATAAGGTCAGTAGACAGATAAAAAAAAATTAAAATTAAAAGAGAAGTCAGCAATTGCAGTTTTCTATGGTTCTTTGATTCAAGGCTTCTTTTATAGTGAATCTGTGTCCAGCCCATGGGCATGCTAGCATTTACATATTCCTAAGTAAATTAGGTTTAAGAGAAGGCCACACTGACATCTGTAGCTGCATGTATTACTGAGCAATTCCTCCTCAAAGTTCACAAAGAGAAGCAATAAAGTCTAAAAATGAAAAGCTTCACACGTATGATCTTCTGTTTTCTTGCATTGTTTCAGCACATTTTCATGCATTTATCTGCAATTTTATTGTGCATTTCATTGAGTTATGCAGTCAACATCTAGAGAGATATGGGAAAAGCCTCCCAATTTTACAAATGTAGCTAGGCCATGAGTGTCCTCCTGTTGTCAGGTGCAGGTCTCAGTAACCACTCTTTTATAGTGCATGTATCATTCATTTTAATGTTCTCCCATTCATTTCTATGGTGATGCCAACCAGACCCATTGAAAACAATCTGATGCAAAGTAACATGCATTTTGATGCATTGTCACATGTGCGTTATGACACATGAGTGCTTATCCTATAAACTTTGAGGATAGATTACTCCACAGTGCCCACAGCTAAGGAGGTCAGTCTTGTCTAAGCGCTCATTTACTGTTAATAATATGTAAATATTTAATGTCTATAGCCTGGCCACAGTTGCAATTTTTTTCTTTATCCAATAATTTTTATTGAAGTTTTTACATGTACAGTATACAACCAAACAGTTTCAATTTTAACGTACAGCCTCTTATGAGAGCAACAGAAAAACATAGATGGATGAAAGTTCCGACATAGCAGTAACAGAGGGCATGTTTTAATATTATTGATGGTTAGTTTACTACAGCATTTCAATGAATAATGCAATAATAAAAATAATGCAGTTTTAATCTGTTCCAATTTTAGTGTACCTATATGATCACAGATCACTATAACGCATGTACAGCCAGGTCATTGTGATTCTCAGCACTCATTGCAGAAATAACATTATGGTAAATTATAATCACTAGAGCTTAGTTAAATAAGCCCTAGCGGCTAATTTCACCTTTAAGGAAAAATAATAAATGCACATTTATTTTGCAGGAAAAAATGCGCATTTATTATTTTTCCCCACAGGGACCTGCAGACACGTCCTCCAGCTTTCCGTCCATACCTCTATGTGGGCTTTCATTTAGAAAGCTGGATGATGTGTGACTGGACTATGAGTGTGCTGATCAGTGCACTCATAGTCCATTGAGAACTACAAAACATCTGCCATGGTGGCAGGCAGGACTTGTAATTTATTCATTCACAGATTCCAGTGAATTAATGATGTTCCAAGGTGAACTTAGACTTTAAGCTCACCGCACACCTTACAATCTGATTGTGTAATCTCCTTTAGCTCTACTTACAAGTATAGTATAAGGGCCTGCCTGATTGGATACAGATTGATTGGCTAGTTTAACCATCTCCTGCCTGGTCCATAGACAAATGACTGCCAAGCAGGACTGCTGCTATCCTGAGTGGATGTCATATGATGTCCTCCCAGGATCACACCACGCACATGCACCACGGACCACGCTGTGGCGCAATCTATCATGACAGATTAGCGTACTACTGCTGGTACCAGGAGATCACTGTGACCAATCACAGAAGATAACATGGCAATTTTACACAATGAATGGCTTCCATTCATACCATTCATTGTGCAATATTGTGTTGGTAACGGTGATCACAGACAGGGCCAATTACAGCCCATTTGTACCATGTGATTAGCTGTGGCCAATTACATCTAATCACAATACACAATAAATGAATGGATGTCATTCATAAAAAATGGTTGCTTATAACAGGGATTCTCACTGTTCTAAGCTATCATAGCGTGTAAAAAAAAAATCCTGATCACCTCCCCAGGTATAGTAAAGTGTTACTATGGTACCACTGTATTGCTCTGGTCACAGTATGTAAACAAATTGTAAAAAAAAAAAGAGAACAAATTGTAATTAAAAAAATATATATATTGTTTTAAAAATAGAAAATAAATATTAAATAGTTTTTTTTTTTACATACTGTCATCAGTTAGTGTCCCAGAACACTGCTGCATCATTTATTAGATGCCTCTGTACTGCACTGGTGACAGCACGTAAAAACAAATTGTGTAAAAAAAATTATAACATTTTTTAATTTTTTTAAAAAAATTACAAAATGACAACTTCAAAAAACTGGCCATGCCACTTAATAAATACCTTGGATTGTTTACTTTCCAAAAAGGGCGTATTTGTACTGCTCTGGCAAGAAATTGATTGATCGATTTTCAGATTATACCATAGTTTGTGGAATCTATAACTTTCCTGCAGACTAAATAATATACACTGATTTGGGTTTAATTTTACAAAAGTAGTGTAGCAGTATACATTTTGACCTAAATTTATAATAGAAACTAAGAAAAATGCGGGTTCTTTTTCCAAGCATTTGTTCTTTTTTAGTTTATTTAGCAAAAGATAAAAAAAACAAAGAAAGCTCTATTTGTGCGAAAAAAAATTTGCATGACCAAGCATTTGCCATTCAAAGTGTGACAGCGGCGGGGAAAAATGCAAAGTGATGCTAATATGACGTGATACCCTGTTATTGCTCGGTTCTTCATGGTGAATGGATATGATATGTCTTCTCGCTTGTAATATGTCACTCTGTACGAATACTGGATATGATTGTACTGTTTGAGCAACAAAATAAATAAAAAAGTTTTGATTAAAAAAAAAAAGCGTGACAGCGCTGAAAGCTGAAAATTGGCCTGGACAGGAAGGGAGTGAAAGTGTCCAGTATTGAAGTGGTTAAGTAGGCCCTCATATTGCATGGCTTTGGTAGATCTAAAGTTAACTGTACGGAGATTGTACTGTCAGGCTGTAACATGTATGGTGAGCCTTAAAGTGATTGTAAACGAACACCTTGAGGAACAACCTATTCCATTTAAAATAGAAATTAAATGTGAAACCTTTTTGTAGAGATATTAAAAAAACATATAAATACCTTTTTCCTTTTTTTATAAGTGATCACGTTCCCTCTGTTCTCAGCTGCATAAGAGCTGGGAGGAGGAGAAGCAGCAGCACACTGAGCTTCCCAGTGAATGGCTGTGCAGCGGGGGCATGTCAGGACAAGTCTGATCATTGGAGGAGAGTACACTGAGTTCCCAGCATAGCTAGAGAACTGACCACGGTGTGCTTTCATGCCCAGTGTGGTCATTTTTTAACAGGAAAGCAAGTGGACCAGGGATTTCACACAAAGGAAGCAATACAAAGAGAACAGGATACTTTTCATACAAGTACATGGTACAGCAGGCACATATAAGGAATATGAAGTGTTGGGATAACAAATGCTTTAACTATAATTCTTGACATCCAATCTGAACATGTACAGAATCTATATCACAATACAGTTTATTTCATTACATTTATTATAATATTTAATCAAAATGGTTGAGCATTAAAGCGTTTGTAATGGCTATGTTTTTTCTTTCTAAAAATAACAAACATGCTATACTTACCTTCTCTGTACAATGGTATTGCACAGACAGGCCCGATCCTCCTCTTCTAGGGTCAACCTGCCAGGCTTCTCCTCATCTGTGTCACCATAGGAAGTCGATTCCTATGGTGGCACACCTGTGGGCTCGGTCCTGCGGTCCTGCCCCCCACTCTCTGCTCACAAGATCTGATTGACAACAGCAGGAGCGAATGTCTCCCGTTGCTGCCTCTCTTTCCTGTAAGGAGACAGAGAGGCCAGCACCTCTGCAGACGGGTGCAGCACTGGATCAAGATAGGATAGGTATGTATGTGAGGGGGCAATACTTCTACCCAAACATTTTTTACCTTGATACAGGAAATGCATTAAAGTAAAAAAAAAATCTGACTTTAGAACCACTTTAATCTGTATTTATGGAAACACAACAGTTTTCTTAAATATAAGATGAAATTCATTAAAAAAATACACCTAAGACTAGCTTGGTTGTAAAGTGACCACAAACAAGGGTTGCATGTGTTATTAATATCATATTATTTTAGTTTATTCATAAGATGTCAAAGGAGATGGAGGTGCAGGGTAATGGGGCATGGAAACGCAGTACAAGTAACATTTATACATAATAGATAGCAGTGTGTAGAAGGAATAAAGAGCAGTCAGGCAGGAAGCAGATGTCAGCGGCAGGTGCAGTAAAGAAACAAAGCAATACACTTTACCAATGACATATTGGACCAAACATATTGAAATCCACAGCAAAGAGCATAAGGATAACCCGTGAATTTAAATAATTTCCTCTTTTCCAGATCCTAAGGAATTTTCTTCATTGCCTTTAAAAAGTAAGTACAATTCACAATAATCTTAAAAGATAGGTGAAGCCTATTGTTTAATAAATGATAAAGAGTGTATTTATATAGGAAGAAAATGTAGCAATGACTCCCTAGGGAGCCACTGAAAATACATGGCTACCTGCCCTTTATCTGGATCCAGCATTTCACTGACAACCTCTGACAATGATCAGGTCCAGTCACTAGGGTCTTTTTACCATTTATTATAGTACTCTAACTAGAGAAAAGGTTTACTGTAGCAAAATACCCAAAAAAGCAGGACTGCTAAACTGAATTGGCAGTAGGTCCTCTGAGAGCTACCTCTAAAATAGATGCTGACAGACAGGGGACAGCCAGATAAATCTGTGGCTCTCTGAAAGCAGTCACAGTGTTTTCTTGCTCCTGAATCTGACTTCTGTCCTTCTATAAGCAGACAAAAATCCATGGTCAAATGTCCCTCTTCCTACCCAGCTCTCTGCAACTCTCTTAAGGCAAATAGTGTCTCTATTAAGGATGGGCCCGGTGTTCGATTCAAACCCATGTTTGAATCGAACATCGGGCGTTCGCCCGCTCGGCGAGCCCAGAACTATTTGGGCCGCTTGCATCAAATTCGTGTAATGCGAGCGGCCCGCAATGCACTGCGCCAGTTGCAGTGCATTGCTGGCTGATGATTGGCCAAGCATGCACTGTGACCCGCATGCTTGGCCAATCAAAGAGCCAGCGGCGAGGAGAGCAATAATTGGCCACAGGCAGGATGCCACAGTATAAAAGGCTGGCGCGGTGGCGGCCTTGCATATTGTGTTGTGTTGTCAGTGTCAGCGTTGTGTTATGTGCTGCTGACTGCTGACATCATGGGCTATGATTCTGGGGATTTGTGTGTGCGTGCTGTTAGTACAGCATTGCAGTATCACATCTGGGGGGTGTCTATAGTATGCCTGTGAAGGGGGGCATGTTTCCTGTGCTTAGAACTGTCCCTGCAAAAAGTGTCATTTTTGCAGGAAAAAAAGCTATTTAAAATGACTCGCGGCTAATGTATTGACGGCTCCCGTAACACAGAACAGTCATTCATTAAAAGCCATTCATAAAAAAGTCATTGATAAAAAATAAAAATAAAAAGCGTGGGGGTCCCCCCAAATTCAATAACCAGGCCCTTCAGGTCTGCTGTGGATATTAAGGGGGACCCCAGCCAAAAAAATAAATAAAAATGGCGTGGGGTCCCCCTCAAAATCCATACCAGACCCTTGAGGTCTGGGATGTATTTGAAGGGGAACCCCAGCCAAAAAAAAGGGCGTGGGGTCCCCCTCAAAATCCATACCAGACCCTTATCCGAGCATGCAACCTGGCAGGCCGCAGGAAAAGAGGGGGGGAGACCCCCAAAGCACCTTGTCCCCATGTTGATGAGGACAAGGGCCTCTTCCCCACAACCCTGGCTATTGGTTGTGGGGGTCTGCGGGCCGGGGGGCTTATCGGAATCTGGAAGCCCCCTTTAACAAGAGACCCCCCCCCCCCCCCCCCCCGTGTGAAATGGTAAGGTACCCCTACCATTTCACCAAAAAAGTGTCAAAAATGGTAAAAATTACAGGAGACGGTCTTTGACAATTCCTTTATTAAAATCTTCTTTCTTCTGGTCTTCCTTTCTTCATCCTTCGGTTTCTTCATCTTCTCCTTCCGGCATCTTCTCCTTCCGGCATCTTCTTCCATCTTCTTCTTCCTCCGATCCGCTTCTTCTTGTGCTGGTCTTCTCGTCCTTCTCGTCCGGCATCTTCTTCCATGGCGTTGGCGTCTCTTCTGGGCAGCTCCGCGCAATGGGAGGCTCCCGCTGTGTGAGGCTTCGCTGCGTCTGACAGGTCTTTTATAACGGAGGGCACCTGGTGACCCCGCCCCCTCTGACGCACGGGGACGTCATGGGGAATTCCTTATGGCTTTCCCCATGACGTCAGAGGAGGGCGGGGTCACCAGGTGCCCTCCGTTGTAAAAGACCTGTCAGACGCAGCGAAGCCTCACACAGCGGGAGCCTCCCATTGTGTACGTGCTGCAAGGGCACTAATTAGTTAATATTTAACAATCTCTCATTGCTGAGTTTGAGGTTTCTCAAGAGAAAAACTTAAAAACTAATATTTGAAAACACAAACGTTTGTGATATAGGGTGTACAAAAAACGGAAAATTGTTACCAATACTTACCGTAATTTTCCTTTCCTGGCCTGCCCTCACGTCAGCACACAATGGGTTAACCCCTTCCTCCAGTCTCTCAGTACCACCTTCTCTTAGCTGATAAAAAGGGAGCCCTCCTCCCCAGCCCTTGTTCCATTAACTAGCGGACGACAGGCTTATAGGGAGGGAAAAAAAGATTGTGCTGACGTGAGGGCAGGCCAGGAAAGGAAAATTACGGTAAGTATTGGTAACAATTTTCCGTTTTCCTGGCCAGCCTCACGTCAGCACACAATGGGATTTGATTTAGCTGATATAGGGTGGGATAACAAAAAAAGAGTCGAAAAGCAACTGGTAATGCTGCTTTAGTGAATATTTTATTTTGCTTGGAAGGGTGCTGACACCACTGCGTTTCCAAAATTTGATGCCCTAGCTGCTGTGACATCTAAACTGTAATGTCTTGCGAAGGTTTCGCAGGAGCTCTAACTAGCGGTCCTGCATATGTCTTCAACCGATATTTTAGCAGAAGCTGCCCATGATGCTGCCACCCCTCTTGTAGAATGAGCTCTAATAACTTGTGGAGGCGTCAGCCCCTGTTTCTCATACGTGAGGCTTATCACCTTGGTGATCCAGGTAGCTATGATTCTAGCTGATGCCGCTTCTCTTCTAGGTCCTGACGGCAGGACGAACAAGGTATCCGTTTTGCGCATCTGTAGAGAGCGGTTTAAGTAGGTTGAAAATAATTTGACCATGTCCAATGGTCTGAGATCTAGTTCCTCCGCTTGTCTCGGCGGTTGCGTGAAGCTGGGTAGGACCGCCTCCCAATTTACATGGAACTTGGAAACCACCTTAGGGGTTAAGGCTGGTGAGGGCCTTAGGATCACTTTGTCCGGGAGAATGATGCAAAAGGGATCTTTGCAAGATAGAGCTGCCAGCTCTAAAACTCTCCTTGCTGACGTTATGGCTGTGAGGAAAATTAGCTTGACTGTCAGGAACCATAGTGGGCATGTCTCCGCAGGCACGAATGTATGTTGGAGCAACGCTTTTAGCACTGTGCCCAAGTCCCAAGCTGGGAATAGGGACTTCCTTGGTGGTCTTATTCTTATGGCCGCTCTAAGAAATTGCTTTATTAGTGGCTCGTTTGCCCACTTGTGGCCTGTGAAGCAAGACAAGGCTGACACCTGCACCTTTATGGTGTTGTATGCTAAGCCCATACTTAGAGCTGACTGTAAAAACTCCAGCACCTGCGCAATGTTTGCGGACAATGGGGAGAAATTTTGTTGTAAAGCGAATGCTGTAAATTTTCTCCAAATCCTGGTGTATGTGGCATTAGTTGTGGCCCTTCTTGACTTCAATAGTGTCGAGATTACCTCCTCTGAGATGCCCTGAGACTGCAGTCTGGCTGATTCAACAGCCATGCTGTCAGTTGCAATCTGCCTGGGTTTGGGTGACACCATTGGTCCTGCTGTAGAAGGTCCCTCTTCAGCGGCAGCCATATTGGGGGAACTGCCGCCATCTGCAGGAGCAGTGGGAACCATGGCCTCCGTGGCCAGAAGGGTAGGATTGCAATTGTATGGACGTTCTCCCTCGCAATTTTTAATAGGGTTTTCATTATCAGAGGTACCGGTGGGAAAAGGTAGACTAGGGGAAATTCCCACGGGATTGAGAAGGCATCTTGAGCTAGCGCTTCGTTGCAGTGGAATCTTGACACAAACTGGGGTACCTGTGCATTCCATGGGGTCGCCATCAGATCTACCGAGGGTGTACCCCACCTGTAAAATATTGTTCTTAGATAGTCCTTGTTGAGTGCCCACTCGTTTTTGTTGGGAAAATCCAGACTCAGATGATCTGCTATGTAGTTCTGACTGCCCGGAATGTAGGCTGCAGTCAAGGCTTCCACATGTGCCTCGGCCCAGACGAATATCTCGGTTGCCAACTGCAGCAGTGGCAAGCTCTTGGTTCCACCCTGTTTGGTTATATAAGCGACCGCTGTCCGGTTGTCCAACATAAGCTTGACCCGAGCTCCCTGAATCAGGTTCTCGAATGCCAGTAGGGCTAGGTATGCCGCTTGTAACTCCAAAAGGTTGGAGTGTCTGGTCTCCATCCTGCTCCATTTGCCTTGAACCCGTCTGCCAAGACAGTGAGCACCCCAGCCCCGGAGACTGGCATCCGAGGTTATTTGGATCCAATCTCCGGGGCTGAGAGGCATGCCCCGCGACAGAGTTCCTGGTGCTATCCACCATGCCAAGCCCTGGCGAATCCGTCTTGGTATGAATATTTTTTGGTGGAGTGATACGCCATCCCACTGGTTCAGAAATGACGTTTGGAATGCCCTTGTATGGAATCTTGCCCATGGAACCGCTGGGGTTGCTGCGGTAAACATTCCCTGAAGCGTCATACAGTCCCTCGCCGACAGCGACGAGGACTCCATCACGCTGTTCACGCAGGCTACTAGCTCGGCTATCTTGCAATGTGGTAGCGAGACCTGCCCTTTGCTTGTGTTGAAAACAAGCCCTAGGTACTCCATCTCTTGGGAGGGAATCAACTGGCTCTTCTGCTTGTTGATAATCCAGCCGAATTCGGATAGAATTTTCAGCACCACTTCGCCTTGTGCTGTTAACTCCTCGCTTGCACGGGCCACTACCAAGATGTCGTCTAAGTAGTGGAAAAATCTATATGCCCCTCAAACGTATAACAGCGATGGTAGCTAGCAGGATCTTGGAAAAGACTCGTGGTGCTGTGCTGATTCCGAAGGGCAGACATTTGAACTGGAAATGATCTTCCCCTACCATGAATCTCAGGTATCTTTGATGATGCCTGTTGATTGGGACATGAAGGTAGGCATCTGCTAAATCGACTGATATTAGCCAGTCCCCTGGTTGCAGAATTGATATAATTGTAAATATTGATTCCATCTTGAATGTCTTGGGATCGATGTAGTAGTTCAGAGATCTTAGGTCTAAGACCGGTCTGAGATCTCCGGACGCTTTGGGCACCAGAAAAATTGGGGAGTAAACCCCTGTTCCCTGCTGCTTTAGAGGAACCGGCAAGATTGCCTCTTTCTGAAGTAATTCGGTCACATATTCTTGCAAGTACCTTTGTTTCTTCGGATCTTGTGGCCATTCTGTCTGGACAAAGATGTCCGGTGGTTTCTCTCGAAACCTTATCTTGTACCCTCGCTTGACTGTTTTCTGGACCCATTGGTCCTTGACCTTCTCCGCCCATACCTTCCAAAAAGATGCCAACCTGGCACCCACCTGGGGGTGATGGGCGGTCAACCCGTCAAAAGGACTTCTCCGGTTTCTTAGCGGTCTGAGCGGCCTTAGACTTCACGTTCCGAAGAAAGGAGCTTTGTGAGCCTCTCCATTGGGGTCTTGTATATTCTCGGCCTGGTCTATATGACCTGGCCTCCTGCACCCTTCTGAACTTTGATTGGCCTGACCGAACGGTTTGCTGTCTCCTTTTGGGTCTCTGTGGTAGCAGACCCGACTTCCCTCCAGTAGCTCGCTTAATAGCTTCCTCCAGGGTGTCCCCGAAAAGCATCTTGCCCTTGTATGGGATGTTACAAAGTGCCTGTTTTGAGGTACTGTCTGCCACCCAATGGCGTAACCATAGGGCCCTTTTTGCCGTTACTGAAAATGTCATAATTCTTGCGAGCAGTTTTACTAGGTCTATAGAGGCTTCTGCCAAAAAGGCGGCTGAGAGATTAAGTTCCTCCATTGCTGAAATGATTCTGGCCGTCTCTACGCCAGACTTCAGGGCCGTCTCCACATTTGTGACCCAGACCTTCAGAGCCCTGGAGATCGAGGTTAGGGCTATGGCCGGGCGACAAGCTGCGTCAGCAGTTAAATAGATTTTCTTTAGATCTGTGTCTGTGCGTCTGTCCATCGGGTCTCTGAAGGTTGTAGAATCCTGCAATGGCAGGGACACCTGCCTTGCTAGGCGCTGCAAGGCCGCATCTACCCCTGGAGGTGACTCCCAAAAGGCAGCATCTGGGGTGTTAAATGGGTATAATTTTAAAAAGCGATTTTGTATGTTTGCCTTCCTTTCTGGCTTTCCCCATTCCTCATCGAATAATTCGCGGATCTCCATCATGAACAGAAAGGTTGCCCCTTGCCTTTTCAAGTTAGGGAAATATCTTTTAATTTTTTCCGGAGGCTGAGTGTCTTGTTCCCAGTCTATGGCCTCCTTTACTGCTACGATGTAAGGGTCTATGAGTTGGAAGTCGAACAAATATTCAGACGGTTCATCAGAGTCTGAAGAATCTCCTGAAGATATTTCAAGCTCCGGTGAAGAGTCTCGCTTCTGCTTAGATGCGTTTTTGGCTCTAGGCTTAGTCCCGGAGGCACTTACGCCTGCAACTGCTTGCATACTCTCTGTCACCGCCTCCTGAATATAGTCCTTTATCCTACGTGCCTCAGTTTCTCTATCTGTGGCTACATCTCTTATGCATTCTGCGCACAAGAGCTTCTCAGGGGCGGATGGCGCTGAACAAGCCCAGCAGAGGCCTTCAGCGGGACGGCCTCTTGTCGTACTTGGTTCTGCAGCCATAGCTGTCTGAGCATTTTTGCGGCGTGGACTGCCCGTTGCTTGGGGTCTATGTCCTGTGCGTGACCGAGATGCATGCGGAGATTTTGAGCGGTGGCGGGACTTTTCCTTCCGCGACTGTCTTTTTTTAGGACTTCTGCTCCTATAAAGACAAAACACCTTATTAGACTGGTGTTGCACTCTTTTGTTTTGTGGCCCCCGTAGACCCCTCCTACCTTTCCGACGATCTTCGTGCATTTTGGGGCTGTGGTGAGCTCATACTACAGCAACAAAAGACAAGATATAGAAATAAGAAAAAAGAAGTTCCTATTCTATCGCTTTTTTTTTTTTTTACTGGCTCTTTAAAGGAAATAACTTTACCTTAATACTGGATAAGGAGTCACTCAGGGTGGCAGCAGATTTGTAGGGTATCTGAAAAGCTGTAAACACATGGTGTAATGCATTTTGTGATCATGGCTCAGTAAACACTGACATAGCCCAGCCACCCCTCCCCCTCTGTGAAGGAAAACTCACCAGTACACTTCCCTCACTAGCTGTGGCAAACAGCACTGGAGCTTCTGGCTCTCCAGGCTTTATAGCCCTACAGCCCCGCCCCCCTGTGAGGTCATCATCGACCAATCAGAAAACACAGGGGAGGCGGCCGGCGCAGCACCTAGGAAGCAGGAAAGGAAAGCACAATACTACAGCAACACCACAGCCTAAAATGGTAAGCTCTTTAAGCCTTAGTATGCCCGCATGGCTCCTGCACATAGAGCGTCCAGTGTGATAAAAGGAACTACCTTTATTGTTATGGACCTTCCGATCCCAGGAGAGGCTTGAACCTGGGTGGGTAGGTTCGGTAGGGGGGTGTAGTCTAATCCACGAGCATGGTAGTCTGGAGTCCGACCAAAAAAAAGGAACAAGGGCTGGGGAGGAGGGGCTCCCTTTTATCAGCTAAGAGAAGGTGGTACTGAGAGACTGGAGGAAGGGGTTAACCCATTGTGTGCTGACGTGAGGCTGGCCAGGAAAGAGGTTTTTGTGATACAATACTATGCTGCAGACAAATTATATTTTATAGCACTAGAAGGCTATTCATATAAAGTGCACAAATGAAAAAAACATGTGATAGTATATTTGTGAACACAAAATGATAAAATCCAATCACCTGTTGCTGCACACAAGAGAAATCATCTAATCAATTGGTAATACTGCAATTGCATTGTGAAAAAAACAACAACAATTTATATACATGTGAACACAAGCACATGTGTAAAGAAAGTTATATACGGTGAAAGTTCATAAATAAATATAGACGACCGGTCCCACTCATCAAGTACCACTTGATACAAATGATCCAACAGTCCAGTTTTTAGCATAGATGGCAAGATAATGTAACGCTGGTTTTCCAGAAAAACATTGCACACCTCCACCACTTGATTATTGCATGCGACACCCAAGAGAAGTGCTGATAAGTAATGTCTGCTTACCAGATTCCCTTGACCACCTTAATTAAAAAGTAGGTCAAAGGTGACTTGTACAGGATTGTGCCTGCTCACTTGAAGGTAATATGTATTTAGGTCGATCTCCACCACTCCAACTCACATAGGGTATATGAAAGGGCAAAGAGAATACTATATAGTGTGATATTGCTTTTATTAAAAATATGTTAAAAAACAAATCTGCCAAATGGCTCCTTACATTAGGTGGTGCCCGACCCGGCACTGGGGTTGCCCGCTTGGGATAGAAGCTATTATAATTGAATTATATTGAATTTCGCTGGCCATTGGAATTTCCAATGCAAAAACTTCGTATGCAGAGCCGCGGCTTCAGCGTGCATTCCAGCAGGGGGATCGGAAGGACCACGGCGCCCGGATATGGCGTCACAAGTAAAACAGGAAAGTGTGACCAGGTATCGCCTCAACGTACGTTTCGTATGTCTTATGTCATCAGGAAGCCTCCCATTGCGAGGAGCGGCCCGACAGAAGAACAGACACCGACGCCATGGAAGAAGATGCCGGACGAGAAGGACGAGAAGACCAGCGCAAGAAGAAGCGGATCGGAGGAAGAAGAAGATGGAAGAAGAAGATGGAAGAAGATGCCGGAAGGAGAAGATGAAGAAACCGAAGGATGGAGAAAGGAAGACCAGAAGAAAGAAGAAAGAAGATTTTAATAAAGGAATTGTCAAAGAATGTCTCCTGTCATTTTTACCATCTTTGACACTTTTTTGGTGAAATGGTAGGGGTACTTTTGTACCCCCTTACCATTTCACACAGGGGGGGGCCGGGATCTGGGGGTCCCCTTGTTAAAGGGGGCTTCCAGATTCCGATAAGCCCCCCGCCCGCAGACCCCCACAACCAATGGCCAGGGTTGTGGGGAAGAGGCCCTTGTCCTCATCAACATGGGGACAAGGTGCTTTGGGGGTCTCAGACTCCCAAAGCATCCTCCCAATGTTGAGGGCATGTGGCCTGGTACGGTTCAGGAGGGGGGGCGCTCTTGTCCCCCCTCTTTTCCTGCGGCATGCCAGGTTGCGTGCTCGGATAAGGGTCTGGTATGGATTTTGAGGGGGACCCCACGCCATTTTTTTGGCTAGGGTTCCCCTTAAAATCCATCGCAGACCTCAAGGGTCTGGTATGGATTTTGAGGGGGACCCCACGCCATTTTTTTTTTTTTTTTGTCTGTGACCCCACGCTTTTCTTTTTTAATTTTTTTAATTTTTTTATCAATGACTTTATTTTTATGAATGGCTTTCAATGAATGACTGTTCTCTGTGTTACGGGAGCCGTCAATACATTAGCCGCAAGTGATTTTAAATAGCTTTTTTTCCTGCAAAAATGACACTTTTTGCAGGGACAGTTCTAAGCACAGGAAACATGCGCCCCTTCACAGGCATACTATAGACACCCCCCAGGTACGAAATTTAAAGGAATATTACACTTTTATTGTTTCAATTTAAGCATTATTAAAATCACTGCTCCTGAAAAAACGTCAGTTTTAAAAAAAAAAATTTGCATTGATACATGTCCCCTGGGGCAGGACCCAGGTCCCCAAACACTTTTTATGACAATAACATGCATATTAGCCTTTAAAATTAGCACTTTTGATTTCGAACGTTCGCATCCATTATAACTAATAGGGTTCTAATGCTCGCACTGACTTTAGGTCCGTTCGCGGGTTCTGGTGCGAGCCGAACGGGGGGGGTGTTCGGCTCATCCCTAGTCTCTATACAGCCCAGCCCAGCATCCTTCAGTGTCACTATTCAGCCCAACACCTCAGCAAGTGGATTGGTATCCAGGGCCTTTAGTACATGGCTCATGCTGAGGCCAGGCCCTGATGACAGTTCATTATACAGGCCTCCTCCCAAGGAGAAGCCCCAGGGACAGAGTTCTGTAAAGGTGATCCCAAATGATTATTTTCTCCATAGACCATACTTCTGAAAAACACCATCAGGAATTGGCCAAGTCAGATAACTATTTGTGACGTAATTGTTAATCCTTCCTATATTGATTACTGGAACCTCCTTCCAGAAAAAGGCAGAAACAATCAACCCACCACGCTTAGGGAAAACCTACATGTTAGCAGGTCCAGTCTGTACTCCCAACTGTAGGTGGAACTCAACCACAGCAGCAATGCAGGGGGAAGGAAGTTGTGAAGAACTTGGTTCCTCTATGATTTCCTGCTTTTTTCCTGTCGTTCGGGTTTTAACTTTTGCAGCACAGAGGAGCAGCACAAGTATACAGTATAATGGAGAGGAAATAGCAATATCCACTTTCCCTTCTAAATGAGCCCCTTACTTTCAATTGGCTGGAAGGTTACAGACAAGCAGGACCTGGCTACCCTGTTTTAAGGGGTCGTCTGGATTACAAGACTGGCTCAACAGAATTACAAATCATTTGACGGGTAAAACAGCATGTATTTCCCTGGAGTTCAGAATTAAAATTTAATATTACAATGGCAGAGCTGTGTGGAAAATGGGGGTTAAAATTTGCTCATCTGAGATGTTTTAAAGCAGAGCTGTCAAATTCAATTTCATTGCGGGCCACATCAGCATTATGGTTGCCCTCAAAGGGGCCGGTTGTATCTGTAAGACTATATAAATGTATCTACTCTTTATCATATAAAATAATTTCCTCTGCATTCGATTACTGGTGTTAGTAATAACTTGAGACTTAAAGCGGAGCTCCACCCAAAAGGGGATGCTTCACTTATCTGTTTCCTCCCCCCTCCGGTGACACATTTGGCACCTTTCGGGGGGAGCACGTACCTGGTTTTGACAGGTACCAGCTCCCACTTCCGGGTGATCTCGCCGCTGGATTCCTGGACAGGTAAGTGTCCTAATATTAAAAGTCAGCAGCTACAGTATTTGTAGCTGCTGACTTTTATTTTTTTCTGAAGAAGCCTGGAGCTCCTCTTTAAGTTGTGAAGGGCAGGTGCAGACCATCACAGAGCATACTCACTCATGTAGCAGATGATGCAATTCTGAAAAGAAGGGTCACTAGTATCGCTAGGAACTTTATTGGAGACTGCACAGACAGAACTTGATTCTGCCATGGTGTTCTGTCTGAGCAGTCTCCTAATAAAGTTTCTTGTGGATGGTATAGTTATATTATTCTCACGATTATAATCAGATGTCAAAAAAAAAAAACATTGGAAGTCGAGAGTCCTCCACCCTCCCTTACATGACAGTCCACCCCCCTATGTGCTGCTGCTGGGAAGAGGCTAGGGGTGGAGCTGGGAAGCAGAAAGTGCAGGGTCTGGAGGAGGACCAGAGGAGGGCTGGAGTCAGCTGCTGGAGTCTGCTGAATGGTAAGACCAGAGGAGGTGGAGTTGAGGGTTCAGTTGAGAGTTCAGTCCTCCCCTCTGAGGCCAACTGCTAAGACAAGGTGGGGGTGGAGACTAAGGGAGTGCCGCAGCTGTAGGAGAGGTGCAAGAGCCAAATTAAATGGCCTGGAGGGCCAGATTCTACCCGCAGGCTTTGTGTTTGACACGTGTTTTAAAGCATTAAACTTTGTCCTATTCTGTCCTTTTTCATCAAGATAATATCTGTAGTTATCATGTGAATAATTGTTTCTTACTGGTAAATTTACAGGAGACATGCATGACTTCTTTGTTGGTTTAATGGGAAAGAGGAATTTACAAACAGGTATGTTATTTGTAACTTTAACTTGATCAATATATTTCTATTTTAGCCTCACCTCTCAGCCCTTTCCAAACCTCAGTGTGCTTTATTATATAACACAATCTGTCAACTGCTTTGTCATTAACCTCCCTGGCGGTAATCCTGAGTGTGGCTCAGGGTGATTTTCATTACCAAAAGTGTTAACCCCAAGTCAAAATCAGGATTGCATTGCAGGATCCCGGCAAAGTTACTTACCTTGTCCCCAGGATCCTGCGGTGTCCTCCCTGCTGTGTGTGCGAGCCGTGTCTCCGCTGACTCTATCACAGTGTCGGGCTCTATTCCCTGCGAGCGTTGCGACGCATGGGGAGGAGCACAGCACCAAATTCAAAAATTGAAAAATGCTTTACACATACAGTACCCTGTAATCTTACAGATTACATTACTGTATCACATTATTTCAAATCCCTTTTGTCCCTAGTGCTTTGTCCAGTGCCCTACATGCAGTTTTATATTATATATACTGTTCTTTCTGCCTGGAAACTTGAGAATGTCCATAGCAACCAAAGAGTGTCCCTTTACGTCAAAGGCGGTTTTAGACCAGCTAGAAAACAGTGATAGTAAATTAGAACACTTGCAGAATTGAGCAATAGTGATTTGTGGGGAAATCCGTCTTCAAACACTGAAAGTAAAGACAGCGACAATTCTGCAACTGAGCAAATTTCTGTGTTTTTGATTTGATTACATTATTGAATACATATTATTATATTATTATTTGTTATATTATTTATAGTTATTTATTATATTATTTATAGTTATTTATTATATTATAATTTAATATTTTGTGTTTCAAACTTTATAATACCCGGGATGTCTACTAGACTCTTGTTTGGACAGATTTAAGTGTGTTATTCTTAAGAATTACAGGCTTACAATGTAAAACGTCAAATTTCTATGCAAAACAATGTACTGCTTTCAGCATCAAAAATCTGACATAATCATACTGCCAGGGAGGTTAAAACAGATCAATTTTCTAAAATTGTCTTTTTTTAAGGAAACTTTGCAAGTGAAGAAAAGGAAGTTGAACCGGATTCCAGGTACTCCACAAAATGCAGAAAGTAAGTTCATTGTGAATCATCAAAAGAGAAGTTTGGGGTACTAAAAAAAAACAAAAAAAACAAACATACATACTCAAATCTATTACACTGCTGTAGCTAATCCCTGTCGGCTCTAAGACTGAGAAATGAACAATCACGTAATCATTGATCGTTCAGTTCTCTGCCCCTCCAGCACTCAATGGAGCGACGGGCTGGAGAAGGGTTGGAAGCAGATGGCTCAGGCTCTTAGTGGCGCGTTGAGAAGCTGAGCCAGCTGCCGATCAGGCATCTGGGTGGATCCTGACATTATTGTCTCAATTGGCTCTATGAAGTCAGCCACTGATTCTGTGTCTCAGGGGTGTAGAGAGAGGTGCACTTCTGTGACCCAGAAGAGAAATATGGCTAAAAAGGCTTTGGCTTATGTTTTTAACCAGTGGTTGACCACGCTACAGCCGAATGACGGCTACAGTGCAGCCGGCTAGTTCTCGGAGGCCGTCATATGACGGTTGAAGTGCCATAACCCCTGGGGGCGGCTATGTATTTTCTGGGCTTGCCAATTACCTCCTCCTTGTAGCTCGACATTCGTTGTCTAGGGGTTCCCAGGGTTAGTACCCAGTAACTTCAGAAGCTGACACGCAAAAGTCCTTTTGAGAATTTTTATTTGCAAAGGGTAACGTCCAACTATAACACAGTCTCTCAGTTGGGAATAAAGGGTACGGGTGGTAAAGCTCAGGGGAGCATTAATAATTACAAAAAAATATTAAATAAGCACCTGAACGACCACAACATACTGGGATATACAATGTAATACTGACATAAAATCACACACATAGGTTGGACTTGATGGACTTTTTTCAACCTCGCCTACTATGTAACTATGTAACTACTATGTAAACTGCCCTGTGAAGAGTGTCTCACTGCAGAGTGCTCTTCAGAGGGCAATATCTGTTTAAATGTGCCAAGTGTGGTGGCGATGACCTTATTGTTGTGAATGAAAGGGTCTCAAGGAAATGTATGTGTGGCAATGTACCAAACTATAAAAGATGATTGCAGAAGTTGCAAAGTAAAAACGGAAAGACAAAATATAAACAATGAGGCCCAATAGACTATACACATTGCCATTGATTACTAGCTAGACGGTGCAGCTTGAAGCAGCCATGGGGGGATTGCTGGGACACTGTGAAAACAAAAAGGAAAAGACAAGCGAAACCTCCATAGTGTAGTAAACAAGGTGAACAATAATTAATAATGATTAAACACACACTCACAAAAGGGGAGCATAGAGATGCGTTTCAAAGCATGTCACTTCTTCTTCAGCCTAAAGGCCGAAGCAGGGGAATTGCACAGTGGCTCCGGACTTCAGAGGCAGCAGCTTTGACTTTTACCGCTTTTTACAAGCTCCCCTTTTGTGAGTGTGTTTTTAATCATTAATAACTATTGTTCACCTTGTTTATTACACTATGGAGTTTGCGCTTGTCTTTTCCTTTTTGATATCAGATTTACTTCCCACTAAAATCACTAAACTCCTATTCCCTGATTTTTACTAATGAAGTCAATGAAAGTTTGTGAATCATGTGATCTGGATGAATTGGAATAAAAACTGAATACTTACGTTAAAGCAGAGTTCCACCCTAAAAAACATTTTTATATATTTACAGTTCTTTCATAGTATTAATAAACATTTGGGGGGGAATTTTTTTTTTAACTCACCAGAAACGCCCTGTTGCTATGCAGTGGCTCCTAATCTGCCACTTCCGGGTCCACAAAGCTCTGTATCACTTCCTGCCTTGCCTGTGCCTTGCCTGTGCTCCTGGGAAATGTGAGTCATCATTTCCCAGCCGTCAGTGGGCAGTACTGTGAGAAAAAAATTGCGTTACTTCCCGACAAGGAAATTACGCGATTTAAGGCAGATGAAGATTTTCTTAATTGTAAGTATAAAATAATATAACATTTTGATCCAATAGCGAACAAATATAAACTTCATTTTGGTTATTAATGCATTATGATGGGATGTCAGAAAAAAAAATTATGTGGCTGGAACTCCGCTATGAGGATAACCTCAGGACATTTATCTCTCTTTAGGAACTGCTGCAGTAAAAAAGTAAAAAAAGTAGTGTTACTTCCCGACAAGGAAATGACACGATTTAAGGTGGATCACATGTATCTTGCCATAACAACAGGCGGGACCTTCCTCCGTCGCCGCCCGTTGTTATGGCAACTTTCTAAACAATCGGCGCTACCACCAGCGGAGCATCGCGCATGCGGGAGAACTAGACGTGCATGCTGGTTACCCAGCATGCACCTCTCCATCGCAAACCTAGGAAGAGGTTGCGATTGGGCTTCACATGCACACAATCATCATGGCAATGGCCAGTAGCAGATTTTCTTAATTGTAAGTATAAAATAATATAACATTTTGATCCAATAGCGAACAAATATAAACTTAATTTTGGTTATTAATGCATTATGATGGGATGCCAGAAAAAAAATTATGTGGCCGGGACTCCGCTATGAGGATAACCTCAGGACATTTAGCTCTCTTTAGGAACTGCTGCAGTAAAAAAGTAAAAAAAGTAGTGTGCTTATAAGCCAAATTTCTCCAATTTTTAGTTTAGGGTGAAACTATACTCTAAATGTATCATCTGAAAAATATTTTGCAACTAGACATACGTATAAACTGCACATCAGTAGGTGACTTTCTATTTCTTTGTGGCTGCAGGTCCAGGCGTTCAGTTTAAGATGGGAAACACTGAAGATCCTAGAAGATCTTCTAAAAAGAAACATTACCTTTCCAATGCCAAACACACTGGATTTTTTATTTCGTACCACGGATGAAAAGCCCCACTTTTGTTGTATTTTGAAATATATTTTCACCTTTCTCTCCATCATGCCAATTCATTATAAAATAATTTGTCAAGCAAAAAGGACAAGTGAACATCATCTGAAGTATAGTTGTCCATAGCTATAAATTTGTTTATTCCACAGAAATATTTTCTTTTGGCCTATCTGAATATTGAATATTGGCAACTAATTTTGTTAAACAATATGGCAATTGTGCTGCCGAGTCCTTTCCTTTGTAGGTTTTGTCATCCACGGCTGAGTATAAAATCAGATTTAATCAGACATGAAGAATAAAGGCTTACAAATAGTAAACATAAACTGTAAGGAGAAAAAAGGCTTGGATTCTGTGTGAAATATGAAGTTCTACATTGTACCCTTAAGTGTCACTAATAATCCTGTGCCTATCACGTTGCCAGCCAAGCCTCAACCCAATAATGTAGCTAAAGATAAAACATTCACATCAAATAATAACAATATTTTTACATATGATCTTGTGTGTTCTTGAGTCTTTTTCGGCTAGTATGATGTATCTTTTGTTATATACAGTAACACTGATGCTATAATGACACAATTAAAATGGATTAAATGTTCAGAGGTATAAAGTTGCTCTTGTGCAAAGCAAATGCTGTGTGTCTTCTGCCATGGAATAATATATTTTCATACCTGAACACAAAGTGTGCATATTTTGTGTAGCCTTTAATGATTCCTTTACTCCATTTTCCTGTAAATGACTGCAGTTTTGAAGACCTAAAAAAAAAGTTGAAATTCTGTTTGTAACTGACACGCTCATAAAGTAACATAGATGTGCTCCACTTAAAAAAAAACATTGTATGTGACTGTTCGAACTTTGAAAACAGCATAGAGTACTGCAAATGAAGCTCATGGGACCCCCTCATATTTACAAAGATATTGACTGCTGTGAAATTTGTCTAGTATTTTGGTCCCCTTGATGCTTATGCTATAGTATAGAAAGTTCTGTTATCCCATTGAATTTCTGTAATCAACAAGACCTCGGTCAAGGCGGGATTTTACAGGATGAAAGTGTAACTTATCAAATTGTTCATCAAAGCCATGAGTTCTAGGAGGCTAAAGAAACCGGCCATAGACGGGTTCAGCAGGGACCGGCCGAGATTCAAACCATGTATGGGCAGACTGATTATACCCAAGTTGATTGATTGATCAACTTGGTTACAACCAGCCTGTCAGATTTTTCATTCTGTTATTGCCAGCGGCTATAGCCACTAGTAATAACCACTGTGTTTTCTCCCGTATGGGACAGCTACCCATGCCCCCCCCTCCTCCCGTGCCAGGAGAACACATTAGCTCCACGGAAGGGATTCCCCCATCACTACTGACTTTTTATGGGTGAATTGAGCAATATTCCCATGGTTGCAGGAAAGAATATAACTCCATCTGTGGCCAGCTTAAGGGTAGGCAAAATGCTAGAATGATTTTCAAAATAGTAACTATTGTGTTTAACAGATAAAAATACCCGGGCCCAGGTTCACACTGACTGTGGGTTAGAAATCAGCTGAACTTGCACGATTTCAAACCGGCAATGCAGTCCGACTTCGGGGGCAATTTGACAGACATCTGTGCAGGTTCATGCACAGATGTCTATACAAATCGCCTCCAAAGTCGCCAAAAGTAGTACAGGAACTACTTTTGGAAATAGGTGCGGCTCCGCAAAGTCGGCGTTGCAGCAATTCGGATGGTGCCATCGCCGGCAATAGGCATTGATTTGGCATAATGCCAAATAGGCCCAATGTGAACTTGGGCTTAGGCTGGATTCACACCTATGCATTTTTAGTGCTTTTTGCATTTTGCAGATTTGCACTACAGAACGTTAAATGGACTTTAGTGCAAGGCCCCTTTCACACGGGACAGATCCGTATTGATCCGCCCGTGAAGATCCGCTGCTCAGCGGGGATCGCTCAGCTGATCCCCGCTGAGCCAGCAGATGACAGGGCGGTCCCTGTCAGATCTCCGCTCTCCTCTATGGGGGATCGGATGAACACGGACCATCCACTCTGCAGACGGATGGAAAAATAGGGTTTTCCTCCATCTGCAGAAACGGACTATAGCGGACACGGGCGAGATCAGGTGTCAGCGGATGCTCATCGGTGTCAGCGGATGCTCATCCGCTGACACCCGCTATCCCATAGGGATACATGTATGTCCGTTTTTCATCCGAAAACGGAAGGATGAAAAACGGACAAACGGACCGTCCGTGTGAAAGAGCCCTAAATCTGCAAAATGCAAAAAGCACTAAAAATGCATAGGTGTGAATCAGGCCTTAGGGTCCTTTCATTCAGGTTTTCCAATCAGATGTGCCTGTCAGTTTTTCAGGCAGAGCTGACTAGAAGCTAATGAAAGTCTTTGACAGATGTAAACGAATGTGTCACAAAAGGGATATCTGCCCTGATCTGCTCCGAATCAACATACAATCTATTCACAAAGCCAGTTGACAAAGCCTGTGTAAGAGGACCCTTAATGGTAGCTATATATGTGTTTATAAATGATCAATTTCTTTACAGATCAATCTCTTCTAATAAGAATAATCAATTTATAGTTACCAACCCAATTTATCAATATGTTACACACAGGAAAATCGCTTTCTAGTAATAGCTGGAAGATACGATCGATGGTAAGTTATCGACTGTATCTCTGCTTCCACCATACAAACTCATAATCTGACTGTTTGCAATATAATCAAATTTATGACCAAAGCATCTCTTTATTGACAGTTTATGCAAAACGTTTAATAAATTTACTCCCTGGTTAATCAACTTCAATCTAATCAAAAACGAGTGTAAATTGATTGGAAGGGACGTTGGCTATTTGATTATTTGCCAATTTGATTGTTTCAACTGTTGGATATTAAAATCGAAGCATTCATTACCAGGATTCTATAGGTCAGCAATGCTAAATTCTCCAGCCTACATAATATTACCTTAAAGTACAAGATAACTTTATTTTACCATGTAAACAGGATTTTTGTGACTATACATAGCGCAAGCTGGTAGGAAGTCTTCTAGTATCGAGTCTTTTGAGTGTCAAATGTATTAACTTCACAGGTTTCCATAATGAGCCCTTGTTCACCTACAGAAAGCCAATTTTCATTGGCAAACCAGACAAAAGTATTCATAAAGTAAATCATTCACTCCAGTATGCCTAAAGGCCCATACACACGATCAGACTTTTTGACAACAAACATGCAAATTAGCTGTTTTGGACCAACATCTGACTGTGTGTACGCTCCATCGGACCAACTTTTTCAGTTTTCATCTGACTTTTGTTGGCTGTACGAACGGACCAACTTTCTGCCAACAAAAGTCTGATGGAGCAAAGTCTGATCGTGTGTACACAAAACCATAGGACTTTTGTACAAACCAATGCAGAACCAATGCAAAAGATCAGACAACAATACAGAAGTTGACCAAAGGTGGCGGTAAAGAGCAGAAAAAACACGTGATTTGGTGAAAGTTGGCTGAAAAAGTCCTGCTGTGTGTATGCAATACAAGTTCAGGGCCGATGCCCTTTGTACAAAAATTCACGGGAAAGTTTGTACAAAGTCCTATCGTGTGTATGAGGCTTAAGGAAAAGAATAATGTCTCCACAGCTCAAACAGCAAATTTATATACTGTATGCCTAGATTGCATAACTTTCCATTTACATCAACCATTCGGTGATTAAGCATAACTTCAATGTGTTAACCACTTGCCGACCAGCCGCCATCATTTTACTGCAGCAGGCTGGCACGATCCCAAGAACTGTCGTAGTTATACGTCGGGATAGCAGGCATGTGCGCCCGCTGCACAGCAGGGGTGCCGATGCTCGTGGCCGATGGTCGCGATGACCACTGGCCAAGAGCGAGCATGGGAGACAGAACAGGGACGAGTGTGTGTAAACACACACTTCCCTGTTCTGAGATGAGTGACAGATCTTGTGTTCCTATTAGCTAGGAACCACGATCCGATGCTTACCCTCGGAGATCAGACGAGATCGGGCACTTTCAGGCTGATATGACCGTAGGCATTCTTTGCTGGCGCCCTTACGCCTCTTGACAAACACCAAGAAGGTCACCTCGGCAAGGAAGTGACTTCCCCTTCAGTTAGAAACACACACTAGGGAACATATTTAACCCCTTGATCGCCCCCTAGTGTTAACCGCTTCCCTGCTAGTGACATTTTTACAGTAATCAGTGCATTTTTATAGCAATGATCGCTGTATAAATGCCAATGGTCCCAAAAATGTGTCAAAAGTGTCCGATGTGTCCGCCATAATGTCGCAGTCCCGATAAAAATTGCAGATCGCCGCCATTACTACCCTGTTTTCCAGAAAATAAGACCAAGCGTGATTGTCAGTGATGGCTGCAATATAATCCCTACCCCCCAAATAAGCCCTAGTTAAAGTCCTTGTAGGTTTTATTTTCAGGGTAGGGCTTATTTTCGGAGAAACAGGGTAGGGCTTATTTGGGGGGTAGGGCTTTTATTGCAGCCATCACCGACAATCACGCTAGGTCTTATATTCGGGGAAACAGGGTAGTAAAAAAAAAACGTAATAATAAAATTGCTATAAATCTATCCCTTATTTTGTAGACGCTATAACTTTTGCACAAACCAATCAATATACGCTTATTGTGATTTTTTTTTTACCAAAAATATGTTGAAAAATACATATCGGCCTAAACTGAGAAAAAATTATAATTTTTTTTAAATGGGTATATTTATTATAGCAAAAAGTACAAAATATTGTGTTTTTTTCAAAATTGTCGCTATTTTTTTGTTTATAGCGCAAAAAATAAAAAGCGCAGAGGCGATCAAATACCACCAAAATAAAGCTGTATTTGTGGGAAAAAAAGGACGTCAACTTTGTTTGGGTGCAGCGTTGCACGACCGCGCAATTGTCAGTTAAATTGACGCAGTGCCGAATCGCAACAAATGGCCCGGTCATTCATCAGCCAAATCTTCTGGGGCTGAAGTGGTTAAAAGAGGCAAAAAAATAGGTCTCAGATAAAATAGTAGGCACCGTGAATTGAAGCAACTATTCACTATGGTTATGCAAAGCTTCCAGAAGGAAATTCTGTGTTTCAACATAATTAGCTTTTCATGTAAGTTTCGGGAGCAAGGCTAATGAGTACTGGCAGCTGATGTAGCTGAAGATCTGCACGCTGATGACAGACTTACATTCAGTAACGTAATACTGAAGATATATTATTATTATTATACAGGATTTATAAAGTGCCAACAGTTTGCACAGCGCTTTACAGCATGAGGGCAGACAGTACACTTACAATACAAATCAATACAGGAGGGATCAGAGGGTCCTGCTCGTTAGAGCTTACAATCTCGAAGATACATATATTCATTTAAGTTATTCCAGGTATATATAAAAGAAACAAGAATACAGCTATGCAGTCATTAATACATACAAAAAATAGATTTTTCAATACAAGCAGTGTAAGTATCTAAATTTGACCTGGTATCAGTCTCTTGTAGTCTTTGTACAGTAGAATGCAAATGTGAGAAGAAGAATCAGCACAAAGAGTCAATCAGTTAATGTGCTGATAATGAGCACTGGTTGGAGAAGAGAGCAGAGTGACACAGTGATGAGCTCTTCAGTGTGCTGATTTTTTTTCCACTGTCTAGTCAAAGGATGGGGCAGGTCCATGACATCCTGAGCTCCAAGGAAGTGGGTGGAATAATGCTGGATGTCCAAATAAAGACATCTAGTAGCAGAAAGCTCTGGATTGAGAGTGAACTTTGCAGCAGATTGACAGTTGTACCTATGTGTGTGCAAAAGCACTGGATGTCAGTACGAGGTAACAACCATATGCATGTGAGGAAGTCAAGTCATCCCATCCCAGTCCAGCCAATCAAGTAGTCCGAAGACTCCAGAAGAAGGTGGAGAGAAGATAACAGCACATCAATGGAGTGACGAAGGAGATCACAGAACTTGCATGGTTGGAGGAGGACCAGTAAGTAAGTGTGCCATACTGAGCAAATTTGCCATGCATATTTTCACATTATGACAAAAACTACTGGAGAGCTGGACAAATTGAGTTACACTTTAGGATTACCTGGACCTAAATGGATGATGTCTGCCCTGCAGTCAGTATAAGTTACTAAAAATTGTTTACATTCTAATGTATCTTGGTTAAAGCAGGAATCATGGGACTGGATACCACTCTGACAGCAGACCCTCCAAAATGATATACTATAGAGAGAAAAAAAGGGGCATAAAGTAGGTGCTAGAAATCACAGGGCCCGTAGCAAAAATTTTAACCTGGACCACCCCAAAAGAAAAAAATACACTATTGTACAACATTCTTATCATCATGGCAGGTGATAAAAGAATGAAAAGGACGTAGGAATGATATTGAGGTACCGTATATACTCGACTATAGGCCGTCCCGAGTATAAGCCGAGGCCCCTAATTCACCACAAAAAATGGGAAAACTGCATTGACCCTTGTATAAGCCGAGGGTGCAAAATGCAGCAGCTACTGTAAGTGGAAAAGAGGGCCAGCAATGCCCATCTACAGCTGCCTGTCCCCTGTACAGACCCCCCCGTGTCCCCATTGCAGCCTACCTGTGCCGATCTGCGGGTCCTGTGCCATCCGTCCTGTGCCCTCTGCCATCGGTCTTCGGTCCATGCTCTCCGCTCTCTGCTCTGTCCCCGCTCTGTCAGCGTGTACGGCGCCATTGTAAAATTAAAAAGCCGCGCCTCCTCTTCGTCCTCGTCCGTGATAGGAGGAACGCTGTTTTCCCAGCAGTCAGTGTACAGTGTTCCGCCTATCACGGATATTCTCTCATCCTCGTCCATGAGATGAGAATGACAGGACATCCGTGATAGGCGGAACACTGTACTGCTGGGAAAATTAGTGTCCGCCTATCACGGACGGGCGGGAGGAGGCGGCGCGGCTTTTTAAAACTGCCGTCTGTCTGCATGACAAGCTGTTCATGTAGGCAGACGGCGGTGACTCGAATATAAGCCGAGGGGGGGACTTTCAGCCCTAAAAAATGTGCTGAAAATCTCGGCTTATATTCGAGTATATACGGTAAGTACAAATGTGTGGAGGGGTAGGAGAGGCTTTTTTTCCCAGGAGAACTAGAGAAAAAAGTAAGTAAGTACACTAATGCCACGTACACACGATTGGAAATTCAGCCAGCAAAAGACCGATGAGAGCTTTTGGTCGTAAAATGCGACCGTGTGTATGCTCCATCTGACTTTTGCTGGCCGAATTCCCGCCAGCAAAAGATTGAGAGAATGTTCTCAATTTTTCGGTCGGAAAATTTTTCGATCTGAGAATCCGATCGTCTGTAGCAATTCCGACGCACAAAATTCCTACGCATGCTCGGAAACAATTTGACACATGCTCGGGAGCATTGAAATTAATTTTCTCAGCTCGTTGTAGTTTTGTATGTCACCGCGTTTTTGATGGTCGAAAGTTCAGCGAACTTTTGTGTGACCGTGTGTATGCAAGCCAAGCTTGAGCGGAATTCCGTCAGAATAAGCATGGATGTTTTTTCCGACGGAAAATCCGCTCGTGTGTAAGTGGCATTAAGGTCTACTTAAAAAAATTCACAGGTAGCCTTGTATTTTTAGGCTACATTCACACTCACTGGGGCGGGGGGGTGCAGTAAAGTGCTGCTAGTTTTAGCGGCGATTTACCGTTGTTATATCGGTGCTTTTTGGCGGCTAGCAGGGCGCTTTTAACGCCCGCTAGCAGCGGAGGAATGGCTTCCTCTGAATTGCTGGGGTGGAGATGTGGGAGGAGGATGTAACAATCTCCACCTCAGTCAGTCGGAGGAAATCTTGTATTCTTTCATAAATAAACAAGGATTCCTGTTAAATAGGTAAGTAGTGCAACTCGATTTTGTTCCTGGGAATGGGACAAGAAGTCCAAACACAGCATTGTACACTATATATAGCTGATGCTACATACAGTTACACCAGCTTGGTTCAAATAAACCATTTAAAAATAGATTAAATCTGGAGTTAGGCTTTATTCAGGAAAACAATGCATTATTGCAGTTAGATGATGCAGATGATATAGGAACTACATTAATCAGAGAAATTACTGCAGTTTTTCTTTCTGACTATGCAAATGTTTTATGCATAGGCCCCTTGTTCTTCCAAGCGTCCCTATAACTAATTCAAAGAGCCAATGACATCTTGCCAATGAGGGGCAAGTTGACAGTGTCTGCAAAACTAAAAAAAAAAAACTCAAAACTCAAAAGATAAAATCAGGAAATACTCTTCAATAAATTCTATGATCAAAGTGTATCTAAATCAAAGCCAAAAATGTAATATACGGCTTAGACCAATGTAACTATGCATATACTATACCTGTGGGATCCCTCCTAGAAGCTGCAAATCACTGTAGTAGACCCGCTATTTCAGTGGTCTCCAGTAGCTTTCAATTACTGCACCGAGCAGCTGCCCTGCTGCATTTTGAACATTTTGGACATTAGGTCGGAAGGCTTGGAATGGGCACCATTCAGAGAATGCCTTGCATTTTCCTAATGAATGCAAAGCATTTTCAAATTGAATGAGGTGGGGTGGTGAGAGGAAGTGAAAAGGTCACTGCATTCCTGGCATGATGAACAGGTATTTTCTGTACTTACTCAAAAATATCTTAACCTGAAAAAGAAAACAAATGCAACCAAGTTAAAGACCTAAAAGCTGCAATATATTACATTCCACGGTTTCCTTTAGATATCCTTTAATTAAACAAATTTGAGAAACAAGACATAGGTCTGTAGCGCTACCCCCTCAGAAGCCGCTGGTAACAATAGGTCCTCTGTTCCTTGCCTCAACCCTCTCTAAGGCCTCAGACCCTCTGACACAACAGGTTGAGGGTAAAACAGCAAGCAATCACAATGAAACACAAAGTTATTTCTAATGCCCAATAGTAGTGCTATGTAAAAGAGTAGGCACCAAACTAATTAGCAAACACAATCTTAATGTATTGTCACATAGTAAGGTTGATAACTGAACAAAATACACATAAACTGGTAATTGTGGCAACACAGTTCAGCATACAAGATGGCTAAGAATAAGGCCTAAGCATAAATGACATGTAGCATCCAGGTCAACATAAACAGTAACAACGCCACCCAAAATGCAACTGTGAGCAGTAATATGAGTTGATCTACCAAACACAGGAACTATATTGCCAATGTGCACTAATGGTGGCTATGCTAGGCCTAAATCAACTTGGTAGGCACTGTCATTGTTGAAAAGAAAGGTCCCAGAAGGCAGCGGGCAAGCAGCAGGAAATTACACACTGGGCTGCGGTGATGCTGGGGCGGAAGTACACAAGGTTCTTCAATAAAGGTAGGAAGGAGCAATAAAAAAAAAAAACAATCAATAGCCAAAAACTAGTAGTGGATGGGTAGGCTTTCCTTGAAGATCTAGTTTAAAAAAAAGTGGGTGGGACTACGCTTTAAGGTTGATCTTCTTCCAGCTCGTTGGGGCCCTTTAACAAACGTTGGTGCAGTTAATGATAATCTTTTAAGCCTGCATGCAGTGAGGTGTGAAGAGGTGCAATACATTTTTAGATCAGAATTATGTGGATGCAGGCCAGTGATGGTAACAGTTTGGTAGAGGTGGTAATGGTGTGTTATAGATTTGGTAGAAGTGCAGTACAGATTTGTTATAGGAATGGTGTAGATTGCGTGCAATAGGTGTCCTGTTCTAGGTGGCTCAGTTGCTGGTAACAAGTGTAAAAATGAGCCTTCTTTCAGAAGATGGCAGTAGGCTCTAGTACTGGAGGGGGCCCCCTCAGTCTCATCCTGGCAATTTTGCAGTTCAACTGGCTGAAGTGGAGAGTCAGATGAATGCTCCGGTCTCCCTGCGGCAACCAAGCAAAGGTAGCAAGGCAGACAGTGCTGTTGAACCTTCGGTGACTGCTCCCAACTTCAGGCTCGTGCCCAGCTGGCTTGGCTTCCTGTTCACAGATAAATGCACTGGCAGCTGTGCAATGGACTTCCACAGTGCCAAGAGAGTTGGCTTTTCCCAGGCACACAATAACACCCTCCTGCTGCCCAGAGTTTATTTTAACCTGTTGTTTAGAAAGTCAGTTGCTCCATTCCAGACTACAACTCTCAGGGTTATATGCACTCTTCAATAAAGTCTATGGGCTCAGATGACTTTAGCTCTCCCCTCTAGCTAGAGGAGACTGGTGCACATTATTAATATCAAAGTAGCGAGAGGGAGGCAAATAGAGGCTAATGTCTCCTCCAACATGTTGTTGTCGCCCAACACCTGGCTACAGATCTTTCAAATATGACAACACATTAGAGAAATATAGGACCACTTCCTAAAGCCAATGTATGACCTTACACCAAGGGTAACACTAGCCATACAATTTTTAGCTCAGATAACAGGAATGACAGAATTTACAACAGAGAACGGGTATTCCATGGATGGCACTGACAGATCAAAAGATTGAAAAACAAGAATTTTAATATGATTCAAGCAGGCATTGGATACTTTTTTGTTGTTGTTGTTTTTTAAATGGATACTTAAGACATAATAAATCTATTCGATTCACTGCAAAGCTTTACCTCTGATGTTTACTGCTATCCCTAAGCCATTAGTTGATATGCTAGTCAGCTTTATTCTTCAACTTTATGTAGTAAATAAAGACACAAATATCCATAGAAAATGTTGTCTGGCTCACATGCTAGAATCAGACTTCTACCCATCACGGGGCACGTAAAACATGAAAATAATCCTTATTATGCAACAAAAGCAAGACAATGAACCAATTTCCCTTGGATTCTTCAGTAGCAAACACACTTCAAATTGAGATAGCTCCATTCTTCACTTTCCCGTAACTAATGGATTGAACTGCCTGGCAATTTCCAGAAACGAGCATTGAATAAATGCTCAGTGAGCGAGACAATTACTTCCACAGCTCCAAACTCCCACTCTATATATCCCACTCTAGATATTAAACTAGCTTCTGTGCACACTCATAGTACAGAATAGGAGTACTTTGCATAATATGAACTTAGCACACTACTGGGAAACAAGATCATTACTTTCCTTCAAGACGTTTCTTTTTATCACTTTTTTATGAGGTCAACCACTACACTCAACTTATTGCCCTTCTGTGACCCCCCCCCCCCCCCCAAATGTTAATAGGTGATTTAGGGCTGAATAAATACAATTCTGGGAGGACACAACGAGGGGCTATTTCTTGACCTACACATAAGTTAAATTTTATTTTTCAACATCCTTTTTTAATAGGATGATAACACTGCTGTGTTATCCAATATTCCACCTAGACCAATCAGAATAATTAAAGTATAACTTTTTATTGCTCTCTGTGTTTCAGTCTGTTTAACATTATCATTAAAAATGAATGAAAAAGAAAATCCCAAATTTTGGGTTATCCCCAGAAACGTAATAGTGGGAAAATCTTCCAAAGGAGGGCATTGGTTCTAGTGACCTAGGGGGTCCCAAGGGATTCCCTTAGTTTGCAGGGATTTCCTCTCACTTCCTGTTTTAGCTATGGGACAGGAAGTGAAGATAAACCTCTCCAATGGAACACAGATGGCAAAAAAAAACCTGACATGGTTTAAAATTCTACCTTAGGTGATCCAAAATGGAAAAAAAAAAAGTTTTGCCTATAGTTCTATGGTAGGACAATCAGTTTTGCATCTTTTTGTTACATCACAGAACCGATCATAATATCCAACTCTGTGAAGACTCATTTAATCAGATCTTTATGTGTATAGCCACCATTAGATTGACCTCTAGATTTCACCAGACTTTATGTAAGCCTAACTCCAAAATCGTAACCACTTTCCGCCCACCCCGCAAAGTACTTCAGATGAACGGCTGGTGTAGGCAAAGCGAGGTATCTGTATGTCGCTGTTTACTTTTGGGATTAGGGCATGAGCATGCACCCCCCCCCCCCCCGGCCAGCAACCACTGTGATAGTATACAGCCGGAGCCTGTCAGCAAGCCCCGGCTAGTGATTCACATCTGGGACTTGCTGATCGACTATGTGCAATCACAGCCCAGAGCTCTGTGTTAACATTCAAATCAGAGCTTTGTACAAAGATAAGGATCTTTCTGAGGTGGCGGCGAGTGTCGTGAGTGATCGGGAGAAATTTTTTTTATTTTTAATAAAGGAATTGTCAAAAACTGTGTGTGTTTTATTTTCTTTTTGATACTTTTTTTGGTGAATGGGTAGGGGTATTATTTACCCCATACTATTTACCACATACCCCCACAGCCACAGCCCAGGGTTGTGCCGAAGAGGCCCCCCCACCCCAAAACACCTTGCCTCCATGTTGAGGGCATGTGGCCTGGTATGGTTGAGGAGGGGGGCACTCGCTCGTCCCCCCTGTTTCCTGGCCTGCCAGGCTGCATGCTCAGATAAGGGTCTGGTATGGATTTTGGGGGGGGGGGGGGACCCCACGCTTTTTTTTTTTCATTTTGGCGTGTGGTTCCCCTTAAATTCTATACCAGACCCAAAGGGCCTGGTATGGATTGGGGGAGACCCCCACGCCGTTTTTTTAACATTTTTCTATTGCCAGCAATTTAAATGTCATTTTTTGTCTTTACAAATGTCAGTTTTGCTGCAGCAGGTTCTATACACGGTACAGATGCGCCACTTTATAGGCAGACTAAGGGGACCCCCCCCCCCCCGGTCACTATATTTAAAGGAATTTTTCATTTTATTGTTTTACTTTAAGCATCATTAAAATCACTGCTCCTGTAAAAACAATCTTTAAAAAAAAAATGTGCATTGTTATATGTGCAGCGGTACCCCCTGCAGGAGCTGTTGAGAATTATGGTCCGTTTGTCACCCTGTCCCAGCCAGGCACACTCTTGTCACTCATCCAGAAACGTTGTTTTTGTTTGTTTTTATTGAGGGATAATAAACTTGGAGAAAGGATGGGAACCTATGAGATGCCCAATTGATCAAAAAATTGCAGTTTGGAACATTATATACATCACTCCTTTTCTCCTCCTGCACATCGCTTTCTCTCTAATTTTCACTCCTTTCTACTCCTGCACATCGCTTTCTCTCTAATCTTCTCCAGACTAGCTAGCTCTGATTTGGTAGGCCTGACACTGGCTCAGCCAGGCCTAAAGCAGGTGCCATTTACAAGCAGGGACCGCGGGCCCCTATGGTGTAGCAAAAAGAAAAGTACCAGTGCTAGCTGTCCCTCTGGCTACTGCCCCAACACCACCTCTTCAGGCACTGCCAGCCCTTCTGGCTTCAGCTGCTTCGCTCCTAGAGATTTGAACATTTAAAATATGAGCTCTGGTCGGAGATGTATAACATCATTCAATATATCTACAACAGTATATGCCCGTACAATAATGCATGTTAATAATCAAAATTTTTGGTATGCAAATTTCCAACACATTTCGACGTACGTGATCAACGTCTTCCTCAGGGGATTAATTGAAAATACCAGAACAGGTATTTAGCAATTTATATTTACTAAAAATAATTTCATTTCCATGTTCTCTGTACCGTGGGAGGCCAGATATAGTGAATGCAGGGTCCTGGGTTTAGTAACACTTTAAGTTATTTTTTTTATGAAAATAACTAACATGTTATATTAACCTGCTCTGTGCAAAAAGTAATGTACAAATCGTCCTTGAACCTCCTCTTCTGGGGTGCCCTTGCCAATGCTCTAGGCTTCACCTCTTCTTTGAGCGCCCCATAGCAAGCCCCTTCTTAAGGGGGAACTCGCGCAAGCTCAATCCCGAGCCGGGCTTTGTGTGTCCATTGACACACACAGTAAAGTTCGGTCCAGCCCCTCGCTCCCTCCTCACTTGATTTGACTGACAACCATTGGCTCCTACTGCTCTCAACCAAGCCTGTGAATACAAGAACAGGAAGCAGAGCGGGCTGCTAGCAGTAACAGCGCTGGATTGAGAGTGATGACAGGTAAGTGTTTAGTGAGGGGGAAGGAGGCACAAACAGTGGAAGGTTTTTTACTTTAATGCATGGAATGCATTAAGGTAAAAAAAAAACAAAAAGCCTTCTGCCTTTAAAAGCACTTTAGACTACATATAAAAAGCCCCATATTTCCTAAACCCAGAGACAAAATTGTATAATTTTCAAAGATATGAGTAATGAAAAGCATGCTCTCTAATGTACTGAAGATAACAGCGAAACATACAATAGCCCAACAAACTGGTTTTAATGAGTCCGAGCTGAAAAAATGTATCCATATTTTGGATTGATTTAAACATCATTATAGTGCTGTCATTTTCTGCAGAAAGTCATACTGCTGTATATTCAGAAGATAAATTACCTTAATTGCCCTATCTTACAAATCTTGATTGAAAATTAGATCCACTAAAAAAAAAGCAGCAAGGTCCCTTTTTACTATTTCGGCTTTGCGCTCAAATCAGTTTTTTGTAAATTGATCTGTAATTACAGTAATTTAAGACTGCAGAGAAATGTGCTCTGCTACATCTCTATAACAAATATTTGAAAACAATATAAGTCCACAGAGGAGCCTCTTCCTAAGTTCAAACATACTGTAGAGACAGGTAGGCTCTACTAATTAAATAATTTTGTGTAAAAATTTGGAAACTAGAGCAACTCATCATGAGTATTACAAAAGAAGGATTTCATTTTCTTCCTGGCAGCATTGATTTTTATAATGTTCACTAAATAATTGTCTGGAAGAGATGGAAGCGGTACCTTTATATTCTTACATGTGTGTGCTATTACTCCCTTCAAGTTATGGGCCCTTTCCAAATGTCATAAAGCCTAACTCCACTTTAAAATAAGAGAAGCAAAAATCCCTTGGCTAGCAGATGTTAAAGCAGAGCTCCAGCCCCACCCCCCCCTACGAAAAAAATACTGTAGCTACTGACTTTTAATATTAGGGCACTTACCTGTCCAGGGATTACACAATGTCGACACCCCAGACGATTTTTCCATCAGGTCTCAGGTGCTGTCACCACCATTTCTTGGAAGGGAAACTGGCAGTGAAGCCTTGCGGCTTCACAGCAGGTTCCCTACTGCACATGTGCAAAGCGCTTTCTGAATGGACCCGGCAGCAGTGCAAGGAGGAAGGGGGCCAAACTTCCCAATGATCTGGAGGAAAGCCACGCAGGCACAGGGAGAACATGCAAACTCCAGGCAGATTGTGTCGTGGGCAGGATTCGAACCAGCGACCCTTTTTATTGAGAGGTGAAAGTGCTAACCACTACACCACTGTGCTGCTCACTACACCACTGTATATACAGTGCAGCCATAGTACAGTTTCTAATACAGAGCAGGCAGTGTACACAGTATCTAATACAGTGTGTACAGTTTCTAATACACTTCAGGTGGTGTACACAGTATCTAATACAGTGTTACAAAACAAAAAAATATATCATGTCCAGAAGGCCACCAAGGAGAGGCAGACCCTCACAGGCCACTAAAAGAGGGCAAGCAGCCTCTGTGTCTACAGTCAACAGTGGTGGTCGTGGACATGGTGCATCCTCTGCAGGTGGCTGTGGCATTGAGCCAGAACATGCAGAAGAGTTGGTGGAGTAGACAACAAAGCTGTTCTCATCCTTCTCTGTCACCCAGGCTCAGAGTAGATTGCCTTCTAACGCAGCTGCCAAAGTGGCCTATTCCACCGGCTCCTTATTCACAGTCACTCCTCCCGTAGCCACACCATCATGCACGGAGGAGTCCACAGTGTCGGGTACATACTGCTGGAGAATGCGCAGCGAGTTGAAGGCTCTTATATTGGTTCCCAGGTTGAGGAAGGGAGTAACGTGAGCCTAGAGAGAGGGGGTGCCCAAGAAGGACAAGAAACTGTCAGTCATGTTCCCCCAGCTTCAGCATACTGCAAAGTTTGCTCCAGTGATGAGGAGGGAGGGGATGATGAGGTCACTGGCTGTACTTGGGTGCCTGAGAGAAGAGAGATGGAGGAGGCCCAACTCCAATGAGGCAGGATGTCCTCTAGGGGGCAGCTTAAGGGCAGCCACCCTATTGCAGCACACCGTTGAGCTCTGCAGGTTCAGGGCGCTGCTGACTCCCCGCTGACTTTAAACATTTCCTTGGTGTGGGCCTTTTTCGACACGTGTGCAGCAGAGTGCATTGTTGCTGTTTGCAACCTATGTCTGAAGTGGATCAAGCGTGGACAGAACAGCAGCCGCTTGGGCACCACATGCTTGACGAGACATATGACGATCTGCCATGCAGTCTGTTGGCAAGACGGACTTCTCCTTGCTCCTCATCTGGGATCTCCAACCCTACTATACCTCCAGTCTTCTCAAAAACCTGCACTGAGAGGAATGAAGGTATAGCAATAGGTGTCCCAAGTACTTGCAGCCAATCTGCTAACAGTACCCCACCATTTGATTTTAGCAGGCAAATTTCCCTACCCCAGTTGCTGAACCATAAAAAGAAATTCGGTCCCGGCCATCCACATGCTCAGCATCTAAATGCTAGCTTGGCTAAATTGCTAGCAATGCAACTGCTGCCTTTTTAGCTGGTAGACTCTGCACCTTTTCGTGAATTTGTGGAATGTGCTGTACCTCAGTGGCAGGTTCCAAAACGCCATTTATTTCATGGAAGCCCATTTCGGCTCTCTACCAGCATGTGGAAGGCAATGTTTTGGCCTTGTTGGACAGGGCAGTTGCAGCAAGGTGCATATTACCGCTGACTCATGGTCCAGCAGGCATGGCCAGGGACGTTATCATACATTAAGGGCACACTGGGTAACTCTGCTGGCAGCTGGGAAGGATGCAGGACAGGGTTCAGTGTTGTTGGAGCTTGTTCCGCCACCACGCCTCCAAAATGCTAGTGGTGATTCTGCCACAGCTCTCTCCTCCACCCCCTCTTCTTCTTCCTCTATGGCATCTTCTGCAGATTTGTCCTCTGAACCAGCACTGCTCCGTAAGCGTTTAAGGGGCTACGCAAGCAGTCAGGCTAAAAGATGCCATGCAGTGCTTGAGTTGGTCTGCCTAGGGGACAGGAGCCACACTGGGGTAGAGATTATGTCAGCTCTGCAGGGGCAGGCTCAGAGGTGGTTGATGCCATGCCAGCTTCAGCCAGGAATGTTTGTATACGACAATGGCACCAACATTTTCTCCGCCCTCTGACAGGGACACTTGACCCATGTTCCATGTTTGGCACACGCCCTGAATTTGGTGGTGCAGCGGTTCTTGAGCAGGTTCCCAGGCTTACAGGATCTCCTGAGGCAGGCCAGAAAAGTCTGTGGTCATTTCTGCAGGTCATACAATGCCAGTGCTCGGCTGGCTGACTTTTAAAGAGAATACAACCTGCCCACCAATCGCCTCATTTGTGACATGTCCACCAGGTGGAACTCAACGTTGGCAATGCTGCAGCGGCTGCACACATAGCAGAGGGACAACAATGAGTACCTGTGTGAGTATGGCACCAGGACAGGGTCAGGGGAGCTTGGCTTCTTTTCGCCACGCCAGTGGCTACTGATCAAGGATGCATGCACTGTCCTGTCACTATTTGAGGAGGCCACAAGGCTGGTGAGCAGCGACAATGCATGCATCAGTGACACTGTCACTCTAGTCTTCCTGTTTAGAGCACACACTTTGTGGAATCATGGACAGTGCACTTGAGGCAGAACAGCGGGAGGAAGAGGAGGACTTCCTTAACCCTCAAGGCCCCCTTTATCTAGATAGCATTCCTGCGGGCCCGCCAAACACACAGGAAGAAGAGGAGGAGGATTGTGTCAGCATGGATGTAGATGATAACACTCAGCAGCAGTCTTCAAGGGATGGTTTCCAGTCCACAGAAACCCAAGGAGTTGTACGTGGCTGGGAGGAGGTAGTTACGGATCATGTAATCCTTAGTGACCCAGAGGACTCAGAATCGAATGCCTCTGCAAACTTACGCTGCATAGCCTCCCTGATTCTGCAAAGCCTGCGAAAAGACCCTAGGATTCGCGGTATCAAGGATCATTACTGGCTGGCAACCCTTCTTGATCCACAGGTAAGGTTGCAGAACTCATTCTGCCTTCGCAGAGGGAGCAGAGGATAAAACATTTTCAGGAGGCCTTGAAGAAAAGTTTATGCAATGCATTTCCAGACCCTGAGAGGTTACAATTTCCTGGTGCTGGACAACGTGTTGCTGAGGCTTCATTCTCATACTCAGTCAGAGGAAGAGAAGTAGAGAAGGTGGCCGGCTGACCGATGCCTTTAAACTATTTTTCTGTCCTCATCGCCAAGGTCTGATCAGTTCAAGCAACCATCACCAGCGTCTGCATTACATGGTGCAGGAATATCTAGGGGCAAGAGCAGACTTTCCAACAGAGAATCCACTGGGTTACTAGGTTTTGAGGATGGACCACTGGCCAGAACTCTCTCAATATAATAATCTGACTGTCTCCTAATCTATGCATCTTTAGATGATCCCTGAAAACCCTTCTCTTTAACCACTTGCTTACTGGGCACCTAAACCCCCCTCCCGCCGAGACCAATTTTCAGCTTTTAACGCTGTCACTCTTTGAATGACAATTGCGCGGTCATACACACTGTACCCAAATTAAATTTTTATAATTTTTTTCCCACAAATGGAGCTTTCTTTTGGTGGTATTTGATCACCTCTGTGTTTTTTTTTTTTGTTAAAAAAATACAAGACCGTTTTATATTTTGTTAATAAATTTTGCAAACAGGTAGTTTTTCTCCTTCATTGATGTACGCTGATGAGGCTACACTGATGGGCACTGATAAGGCGACACTGATGGGCACTAATAGGCGGCTCTGGTGGGCATTGTTAGGTGGCATTGGTGGGCACTGATGGGTGGCACTGATGGATGGCACTGAAGGGCATTAATAGGTGGCACTGAAGGGCACTAATAGGTGGCACTGATAGCTGGCACTGATTGGCACTGATGGGTGGCAGTGATGGGCACTGATGGGTGGCAGTGATGGGCACCGATTGGCACTGATAGAAGACACTGATAGACAGCACTGCTAGGTGGCACTGATGAGGCACTGATTGGCACCACTGGTGGGCATTGATAGGTGGCACTTGTGGGCACTGATTGATGGGCACTGTGGGTACTGATTGGTGGCACTGGCAGGTGCACATGTGGCTCATCCTCTTCGGGACCGATGTCCCTGCAAATAGAAGTCGGTGATCGCCTTTTTTTCTCCTCGCGCTGTCAGCGTGAGAAGAAAAAAAAAAAAGATTACTGATCCTCTGTTTACATCACGTGATCAGCTGTCATTGGCTGACAGGTGATCACGTGGTAAGGGGCCGGGATCGTTCAAGATGACGGTCAATCTCCCTCAGTCTGGGGCTCCATGCAAGATCTCACCTCGTGGGGCATCAATGATCATGAGGAAGGTGAGAGATCAGCCCAGAACTACATGGCAGGACCTGGTCAATGACCCGAAGAGAGCTGGGACCACAGTCTCAAAGAAAACCATTAGTAACACACTACGCCATCATGGATTAAAATCCTGCAGCCCACGCAAGGTCCCCCTGCTCAAGCCAGCGCATTTCCAGGCCGGTCTGAAGTTTGCCAATGACCATCTGGATGATCCAGAGGAGGAATAGGAGAAGGTCATGTGGTCTGATGAGACAAAAATAGAGCTTTTTGGTCTAAACTCCACTCGCCGTGTTTGGAGGAAGAAGAAGGATAAGTACAACCACAAGAACACCATCCCAACCGTGAAGCATGGAGGTGTAAACATCATTCTTTGGGGCTGCTTTTCTGCAAAGGGGACAGGACGACTGCACCGTATTGAGGGGAGGATGGATGGGGCCATGTATTGCGAGATCTTGGCCAACAACCTCCTTCCCTCAGTAAGAGCATTGAAGATGGGTCATGGCTGGGTCTTCCAGCATGACAACGACCCAAAACACACAGCCAGGGCAACTAAGGAGTGGCTCCGTAAGAAGCATCTCAAGGTCCTGGAGTGGCCTAGCCAGTCTCCAGACCTGAACCCAATGGAAAATCTTTGGAGGGAGCTAAAAGTCCGTATTGCCCAGCAACAGCCCCGAAACCTGAAGGATCTGGAGAAGGTCTGTATGGAGGAGTGAGCCAAAATCCCTGCTACAGTGTGTGCAAACCTGGTCAAGAACTACAGGAAACGTATGTTCTCTGTAATTGCAAACAAAGGTTCCTGTACCAAATATTAAGTTCTGCTTTTCTGATGTATCAAATACTTATGTCATGCAATAAAATGCAAATTAATTATTTAAAAATCATACAATGTGATTTTCTGGAGTTTTTAGATTCCGTCTCTCACAGTTGAAGAGTACCTATGATAAAAATGACAGACCTCTACATGCTTTGTAAGTAGGAAAACCTGCAAAATCGGTAGTGTATCAAATACTTGTTCACCCCCCTGTACATCTCTGCCTGCATGCCACTAACCTGCCTAATCTAGCTCAAGTTCTCTCAATTTCCTCCAATACATATGGCCGTAGTGTAAGCAGCCTTATATAGTGTGGGGTGTGGACTTAGCCCCCCTGAGCCATGATTGGCCAAAGGCACTCTGCCTTTGGCCAATCAGCAGCCGTCAATGCACTGCGATCTCGCAGTGAATTATGGGGCACTCCGCGGTGCTGGAGTCGAACATACGTTTGATTCGAATGGATGTTTGATTCGAACATCGGGACCATCCCTACTAAACAACTTATAATATCGCCTAGATTTTTGGTGTGTTAAATGTCTTGCAAATCAGATGTTCTCTCCAGTATTGCTTAACCCTACTATCCTATGTGACTCATATACACTGTAATTGCTCATTGTTTCTTTTTGCTAATCTTCAATAAAAATCATCTATTGAATTAGAATCACTCATTCCTACCAGTGTTAATTTTGTCATCTAAAGCGACTAAAACATTTTAGTCGATTAAATGAATACTATTTTAGTCGACTAAAATACGACTAAAACAACTGAGATGACTAAAATACGACTAAAACTAAATTGGCATTATAGTCAAAAGACTTAAATGGGACTAAAACTAAAATGCCATTTTAGTCAAAAGACTAAGACTAAAACTAAATTAAAATTTGACTTCAAAATTAACACTGGTCTGTAGTGCATGTTCATACCTCAATACCATAAAAAATAACATATTAGATTTTTCACTCCAGCAGTATATAATGAGTTTGAAAATTCTAGAGAAATGTTAACTAATGCATTACAATTTAATTACACCCATTTAATTTTAGATGACTAAAATTAGTTTTAGTCGACTAAAATCAAAATGTACTGGAGATTTAAATACGACTAAAACTAAAACAATTGCATAAGACTAAACTGGGACTAAAATGGCATTTTAGTCTTAAGACTAAGACTAAAACTAAATCGAAATTTAAATCAAATGTATTTGAAGATTGTCTACAAATCCATTGATTTTTCTTAGTTCTGACCAGAATATCAAACGACAGAATTTTCTTTACAAAAAGGATTATTAGTGCCTTTATTGTGTGTGTTATAGAATATATTACTGGATCAGTTACTCTTCCCTAGATTTGGTTGCTAAGACAACCAAGGTCATGAAGTAAAGTGTCAGCTGATAGCATATCACTTTCATGCAATATAAAAGTACCAAAACTACCATTTTTCTTTTTTTACTTATATTTGTTAATGTTAAGCAAATAAAGAATTAAGGAGATATAAAACAACTTATGAGTTAGGTGTTTTCAGTTCTAAAATCCTATACTAGACACAAAACACACTCAGGATTTTATTTCACATTTGATGTGTCATATTGACAAAATACGGTACATCAAATGGTCTTTTCTCTGTATTTTGTCTGTCTACTATGATTATTTTCTATGATTGTCAGCTCCACCTAGGGGACATAACGTGGTATATTCCTAATAAAAGTTGTTGTAAACCCTCTCCTATACTCAGTGAAGTGAACAACCTCAGATGATACACAGAGATGAAACAAATGTCCCTACATAAGTTTTACATGTATATCTGCTGTCTTCAGCTTTCTACACTCTTTGGAAAGTGCAGCTCATGTTAGAAATCTTTATTCCTCTTCCAGCAGTGGGTGTGGAGTTTGGGCTTACACTGTGTGTGAGCTGATTGGAGGAAAGGCACACACCCCCCATTCCACATAGGCAGAGGAACGAAGGAACATGCAGAGCTGTACTGTGAATAGACAAGCTCTCTGCTTATTTACCACTAAGCTCCCTCCCGACACAAATTTCCAGCTGCTGTTATCTCGTGTGTCGGAGAATTTGAAATGGAAATGTCAAAAAAACTAATAAAGATTTGATAATAAAAAAAAAATAATAGAGGAATGGAGCAGCAGAAAGCAACAACACTTAAAGCTTTGGAGAGAGATAAGTTAACACTACAGATATATGTGCCGAGGTCTAATTTCATGAATGGAGTTTACAACCACTTTAGTTTATTTCAGGAAAATACAGCATTGTCGTAAGAATTATAGGAAATAATCATGTTAGACAAAATATGTGAAAAATTCTTACATTTGCACAGCAAATTTGTTAAATGATTTGACTCTTAAGTGCATCATCTAAATTCAGGACTGGTCCAAGCAATTGTTCACATTCTATCCTAACAGGTAGGTGCTCACTCTATGCTGCTCTTGGTAAATTTTGTTGATTCGGCAGATCAAATCTCACTGGGTGTGACAAGCATAAAGAAGACAGAAGAAAATAACCAGTAAAAGTTCAACTTTATTACTTTTTATAACATCATCTTGAACCATCCATCATCTAGCACAGTGTTTCTCAACGTTTGTTCAGTCGAAGCACCCTTTATAGACAGTCCCAAGGCACCCTATTCTAAAATGTAAAAAACGTTTCTAATAGTTTTACATAATGCGGTAGTATCGACACATGTAGGACACCCAGCATTAAGCCCCATACACACGGTCGGATTTTCGCATGGATTCTGTCCTATCGGACAATGTTGTCGAAAAATCCGACCGTGTGTAGGCACCATCGGACAGTGTACGTCGGATTGTCCGATGGACAAAGTCCTATCTTCTGCTGGATAGATTTTTTGACAACAAGGTCCGATCACACCAAATCCGATCGTGTGTAGCGTAGTCCGACGGACAAAGTGCTACGCATGCTCAGAAGAAATTCTGTGACGGAAGCGCTCGGTCAGGTAAAACTACCTTTCCTAATCGACACAGCACATTCGTCACGCTGCAATGTTAAAATGTCTTTAATGCAGCGCATTCTTTTTCTTTACAATGCAAGAAGAATGACATGTTTTAGCTGCTCCTATTCACCCGCACTTCTCCCAAACTTAGTTCTTTCTTACTTTTCACGATTTCTAGACTACATGTTTATTTTTACTCAGATCGTAAAAGAATCTTTGTTATATTTGTTGGATGATTTCTCATTGTTTTTTTTTTTTTTTTGGAATACATATTTTAAGGAGATGTTTTTTTTTTTTTTTTTTGAGGGGGGTTGTGTGTCTCAACTTAGCAAAACAACATTATTAACATTTCTATTTGTTGCTAAAATTTACTAGGAGGTTGTTTGTTGTTGGTGCCCCTTGTTAATTATACTTTATGATTAGTGAAATGTACCTGCCTACTCAAAGAAAAACTGTCATTGTAGAAAAGTAAAACACATAGGCAATGATTATTTCAAATCAAAAATACCTTTATTTAGGTCTCAGCAACAAAACAAAGAGGAACGCAGCGATGGAGAAACTTGGGGAATTTGCAAAGCCTTGGACCCCCACGGCAACCATCATTTTACAAGCGTCTAAAATTGGGGGCCTGAGGAGTACGTATCTTAAGGGGAGTGCTATCTGGTCCTGAAGTCCAAAACATCCGGAACTGCAGCAGATGCCATCTAGGTCCTCAGGCTCTGGTACTACGAGAGGCTCCATCTTCTCTCAGACCAGACTGAATCCAGGTCGTCACTCTCAGGTCTTCCTTCCACGCTTCCTTGCACGCTGTGGCTGTGTTGCTGGTGGGGTGGCAGAAGGAGGAGGCGGAGCA